>JARWLC010000014.1:9926915-10531665 GCA_033318265.1 Phyllotis vaccarum | reverse complement strand
CATCTTGCTTCCCCGGTGGCTCACTGGCATATTCCCTGACCCCGCCCTTCTTTGAATCTTTCTTAGTTTGGCTTTCCCGCCTAACTGCCTGCTCAGCTTTTCATTAACCAGTGAGAACAATACATATTCATAGTGTAGAAAAGGATTGTTCCACAGCAGGGGAGTGTGGCCTAGCTGTAGAATACTTGTCCAGTAAGAATGAGGCCTTGTGTTCAGTCACCAGCATTGTGAGACTATGGCTACCATCATCAGACAAGAAAAGAAAAATGATTGAAACTCACGGAATATACACCGTGTGTAAGATGCTAAAGGCTAATTTTGGGGAGTAATCAGAGATGGATTGATAGACGATCCCGCTCTTCACTGAGGGACAGCAAGGCTGACTCCATGAACTTGGCTATGAGGATATTTACATGAACTTGGCTGTGAGGAGGAAATGGTTCAGTGGTAAAATGATTGCTGGACAGGCATGAAGTTATGGAGGCCAGATTCTCAGTAAGTACATAACAGTAGGGTGAGGCAGTGAGTATAACACTGGGGGTATAGAGATTGAGGTGGGTGGGCTCCAGGGACTTGCTGGCCAGTCAACCGAACCCAAACAGCAAGCTATAGGTTCAGTGAGAGACCCTGATTAAAGAAGTAAGCCAGGAATAATAGAGGAAGACTCCTGAGCTCCACTTCTGGCCTTTATAAGCACCTGTATAGGTGAATGAACCAGAATGTACGTGCATGCACACAAAAAAACACTTCCACTAAAGAAGATAAGAAAAACCAGGCTGTTGGGGGTGTTGCTTAGTGACAGAGTCCTTGCCCAGCATCCTAGATACACTGGGTTTGAAAACTAGGACTAAGGGAAAACATTGAAGCAAATCAGTGATGTTCGTTGAATCTATACTCTGTGTAAGGCAATTTAAAGTCTATCGGGGGAGAATCAAAGATGGAATGCTATGCAGCTTCTAATTTAACAACGGAGAATAGAATCACATTAGAAGATGAATACAAGACAGACAAGAGGATGGCTTCCAAGATAAATGTGTTGGAGGGTTAATCCTGAACCTCGAGCAAGGTCTCTCACTTACTCTGATGGGAACGATGTTTGGTGAAGGCTGGTACAGATGTTTCCATTTCTGTTGATGGAGAAATGAGAAGCCGGCCTAGGAATATTATTACCTTATGCTTTATTCATGGAGAAGAAACCAGTGCGGTTGGGGTAGGGCCCAGTTACTGAGTACCTCCTAGCATGCTCAGGGCCCCCAGTTCGATCTCTTATACCACAAAATAATTGAAACAGTGAGCTGGTAAGTAGTTTGAAAGGAATAAATGTATAAGGCAGAAGTCTATGTTTTAAAATTATAAAGAGCTCAGTCATGAAGGTGAACCTTGGAGGCTCCTTTGGCCAGCGGTCAAAACCAGGGATGGTGTAGCGTGAGGCACAAGCATGTGAATTGTCAAATCAAGCTGTTCCTCAGAAATGAGGCAGCAGGGTATGACTTTAACCTTTGGGAAACCTTCCCCCCTCTTTTGACTTGGAGCTGTGGGAAGCATGTAGTGACAAGCTAAAAATACACCAATTATCCACTGTTCTCTTTTCTGAAGTTTTCATTATTGAGCCAACAACAAGCTGATTTAAATGAAAATGCAATTATGATAAGGTTTGGTTGTCTTCTCCTTCTCCCTGGAGGTTGAATCTCACTGTAATTAGCATTTTAATTAATTAATTAATTAAATTCCAGACAGGATCTCACTCTGTATAGGCCAGGCTGACCTGGAAGTTACCGTGTAGCCCAAGTTATCCTCCAACTCATGGTGAACTTCCTGCCTCAGCCTCCCAAAGGCTGAAAATGCAGGTGTGAGTCAGCATGCTTGGCAGCATTTTTATGTTTTAATACCTAACTTCAGTCAAGAGACAAAACTGAGAAGTAGGGCATAGTGCATGCTTATACTTTCAGTAGGCTGAGGCAGAAAGATCATGGGGTGACAAGTCAATCTAGGCTACACAACAATAGAACCCTCCAGCCCTAATTGAAGATATAGGCTGTACACCTTACCAGAAATTTTTATTTTATTCCTGCCTATATTTTGTCCCCTGTGGCACTAGGAACAGAACCTTGGGCCTCACGAGTAGTAGGCAAGTGTTTTATTGTTCAGTTATACTATTCTCTAGTTTATTCTTTCCAAATGCTTCCAAATTAACACACAGAATTTTCTAGAAGAGTGCTTCTCAACCCTCCCAACACTGGGGCCCTTTAATACAGCTCCTGATGCTATGGGGACCTCCAACCAAAAGATTATTTTTGTTCTTCATAACTATAATTTTGCTACTGTTATGAAGTCGTGTAAACAGGTTGAAGACCACTGTTCTAGAACATGAAGAGAAGGTATCAGTTAGCAGGGGAATCTCACCCTATATCTTATTCCCCATAAACACTGAGTCAGCTACCATAACTGGGATGCATGATAAGATTACCTGAAACACACTGATAGCAAGTTAAGTCAAGTAGAAATGCCATTGCTATTTTATTCAAATTGTTTTAAAAACTAAAACTTTAAGCATATAGGTGGGGCTTGGTGGCAGGGTTGAAGGTTTAAAGCCAGCTTGGGCTAAATAAACATCAAGTTCAAGGCCAACCTGGATTTTGCAGCCAGATTGTGCTTCAACACATAAAATAAAAACAATGCAAAACAAAATTTGACCACACAGCATGGCCTATTGTCGAGGTCATCATTTCTATTGCTTTATTAATTTTTTTTTAACTTCATGGAAACTGTCTTTTTTTTTTTTTTTTTTTTGAGACAAACTCTTACATAACGCAGCCTGGCCTCGAACATGCTATGTAGTCAAAAATGACTTTGAATGGTTGATTCTTTTGCCTCCACCTCCAGAGTGCTGTAATGGGATTACAGGCCAGTGTTGCCTGGTTTTGATGCAGTCCTGGGGATCCAAGCCAAGGCTTCCTGCATCTAAGCAAGTATTCTGCCAGCTGAACTATCTCTCCAGCCCATCTCTGTTTTAAGACAGTCTAGTTCAAAGGCAAAGAACTGACATAAAACCCAAGACAGCACGCTCGGCAGACAGGAGTGGAGGTGGGGGGGGGGGGGAAGGGTAGGTGGGGGGGTTGTGGGGTGAGCAACCATTGGCTAACGAGCAGCAGCTCTTCTCCAGCAGCAATGACATCATTACAGATTTGTCCAGCGCACTGCTTTCTTCAATCTTTTGCTCAATATTCATCTCCAGTGGGGAGAGGGTGAGGCTTGCTCTGGAGCTGGGCGATTTCATTTGTCCTGGAGAACCTTAAGCGGGAGTAGACCTTCTTGAGGATAGCAGCACCAAAGCAGCAAAAAGTTTACTTAGCTTCTCTCAAACCACATAGGAACTTGAGTAGCAGGCTGAAATGAAGTCCAAGAACTGACAGTTCCTGCCTACAAGGGACAGCCCTGTCTCGCTGTGCATGCCATTACATCAGACTGCTTATCTGGTTTTCCACCTACACAAACTTGCAGACTCTCCCTGTTTCCCACTTTGAATGACGCATTTTCTTTCCAGTGATTCCACTCATTTCCCACCGTCATTTGTAGAACCAGACTGTTTTATACTTTCATCCTGAGAGCTGCAGAGTATACCCATGAGATTCAATACTTACTGCAAATGTGCTCTTCCAAAAGATGTCTCATTTCTTTTTAACACCCCCCCACACACACACACATTGTAGGCAGAGTCTTGCTTTGTAACTTGGGCTCGTCTTGAATTTAAGATCTTTTTATTTCAGCCTTCTGAGTGCTGGGATTATGGGCACTTGCCATTGCATGAGGCAACTGAGAAGCCTGGTATTAGTAGCTCTAACCCTTTGCTTTAGCTTGAAGCCTTTTTCTTCCCTTTCCATGACCATCGTGTCCCCACCCTCTCTCACCTTTCCCCTCCTTTTCTTCCATCATTCATTCTTCTCCTTTCTTCATACCTTTTCCCTTTCATTCATTTGTGAGATTAGCATCTTCTGATAAATATCAAATGATGAGGCAGTCAAGTTTACGGAGAATTATTTCATGTTAAAGATAAAGGTATCAGTATGGCCTGCTTCCCAGATGTCAGGAGAACAAACTGGTCAGTGAGATGCCCCTTCTCTACACTCATAGCTCATTTGACAAATGGTTAGCGATTCCTGTGGCAAATACTCTGGGGTATGCTATTTAAAACAGACCTTATTTAAGGCTTCCAGTGTGAAGTGGGTCAGCATTCACTTCCCAGTGTTCAGATACAGTGTTCTGTATGAAATTTATGACTTCCAAAGTTGAAAATCAAATTCACCTCAGTAAGTAACAGTGTTGACCATCATTCCGTCTCATCACAAATCTCTTAAAACATTGATAGAGGAGAAGGAAAAGCATCCTTCAGGAGTTTGGCTTCTGTACTGGAATCGTTCTTTTGAGACAACAAAGCCTGCTCCCAGAAGCTCAACTGTACAGCCACTTGTGACCTGACAACCTGGCCAGTCACTAAATCTTGCTCTTCATAGGTTCTATCATCTGTAAAATGGGAATCAGTCCAGAATTTAGTTCCCGTGCAGTTAGTCAGATAATGGAAGAAGTAATCGGTGTACTCCCAGATTCCGAATCAGCATTTTATAAATGTCACCTGTTATTCTTAGAGTTCTCTGCATGAACCTTAATCCGTTTAAGTTGTTTAGTTTACCCTTTGAGCCTCCCATGGTTGCCTCTGCTTACCACCCACCTCCAAAAAAAAAAAAAAAACCTGACAAGAAACAGCATGATAAAGCACAGGTCAGTTTGGTTCACAATTAAAGGAGGGACACAGTCCTTTGCGGTGGGGACAGGAGCCTGAGGCGCTGTCACACTGACCTGCAGACAGGAAGCTGAGAGAGTTAGAGCAGATATTCAGCTCACTGTCTTCTTTTCTTCAGTTCGGGACCCTGGTCCGTGGGATAGTGCTGTCCACGTGTAGGGTGGGCCTTTCCTCCTGGTTTACACCTCTCTGGTAACCCTCCTAAATATACCCAGAGATGTGTTTCCATGGTGATTCTAAATCGACTCAAGGCTGCGATGAAGATTAATCATCTTAGGGTGGGGACCCCGGCTCAGCTGGTGAAGTGTTTGGGACCTGAACACCATCCCCCAAGCCCACATGAAAAGCCAGGTGCTGTGGTGCATGCCAGTCCATTGATGGTGAAGTTTGCTAACTGAGCCCCAGGTCACACAGTTGGCAGCAGCAGCTGAGGCATGACACGTTCTGCTCAGATCCAAAGCCCACACACCATGTACTATACAGACATCTCTGTATGCAGATGATAAGTCATTCCAGAATACTTCTATAAGGTTTTTGACTTTCAGAATTAATTAGAAAACTTCAATTTAACAGGTAGTAAAATAGTCAATTAGTTTTCGTAACAGAAATATTGGTAGCCATTTACCTTTTTATTTCATGAGAAAGAGATTATTAAAAAATCAATTGGTAAGGGAGCTTAGCTGAAGGAAGGAGAAACAGAAATGAAGAGGAATTTAAAGATGAAACATACACAGACACACAAATACCCTAACACACACACACACATACCCTCATACCCACACATACCTACCCACAATACCCTTATATGCACACCTACACGCATAAACACATAAACACACATCCTTATGCATCTCATATGCACAAACATACCCTCATACATATATACAGACATGCATATAGACGCACATATACACATCCTCATATAGAACACCGCAGACCCTCATACATACAGATACATGCCTTCATACAGAACACATGCCCTAAATCATACACACACCCTCATAAATAATCCTCGTATGTACAGACACATACAAACATTCTCTCTCTCTCTAACACACACTCAGTTAAGAATAATAAAAACAAATATATTTTTTAAGAGAACACAGACAGTGAAATTGAGTAGGGCCTAGCTAACTATTTGAATTCCAGCTCTGCTCTGTTTCCTTTTGTGTAATAATACCAGGGTAGCATTATCTGCTTTAGTGTTAGAAAGACTAACATAATTAGCTTATGCAACAAGTTTTTGGTTTGAGAGATGGAGGATAAACTAGGGAGCTTCCTAGGAAACTGAGATGCAAAGAGGCCAAGGGGACTGGCCAAAACCACACAGCTAATTACCGTAAGGGTTTGGACTAGAACTAAAAATTGCACATGACTAGGCTGCTTCCACAACAAAGGGTGAAGTGTAAGTATCTGTGAGCAGAATCCAGGGTTCCAGTCAAATGGGCTGCATTATAAAATCAGACATTCGATTTGGTGGTCTCCCCTCACTGTGCTGCACAATAAAGAGCATGCACCGTGAGCTGTCACTGTAATTACTTTTTACGACAGCATCAAGAATGAGGAAAAATAAATCAAAGACCAGGAGATATCTCTGGAGGCTTCTTTTAAGGCTCTTGAGGTTGCTATGTATTGCGTGTGTGTGTGTATGTATGTGTATGTGTGTGTGTATGTGTATGTATGTGATGTGTGCATGTGTGTATGTGTGTGGGGTGTGTGTATGTATGTGTGTGTGTGTATGTGTGTGTGTATGTGGTGTGTGCATGTGTGTATGTGTGTGTGTGTATGTGTGTATGTGATGTGTATATGTGATGTGTGCATGTGTGTATATGTGTGGGGTGTGTGTGTATGTATGTGTGTGTGTATGTGTGTGTATGTGTGTGTATGTGATGTGTGCATGTGTGTATGTGTGTGTGTGTATGTGATGTGTATATGTGATGTGTGCATGTGTGTATGTGTGGGGTGTGTGTGTATGTGTGTATGTGTGTGTGCATGTATGTGTGGGGTGTGTGTGTATTGGGGGACTGTGTTTTTCTGTAAGAAATAAAAGACTGGGAAGTGGTTTTGATGGGGGAAAGTAGTTACTGCTCGTTTCCTCCCCTTCTAACAGAGGAATCAGGTGCTATTCTCTTTCTCTGTCAAATTCTTGCCTGGACCAAGAAACTTCAGTGACTGGAATCCAGTCCCCAGCAGACAATGCCAGAGGTAACGGCCAGAGCAGAGTAAGAATAGCTTTGCTTTTAGCAGAACTGATGCCTGTTTTCCACTGCCGCTGGTTTCTGATTTCTAATGCTCCATGGCCATTGGTCTGGTACAGGAGGACAGAGAAGAGCTGGTTCACAGAGCCCTCCTCACTGTAGGCAGGAGCAGAGATGGGCTCCATCAGTGCTCCTTTGTCTTTGGAGAAAATCCTAGGGAGATGGGCTCCATCAGCGCTCCTTTGTCTTTGGAGAAAATTCTAGGGAGATGGTTCTTCCTTCTTTTGCTTTGAGTAGGAACAGCTAGAAGCTCTTTATCTGTCTGTCAGTCAGTCAGTCAGTCTGTCTATCTCTATCGAGACTTCTTCAGGACATACTCAAATGTGTGATGGAGGGAGCTGCTGGCTCAGAGATATTTTCCCACAACACACAGTTCTTAAGGGATTTTCATCTGGTGAGTTCCCAGGAGTAGAAAACCTTCCACTTATGATTTGTATAGATTAGCTGGATTTCTTTTTAAATATTTAAGGTGAAGGGCAAAGATTCTCATGACAAAGGGTGGAGAGGGAGGCATGAGAAGTGTAAAGAGGTGTGCCAGGGATGCTGGGGGTTCTAAGGCCCTTCCAACTGGATCCTTCCTGTTGCAGAGCTTTGATTTGATAGGAGGAAAGAGAAAATGTGTAGCTTGAATCCTAACTGGTCTTACTAATAAAAACCCTGAGCCAGATAGAGGAGTAAATGCTGAAAGATCAGAGAGACAAAGGAGCCAGCCGCTACAGAGACTTCTGACCTCTGCTGAATCCTCAGGCCAAAGGGGCCAAGCTCCTGTCTTCTGCCGCACCCCTTCCTTTCTCCACCCAGCCATATCACTTCCTGTTTCCTTTCCCCAAGTGCTGTGATTAAAAGTGTGTGCAACCACTGCCTGGCCTCTATGGTTAACTAGTGGCTAGCTCTGCCCTCTGATTTCCAAGCAAGCTTCATTTGTCAGAACATAAACAAATTATCACCACAAAAACGTGCCATGAGATGAGGTGAAAAACAAGAGAAGGTCTCCCTGCTCCCCCACCCCCAATCTCACATGTTTCAGGATGGCCTCAAATGTACTGTGTGGCTGATAATCACCTTGGATGTCTGATCTTCTCATCTCTCTCCCCTTGCCCTGCCTTCAGATTAAAGGCATGTGCCACTGGTCCAGATAGGTTGATGTGGTGCTGGGAACTGAATCCTACAGCTTTGAGCATGCTAGGCAAGTCTTCTACCAAGTGAGCTCCACTGTTAGCCCTAAGAGGAGGTAAGGTTCTAATGGGACATTTATGGGTGCCCTAAGTCTTTCTTGGACCTCAACTTTTCTGTCCCTTCTTTCTCTCTCTCTCTCTCTCTCTCTCTCTCTCTCTCTCTCTCTCTCTCTCTCTCTCTCTCTCTCTCTCTCTCTCTCTCTCTCTCTCTCTCTCTCTCTCTCTCTATTGCAACTCAATAAAAGCTGGTGTTTAAATGTGCTCAAGTCTTAGGCATGCTTCTTTCCTGGAGAGGAGACTGTTGTAGAATATTATTTTAAGGTGTGTTACTTTTGTTTATGCTCTGGAACATTTGCTTAATGATGCAAAGATGTGTTACATTTGTTTGATTAAAATAAAATTCACCTGCAGCCAGGAGGCTAGCTGACAGGAAGTGGTAGGGAGGAGCCAGGTGGATAAGGGCTTTTAAGTCGTTGGAGGAGAAGCAAGAGGGATTTTTCCAGGAGAAGGAGAGGAGGTGGGCTACTTGCCTTTCTGAAGAGGAGGATTCTGGCTCAACCGTTGAGTCTTGAGTTCTTTAGAGGGACAGAGATTAAAGTTCCCTTTATAGCTTTGGAAGACTCAGTGCCCAAGGGAACAGAATTCCCTCCAGCTACGGCCCTTGCAGCTGAATCTGCCAGAGTTGCAGTTGCTGAGTAGGACAGTTGTGGCTTAAATGGCAGCCACAGCTTGAAAAGAGGACAGCAGAGACTGTACTGATTGCTCGCGTGTGAATGATCTATGCAAATGTCTTTGCAGGGACAGTCCCAGTTACTGTGGGCAGAAGGCACACTTGGTAAAGTGTGAATGGATACTGCCTGTGCCTGGAACAGTTGAGTTGGTGCCCAGCCACCAGTGACATATACTTTGTGCACTGATGCTTGGGCCTAATTGGTACTTAGGTTCACTGATAGATCTGTCTTCTTAATCCAGGTCACTAGTGTGTGTGCCTAAGTGGGAGATGGGGAATGGAGGATTGGTGTTTGTGTGGGCTGTTAGTCTGCACTACTCTAGTGGCATGCACAGCTTCCCACAGCTGTCCTTATTCTCACACTCTCCCAGCTATCCAGTTCCTTCTGTCACTCGGGTGGCCATCTTTCATTGTTATCTGTTGTCCATGGCTATTTTGTCTGCCTGCCTGCCTGCCTGCATGTCTGTCTGTCTGTCTGTCTCTCTCTGTGTGTGTGTACTAGGAATCAAATGCAGAGGGCCATACATGTGAAACATGATGTGTGTAATGCTATGGGATTATGCTCTTGAACATTGTAAATATTTGTCCTTCCTACTGGTTTAATAAAATGCTGATTGGCAAGAAGGCAGACAGGAAGTATGGGCCGGGCTACCAGACTAAGAAAACTCTGGGAGGAGGAAGAGCAGAGCAGAGACGCCAAGGTGATGCAGAGGAAAGAAGATGAAAATGCTCTGAGGAAAGGTGCTAAGCCACTTGGCTAATCATGGGTTAGATTAAGAGTTAGCAAGCAATATGCCTGAGCCATAGGCCAGACAGCATGTAATTAGTATAATTCTTTGTGCGATGATTTGGGACTGTGGATCCAGACTTCAGAGCTAGGAGGGACCAGAAACCTCAGACTACAGTGGAGCAATAGTTGATGGTGGGGCTAGAAAATCAGTTTGGAGCGGAGAGGGCTTGAGTTTGCTTGAGCTTAATTCCTATCTTTCCTACTTACTCACTTATTGACTTGGGGTGAATTTACTTAAAATTTGGTCTTTGTTTACTTACAAGTTAGAGATCACAGTACCTTCCTCACACAGTTGTTTGTAAGACATGGTGATATTTTATGAGAGACACCTGGCATGTGCTAAGCATTTAGTTAATGGTGAGTGAATTTGTTGTTTTATTCAGCTGTGATGCTTTTGGATACCATGAGATATCAAGGTCAGAGACCAGTGTGGAAATTAGTGTGGATGTGGGAACTAGAACACTTCCCATGACCTTCTTATAGTTGACTGGTGATTTATGAGTGGCTTCTTGAATACTCTTTATTCCCAGGGATCTGACAAGTTGGAGATCTTATCACTGGCATCCCATATAGTGGATATTATTGAAAACTTTTTACTTCATTACAAGTTGTTGAACCTTTGGATTTTCTTTAATTGTTTTGTGTGTGTGTGTGTTGTATAAGTGTGCCACATATGTGTGGGGGTACCTAGAATAGGGCATCAGATCTCCTGGAGCTGCAGTTACAAGTGGTTAGAAGCCACCTACTGTGGGTGCTGGAAACAGTTGAATCTTCTGGAAGAACAGAAAGTGAGTGCCCTTAACAACTAAGCCATCTCTTCAGATTCCCTTTGCTAGTGAATCTAACACAGGTATAGAGTACCTGTGCTTTCTTTCTCTTATTATAAGAATTCAATCTGGTGGCAAGGAGCAAAGGAAAGCAGTGTGACTGTCAGGGGAAATGTTGCATCGTTGGGCGGCAAGGCCATGCATGAGTGGTGAGGGATGGTTCTAGGTCTATAGCTCTACTTTCAAGACACATGTGCTAAAGAAATATGTTGGTTCTCAGTTCTCATTATTTTCATTTAGTGAAGCTTGAATGTAAGCCCCATGCATACTTAGTGTGTGCTCTACCCCTGACTATACATACTAGGCCCCTTACTTTCTTAATGATATCAGGAAAGAAGTTTCTCAGAGAAACAGCATTTTTAAGACAGGCTCTTCATCCAGACACGGGTAATATCATGAACTAAATCAACATTACATTAATGCTGTCATCAGCACGACTTCCAATATTATTAGATGTTAGTCAACATTGATGCTGCTATTTCTGATGTTACCATTTATTAAGTATATGCCAGGCACAATGCCAAGAACTTTGTAGGTCATATCTAGTCCTTTTAGAAATTTTTTGATAACAAAAGATGAAGTGTTTAGTGTATATCAGGTATTGTGTAGTCATTTCCTTAACTAATTCTCCTCTTCCTCCTCCTCCTCCTCTTCAAAGGTTTTTCTGTGTAGCCCTGGCTATCCTGGAATTCACTCAGTAGACCAGGCTGGCCTCCCTAGAGCTGGTATAAAAGGCATGTGCCACCACCACCTGGCCACCTTAAATTCTAATAGCAAAAGAATTAATATAGGTGTGATTCCCATGGATGAAGATCAGAGAGTCTAGGTAACTATCCCAGCCTCACACAGTTGAATATGCATGAAGCAAAGGTTTAAAGAAACCTCCCTACCCAATTCCTAGCTCTGGTGTAATTTGTGTTCAGAACTGCAGTTATAAACCTTCTATATGATTTCTACATCTTGTGGGAGATTATGTTGTTCTATTGTAAATAATTGTCCTACCCACTGGTTTAATAAAAAGCACTGATTGGCCAAAGGCAGACAAGAAGTGTGGGTGGGGCTACCAGACTAAGAAAACTCTGAGAACAGGAAGCACAGAGCAGAATGCCAGAGAGAAGCCAGAAGAAGCAGAGGACAACCATGCTGCTCTAAGAAAAGGTACCCAGCCACATGGCTGAACAGGTTAAGAGTCATGGGTTAGATGAAAGGTAGAGAGTTAGCAAGTGATATGCCTGGGCCTTAGGTCCATCAACTTGAAACTATTGTAAGCATCTGTGTGTCACTGTGGGTCTGTGGGTCCTAAACCTTGAGGCAAGGCCCGAAAGTCTAGGCCAGAAATCTCTTACTACAACATCTGTTGGTGAAAATTCTGATAGTAAACTGTCTTTTTTGGCTTTGTTTTGCTTTATGACAGGGTCTCATGTAGCTAGGCCTGGATCCTTCAGCCTCTCCCTCCCAAGTGCTAGGATTACCACTATGCCCCGGCTTAGAATATAGTTTTCTATGGAAAGACAATCTCATTCTCAAGTTTGACTTGAAAGTGTATTTTTAAAATTCAGGATTATTTTACATTTTCTTAATTTCACTGGTATGATTCGAAGATAGGCTTCAAAAATGGCTTTAAGGCTGGTTTACAGCCCATTGTTATGAATAACCACCAGACTGTCTTTTAACATCTTTGAAAACAATTCAAAATGTATTCTGTGTGAAAAAGTTTTCATCTTATTTTATTTGTGCGTGTCTCCTTCATAGTAGACAATGACACCAGACCTATTTCCTTAAATTGTTCTTATCAAAGTCTGTTTTATTGTACAAATGTCTTTCACTAAATTGGATTTGGGGGAGAGCTTAGAGCCTAATGTTTATGGGAAAATTTCAAAGGAATTTGGTTTTTTATTATTTTTTAATTTCATATTGAATTTTAGTGTTCAGAGAGATGTGTTCTATAGGGCCTTTGAGACTAAAGCCTTTTAGCTCCAGACTAGTCAAAATCTTAATATGTACAGAATCAATGCATGGAAGTTTCCCTGGGTCTCATTCCTCTAAGAAGATGTTCATATTAATAGTTCATTTCCCCCTTACTCTATTCTAGTCTTCTATTCATTCTGAGACAGGCTCAGGCTGGCCTCAGACTCATGGCAATGCCTCTGCCTTGGTTTCATAACAGGGAAGGCATGAGCCACCACACCTAGTTTTATTTTGTTTATTTTGTCCTCTAGCCTACAGCTGCCATTTTTCATGCTCATATCACAGCATAGGTCTGTAGGCGATCCCACAACATAGGTCTTTCCTTGTAACAATGACTGGAATCAGATCTAGTACATCATAGCGTTGGCCAGATCCCTGTACTCTGAAAGGTGCTATATTGAGGTCCAATCCTGCTCGACATCTAATTATGTCCTAGACAAAATTCCTATGAGATCTCTTATGGAATGCCGAAATCAGAGGGGTTCTTTGATTATTTAAGCAGAGGTCTTGGGAATCTGCTAATCTGCACTTAGAGTTGAAGGGTCTGGAAAACCAATGAGAAAAAAAAAATCTCAAGTTTATTTTTATAATCCCTGGTTGAAATTTAGTATTTCGTGTTATTAAAAATGTTGACTGCAAACCACAGCCGAATTAACTTTATCTCTGATTCTATCTTTAGTATAAGTCACAGGCATTTTCCTCTAACATGACAGTCATTACATGCCTCAAAATATCGCTTATCCCCATTTCTACTTTAAAATCACAGTAATTACCGGAACCGCCATGACATCTTGAAACTAAATGTCTTAATAAGAAAGCACATATTATATTCCAAAGATATTTTGAAAGGTGTATTTCAATATAATTGGTTTCCAATTTCAAGTGTTTTATTTTTGCAGGTAAAAACATTTTTTTTTTTTTTTTCCTGAATGGGGATCATCAGACTGCCGCAGGGGTGTATAGCATAGAATAAGTTACAGAGCTCGAGGAGTTGGTATAAAGATGTGTGGGCAGAGGAAACTCTGGACTCATACAGAGGGGTGTCCAGAGCATCGTTATTGCCTCTTACAGGTTTCAGCAAAGATCTGCTTTTTCAGTTTAATGGTTCTGAATAAGAAACACCAAGGAACTCAGCCAGCCCATGGCCAGGGATGTGAGCAGATCTCAGGGGTCATAAAAAATGGGGCTTCTATTCATGTCAGATATTGAGCCCAGGTGGATGGTTGTCGTACAAGGCTGCCTAAGCTGCCAAGCACTCCTCTACTCGGTATGACTGGGCAGATAACAAAGGAAGCATATAGACTTAAGTCCTTCTTCATAAACATGGGAACATCAAAGTTCAACCTTCAAAAATTACTATGAATCTGATAGGACCTTCAGAAGTTGACTGTGGCTAGGGACTTATCTTGAAGTCATCATTTTAATCTTTGATTATTCATCAATGCTAGTGTTTACTTTTAAAAGAATAACACTAAAGTAGATATAATTTGGGGGAAGGCACATACACTCATTGGGCTAAAACTTGCCACATAAAATGGGAAGCACCAAATAACAGTGCTTAAACAAAACAGATACTTATCTTCTCACATGGAAAGAAGAAAGTCTGGTGGCAAAAATCCCAGGAATAGCTTTCTGTCTCCATATGTCACTAAGCCAAATCATCTTGTTTATTTTCCCCTTTCTTTAGGATATGTTGCTAAGTCTCCAGGTTGCCTCATGCTTTACTATGGCTAACTGAGCTTTTGCCATGGCTTCATACATAGTCTGAGCAGCATAAAGGAAGAATCACAGAAGCTTAAGAGAAGTCTTCCTCCAGATGAACTTTCTCCTTTCTAGCACCTTCTCAAGGGTTCCCAGTTAATACTTCAGCCTATATATATCCTTGATGAGAACACAGCTAATCTCTCCTTAAGAGAGAATGTGAAATACTTTCTCATAATTGGGTGTATTGCCAATGAAACTGAGGGCCTATTTTCTAAAGAAGAGAAGGGAATCATGAGAGGTGAATTAGGATCCTGTGTATGCAGGGAATTTTTTTTTTTTAATGCTTTGGAGTCATTCTCAAGGAAGAGAGCTGGGGTAGCTACAGGTGCCCTAGGTTGGAGACTTGCCTCTGCCTTTTATCTACAACACAATGAGCAAACTATTTAGTGTCTTTGAAGTTCAGTTCTTTCATTTTTAATGTGGACAACTCTTTCCCTTTCTGCTCTTCAACTGCAAATCATAATGCTGTTGATGCCCGAGAAAGCACTTTTAAAACTCTAAAAGCTTTGAATAAATGCAAGGCTATTTTGCTTCCTTGCAATGCAGATGCTGGAATCAGAAAAGAATCAGTTCAGTCCATCTCCCAGGAAATCGGAACACTAAAACCTTAAGCCAGAAGCAATTGCCAGCGCCATACCGACTTCTCAGTTTGGATAAAGTGTTTTCTAAACTTTGATGGAAGTTAAATTATAACACCAGACCATTAAGTGATGCCAGCTATATGCACTAAAATTGTGTTATGGAAAAGAAAGATAAAGTAAATATAGAAATTGGTCAAGTTCCCTTTCTGTTGCTGTGATAAAACGCTATGACAAAGAAGGGCTCCCCCTCTCCCCCCAGCTCACAATTCCAAGATATAGCCCATCATTTCAGGGAAGTAAGGAAGAAAAAATTCAAGCAATCAGTCACATCACATCTACAATGAAGTGCAAATACATGCATCTTTGCTTGCTTGCTCACTCTCAGCTAGATTTCTCCTCTCTTAAAATGTTCAGGAACCCCCTGCTTAGGGAATGATGCCACCCATGATGGGCTGGGTCTTCATTAACAAAAAAGGAAGTTCCTATGATATTCCCGCAGACTGATGTAGATAAATTCTCATTAAGAGTCATCTTTCGGATGTTCTAGATTGTGTCAAGTTGACAGTTACAACCAACCAACGCCAATGTCTCAAGTGGACGACTTGCTCATCACCTAGACGACAGAATCCACAGCAGAAGCAGAAAACTTTGTTCTGTAGGATTTGTTACAATGGCTTATAATATCATTGGGGACTGAGAGCTGAAGAACAAGCCCCCAGGCTGTATTTCCTTGTGTCTTCTGGTTAACAGAGTCTAGAATCATATGGGAGACAGGCATCCAGGAATACCTGTGAGGAGGTATCTAGATTCGGATAAGTGAGCTCAGAGGATGGACCATCCTGAGATCCTGAACTGAATAAGAAGAAAGGTAGGCTAAGCCCAAGTATTCACCACTCTGTTTTCTGACTGGTGATAACACAACTAGACGCCTCAGGTTCCTATTGCCATGACTTCTCCATCATGATGGACTCCGCCCTTGAACTGCAAGCCAATATAAACTCTATTTTTCCCCTTGTCTTTGCCAGACTATTTTATGACAGCAATGGGAAGGCAACTGATATATCAGGTTAACACCCAAAGCCTAGACAAGTATTAGAAAGTCACCTGTACAGTTGGGTGTATTGCTTAGGGGTTCGGTCCCAGAATCACTCTGTAGCAGCCCAATCCAGCTCTGTCCATACCAACAAGCAGGGATCTTTCATCCTTTTTCATGTATTTAACATTACTCCCAAACCAAGTCCCACATGATTGCATCTGAGGGGTGAAACCTTAATTCATCCAGAACCCTAGTTTCAAGAAAGTCTAAAAATTTATTGCTTTTGCCTTAATCTCTGCTAGAAATGTGTTGGAATCGCTGCTCTGTGTGCCAATCCATAGTACCTGCCAGAAGTATTCTTAAGTTCACCTAAGAAATGGAAAGTGTTCTTTGAAGTTCAAGAACAATGGCAATGGATCTCAGGAACAATATCAGAGTAGAGGACATCTATTTACCTCAAACATGGATCGATCAAAGAAGATTGGAAAACACAGAGGATACTCAAACTCACATATGCTAGTACATCCAATAGCATGCCAAGTTAGGCCTGTGGCTATTTCATTATGGGTATTATTTGCTTATCTATTTAAATTTCTTTTTGCTTCCATTGATTGGGACCAGAATAACTTACTCATTTTAATGTGTTTACACATTGTGATAAAAGCAAAATAATTAAGGTTCAACATGAACAGAGATGATCTAATGAAATTTTATTGACTAGAAGAGTTCCCAGAATTCATCTTTCCACTTGAACAGCTTCGCAAATAAAATATAAAGCATAAATGGGGGAAGGGAGAAGCCAGGTTAGAGTCACAGGAAAGAGATCATAGTTCCTGTGTGTGTTTGTTTTTAAGTATGGAGGACATTGCATTAGAGTTAAGATAGATTGGTTGTTATCAAGGCCAGATTCTGAGAAGGGTGGGCTCCCAGTCTGATAATGCAGAATGATCTTTTAGCAATGGAGTTATGGCCTCATTGTTGGCACACTGGTGAAATGAAGATGGTCAATGGCTGGGGAATGCCACTGTCTTCTAAAGACTGATCATCAGGCTTAGCGGACAGTGTAACAAGGGAAGAAGGACCATGGGAAAACAGGCCAGTGAGGAAAGCCCTCTTTCTGGATCCTCCTGACCCGTGGTGTATCTTGGTGGATAGAGTACTTGTCTAGGGAAATCGAAGTCTGTATTCTGTCTCCAGCCTTATAAAATAATAAAACCTGTTCTGTTTTCCCTGAGAGAATGACTCAATTTTGGGGGTTATTGTTTTCAGGATGCTTTTAAAACTCATAATTTCAACACCCAAAGAAATTTTATTTATAAAAGTTACACGCAGATAACTATCTAGTCATCACACCACATAAACTTAAAAAGTGAAACTGTGAAATTTAAGCTATTCCTTTTGAGCGATAATAGCCTATACATGTCAACATAGGTTAATTACAGTTGGAGCTCTTATCAAAGAACTTTTGTGCCCTGTTACATTGACCCATCTTATACTTTGAGAGTTCTTCTGAGTTTTTTTTTGAACCTTTTTTTTTTTTTTTTTGGAGTCTGGTCTTGGACTCCCTATGTAGCCAATGTTTACATTAAATCCTGAGCCTCCTGCCTCATATGTGCATTATTACCATGCTCAATTGGCAAAGTTTGATTATGGAGTAACATTCACTGGTCATTGGGAAAATATTAGTTCACTAATATAGAAATAACTCAGAGGGAGACAGACAGACGCACGCACACACACACTATATATATTTATGAAAATCACAAGGTTTGGTGTTGATGAGATGACTCCATGGGTAAAGACACTTTTTGCCAATGCTTGATGGCCTGGATTCTTTCTTTACAACCCACACTGTGGAAAGAGAGAATTTATTCCTTCAAGTTCCCCTATGACCTTGTGCATATGTTCTGTGGCACACCCACTCAGCATCGATGCTTTGGGGGCTATGGTGAGGTCATGCATTATGATGAAGTATGTGGTATAGGATCCTTATAGCCAATAATTAACAACATAAGAAAAGAGGCAGGAAGGAAAGGAGAGAGAGAGGAGAGTCTGAGTTCCCAGAATCCCTATTTAAGAGTATGATCCCAGTGATTTCTCTACTTCCTGTAGGCCAGGCTCTTAAAGGTTCACTTACTTTTTGATACCATCACAAGCAAGAGACTAAGCCGTATTTAATTTATTCATGTAGATGAAACCATTGCAACATACATGACTCAGTGCTCTGTACAAACACTTTATAAAGTCTTACATATGTACTGCTAAGAAAAAGTCCAAATTTAATCAAGGTGAGGGTGTTGTGTCCTTAAGAACAAAAATTGCAAAATTATTTTATAGCCTGTCAGTAGGTAGGAGAATGCCATTGTTTCTTCTAAAGACAGATTATGAGGGTTAATGGAGAGAGTAGCAGGGAAGGGAGGGACTTACTGAGGCTCCTCTCACTTCTCCCCTAAGACATGCACAGCCCAGCGGTTACCTGGGATCAAGCCACTGAGGATGCCGGGAACCTGTCTCTAGGAACATTTCCACTCTAGCCTTTTCTGTCTGAATTATAGATCTCGCGAGGCTGACCTTGGGACTCCAGGAAGGATGCCTTGTGTGTCACCTTTGGGAAAGTTTCTTGGAGCTTCAAGAAATGCATCATATGTGTATGAGCCTGAAACGTCATTAGAAGATACTCAGACTCCTGCCTTCTCCTGCCAGTTCAGAAACACGGAAGTCATCTCCTGAATGTGAGGCGTTCTTGGCATCTCCCAGCTGAGCCGTTAGACTTTACTTTAGCAAGTTAACATTTATCTGCTGCAAATGCCTGCTTGAAGTTCAAGGCCTCTTGTGTGAAGCACATGAGAGGGCAGTTTCGGCTAACAGTGTTTCTGCCTTCTCGCTGGGAGGGGCCTGCTAGCATGGACATCTCAACCCTCCTATGCTGCGACCCTTTATTACAGTTCCTCATGTTGTGGTGATTCCTGACATAAAATTATTCTGTTGCTACTCCATAACTGTAACTTTGCTACCATTAGGAATCATAATGTAAATATCTGTGTTTTTCAACCTCCGCGGAAGGGTCATTTGACCCCCAAAGAGGTCATGACCCATAGGTTGAGAACCACTGTTTTAGCACCTTCTTACCACAGTCTTTGCCTTGTCTGTATCTCCTCTCTGCTCCTTTTTTAATCTTGTGAGCTTGGTCCCTTCTTTGTTTACGTATAAGGTCACAAGTTTCATCTACACCTTTATCTAGCTGAATGGACTCGATCGAAACTGTCCTTTTCCATAGTAAATTTTATTTTTCTAAACCTTTCAGAAGAAAGAATAGTTTCACTCTCAAAGACAATCAGATTTACTCTTTAATAATATGGTTTTCTATGCACTCATATTTAAACACTTTTAGATTTTACATATATATTTTTTTAAATGTAATGTTACACATGTAGTCTGGCTGTTCAGGAACTTACTCTGTAGACCAGGCTGGCCTCAAACTCAGAGATCCACCGGCCTCTGCCTCCCAGGTGCTGGGATTAAAGGTGTGCCCCACTACCACCCTTATAAGTTACACTTATTTTTCTTATGGGATTTTTGTAGTTATGATGATTATTATATGCAGAAAAATGTCTCACCTTTAGTACCTTCCTTAAATCATAGTTCAATATCACTTTTGTAGTCTTGAAAAAAATTTCTTTACCTTTATTTATTTCCCTAAATATGGATGCTGATTCCCCAACATATTTAGTGTTGTGCGCTAGGATGGTTTATGAAGCTATCTGGAATAGTGATCATAGAATGCCCAATAGTGTCCCGGGGGCAGCACATGGAGACCTAGAGTGCCCTTGCACTTATGTTAGTGAGCTGTCCAAAAACGTTATTAACTGAGTTGCTTTCTGAAGTATGCACAGGCATTCCTTCCTCATGCCAAACAGATAAACTAGGGTACAGACAATTTTATAAGGACTCACTCATCACAAAACACACTTTGGCTGGAAATGGAAGGAAATAAAACCTGCACATGAATAAGGGGAAGGGGAAGGAAGAGAAAGACATTTGCACAATAACCCCCACAGCACACTTAGGGAAGTGCGATGTGACATTTCCTTTTGCTTCCTTAATGGGCTTGCTATTTGGTTGACCAGCTGGCCAACCAACCTCTAAAAGCTTCATATCCTGTGTCCCAATTATAGAACTACAAATTAATGCATTTGCTGCATTCTGCAATGACATTTTGGATCATTTAACTAACTGCTTTACACAGGCTACCAGCCTTTATCAGTGCCATAAAAACCGAGGCTGGTGGTAGCATCTCTGGTCACTGCTAAGAGGGGCCTCAGAAGCCAACGCACTATGGGCTTCTCCTTTCCTGTTGCCTAGCACTTATAACAACGATAAAAGGTTGGGGGAAAGCGGACCATGTACTTTGTAAACATACAGGCAGTATGGAGATAGGTTAACTCTGGTTAGTCAATAACTAGGATGAGAAATCATCTGGAATCATAAAACCTGGCAGTTTTTCCATCTTGGAAATGTGCGTTGTGTATAGTAAATGCTGAGCCACCCCAGTACTCTAATAATAGCTTAAGAAGGATAATCACTTAGGTCAGGACATTTCTATATTCTCACTGCTGTAACGTGAGGTCAACAACTATCTGAATTGTTCATGACCTGACGGAGACGTGAATGTGTCTCTGCTTCTGCTATTTATATGGCTGGCATACCAGGCTTATTTCTTTTTCTTTCTTTTCTCCTCCTCTTCCTCCTCCTCTTCCTCCTCCTCTTCCTCCTCCTCTCCTCCTTTTATTCTTCTACAGTGGTTCTCAGCCTTCCTAATGCTTTGACCCTTTGATACAGTTCCTCAGGTTGTGGTGACACCCCCCCCCCAACAATTTTTTTGTTACTACTTCATAACTGTGATTTTTCTACTGTTATGAATCATAATAAATCTGTGTTTTCTGGTGGTCTTAGGAAAAGGGCCATTTGGCCATGAAGGGGTCACAGGTTGAGAAACACTGTTTTAAAGGATTATTTGGATGGCTAAAAAAGATATTCAAAATAGAAGTCTACCTTTTGGCTAGTTAATGAGGTTATGATTTGGGTGGGAGTAGTCATATGCATAAAATGACGTCGAATTTAGATTTTAGATGCACCACACACTTTAGATGTGTGTGTCCATTTCCAGTGTGCAGAGTCAGTGGAAAGATGCATCTCATTAATCAGTGAATTATGAATTACCATTTCATAATAAACTTTGCAATTATCTTCTGAGGAGGCAGCAAGAAGTGAAACTTTGGCAAATGTTAACATGTGTGTCCTTTTTGTAACTCCAGGTGTTCCATTTTTATGTTTATTTTTAATTTTTATTTGTTTTTGTTTTGTTTTTGAGACAGGGTTTCACTGTGTAGTTCTGGCTGACCTGGAACTCACTCTGTATGTAGATCAGGCTGGCCTTGAACTCAGAAATCTGCCCAGAGCTATGTATCGCCGCTGCCCAGGAAGTGTTCCATTTTTAATAGAGTGAGAAGCTAAAACTACAAATAAGAAAAAAATTAAATGATGTTCTTTTTTGATTTATAAGAGGCTTTGAGAATACATATGAAAATGTGAGAGCTTAAGTGATTTTTCCTAGAAATACTGTGTTTTGAGGAGTGAAGTGGGATTAAGGAGCCTTAGCACCCACCCTCCCCACTATTTGCCAGGAGTCTAAGCTGCAGTCATCCTTGTGGGTTCCTGGGAACTTCTGTAGTACCACCAGGTTTCCCCCTGACTCCATAGAGTCTCTCTTTATTAAGATCTTTTTCATTGCTCTCCCACTCCATCCCTTCCCTAGCTTGACCATGTGCCACCTCACTCAGTCTTGATGCAGGGGAGAGAGGCTTGGTCCTGCCTCAACTGAATGGACCAGGCTTTGCTGACTCCCCATGGGAGGCCTTAACCTTTTGGAAGAGGAAATGGGGTAGGGGAAGGGTGGTGGCGGAGGTGGGGGGCGAGTAGGAGAAGGAATGGTAGGGGGAACTGTAGTTGATGAGTAAAAGGAATAAAAAATGTCTTAAATTAAGAAGAAGAAAAAAAAAACACCAGTCTTAGCAACCAGGGAGGAGGAGGAGGGAAGGGAAGATGGTACAAGTAAGCAGAATAAGGAGGAAGAGGAGAAAGAATCAGAAAGAAAAACAAAGACAGAGAAGGCGTGGACAAAGTGTGAGCACCAGCTGCCACGATTCCAAGAACGATTCCTTCTTCTCTGTGCACTGGATTGAGACCTTTACATACATTACTCTCTTGTTTAAACTGGAGAACTCTCTCTCTTTAAGCAAAACACACTCTATTAGGTTTGGTTCTTAGAGTTTTATTGCTTTGAATAGACACCATGTCCATGGCAACTTTTCTTATAAAGGAAAACGTTTAATTAGGGCTGGCTTACAGTTCAGAGGCTGAGTCCATTATCATCATGGCAGGAAACTTGGGGGCGCACAGGCAGACATGGTGCTGGAGAGGTAGCTGTGAATTCTACATCTGGCTCTGCAGGCAACAGGAAGTGAACTGTGAGCCACACTGAGCCTGGCCTGAGCTTCTGAAACCTCAAAGCCCGCCCCTTGTGACTCACTTCCTCCAACAATGCTATATACCTACTCTAGCAAGGCCACACCTACTAATAGTGCCTGTGAGCCTAGGGGGCCTATTTTCTTTCAAACTACTATATCCCATAAACATGTTCTAAAGCTTCCCACCAGGAGAGATATTTTCCCTCTGATAAAGGCTGCATCAACATCTAATAGTAAGCTGTAGATTTTTTTTTTTTTTTTTGGACTGGTGCCTCCTGTATTTCTTTCCAAATGCTATTTTCTGTTTTCTCTTGTACCAATGACAGTATGCTGCGCTGATCCTTGAGTCTAGCCTTATATACATTAGTGGCTCCAGGCCCATAGAACCCAGTCTTAGCCTGCTGCTCACTGGATCTTAGCACTGACGTAATTGTGGTGGTTTGAAAGAAAATGACCTGCATAAGGAGTGGCCCTATTAGGAGGTGTGGCTTTGTGGGAGTGGGTGTGGCCTTATTGGAGGAAAGTGTGTGTGGGGGGGAGTGGAGTGGGGTGGGAGGTGTGTGAGGGTGGGCTTTGATGTCTCCTATGCTCAAGCTATACCTAGTAACAAGTTGCTTCTGCTGCCTGCAGATCAAGATGTAGGACTCTCAGCTCCTTCTCCAGCACCATGTCTGCCTGCACGTTGCCATGTCCCATCATGACGATAATGGACTAAATCTCTGAACTATAAGTGAGTCAATGCAAAATTATATGTTTTCCTTTATAAGAGTTGCTGTGGTCATGATGTCTCATTACAGCAATAGAAATAGAAAATCTGACTAAAACACTAAGAAATATATATATATATTTGCACCATAGCCAGTTGTGGGTCTCTGACATATGCTAAGTTCTTGACATATAGTAAGACAAAATGTTGGGTGCCACCTGGAAACTTGTTTGCAAATTTGGAACCTTACATTGTAATATTCATGGGGTCTGACAATCTGTCTTAATAAATTAAAGCCCTTTTGGGTGACCCTGCTGTGTCACAGGGAGTGAATATTTACATTTTAATAGATGGCAACATCATGCATGACCTTCCAACTACATATATTTGGTAGTGGAGTCCTTGGGTTTTAGTGACAAAGAGAAATTATTCTGGTGTCCCTCAGATCACCTTTAAGTACCTTTACCTGCGTATAAAATCCTGCCATTGCTTTGGGCTCACGTGTTCAAATAAATAATTTAAAGCTGTAGAAGTCCTGTCAAGGTTTGAGTTGAAGGCTTACTAAGGAACAAACTATCCAGAAACTCTAAGCTTTTAAATTGCAATAGCTCTAACCTCAAACAGAGACAGTGATTACACAGATCCAGGCTCAGATTGGGTTCCACCTTTGAGACTTAAAGATATGCTTTAAGTGTAAATGACTGTGCTTAAGAGACATATAAAACCAGGGCTGGAAAGATGGCTCAGAGGTTAAGAGCACTGGTTGCCCCTCAGGAGGTCCTGAGTTTAATTCCCAGCAACCACATAGTGGCTCACAACCATCAGTATCTGTAGTCTATGGTGTGCAGACACACAAACAGACAAAACACCCTTATACATAAAAAAATCCTTTAAAAGAGAGAGAGAGAGAGACATATAAAACCAAATATTCTTCCCACCTGTTAAGCCCCACTTGCCCAAGAACAGATATCTTCCTGAAATGCAGGGGACTGTTGTTCGCATAAGATGACAAGCCGTGTGTTTTCACTTCTGTAAACAAGGTGGATTGCCCCAACTGCACAGTACATGCTTGATCACACAGAGGTGGGTGGGTACATTGGTATGTATTCTTTTCTCTTACTGGATGCAGCCTTGAGAGGGTTTGCCTTTATGACCACCAGACTAAATGAACTTTCAGCCATTCTCTGGGAATCCTGGGTATGGACCTGGCCAGTGGTCATTGTCCTGGCCAGTATTTAATAAAACTTGCTTTAAATTTGCCTCAAACATTACGGTAGTGGTCTTATTCTCACCCACTGGGACCAACGTCTGGAGGTAGAAAAGAAACAGAAAGGGAAATGCGTGACTTTTTGTGTTTGAGCTTGGACGATCACAAAAGTGGCTAGAAAGCCCACAAGCTAAAGGCCATCTTACTACAAAGGAGTTTTTAATGCAGTAGCTTTAATGTTGAGTTAAAATTGTTTTAAATTACAGAAGCCATCCTTTTAACTTTCTTGGAGTCAATGCAAATGAGGTACCTTTGCCTCTCAATTTATTCAGTTGTACATACAGTTTTTAAGAAAACTAATTGCAGATATTTTCAACTTATTGGCATAATATGGGAGGCTGCTAATAAAAAACTACTGGGGAGTGCTTTTTAAAAAAAATATAATATTCTTTGTATAATCTTACCATTAGTTCCATACATTTTATACCAGTATAACTAACCATGACCAAACCTCTTTCTTCTTCCATGTTTTAGGACTCTCTCCTTCCCTCCCTCCCTAACACCTCCCCCATCTCTCTTTCTTCTTGGCTGTACTCAGATTCATCATGCAGCTGATAATGACTTTCAGATCCTCTTGATTAATAGGATTATTAGTTTACTTTTTGTCTTTTTTTTTTTGAGATAGGATCTGTGTAGCCCAGCTTTAAGTAATCGAGGCTGGCTTTGGACTCCTGGTAATCTGTCTCTGTCTCTTGAGTACTGTGTTTATGGGCAAGAGCCACTATGCCTGGCTCACAGCTAAATTTTAGCAGTACTGAGGATCGAATCTAGAACCCTGAAGAGGCCAGGCCAAAGGTTCTACCACGCAGCGGTAGCCCTAACCCCCTCAGAGATGAATTTTATGATCTAGGTAAGACAGGTGATCTAGGTAATCAAGAAAACAATTTCTTCTTCAGCTCAGTATCTGGGGTGATAAATTAGAAAGGGTCAGAAGAAAGGATGGCCCACGTGGTGAGGTGTGTGAGGACTGACCAGGCTTTCCCACAGACCTGCAATGTGCATTGATTGTCATGTGACTGTATTTTCATACTTCTGAAAGGGCCCTGAGAATGGAAGAGCAGTTTGAAGAGAAGGAAAGAATGAGACCACGACTCTCTGAGACTCTCTGAGCTAGTCTTACCGTTGCCTAGGACGTTCCAGGCCAGCTGCTCCATATAAGCACCCAGAGATGCTCTGACTTGGGCAACTTCAAAGGACCTGGAAGAGGCCAGGTTTATGTTATGGAATAATGATTCTTTAAAAAAAAAAAAATCCATCATTTGCTTTCTAGTTCTCTTAAGCCTCACACAGATGTTTATTGATCAACCAACATCAATATTGACTTACCGACATCTGATAAAGGAGATGTTAAAGAAACAAAATGAATAGTTAGTTCCATGTTCATAAATCCCACATCCATGAATTCGATGGACTGTGATGGGAAAAGACTTGAAAAGATATATCTGTATTGGACAATTGGGTATGTTTAGACTTTTTTCTGGCCATTATCCTCTAAATAATGTGGTTTTTTTATGTTAAATTAAGTAATTCAAACAATTGAGAGTAAATTTAAAGTGTAAAGAAGCATATGTATATGCTACATACAAAAATACTTTATAGCTAGGTGTGGTAACTCATGCCTGTAACTAATTATAGTACTTAAGAGGCTTCTGAAAGGGGACCCGGAGTTCAAGGTCAGTCTGGCTTGTAGGAGGCCCTGGTTCAAAACCAAAAACAACCCATCCCAACCCAACCCAGTCCAACTCAACGCCACACTAAATCTAACCGACTCAAATCAAAATCAAACACAAAACAACACAATCACATAACTAAAAAAAACCCCTTCCCTACATTATAGAAATTCTTTTTATATAAAAAGAATGAAATTTGTGGATTTGGTGTCCATCTGGCCCTTGAACTAGTCCAATGCATATTCTGAGGAATGACTGAAATAGTTCATTAGTGGGTGGTGAATGGGTGTGATAGGAAGGAATTTAACAGTCTCTTAGTACTTCAGCAACTCAACTCTAATTATGCCAAGGTGCAATCCATGTGATAATAACATATAACAGAGAAAAACAGCTTTTGATTTTCACATCAGCAAGATCTGGTTCTTCATCTTTAAGTAGCCTGCTGGCTTTGAGTGGATCATTCAACCCTTGGATCTCAGATCTCAGTTTTACCTTCTGTGAAATAGGGATAACAGTGCTGGCTGATGATAACCATTGTAAGGGATGGTACCCAGCAAACTCCCAGCACTAACGTTAAAATGCTCTCTCTCTCTTTTTTTTTTGTATGTAGCACAGATCGAACCTTCTGTGATCAAGTTAGACAAATACTCTATCACTGATCTCAGCCTGATTTTAAACTTTATGTATTTTAGAGTCACACACATCTAGAATTAACTCTTATTCATACAGCTGATTTGTTTATTTGTTTATTTTATTTTATTTTTTTTTACAAAGCCACAAGACAGCCCTTTTGGTACTTCTCTCTTTGGACTGACACACTGTGATCAGCTGCTCACCTCACGGGCTCCTCTGGTCTAGCAGGCGCAGCTAATCGTTGCTTCTCTGCATCAGCCCCACTGCCCGTTCCTTATAGCTTGTTTCTGGGCCCTCAGCCTGGCCCGGCCCATTCCAGCTGCTTCCCAATCACTTCCTGGCTCCCACAGAAAAGACAGCCTATGCACAGCATTCCTCAGGGGTCTTCTTCTAAAGACCCTACCTGTGCAGAGGTGCTTCCCTCACACTGGTGCAGACCAGCTGGAGCTCAGAGAGGGCAAGATGGGAGGAGGGACCACCAACTCCAAGCTATTCTGGCAACACAACTCCCGTGTCTCCACACCAGAGACTGAAGGAAGCACCCTCTCAGCAGGATGCCTTCCCACTCCAGCTTCAGACGAGAGAGCACCGGGGAAGGTCAGGGGGTCAGCAGAACTTGGAATCAGCAAACCAGGGTAAGATCACAGATATCACCAGAACTGCGGCTGGGAAACAGAGCCAAAGATGTTTTGAGACTATTGACAGAAACCATTGGTGAAACATCGGCCTCTGTGGGTAAATAGAGCTCGTTCCTCGCTGAGCATAGGGGCTTTGCGATTCCGAGAGCGCCTTCCACCGGGTTCACACAGAGCCTGGCGTTCTAGCTCCCAATCTCATTTCCTCTCTCCAGTGAGTACAGGGTGTGGTGCAGCATTTTCCAGAGTGTTTCATGCAGCACTAATCCCCTGAGATGCTTTCTAAGGAAAGGTTTCCATGGTTGAATAATATTATGTATCTCTGTAGACTTGCTCCTTCAGCACGATTGGAGAGGACAACCATGCCGAGGGGATAGGCTTTGAGAAGTTAGGCTTTACCCAAAGTCTAATTAATCATAAGCAATCAAACTAATGCTTAATGGGACCAGAGTTGTGGGTCAGTGGGAAAACATGGCCTGGTGTGTACAAAGCCCTGGATTTGATCCCCGGCAGTAGCAAAGTTAAAATATAACAAAAGGAAGTCAGTAGATACGTTTAAACTTTTGTCGGGCTTGATGGTATAAACTACTAAAACTAGCAATTGAGAGGTCAAGACAGGAGAATCCAGAGGTCAACACCATTTTCTGCTACAAAACTAGAGTACAGTCCTAGTTATACATCTTATTAAAAAAGAAACCCAACAACCCAAAGGCTGGATCAGGAGCCCACAGGTTAAGCACTTGCTGCATAAGTCTGGCAATCTGAGATGCATCCTAGTGAAGAAGTTGTCCTCTGACTTCCATGGGTTCTCAGCTGCTCATGTGCACCTGTGTGCACATGTATATCATGCATACACATCTATATGCACTCATATAATAATAATAATAAAGCTCGTGTGCACTTCTATGGACATACTCATCACGCATACACATCCGTATGCACTCATACAATAATAATAACAAAGCTCATGTGCACTTGTATGGACATACTCATTATGCATACAATAACACTGATAAAGTTTAAAAGCTCATGTGCACCTGGATGCACATACACATAATGCACTTGCCATTTATACACACATAATAATAATAATAATAATAATAATAATAATAATAATAATAATAATTTTTAAAAAGCCAACTCAACCAACCAAAGACCTAATGTTTAATGGTCATACTGTTCCCTAAACGGACATTTGTCCCTTAGGGGTTTTGTTCTCTGTGGCCCCTCTCATCAGATAAAATCTTCTCTCTGAGGATAGTCTCCTAACTTCCTTAATTTTCAGATTTTCAAAAAGAGTTATCTTTTCTGATTATTTAAAAGAGCCTTTTCTCTTCAACCAGGCTTCTTCCTATCTGGCCTCTTGCCCTATTTTATTAGTTTTTTTCCCATAGTTATTAAATCTCTCTGGCATTATATGTTGTATAATAAGCTTGTTCTTGATAAATTTATGGTAATTAAAACAGCACTGTTTGAGGACACACACATGAACACACACACACACACACACACACACACACACACACACACACACACACACACATCAATGTTGGGAATGGAACCCAGCACTTAGGAAAGCACTCTATTATTGATCTACCCCAAACCCCTCCAACCAAAGGAATTGTTTTCTTTGCTTTCTGATGAACCCATAGATGGTACATAGAGAACATGGCCTGATGTTCTGGCACATGAAATGCCATTGTTGAATGAACTATGGTGGTGGAGAAAGCCAAGGGATCCCAGGACAGGAGACCTGAAGTGTCGTAAGGCATCCACCAGAAAAGGCCACATGAGTTTAAACCAACAGAAAGTCTTTATTAACCAGGTGTTTGGGATCCCAGTGTAGCCCTGAGCCTTTCTCAGGGTGAGCTTTTAAGTACAAAAGCCACATCCTGGGTTGATACACCTCAGTTAGTAAGAACAGTTAGCCAGAATCGGAACCGCAGAAACCAAAAAGCGGGTTGGGTACTCTTAGGGTTTTTTCTCAGAACTGTGGATTTTGACGGATTAGGCCCTTGTTTTCATTTGGCAGGTGGTGTTGCCTATGTGCAGGTTACATTATCAGATGGGATGGCTCAGATGGTGCTTCCATCATGACATCAGCTGTGCTAAGGTGGGTGGGTGTGTGTTATAGTACCACAGCCCAACTCTGTAATGTGACCTTGACAAAACCTTTTCACCACTACGTAAGCAGGGCTAGCTGCCCATGGAATCTCCTGTCTTCATCTCCCATCTTTGTAGCAGACCTGGGATTACAGATGTGCGGCTGCTGCATGAGATTTTATGTAGGCTGTGAGGAATTCAAGTTGTCAAGGCTTTTTTGGCAAGCATATGGAGTATGCGTCACAAAATAAGATGGACGGCTCCTGAGATTCACCACCAACCTCTGCACACAGGTGCAGGTGATCCTATACACAAATGTGTACCTATAGGGCACACATATATTCACACACACTCACACACTCTCTCACACACACATTCACACCCACCCACACACCTATATCCTCTCACCCCCATACATCACACACACACACACACACACACACACACACACACACACACACACACACACACTCACTCACAGTGACTTGAAGAAGAAAGACTAAATATTGTTCTCTATCATAGCAAATGTTAGACATTCTTAAGAGAACAAGACCCAGGAATGGAAACTTCTGAAACAATCTAGTCGTTATTGGCTTTTGGACGCAACTCTCGACTGGCTTTTAAAGAACGTTGGTTTCATCCAAATGATTGTCCGATGGAGTGTTACGTGTTATGTGCAACTGTCCTCACACAGAGATACTTTCAGTATGATGAACCTAAGGCCACACAGGAAGTGAGTGAGAGTCCCGGCCAAAAGGCTGACTTCCCTGGATCTGCTCCTGACCCTACCCGGAAGTCATGCTGCTGGAACAAACACAGGCTAATCTAACACCAGCTTCTCTCTCCAGTAGCTCCCTGCAGATGGTCTGAACCTTAAACAAACGGGTGCTGTGGCTGGAGACAGCTTCCCTAAAGGACAGAGGAGGGAAGGAAAGAGGAAGTAGGACCCTGGGATTCACCAATGGCCTCAACTTTGTTATTGGAGAAACCGTGTTTGTATTAAGACGAAACTGTTGTGCTTGAGCTGCCGTGACTGCCTTTCGATTCCTTTAGGTGTATAATTTTCTCCGCCATGTCTCATTTCTTCCTTCATCTTGTTTGTCTTTAAGCCGAGAGTCAGTATGTTTATTTACATGAGCTAATTAGCTGTGTGTCTCCATCCGAATCAATCTGAAAATTATAAATGATTTGAGTAAAAAAATTGGAGACTTAAATCAATGGAAAGAAGAGCTCTGAGATTTTTTCCTCCATTGTCAATGTTGGTCTAATGTGGGTTTAAATCAGCTTTCAAAACCTTCTATTTATTTCAGTATTAAATTTAATAAAAGACTTCAACTGTTCTGACCGTCAGTCTTGATATGTGAAAGATGCCTTCACTGTTAGAACACTGCCCATAACAAAAAAAGGAAACCCATTGCTTAAAAAAGGGAGGGGGGGTCCCATCTTGACAATTTTATATGAAATAGCTGAAATTCTCTGGGATAAAATAAATGAAATGCTCTATGTTTGATGGAACACCTCTATAATCCTTAGCAATTGGGAGACTGAGTCAGGAGGATTGTTGATTCACGTCTAGCCTGGGCTATAAAATGACCAGGGATGGCCTGGGCTACCTAGCAAGACCTCCGACTTTAAGCAAGAACATCTTCCTAACTTTAAAATTTTTTTTTTAAAAAAAGTTGAGATCACAAGAATGTCACACCATACCTGGCTCAATTCCACCCCCCCCCCATGTGCGCGTGCACGTGTACGTGCGTGTGCGTGTGCGTGTGCGTGTGCGCGCGCGCGCGTGTGTGTGTGTGTGTGTGTGTGTGTGTGTGTGTGTGTGTGTGTGTGTGTGTGTATAGGGTAGTGGGGGTGAGGGCCACAGGGAACATAAGTAACTGTCTCATTGGATGGGGATGCTCCAAAGTTAAAGGTTTCAAGCCAGAGACCCCAGGTTTCAAAGCCTGGCTTTGTGTGCTTCCCAAGCTGTTTTATGCAGGTCATGAATAGTTTATCTTTAAAAGGTCCCACGTGGATCTTTTGGAACTTTCTGTATTCATAGTGGCCATAAAGAATCTTTCTCTCTCCTGAATTTTCACAGTGACTTATTGGCTTAGAAATACTGTACATATGTTTGTTCTTGCCTGCACTTTGAGGACCGACTTTCCTACTTTATGTGCCTTTCTATTCCTTGTAACTCAGCATGGTGTAGATGCTTAATGAATATTTGTTAATTGCATAAAAACAAATGGATGAGAAAATACCTTTGACCAAAATTTATGCAACCATTTGCTATTGCCATTATAGTAGACTGAACGTCTCTGAAATAGAAATTTTAAATATAGAAAATATAATACAAAAAGAATGAATGGCATTGATACGGTGGATTTGAGTAAGAAGTGCTATGGTCTTTGTATTGGATATGATTCTCTGTGTTAGGAACTTCAGTTTCTTACACATTATTCACATATGTTATATGCCATTGCAAGCTCTGGAGTTTATTTGTTTATATATCACACACACATTCACACAGTGTGGGTACATTTGCAACAATAATAATGAAAGGAAAAGGGGCTATGAATTTGAGAGTTTGGGGTTGGGGGGTGCACGGGAGGGGTTGGAGGGGGGAGAAATAATTTAAATACAGTACATATATGTGAAATTTAAAAATAAGTTTAATTTTTAAAAAGTTGGAGAGAATAGCATACATGGGGTATAGTTCAGTGATACACCACTTGCCTAACACGTGTAAAACCTTGAGGGTACAATCCCCCCTGGTACAAGAAGAAAACACAAATCCAACCAAGCAAAAAATAAGAGGACGCTCACCTTCCTCTCTACCTTTCAGTAAGCTCTTTCCCGATCCTTCATTAAGTGTTTGTTGGGGTCCTTTATCAAATAACAAGTGGTCAATCATCTCTGCCCGTGGTGAGTTCTAAGAACCCCAAACAAAGTAAGGTCACAGAACAGAAATATGGCTTTCGGGGAAATAAGATTTGAATGATTAGCTTTCCTTTAGACATGAAGTTTGAGAAGTGACATGATGTGGCGGGGAGATTTTGAAAGCCAAGGAAAGAATAAGGGCAGAATCTGTGGAAGGAGAGTTTGCTTGTGTACAGAGATTGGCGAGGTGGCAGGTGTTGTGGGGGAGCAAGGGTAAAAAGCAGGAGCCGGATGGGTAGGTCCCAGGGGAGGCAGCTCCTTATAGTCAAGTCCAGCCTTAGGATTTTGCATGTTGTTCCGCATGAGATGAAGCTGTTTGGAGACAGCAGGGAGTGCTGGGCTCTGATTTAGATTATAGAAGGATCTCTAGCAGCTGTACAGCGGTCCACAGGGCAAGGACCGCAACAGGATGGATATCTTAGGAGGAAGTAAGAGAAATGGGTTATTGGGATAAGATGATTGGAAATATCAAGGTGTAGGAAACGGTCGGCTTCTTGATGCATTTTGTAGTACACACAGAATTTGCCACGTGAAGGCAGGAGAAAAATTACTTCAATTGTTTTGACCCAAGCAACTGGAGGGGCGAAATTACTGTTGATAGGGAAGGAGAAGATAACCAGAATAAATGGCTTGAAGTGAGGGAATCACACTTTGAAACTGCCATCTTTCAGATGCTCTTCAGACGGCTGCGGAATAGGGCTCACTCAGATGCATGATTTGGGAATTTAGAACACATCTATATTCAAGGTACAATTTTTAGAGTTGTTTGCATACAAGGGATATTGAAAGCCGCATATGCAGATGAAATCACCAAGAACAGGTACAGAAGGGCAAACTTTGACCTCCCATGGGTTGGGCACAGCATTATTAAAAAGAAAATAATCAGATAGGCATGGTGGTGGTGTATTACCTGTAACTCCAACATTTAGTATGCTAAGGCAGGTAAATTGCCTTGCATTAGGTTGGACTAATACACTGAATTCCAGACCAGGCTGGAACATAGAGTGAGGTAGCATAAAGCCTGGTGTACAGTAGAGGGGCTTTCCCGAGAACATCGCAGAGTTCGTCCACTGACACACCAGTGTGGGGAGGGACACGGCTGGTTAATGCTGCCTTGAGAGTGTTTCACAGTTCTTTTCTGATAGCTTTTTGTTGTCTCAGCAAAACATTGAGACCCCCCCCCCTCCCCGGAGATGAGAAGGGTAATGGAAAAGACCCTGGGAGCTTGACAAAAAGCAAGAACAGCATATAAAGCCGGAGGTTTGAAAAGGAGGATGTGAAGACAAAAGACAAAATTCCCAAGCTTTCCATTTGTATTATTACAGGAGCCTAAGCTTTGAAAAAGCATCTCTCCCTCCCGGGTGGGTCTCCCCAGGACTCTGTTCTCCTTGACTGGCCAAGCCCTAGCCATGGTATCATCTGTTGGGCCGTAGTCCAGAGGTGTTAAGTAGGAATGCATCAGACTCTTATAATTTAAGGCTCGGTTTCCCTGCTTGGTCTGTCCTCCGGCCTGGGAAAATTATTGAGCTTTCCAGACTCATTTTTCTCATCTGCATATGAGAATTAGTAATTGTCCTTACTGTAGGTGTCACAAAGATTATATAAGAAAACATATGGAAAGCAAACAGTAATTATTAGTCAGAGCTATTTTTATTACAGGGATCTTCTTCATCTTCCATGAGGACATATGTTTCTCAGGGGAGAGGGCTATTATTTTCACCTTGTGGTCCTCATGATTCCTTGTATAAAGCAGGGATTTAATAAGTGTTTTGAGGAATAGAATCCAGATTCAAACAGGTCTCAGTATATTGCAAGTGTCCCCGCGCCTTCCTGAAAATCAGCTATTCTTGAAAAGCTGGGAACTCAGCATGCTCTCTTTGAAGGCATTGTCAAGTGTCAGGTAGGTGGTTTGAATGCACCACTACCCTAAAAATAAATTCACGGTGTAGTTTTCAAGAGTGTATCCTACCCACCCAAATGTCACCTTTTTTTTTTTTTTTTTTTTTTTTTTTTTTTTTTTTTTTTTTGATCATGGCACTAGCTAGATTGGATCACACTGTTCTAAGATCTTCCCAGGGAGCCCGAGTTTTATGAAGCTGGCAGGGGACCTTGGATGCATGAGGAGATTTACAGCTATGGGGATCAGATGACTGAACTCAGAACAGGCCTGGTGAAAACCCCCATCATTCCAAGCCCTCCCATACTGGATTCAGTGCAGTGGTCAAACAGAAACACAGAAAGGATTACTTAGGCTGCTCATTTCTACTTATCCTTAGAAACCCTTATGAGCTGGGTGTTTGCTCAGGTGAACTGGTTTTAAAATAGAAGACTAAGGACTAGAGTTGTAGCACACTGGTATAGCAGGTGTATAGTGGATGCATACAGCTGGGCATGGTGTCGTACACCTTCAGCCCTCACTAGGGAGGCAGAGGCAGCTGGATCATTGAGTCTGAGGCCAGCTTGAGTTCTAGAAAAGCCAGGGTTGCACAGAGGAACCCTGTTTCAACCAAACCAAAAGACCAACCTGAGTCCAGCTCTTCCACTGGAAAACGGCCTCGAGATGCATTGTTCTTCAATGGGAACAAGCTGGCATTGACAGTTCATCTTTTGGAACAGTATTTCCTTTAGCAGCACTGACCATGTCCTCAAGGAACACGGTAATGATAAAACAGCAATGGATTAGAAGAAATTAAGAGCCGAGTTAAGAATGACAGGAAGGCTTAGAACACGCAGAGCAGATGAACTCATTCTAAGGGTAGCAGTAATAATTACGTATAAGCATTTGAATTATAACCACATTTTCCAGATTATGTGGAAATTATACCCCTTCTAATTGCATAAAACAGTTTATATATCCATTACCACCTGACCCAAGGAACATGTAATGGTGAGGGACCTGATATCTCCACAAAACATTTCCAGAAGAAAAAAAAAAAGGAGACATTCAACTTTATTCACATTCAGTTGTAAAATTCAAAAGAATCACATTTTATTATATCGAAGAAGTAAAATATGTCAGAGGCACTACTGTCTCCTGCTGGTTCTGTAAACTAACCTATATTTAGAAACAATTTTGTAGTTTCCAGATAAATGTATTCCTTCAGGAAAAAAAAAAAAAAAAACCGAACCAAACAGTAGTTATTTCTAACAAAATTTAAGGAATTCGTGATATCATCTCATGTGCCAATCCCTCAATAAGGAGAGGACCAGACAACCATGGTGATCCATGGGAGTGGGCATGTGTGTGTGCCTGTGTATGTGTGAATGTGTGCATGTGTGTATGAGTATGTGTATGTATGTGTTTGAGTGTGAATATATGTGTGTGAGTGTATGTGTGTATGTGAGTGTGTGTGTATGTGTGTGAGTGTGAATGCGTGTATGTGTATGTGAGTGTGTGTGTATGTGTGTGAGTGTGAATATGTGTATATATGTATGTGTGAATGTGTGTATGTGGGAGTGAGTGTATGTGTGTGAGTGTGTGTATGTATGGGGGTGTGAATGTGTGTGAGTGTGAATGTGTGTGTATGTATGGGAGTGTGAATGTGTGTGAGTGTGAATGTGTGTGTATGTGAGTGTGTGTATATGTGTGAGTGTGTGTGTATATAAGTGAGTGTATGTGTGTATATGTGTGAGTGTGTGTGTATGTGTAAGTGAGTGTATGTGTGTGAGTGTGTGTGTATATATGTGAGTGTATGTGTGTATATGTGTGAGTGTGTGTGTATGTGTAAGTGAGTGTATGTGTGTGAGTGTGTGTATGTATGGGAGTGTGAGTGAGTGTATGTGTGTGAGTGTGTGTATGTATGAGTGTGTGTATGTGTGTGTCTGTGTGTGAGTGTGAATGTGTGAATGTGTATGTGTCCCCAAAGCACATCGGGCTAGGTCGAAGTTTGCAGCCAACACAATGGGCATCTAGAAAGTGAAAGGGAGTGTTCTGCTTTATATAACTTGGCTTTGGGAGCTCTGAGACAAACCACTTCTCTCTAAAGCCCCCTAGGAACCAACATGGAAAACTAGTGGTTAGTTGTCATCCTGTCCTGTCCCACCTCCTCCCCCGGCACTTCTGCTGTGGTTCCCTTTTGTTTTAAAATGGTTGTATTTTTGGTAAAAAGTTAGGTTTCCCGAGCTCTAAAATACATGGAAACCTCCTGCTGTCTATTCAAATGCTGGAAGCTGCTCTAACATTAAAAAAAAAATCGTAATAAAATTTGGTGCATCATATGCGATAAGACTGCGGAATGTTATTTTATTAAAGTTGGCACTAGAATTCCTCTCAGAAAGGGAAATGTATTTACTTTGAAAAATACCCCGAGAGCTTGGAGAGGAGAGAACTCCTGAGGGGTTGGGGTGTGGGCGAAATGTTTCCGAGACAAAGGCGGTGATTTGGCAGGAACCTCAAGCGTTGTTGGTGGCTGGGGAGGAGGAGAGGGTTGACCAATGGGAGGGCAGGCGGGTCCTTCGTCCTCTGCCCCCCACTCTCCATCCCCAGCCTCAAGTGACCCAACTCCCAAAATATTTGGTGCAAGTCATTTGGTGTGAGAGACAGGGAAGCTGAGAGGACCCGAGGTGAGCTGGGTGGACCTGAGTGGAGGTAGGAAGCAGCCCTCAGGATAGAGATCAGTTTTGAGTTCAGAGACGGTGGGCTCCTAGATCTGAATACCAGGGTTTTTCTGAAACGGATGGGGCTGGATAGATCCGGATAGGTTCTTGGTTAAACCATCCACTTTCTGGACAGAATCAGTACTGTGTGTGGGTGGGAAGCTTCCTGGCTGAGAGTCACATGTTGCTTTACTGCCGGGGACATGGTAACAGGACTCCGTAAACAGCAAGGCATCATAGCTGCTTTTGCAATCTTTGAATTGGTCAGACTCCAATATTTTAATGTTAGAGGGTGATTGGTAGAAAACGAATCTTTAGTGGGCTAACTTTACATCTCCCAAACACCCAGTGACACCAGTTCTTCAAAATAAATTGGAAATCTTTCAGGGTGAAATATAATTTCCAAACCCAAACGACACCTGCCTGATATTTCCAAAGGATGTTTAATGATCTGGGAGGTTAGGCCGAAAGAGATCACACACTAGACTCTGTGAAAAGGTATTCATCTCTGTGCTAGGACTCTGGTGGACCACAGTGGAAACTAATGAACGAAGGGTGAAAGTATATCAGACCATGCATTCACCATGGCTCAGATTTGGGATATTAAAAAAAAAAAAAAAGAAGAATTTGTCACCTACACGAAAGACTGGATGTGAGCTGGAATTCTATCACCCAAAGTTTTTGCCTTCCCCTCTCCTGCAAGCCATTCATTACCATCAGTTATAAATTTCTCCCTGTTCTTCCCCTTTGCTCCCCCCCCCCCCCAAATTATTACCTGAATAGGATCAAAAATAAAGAACAAAGAACTGGTTTGTCCTCTGCCTGCCAGCCATGCCATGTGAGGTCCGTGAAGCCGTCAGCTATTGCTCAGACAGCTTCCCTAGCTCTGCCTTCCTGCCTGGCACATACTCAGAGTTCACAACTATTTGTTGAATCAGTTAATGAATTTCATTCTACATCTGATCCATAGAGATTACCAAAATCCTCACAGGCCACGGGGAATCTAGTAGTGTGTTTCTTTTATAAGGGAAACAGAAACTGAAGGATTCTAGGCTGGTATTTTGATCTAATTCCTTTTTATTATCAACCTAATCTTGGATCATGTAAATGATGATCACACTATATCCATCAGGATACTTTACGAGAAAAGATTCACAGTTATAGCTTATCCAAACTCTGAGAGAATCTAGAGATTCAATTAAATGATATCACACGAGAGCCCAGTCCTAATATGGAGGGGCGTTCTGATGTTCAGTGTTTCTTTCAGGTTAATAGCATTATTAGATTGTTTAATGAATTATTAAAAGGATGGATGACTTCACACCTCAGTTTGAGGAAAAAATTCAGTAGTGGAAGTTATATAGTGATACATACTGATATAAATTAGCACAATTTCAGTTATTTGAAAATGTAATTAGGAACAGGGAATGTATGGGTAATGTATTTAAAACAAAAGGAGACAGGAATGCTTTTTCGTGCCAGAACTTGGATAACTAGAAGAAGGTATTTTAGAATGAGCACAAATGCATTGTTTTGGTGAAGTGGAATTTATTTTCTATTCTATATTTTATTGTTTTTTTTGAAGATGCTATTTGCATGATTTTATACTTTGTCATAAAAGCTTCGATTTAACTAATTATTTTTGATATATAGCTCAGATTATCCTTAAATATTCTGGGATGTCCTTAAACTCCCGATTATTGTGCCTCTGCCTCCCAAGGACTATAGGTGTGGACTTCAAAGCCTGTCGGGAGCCTTGCTTTATATTTTTACATTTTAAAGTATTAATTTTCGACTGTATATATTAAATAAGAAAAAAACTAGAAACACTGTCAAATTAAAAAGAAAATTCCTGAAATAAAATATTTTTTTTGGACCTGGTATGTGCATATTTATTATTAATGGAATTTAGAAAGAAATGCTTTCTGGTTGGATATATATATATACACACACATACATAAATATATACATATATTAATACAAAAGAAGTGTATTAGTTGATTTCTCTACATAACAAATTATTAGAAACTTTAGTCTTACCTCTCACAATCTCTGTGACAAACTGGGGAGCAGTTGGCTGGTTGTGTTGGGGATCTGCTAGAAGACCACAGTCAATACATTGATCAGGGCTGAAATCATCAGCAAGCTTTATGACAGGGAGGACCTGCCTCCAATATTAGACACTGGCATATCAGCATTTGTCTCACAATCAGTCTGTCAGCTTATGGACAGGAAGCCTTGGTTCTTTATCATGACCCCCTCCTAACACCTACTTGAGCAAGTAACCAGGTCAGTAATAGGGAAGTTGCAACGCATCTTATGACCTAACCTTGAAAGTATCACATGATCACTTCTCTCAAGTTCCACTGGCTACAGAGGCCATTCCTGATGGAGTGTGGGAAGGGGCTACCTGAGGTCAAGAAAGAGGAGCATGCTGGGAAGTCAACAGGAATCACCTTGTCACTAATGGCTCTTGGGACCCCCTTTCTTCAGTTGGATTGCCTTATGCAGCCTCTATGTGATGGCTTTTATTCGATCTTATTGCATTTTATCTTGTCACGTTAAAATAATGAACAAAAAAGTTACTTGTTGATGAATTTCGAATTGATTAGCAATGCTCACTAAAAAATATTTTGAGAATGACAGGATGGTCATAGTTGGGAAATGAAACTAATATTTTACAATAAAAGGGGAGGGGGCTTGGTGACTATGTGTTGTAGTTTGGTGAATCTGCAGCTGGTGTCGAGCTATGCAGAAATGGTGGGCACCTTGAGGAAGTGGAAGCAAGTCAGGTTGGTGGCGCCATTGACCTTGAAGGGTAACATTAGGATTCCCCCCTTTTTTTCCTCTAAGCTTTCTGTATACCAAAAGGCAAGTGATCTTGCTCTGTCATGTTTCTCATCATAATAACCCCCTACCACAGCCCCAGAAATAATGAAGTTAAGTCACTATGAATTAAAACTCTCTGAAATTGTAAGCTGAAATAAATCACTGTGGGGATTTAATAAAGTTTCAGAAGTTTTGGAGATATCAGAGGGAATCTACCCACAGTTTATGTAACCGGTTAGTAAAAGCTCCAGAAGTCCCACAGTCAATCTAGGAAAATCAGAGTGGTGATTCAAACCTTTAATCCCAGCACAGGGAGTATCCTGGGAGTGGTGACCTACACCCTTAATCCCAACTGAGTCGAGGTCACTTCAGATTATAGAAGGAATTCCAGGCTCCCAAGCAGGTGTGGTGGGGCCACACCTTAATTACAGAAAGAATACTTAAGACAGGATTGAAACCCAGAAAAAAGCCATTCCAAGGGAATCGAGGCTGAGGAAGCTGGAAGACAGCTGGGTAAGATCTGACTGTGGTGTTTATTCCCTCTAGTATCTCCAACTTCTTCAGAGATCTATCCCTGAGTCTCATTATTTCGTGCGACAAATCACTTCACCTTTAAGTTGATTTTCTCAGGTATGTTGTGATGGAAAGCTAATGCCCCACATGAACTTCATTTCTCCAAACTATGATGGATGATGTCCATTATGGCACTGGATGATGCTAATAAGTAAACAGCAAATTTGTTTCATAAGATTATGAAATCTGCTTTGGGTGGGAGATGAAAAGGTAGAAAAAAAGGGAAAGATTTTAAAAGGAACAACAATTATGAAACCCCAAACCAACCGACCGGTCAGCCATCCAGGAGCCAGAGAAAGGAAATGGAATATGAGATATGAGATATACAAGGTTGGGAACATCCTGGTGTGATGCTGTCTGGTTGTAATTCCAGCCCTCTGGTGATAAAGACTGAAGGATTAGTTCAGGGTAATTGAGGGAGTTCTGGGCTAGCCTGGAATGTCTCAAAAATCAAGCAAGCAAGCAAGCAAGCAGCCAACCCACTAACACAAACCTGTAGTGCTTTATTATATATTTAATAAAACCAGTCTGGAATATCAGAGAACAGATTCACCCACAGTCAAGCCATGAGGGTCAGAGAGTGGTAACTCACGCCTTTAATGAGTGGAATTAAAGCACAGGAAAGACTAAGCAGTAACCTACACCCTTAATCCTGTAACTCCAGAGACAGATATTTCTGTGTTTCTGTGTGTAAAAGGCCTAACTACCAAATGGTAGTAGTTCACACCTTTAATCCTAACTCTAGGATTATGATGCAGAGTTGAACCTGGAAGTGAAACAACTGGGTGAAGAAAGTTTTTAAGGCAGGTGTAGGAAGACAGAGATTTATTCTGTAGAAGCAACAAGGATTGAGGCTGTGGAAGCTGGAAGATAGCTTTTACCTTGAGAAGTTGGCTGGGTGAGATTTGACTGTGGTCTGTTCCCTCTCTCTGATATTCCAGACTGGTTATATTAAATATATCACCACACAAAATGATATAAACACAGAACAAACTCTAATGGGAAGTGTAATTAGAAGAAAACACAGATAAGATATGGAGACAGTAGGCACAAAAGAATGTAGGAAGGTGGTCCTTCCTAACCCGAGAGAATAAACGGAAGAAGACCATGAGATGAAGAGAAAAGATAAACAAATAAAAAGAATAAGGGGTTAATCCCCCCCCCCCATGTAGTTTTTGGGCATCGGTTTCCTAGAATAGGCAGGGCTGGCTGCTTCATTCATCCATTTTCACTGAGCTCTTTCCCAGCTCCTCTGGAATTTCCCCTTAATGACTGGTTCTCAGAATCCTGACTTCAGTCTGTGGCTCAGTTGAGTGGATGAGATTCTGGAAAGAATTGTTGAATGGCTATTTTGTGATTCGATGACTTGCTCTTTTTAGGGTCACAGCATCTTGTTGAATCAAAGTTTTCTGAAGTATTGGGAAAAATAGATCTTACAAAGACAAAACACAGACACACACGCCAATGACTTTCTGTGAAATTTTGGCTGTGTGAAAAGTTATTACCATTTTTGGATTTAGTTCCTCTTGTGTTTCTGTGGATTAGCGTAGTTCATTTTGAAATTCATTTCTTAATTCAAGATTTGCTGCATTTTAGGTTCCCATCTTCAAGTCACGTGTCTGTGGTTGCAATGCAATTTTGGTGAAAAAAAGCCCTCAGTTGCCAGCGTCTTTGCCTATACTGCTACAAGACAAGATTTTCTTTCTTTGCAGTTCCAGAGACTGAAGGCACATCTTCTGTTACACTTCACTTCTCACTTTTTATATACAAGACCATCACATAATCTGCTTTTTGTAACCCTGAACTACATCTCCAGGGAGATTTGTATTAGCATTTTCCACATATGGAGCTACTGAGGAAAATGATGTCGTTTTGCAGCATGCTTTGGGTGTACTGCCAGAAGTAAAAGTTAACCTATAAAGGTAAATATAACTAAAGCAACCTACCCAGTAGGTAACATTGTTCTTGGTCTCTTTTCTGGACTCATTTCCTTATATGGTCATTTTAAAAAAAAGAAAAAAAATCTACTTAAGTTAATTTGTTTTTTAAATATGTTATAACAAAAATGAAATTCAAAATTCACCTTGCTTGAGATTCTATACAGCAGTGATTCTCAACCTTCCCAATGTTGTGACCCTTAACAGAGTTCCTCATGTGGTGACCACCCCAACCATAAAATTATTCTTGTTGCTACTTCACAATTGTGGTTTTGCTACCGTTAATGAATTGTAAATATCTGATGTGTCTGGTTGTTGTAGGCAAACCTTGTAAAAGAGTCATTTTCAAGACCCATCGGTTGAGAACCATTGGTTGGACTGTATTTTTGTGACTGGTGCATCTCATTATTTGGAAGCATTCAGCTAGTGGAGTTTTGATATTTATACTTCTCACTGTTTTTTTTTTTTTTTTTTTTTCTTCTGAAACTTGTAATTAGACACATTTTGCTTCACCAGTCTGTCTTCCACGCCTTTTAACTTTAAAAAAGTTATTTTTAAAAAAACTTATTTTTATTTTACATGTATTGTTGTTTTGCTTGCATGTATGTCTGTGTGAGGGTGTCAGATCTTGGAGTCACAGATTGGTGTGAGCTGCCGTGTGGGTGCTGGGAATTGAACCCCAGTCCTTTGGGAGAACAGCAGTGCTCTTAAGTGTTGAGCGATCTCTCCAACCCTGAGTTTTAATTTGAGGGGAATCAGTGGTGAATACCTGGGTATCTAATTTATAGTATATTAAATATACATGCACATTGAAATATAAACAGAACATATAGATTTATATGCTTGATGTACCTCAGAAAAATCATAGAATTAAAACTTTTTAGCCAATATGGAGGTTCGACGCCAGGGAATATTCTAATTCATCACTTTGGTAAACTGAATGAGTAAATTGAAGGAAAATGTTCTATATAGTGAGTTCCAGGAGAAACTGGACCTATGGAGAGAGATTGTTACTGCAAAAATTAATTAATTAATTAAATAATAGAAAGAACATGTGGAAGAGACATTTTCAACATTTTTAAATCCTCTGATTCCCACGTGAATATGTATGAAATAGATGTGAACAGAGAAAAACACTTCCACACATGCGCACATAGAAACCCAGACAAAACCTCTCATAATTAGGAAAATGTATGAGGAGCTTTGCATTTTTTTAAAAAAATGCATTCTCTCTGTGTGTGTGTGTGTGTGTGTGTGTGTGTGTGTGTGTGTGTATGTGTGCATGTGTGTGTGTGTGTGTGATGCCTCAGGCAGTTCAGCTTGGGGTTAAGTGCCCTAACTTGCTGGCCTGAGCTTTGCATTTTTAAACAGTGAGGCATGCACATAGCGATCCTCTTCCTTATGTCCAGTTTCATTTTCCTAGGTTACAGATGCATGTAGTCATAGTCTAAAAACTGCTAAATGAAAAATTCCAGATAATGACAGTTTCTAAGTTTAGAATTGTGCATGTCATGAGGGGCAAAACGAAACCGTTCACTTTTTCCCTCAATCGTATTCAGGACTCTGACAGTCCTGTTGTCCAGTGTATACAGGCTATGTATACTATCCTCATCTTAGTTGTAGGTAGAGTTTTTTTGTTGGGACTCTTGATTAGCTCTAAAATAACCACACTTAAAATTAATTAAGTGGTTAGTTGAAAGCTGGTGGTTCTGCTCAAAAACTCCCTTCTACATGTGGTGATATGTTATATATTTAATAAATCAGTCTGGAATATCAGAGAAGAGATCCACCCACAGTCAATCCAGGAGGGTCAGAGAGTGGTAACTCACACCTTTAATCCTACCACAGGGAAAGACCTGGAGTGGTGATCTATGCCTTTAATCCCAGCAGATTTGAGTTTGAGGCCAGTTTGGTTTACAGAGGGAGTTCCAGGCTCCCAGGCAGGCAGTGGTGGTGCCAGGCCTTTAATCCCATAACTCCAGAGACAGAAGAGATCTTTCTGTGTTTCTGTGAGTTCAAGGCTAACTACCAAATAGTAGTAGCCCACACCTTTAATCTTAACCTGGATGTAAAACAACTGGGTGAAGAAGGTATTTAAGGCAGGCGTAGGAAGACAGGTTGTTTAGTAGGAGGCTGAGGAAGCTGGAAGACAGCTGGGTGAGATGTGACCGTGGTGTTTCCTCTCTTTGATATTCCAGCCTTTCCCTGATATCTGGCGCTGAGTTTCCTTTACTACAACCAGAATTTGTGCTATACCGATAGTTAGACACTTAGTATCTATCCTGGTTATCAGACTGGCTGTCACAATATTTCAGTTCTGTGTCCAAACCTTATTTCATGAAGTGTTCCAAAGTGTCAAAATACTGATGCAGAAGAGTCACCAGGGCACTATGTGGCAATGCTGTGTATTTAGGTTTTGGTCCTAATGGTGGTGAAGGTATCCATTGGCAGCCTTGGGATGTATTCCTGGAGGACTGTAAAATCAGAATTTATTTTGTATTTTCTCATAGGATCTGAGCAATAATCCAGGTAAATAGCATATCATTGTCCTTTATGTACTGCCTAAGAAACTTTAATTAAAATGGTTACATGACAAGTAAAATGATGTGTTTGTTAGTAGACATTCTCATACTTAAAATAGTTTATATTAGATTGAAATGTAAAGTTGTATCCCACTCAGCCATTGCAGAGAAAATAAATAAAAAATGGTATTTTTGAGTATCTCTGACGTCTTTCACATAAGGGCTAAACTGATGTGATTTGAACTCCCATATTTCCAATAAGATTAAAATCAATGGCAAGTTCTAGTGATGCTCTGAGGCTGGCCATGAGTCTTCAGTTTCTACTAGAGCTTGGAGAAGTATCAAATTTCTCTTCCCCAGCCTAAGGGGAATTAGAAAAATGCCCCTCTCCCCAAACAGCAAAACTCCACAAAACAAACAATACCAAACCTCATCCCTCCCCTCACCCCCCCCCCCCCCCCCCCCCGCCGTGTTTCTGGGGATGCAGCATGGGCCTCACACATGCTAGGCAAGTGCTCTGTCACTGAGCCACACCCCTGTCCTTTCCACCTTCACCTTTAATTACAGAAATATGAAGCAAAGCAATGGAATACTATGTTTAATTACTGGATGAAAAATTCCTTTTAATAAAATGACAACGAAACTACAGTGTGTGGCCCGTAATAAGCCCAATCAATAATCACAAGAAGATGGATTATTAGGTCAATATTTATTCAAAACAACTATGACATAAAATGCTACAATGATCCACGTGTCCGAGTGGAACAGATATTCCTTCCAGGTGGTGGGGAAGCAGAGAGAGCAGTGTGCTCGTAGACCAGAACTTTTAGCTGTTCCTGTTCATGCCTTAAGGCTTTGAAGGTCATAGATGAGCCCCAAACCTGTGCTGGCCCAGAAGCCATGCCCTTAGGTCAAGGAGTTGCTGAATCTCACTACAAAGGTGAGCAGGAATGCATTCTGGTACAGCTTTCTGGAAAGCAGCTTGGCAGTGTGCCTTAAAGGGTTTAAAGCTGCATGTGCTCTTTGAGGCAATAACCCCACTTCCAGAGATTTACCTAAGCAACAATCTAAAATGGGCGGAGGGGTGTGACAAACCCCGGCAAAGCTATCCAGTAGTAAGGGGTGACTCAGTAAGTTGAATGGTGAATCATCTAGATAATAGGCTGTTTATCCTTCCTTTAACATAGTGTTACAGGGATTAAAAATATAACACGGCAAAAAATATTCAAGATAGAATCTGAAGTGAAAAGGCTTTTGTAAAATAGACATTTATGCATATGGGTAGATACAGAAAAAGGTTACTAGAAAGAGTATTCACCAATATGTTGTACAAATAGAGGAAACTCAGGGCCAGATCTCTGGGAAAAGTGGAGATATTAGAGAATAAACACCATAGTCAGATCTCACCCCGCTGTCTTCCAGCTTCCTCAGCCTGGCTCCTCCTGGCTTCTTCTGCCTGCTCTGTCTTTCTATGCCTGCCTTAAATACTTTCTTTGCTCAGTTAAGGTGTGGCCTCACCACTGCCTTCCTGGGAGCCTGGAACTCCTTCTGTAAACTAAGATGACCTGGAACTCAGATTGGATTAAGGTCGTAAGGTCACCACTCCAGGGATATTCCCTGTGCTGGGATTAAAGGTGTGAGTTACCACTGTCTGATCTTCCTAGACAGACTGTGGATAGATACCTCTGATATCTCCAAATGTTTTTATTATGTTACTATGTCTGTAAAGTGCTTTCAGAGGCCAGAAGAGGGAGTTAGGGACCCTGGAACTAGAATTTTAGATGACTGCATGCCTCCGTGTAGATGCTGGGAATTGAACCTGGATTCTCCAGAAGAGCAGACAGTGTTCTCAACCACAGTTCCCAGGTTGATGCTCTGAATCTTTGTTTCTCATCTGGTTGTATTTTGGGAAACTGGAAAGCTGAGGAAGTATGATCTGCCTGGTGCTGGAACAGGCTTTTGAAGGTTGCTCCAAATCCCTCTTTCTGGCTCTACCCTTTCTGCTTCCCGGTTTACTGTATCCCTACTCTGCCTTTTCTGTGCCTGTCATAAACACCGTGACCAAAAGCAACTTGGAAAGGAAAGGAGGATTGATTTCAGCTCCTTGAAGGAAGCCAGGGCAGGAACTCAAGGCCAGATCCTAGAAGCTGGAATCAAAGTCAAGGCCCTGGGGGAACACTCTTTATTGACTTTCTCAGCTTCCTTTCTTATACCATCCAGGACCACATGCCTGGGGTGGCACCACCCACACTATGTGTGCATGATGTGTGTGTGTGTTCTCATGGTGTGGGACTGTACGATGGGGGCATGGGGCTGCACATGAAGGTGTGGATGTGGTCACGTGAAGAGAGAGACAAGGATCAGACTGCACAGTTCTAGATCCTTTCCTAAAAGCAAATAGACAATAACTGGTAGGTTTCAGATGCTGGATAACAGAACTCAATTTGGGATTGAAAAACCTAGTTGGCTCTAAAGCAGAGGTAGACTGAAGGGATGGAAGAGTGGGAAGGCAAAGAGGCCATTTTGGAGGTTTTTTTTTTTTTTTTTTTTTTTTTTTTTTTTTTTTTTTTTTTTTTTTTTTTTTTTTTATAGGAGAACTGATGAAGCCCTCCAGGAGTTGAGCTAAAGAAAGAACAGGTACTGGTACTCTAGAGATGTTAAAGGTACAAACAGTCCCTGACTTACAATGACTAATGATTTTTTCCCTAACTTTACAATGATAGGAAAATAATAGCCGGTCAGGAGGATTTTGAAGGCAGATCTTTCCCAGGTTAGTAAGGCTGTACACTGATGTCCTATGGTACTGGGGAGCAGCAGTGAGCCCAGACCCCAGTAGGTCACATGATCATGAAGGATGACAGACACAGCTGAGGCGCAGTGTGTGACTGAGCTATACTGTTCTTGGTAGGCTAGGGTTATCAATGCACTTTTGCTGCTATCATCCATTTACAGGGGCTTTAGCAGACAACTTCCTCAAAGTACGGCTGGGAGCCTGGCATAGCCTGTCAGCCATTGATGAGAAAAACACAAAATTTGTAAGACGTTTAAAACTTCTGTAACAAGTTCAAGTGGTCAATTTATAGCTGTGGAATATAATAATGGAAGAAATGGACCTGAGTTTTGAGGTCCTTTTTTTTTATTTTGTTTTTCTAGCCATTTGTTTTTATTGTGTTATTTATTCATTGGGTGGTGTGGTAAGAAGAGTAATGGAATATCATTGCAGTTGACTGAAATGCTGTTTCTGGGACTTGGTGATTATTACGTGACTAAGGAGGAAGGAGGGGGTATAAGATGAGTTTTGGATTTTAGAAATAGGGTGTGGTAGTTAGCGAAAATGACACAAACAACACCCTTATCCTCTTTGGCATAGGTGACAAATTCTCACTTGCCTATTATTTCAGGGTATATTGTTCTAAATATTCTGAGTTATGCGTATGTGTGTTTTCAGGGCTGAACATTTAGTATTGGTGGGCTTGAACCTTGTGAAGACTATTTCTCTCAGAATGGATCATGCCATAGTTTTACGGCATGCCTGTAGTTCTTTATGTAGCTGAGGCTCTCTGAGCGTTCTGCCTTTCACGTTAGCATGCCCGCTGGTGTCATCCATGTTCAGATCCTGTTTACAGAGTCATACTGGCAAGATTTTATTGTGTTTTCTCTCACAGCAAACTCCTCCATCCCTTGGTTCTTTGATCCCTCCACCCCCTCTTCTGCAGTGGTCCCCGACCCTTAGGTGCAGGGGTTGTGTTGTACATGGGTCAGCTGGGACTCAGGCTCCACAACTCTGCACATCAGTTGGTTGTGCTTTTCTGTAACAGCCCCGGTATCACCTTCTAAAACAACAGATTGTTGGTTATCGTCTTATAAGGTAGATTTTTAGTAATGGTCTTGTCTAATAGTTGTTTTTCAAAATTCCTTAAATTTTAACAATTGAGTTCAAGGTTTGAATTGGTGCAAATGCACCATCGTCAGTCAGGTCCAATTCCTGTGCCAACCTCACCCTTAAGCAGTGGCAGATTATTATCTAACTCCCTTACTCTGCTCCGATCCTGTGTTCCTGTGGTAATCATGACTACGCCTTAATCCACACGTCATCTCCTGGCAACTTAACCAGGCAGGTCACTTTTCATCCTGAATACTAGCTCCCTGAACGGGGATCCTGGATTCCTTCTGTTTTCTCTTTAAATAGTGGTTGGCGGAGTGGCATAAATAGTGCACTGTGCTACAGGCTAGTCCTATATGGTCTATCACAGGCTACACTGCTTTCTCTTGCTTGGGCATGTGTTCTGCCTGTGAGTTTGTTTCAGTTCTAGCTCTTTTGCTTTGGATCTTGTTTTGGACTGGAGATTCTGTATCTTTTTTGTTTCCCTTGTTGACAGCTGGCCTTCATCCATGACCTGATTACTGGGCTGTCAAGCTTTGGCTTAGCCAGCCACAGCTCAAATCCAAAGGCAGAGGGTGCCTAACGGGCCTTCCCTATAAGCAAATGAATGACCACCCTAATTGCCATTATAGAACCTTCATCCAGCAACTGATGGAGGCAGAAGCAGAGATCCACAGCTAAGCACTGGGTCGAGCTCCAGCTGAAGAGAGGAAGGAGGGATTATATGAGCAAAGAGATCAGGATCATGAGGAGGAGACGCACAGAGACGGCTGACCTGAGCTATTGGGAGCTCACTGACTCTGACATGACAGCTGAGGAGCCTTCATGGAACTGAAATCTCTGAATGTAGATGACAGTCGAACAGCATGGACAGTTTGTGGAGCCTCTTCCAGTCAGACCAGAGTTTATTCCCGATGCTTGAGCTGGCTTCTTCGAGCCCATACCCCACAGAGGAACACCTTACTCAGCCTTGATGCTGGGGGGAGGGACTCAGACCTACCTCAAACTAGATATGCCAGACCAGGTTGACTCACCTTGGGAGTTCTTGCCCTCCTTGGAGAATGGGTGAGGGCATTGAGTAGGGGGAGGCTGAGGGAGGACTGGGAGGAGGGGAGGGAGGGGGAGCAGTGGTGGGTATGGGAAAAAAAAACCTTTTAAAATTAAAATAAATAAATAAAAGAATGAAAAACAAGATAATTAGCTGCCTTAAGCCGATAACATTGTTTTGTAATTATTATTTTATTATTTATTTAGCTGTTTTATTATTGTTATTATTATTATTATTGATTATCAGTAATTGTTGCAAAAGTCACGGCTATTTTACTTCTAAGCAATTCTTCACGATCCAAGACTGCTGGAAAAAAATTATTTTTTTTAAACAATAGCTTGTTATATGACCCAGGCTGTCCTTGAATTAAAGATCCTCCGGCCTTAATTTACAAGTCAGGATCATAGGCATGAGCTTCAAAGAGAAGCCTGCAGGTTACAATAAACAGGAGCAACTATGTTAAATACATGAAATTCTAGCTCATCAATCAATTCAAAGAGGGTTCAAGAGAACTAAGTGTACAATTTCGTAGATTTTCTTCTTGCTAAAGTCAGCCCCATAGCAAGGGCATATGGCTGAAATCTACACTGAGAATTGTGTGTTTTGAAAAAAGAGACACTTATGAGTAATGTATTCATTTAATATTTGATATTTAATTATTGAAATATTCACTTAATATTTCAGTATCAAAGGCAAAGGTGTTCGTTATGAAAGGATGTTTCAACATTTCCCTTAATGTCCAATAGGTATTAATACCAGTAACCTAATGTTACAAAACCAATGTTTAATAGCTTCAAGTAATCTAGAAATCAAATCTAGAGACACCACAAAGGAAAATGGATGTTAATAAATTTACTTGGGGTCTTAAGAGATAGTTCACCTGGCAAAATAGTTGCTGTGCCAAGCAGGAGGGCTGCGTTTCAGAGCCCAACACTCACAAAATGCTGGGTGGGCATGATAGCCCGGTGCATGTGAGGCAGAGAGAGGGATCCCTGGAGCAAGTTAGTCAGCTGGACTAGCGGAGCTGATGAGCTCTGCGATGAAGAGACAGAGCCTCAGAGCACCATGTGGAGAGCAACAGAAAAAAAGACTCCCGATGTCAGTCTTCGGCCTCCATTGGCAAGGGCATCACCTACACAATGTACCCCTACATATGTGGACACACGTAATACAAAAACCATTCATTTGAAGGCTGGGGGCTGGGGGGGGGGTGCTTAGTAGGTAAAGAACTTGTTTTGCAAGCATGAAGATTGGAATTTAATCTTCAGAACCTAAGCAAAAACGTTATTTTAGAGGTGGTGCTGTACATCTGCAATCCTTAGTGCCGGAAGGAAGAGGCAGAAGGAGTTCTGGGACTCTCTGGCCAGCTAGACCAGTCTCATTGGTGATCTTCATGCCAGTGGAGGACGCTGTATCAACGGAAGTGGACAAGGTCCTGAGGCTGGCACTCATGGTTGAGCTCTGCTCACCCCCCCTCCTCCCAACATATATATGTGCATGCATTTACTCGTGTAAAACAATTTGGTTTTCTTGGTAGCATGGATGACAAGAATGGAAAGTTGGCATTGTTGGGATAGGTTTCATGCTCTTGAATGAAGGAAACAACTACTTGCATGCCCTGGCTGAGAGCTGGCGGGTACTTTCCAGTCTAGGAAAAAGTGTGTATGTTCATCACTGACTGCCATGAATCCTTACGAGCTGGACAATTCTCTCGTTTTCCCACACTCCAGGAGAGCGGTTGCAGTTCTTTGCTCTGATACAAGAAGTTGGAATTCCTGGAAAAGATTAGGTTAAAAATAGATATTTTGAGAAATAAATAAATGTCTGAGGTTAGAGAGATCACACCGTTACTGAAGGGAAATGATGATACCAGAGCTGGCTTCCAGGATGTGTGGGTCAGAGACTCTCACCTAGAGTCACCTAGAGTCACTTAGAGACTCTCACCTAGATCTGACTGGTTTTGTACTTCGGTTAATGTTTTTCGGTTGCTGCCTTGAAATTTCTCATAGGGTTTTGTTTTGTTGGTTTTTCAGACTTTGTCTTGCTATGTAGCCCAGGATGGCCTTAAACTTGAAGTCCTCCTGCTTCCCGTTCTGGAATGTTGGGATTACAGATATGTAACTCCATGCCTAGCTCAAAATCAGCAAATAGCAAGCTTTTGGTTTTTTTTTTTTTTAATTTTAATTTTAATTTTTTCCCAGTGCTGTGGATGGAATACAGGATTGCACACAAACCGGTAAGTAATAAAGTGGTCTATTATTGAGTTATGTCCTCAACACTCTGATAAAAGATGTTTATTGTTGGTACTTCTGTTTGTGTGAGGGTGTGTGCATGCCACAGCACATGAGTGGAGGTCAGAGGTCAGCTTTTGAGAGCTGATTCTCTCCTTCACTCCAGGGGTCTGAGGATTGAACCTGGGCTGTCAAGCTTGTTCTGCAAGAAATTTTATCTGCTGAGCCATCTCACTGGTATTTTGATCATTTTTAAACAAGGACTCCTACAATTTCATTTGTCACTGGGCCCTACAGATGAAATATTGTCTCTGAATGTCAAGACAGCTGGAAGAGGTCTCCTAGAGATGATTTTCTTGAGAGACTGCGTCAGAAGTTCATGGATACAGAACCTTCTCTCAATATCTGGATTTCAAGATTTGAGCTTAGAGTGAAACTTTGAAATAATTTCACAAGGATGAAGAAGAGTGTTTTTGGTACTGACAACATGCCTGGGAGACAATGGTAGGGTTCTTATTTCTGTAGCCAGGCAAGAGTTAGCTGAGAACACTATTAATAACTGGCATCATGCCACTAAGCACACCCTCTCTTCTGTAAAGCAGAGCTGGGTATGGTAGCACACACTTGTAAGTCTAGCACTTGGGAGCCTGAGAGAGGGGAATCTTGAGTTTGAGGCTAGCCTATGTTATAGAGCAAGTTATAGGATAACTTGGTGATGTAAAGGGGGTGGGGAGGATCTGGAGAGGTGGCTTAGCAGTGTCTACTGCTCTTGCAAAAGACCTGAGCTCAGTTCCTAGTACCCACCCACATCAGGAGGCTCACAACCACCCATAGCTCGTTCCAAATGGGCTCTAAGGCCTTCATAAACTCACCCAGGCACATACATATATGTGAATTAATAAGAAATAAATGTTTTAAAAAAGAAACACATACCACAAATCAGACAGATGATGACCAGCACTTAGGTCCATACCAAGTCAGTCTGACCACAGAATGGAGTGTGCATCTGTGTGTGGCACTGGAGATGGAAGCCAAACCCTTACTTATGGTTCTGTACCACCGAGCTGCCTGTTGAGCCTCCAGAGAGAGTTTTCTGTCATGTGTCTCTTCTCTACAAAGCAGAGCAACGCTACTGTTTGCTATAGCCCATTATTCTAGTGATTGCCAGTGACTTAGAAAATGGAGGAACTGGGCATTTTAAAAATCTACAACAGTGTGCATTTGGAAGCTGGTAGTGAATTATGCCATGGAGCAGACACATTCTTTACTTCAGAAATCAACTATGCCGCTCTTTTAAAAGGGGGAAATTACTAAACATACTCTATTTTAACATCTCATAAATGGCCTTCAGTTTCGATGAAGGGGATTTTTAGTTTCATATGCCACGCTTATATGCTGGAGGCAATACGTTCCTCCTTGGAAATTTATACTATACTTTATTCCTTTCAGGGAATTGGGGATTTAGCTCATTGTTACTGGATATGCCCCATGATCCTATAAGCCATTTTTAAATTAAAGTGCCTTCCCTTGACTTTATTTTTTTGATCTTTGAGGGTACCTGAACACATGAGTTGAAAAGCTGGATTTTAGTATAGCAGGTCTCAGCTTCTGAGTTGAGATCTCGTTGGGGTCAAATGACCCTTTCATAGGGGTTGCACATCAGATATCTTGTATATCAGATATCTATATCACAATTCATAACAGGAGAAAGTTTACATTTATACAGCAGCAACAAAAATAATTTTACAGTCGGGGGTCAGCACAACATGAGAAACTTTATTATAGAGTCATAGCATCAAGGAGGTTGAGAACTGCTGTTAGCATGCCCCGACCAACTTCCTATGTATTTGAATAGGTAAAAGGAGTAACAACAGTAAACCCTTCTTATGGCTGCCGTGAGATGAGGAGATGCCCGCCTCTTCCTGGAACAGTGTCAATCTCAGTGTATGCATGTAAGTGTTGGATACTGAAAACTGCTACAGAATTGTGCATTTAAATAATCTTGGAGGTGACAACTTTCTTGAGCCTCAGCTTCCTATGAAATGAAATTAATGACATCTGTCACAGAGGGTGTTATGGGGATTCAACACCATTTTATATATATTAGAAGTGGTTAGTGTAGACTAACACGTTCTTGTTAAATCTTAGATAGTATTGTTCTATTTAAATTTTCTCTAATGTAGGTCTGGATACCTTTGTAGTGATTTGGGGGCCCAATATAAAACCACTTTAATTATTTATTTATCTTCTTTTTAAGACAAGGTCTTATTTGGCCCCATCTGGCCTTGAACTTTTGACCCTTCCGCCTCAGCCTTCCAAATTCTAGGATTACAGGCTTGGTCGTCATACATACTTTCTACTTTTTATTTGTTTGTTTATTGCACGTATATATGGTGTGTGTGTGTTCTCTTGTGTGTGTGCATGGGCATGCAGACACCTGTGAGATGACAGGTGTAGCCCCAGAGTTAAAATCAGGTGTTTTGCTTGATTGTTATCTTATTTAAGCAAGATCTCTCAGAGAATCTAGAACTCGCTAGTTCCAGCCTGCTCCGCTTAAGGGATACCCTGTTTCTACCTCCTGAGTGCTGCGATTCCAGGCAGCTTTTGTGAGGTTGCTTATTCACAGAACCATCTCTCCAGCCCCAGTTTATTCATTTATAATACAGTTTTTCCTTGTCTAGGGATGGAGCTCAATTGGTAGTGTATTTGAATAGCTTGCAAGAAGCTCCGAGTTTGGTCCTTAGCAACTGCCAAAACCTAGTGTTTTGGGGGGGCAAGAGAGTCAGAAGCTAGTGGCCACATCCAGGCTACATGGTGAGTGTGAGGTCAGCCTGGGCTGTGTGCAACGACTCCAAAACCAACCAACCAAAACCTCAAATCTAAATGGACATGATAATGATGATGATGATAAGCCTCAAAATTAATAAAAAGCCTGAGCAATAATATTTTTCCTTTTTTTCTTTGCAGATCATACTTTGGTAGGAGAATGAGATATGTTGGTTTTTACCATACACTGATACTTTTCTGTATTAATTATGCATTTTAAAAATAAGCCTTGGAAAGACACATTGGTCTTTTTCCAAAGGTCCTTTTATACAGGGCTATTAAAAAAAGGCTCAAAAGAAATAAGGTTTATCCATTATTTAGGGTCTTGTAGCACTGATTACATCAGCTCAGTCTGGCCATCAGCTGGCTCCCAAAAACCATACTTCAGCTGGATTTCTGGGAGCAGACTAGGCTGTGAGAAGCCAAGGAACCTATCTCCTCCTGGTCCTCTGTTCTCGCTGCCTCAGCAGGCTCCCTTTCCCCCTCATTGTCCCCTTTTGCTCTGTTCACAGTATGCTCAGCTATTTTCCACCTTAAGACCAAGAATACAAATTAAAGCTCTTCTCCTCAGACCTGTTGCTACCTTAGAACATTTCTATTTTTTCCCCCGATGACTAACTTCTGGTAGACATGCTCTTTGTCTTCCCCACTCTTCACTTCTCCCCACCAGGATTTTTCAGAACCCAGCTTCAAAATTCTGAGTCTCCTTAGCCGGCTCTGGGATTTTTTTTTTTTCTTTTTCTTAGTCTTCTATCTTGGTCTGAAAATGACCTTGGCAACAGCTAAAGACAGAGGTTTTCAGCCTTTGGGGGTGTCCAATGATCCTTTCATAGGGATCACCTAAGACCATCAGAAAACACAGATACTTACATTATGGTTTCTAACAGTAGCAAAATTACAGTTATAAAGTAGCAACGAAAATAATTTTGTGTTTAGAGTCACCAGAACAGGAGGATCTGTTTGAAAGAGTTACAGTGTTAATAAGGCCAAGACCCACTGCTCTAAGATTTTGGGATATTATTTGTACATTTTTTTTCATGTGTTTTAACTTGTTTATAGAGAGTAGTCTCTCACATACTAGAAACCAGAGGCTTAGAAGAGCGAATTTAAGAGTCCAATACAGAAGTTTCTGTCGCTTTTCTAATATCAAAGAAAGACATCTCCCTTGCTAGTGAAGAGTTAGCCATTTTTTAGTGCCATGATGAATTGGGATGGCAATGATATTTAGGAGCGTATGTTATTTTTCTTGCTGTCCTGACCAAAGCAGTTTAAAGAAGGAACTGCTTAATTTGGCTCATAACCCAAAATAAAGGACAGCCCTTCATGGCAGAGAGGGTGTGGAGACAGGAGCCTAGGAGCCCAGGTGGTTGGTCACATTGTATCATTCAGTCGGCCATATTGTATCATTTGATCAGGCACTTTTTAATCATTAAGTTGGTCACATTGGATCATCTGGATGGCTACATTGTATCAGTCAGTCAACCACAATGTATCATTTGGTCAGGCACATTGTATTGTTCAAATGGTTACATTGTATCATTAGTCAGGATACAGAGAAGCGAATCCCCCCTTCCCCAATACCTGTGTTTTCTCCTTTTTACTCAGTCTGGGGACCAGCCTATGAGATGGCATTGCCACATTTGGGGTGGGTCTTCTCTTGTTAAGCCTATCTGAAACCACCCTGGCAGGTGGCCATGTGTGCACAGATCTTGCCAAGTTAATAATGAAGACTAACCATCTCTGGGGCCCCAGGCACAGTTTTAACTAGCTTCCTTCACTAAGCCAAGAAACAAAAGAAACAACAGAACATCATGGACATCAGAGGACCAAGAATCTCTTGGAGGCAGAGATCTCTGTATTCCTTATTTACTCTAGGACCCCAGTGACATATTAGAGAATGTCTATAAACAGAAAATGCATGAGCACACAACATATATTTTTAACTAAGAATGTGTTTATACTGGCCCCAGGACAGAAAACATTCCCTTGTGCCAAACACCACAAAACTTTCTCAAATCATGGCATATGCAATTGCTATTGACATAAGATGATTTTTATTTCTTTTTGCAGTGTGGTGTCTTCAGCTGTTGCAAATAGTTGCTGAGTATCAGCCGCTAGCTTCTGTGAACTTGTAACTTTCAAATTATCTCCCTTGTAATATGCATGTTTTTGTGCAAAAATGGCAGAGGAAAAGAAAGATAAAAGCCTTTTGCTTTCTGGAGCATTTCTCTGTAATTTTTGACCTCTTGTTGAAATCCTGCCTAAGAAATAGGTCGATGATAAAGGCTAAGAATAATTTTGTTGCAGAGTTAAGGCAAATGAGAAACTGGGTTAAGGGGAACATTTATTTCAACTTCCTATATCTGAAAAAATTGGGAAATTGGATAAAAGGAGTTTAGGAGATTATACTGGCTGGAAAAAAATACAGGTATTTTGTATTTGTTCCAATGTAAAAGCATCTATTTCCCCACACAGAGATGGATATGTAATGGTCTCAGTTCTAATGGAAGTGCTCATTTCCAGGCTATTGTAGTTTTGAAATGGGTTTATTTCAGGATTCTAGGTCCAATTTCGTATTATTAAACTCTGAAATTACAGCAGCTCTCCACAGTAATTCTTGAGTGTGAGAATGGCTTCATGGGGCACCCTGAGACTGCCGTATCCAGAATTTGAAGGGCTTCTTTGCAACCTGATTCTCCTTTGTGTAACACTTGGTGCTATGGCTCTTTCCCATGGGCTGTTTTTCTTCCTGTATTCACTCACTGTAAGAGCTCAGCCTGGGCGGTGAAGCTACATCCACTCAAAGTTCTTACAGTAGATGATAGTGCAGAGGTTAGGGGATCAGGGTTTGGAGATAGACTTGGGTTTAATTCCCAACCTTACCGTTAGGTATGGTCACCAGCTGGCTTATTCACTCTCCTAAACCTCATTAACTCACTGCAGTAAGAACATTAAGAGCTTAGCCTGGTCCCAGCACGCAGAGCACTCATTGAAATACAACCTATTAGTATTGTTAACAGAAATGATTCAGGTTTTCTTTAAGAAAATATCCTTTTTATTTTTTTATTTGTTATATATGCATTATAAATTACTTATTCATCTTGTTATGTTAATTTAAAAAAACCTTGATATTGTGGATGGGGTTATTTATTTATTTTTGATGGTTCTAGAGAATTTGGTGGTTGTTATCTCGTGATTAAAGGCCGCCCCAACTTTACCACAGAGACAAGTAAATTAGTGGTTCTAAATAGACACACAGATGTTGCTGTGGGACCTCAGATATGGTCTATTCGATTCACTGTGGGCAGGAAGAAGGACTATTTTTAAGGAAAGGAAAAAAAGAAGCCCAGAATCTGGCCAGAGATAGACTGGCCTTTCTTTATCTTGCCTCTGCTTCTGTTGTCTGTAATTCCCAGCAGCTCCTTATTTTCCCGACGGTCCTTTATCATCCGCTCACTTCTTCTTCCTTCTCTTTTCTAGAAATGGCATGCATTATGAAAGAGCAAATACCTGATGCCATCTCCAGAAAGCCAGCGGTGGGATAATGCATATTTAATCTTGAACACCTGGCCTTTTATTTGGCTGCCGGGAAAGGTTTTCTTGATTATGCAAAAACAGTCATTTTACACTGGTACTAAAAACAGACTAAAAAGGTTAATAAATTTCAAGTTTGCTAGGTAATCCGGGGAATAGAGCTCTGCAAACACAGAATTTTGTTTTCAGGTGGAGTCTGACATTATGAAACGCTACCTTTCTCTTCCTACAAAGGATTTACCCAAGCCTTAAACACCGAGTAGCAAGTGTGGCGAGGGAGGCGACGTTAACAGTGGTCTCACTTTGCAGGTTATCTCATTTAGTTTTAGTGACAATCCTACAATCGGGAGCATCCTTATCTTCAAGTTTCGTAGGTAAGAATGGGTTCCAACATACTTGTTGAATGAGGGACTCATGCCAATGCAGGCTCCTTTAGTCCTGGTAACCCTTTGCAAGATTTACTCTTTTTCCCTAGCTGATCTCTTGTGTCCCTTGCAAGCTGCAATAGTTGGATACAAGTGCCTCTTGGCTCACCATGCCGTGTGAGATGTGGCGCCTAATTCTAACCACATTCTGGCCAGACAATCAATCCATTGGAATATCCAATTGTGGAATCCACCATTTAGGAGAGGCAGCTGTACAGCTGGTTCCCCTACTCTAGCATTACAACAACATAGGGTGCCCCCAACTCTATCCTTCTCATTCTGGTTCTGTGAAGGTAGGCATGTGAGTCCCATTATATGCTGGGGTGGTATGGGGAGTGGTAAGCCCAGTTTTCCAGACTGGTGCTACTGAGTGAACTATGCAGAGGTCCACCGTGGTAGTTTTGAGCTTCTGAGGGAATGAAAACATCTTATGCACATATATATTAAAACCAAACACACAATTTGATCCGATGACATTCAGTTAGACCCTCAAAAAAGCCACGAAAAAGGCTCAGGCATGCGGTGTCATAGTGACAATTGTGGGGCTCTGCTTTAGATTCTGGCACTCAGATTGTGAAGATCATTGTTATCTGTGCCATTTCCTCTGCTTGATAACAGGGTTCAGAGTAACTTACCCTGTGCTGCTGTGAAAACCACAGGCGTAACCTATTTGAATGAGGTCTACACTGCTAAAGGCCCCTCCACCCCCAGGCTGACTCCTGACCTTAGTTAGAACTTATGCACTTAGCCATTCCTCCATGGTGGCATTTTTTTTTCTCTCTCTCACATCCTTGTACACATGGAAAATGACATATCTATGCATGCAGCATCTAGGAGAGTGGATAGAATCACTCAAGGCTTGAGGGAAGAGTCCAGGGAGGCTCCTGTTGGCCTCCTTCCTGGGAAATGGATAGTCTGACTGCACTGGAACAGAGAATAGGACCTCCCTGTCCAGATCAGTGGCACCAATTCAATCTTCCTGAAGCAGGTGAGGATTTGAGTGTAGCTTGAAGAATTAGTAACATTTAGTAGTGAAAATCCTGGGTGAGGGCGGGTGAAAGAAATTTTCCCTTCTGGAAAATGAGTATCACAATAAAAGCTATTTTATAGCATATTTGGAAACAAATGAAGGAAGATGCATAGAAGGTACATGATGCTATACTGGCTGTTACTATTCCAGAGGAAAAATAGAATACTTGAAATAAAAAGATGGAGCTGGATGTAGTATCCCCTGAGATGGGCTATTAAAAATTTCATGTTTACAAACAAAAACTGGATATTAGAACTCACCAGTGTTTTTTGTTAGACATACACACATGAGAACCTTATAATTTGGGTTGGGTAAGATGGCTGAGTTTGTAAAGCCACTTGCTGCCAAGCCTGAGAACCTGAGCTTGATCCTCAGTGTCTTCATGGTAGAAGGAGATTACTGTGTGTTATCCCTGACTTCTTTGTCAGTCTGAGGTGTGTTTCTGAAGTCTAGACTAGTATAGCCTTACCCAGAGAAACAGCATGCTAAGCCACCTCTGTGTGATGAACCCAAGGCTTCTTAGATGAGTTCTTGTCCAGAGATGTGAGGCAGAAGAATGCAGCAAGGTGGGCCCAGGAGCTAGTCTTTGGTCTAGGAGGGATTTGTGGCTCTCGGGATCTTTCTAGATCAACAATTGGCATGTGAGTCCTTTGGGAAGTGGAGACCATGAGCTATATATATATATAGGAGAGATTTGGATTGACACTGACCCCATTGTCCATCCTCAGGGACCAAGGACCTCCACCTCTGTCCTCTCTCTCCAGAAGGAAGGGAGCCAAGAAAGGCAAGACTGATAGTCTTCCCAATTGTGCAACACAGTATAGGGAAGCCCAAGTCTCTAAGGACTCCCCAGCATTGACTGAGGTACAGACACCAGTGTCGGCTCCACACGGTGGACAGCAAAGGACAGGTGTCATGCGTGGTGACCAGATTTCTGCCTGTGTGTAGAAAATGATCGGTAGGGACAAAAAGTAGGGGGACATGGGTCATACATAGAACAAATACTAAATAGTTAACTCTTTCATCTTCCCTGCCATTTTTTTTCGTTCCTCTTGTCTCTCTGCATGTTGGAATTCAGGATGAATCCATAGATTAGTTCGTATTGAGTGTTATCTGTTTTTTTTTTTTAAATTCTTTTTAAAGAGAGTTCATTTAACTTTGACATTTTCTTTCCTGAGTTCGCTGCAAAATTCAAGTCGCATGACTAGAGAGGATGCATCAATATTTTAAAAGCTACAGATCTTATGCATGCAAAAAAGGCTTCCACTCTTCAATAATCTTTAATGTAGCACTCATTCATTATAGATGAGACAAAGGAGACACTTAGAATGTTCAGAATTGTAAGTGTTACACAGTGGTGGCTTTGGGATAGTTAAATACTACATACTGGCTTTGTAAAACCATCACTGAAGGCCTTTAGCAGAGTAACCCTGAAAATAATCAAGGCTGTTCTGTCCTTAATAATCTGGAGCAAAGCAAAGGAGAGAGGTTTCTCTGTTGTAACATTCTTATGGTCATAGACGTAACATGCTGGTCTCTTTGTAGTTGACCTTGATGTTGGAAATGCTCATTAGTTCTTGGAGAAACTAACTTGTCCTTTGAGGCTGAACTCAAATGTCACAGCCTCTGCGAAGTAGTCTCTAACACCTCAAGCAATATTGATTGTTTCCATGGAAACCGATCAGTACATTATCTCACAATGTTTTAGCTATTCGTGTGTGTGTGTGTGTGTGTGTGTGTGTGTGTGTGTGTGTGTGTGTGTGTGTGTGTGTGTGTTTACCCAGTTGTTGTGGAATATTATTTTAACAAGGCAAACATGCATTATATTTGTTTATGCCATGGAATATGACTTTAACCGTGAAAAGGCGTGATACTTTTGTTTATGCTGTGTTTATTTAATTATGTAAAGATGTTGCATCCATTTCACCATTACCCGCCTAAGGCACCTGATTGGTCTAATAAAGAACTGAACAGCCAATAGCTAGGCAGAGAAAGGATAGGTAGGAAAAAAAAATCTGGGCTTGAAAAGAACCAGAGAATAAAAGTAAGAGGAGGAGGAGGAAGAGGAAGGTTATTACGAGAGACATGCCGGGGGTGAGAAGCTGGGCAGTTCCAGACAGTAAGAAAAAGTAAAAAGCCTCAAGGCAAAAAGTAGATAAACAATTTAAGTTAGGGAGCCTGGCCAAGCATTCAAACGAAAATCTGCATCATGATTTGGGAGCTGGTTGGTGGCTCAAAAGAAAAGCCTGGTACACTCACTCAACTATAAACTCCTTGTAGGTAGAGATGGTTGCCTGAGGCAGCACATAGAGGTCATAGAATTATAAACTCTACCCATCGTAAGTCGGCAGCATGCTTCATATCTGTACACTTGTACCTGCTTGAAAATATTTGTAAGCATTTGTACGTGCGTGCGGATCAACAGAAGAAACATTCAAAGGAATGTTGTCATCAGCTGTAGACTTACCGCTAGAGTTTTGGGATGTTGTCCTCTTAAAAATCTCTCCTCTGTTTCAGTCTGTCTTTCTCCCCCCTTTCATCTTGCTTTGAAGTCCAGGCTGGCCTTGAACTCATGACTTTCTTGCCTCTGCCTCTCTGAGTACTGGGATCACGGGTGCGTGTCACCATTTGAGTCTGTGGCCAGCCTGGGTTACAAAAAGGAGAGGGTGAAATAAAGCCAATACAGAAAAAGGATGAGAACAGCTCAACGTCTTGCAATGAACCAGTAAGATCTTTTTGTTGTTTAGCTTTTTTTAGTGTGCGTGTGCTGATTTGTTACTTTTAGAGCTGAACGTCGGGGAAGGGGTGGGCAGGCTTTGATTTGTGTTCGGAAGTTTCCATTTCATAGATGTCACCCCAGGGGCAACCTCCTGATGTTAGATGCTGTCGGTCCCTTTTGTAGGATGGGAAAACAAGGCTTTGGCGAAGCTCTGAACTGGGAGTGAAGGCATCTAGTAAATGAACCAGAATTCCAGACCGAGCTTCAAAATATTTTTCTGACAGGGAGTCCACAAGCATGCCAGCTTGTGGCTTGTTTCCATTTTGACTCAAGGTCAGAATCTGAGCTTGTTTCCCCATTAGGCTGCATAATAGGATGCTTTGGCCAAAGGTATGGTCACCAGGTGGCTTATGGTTTGAGGATTGAAGTGTTTGCACCTGTCTGCACTTGCCCCTCCCCTTTGGTATTAAAAGCCCAGGGGAAATAAAATTGGGGCAGCTGATTTCGTTCAGTGCCCCCACTCTAAGCTGTGCCTTCATTTAATTCTCTCAAATTTTCAATCCACACTCCCGTCTCCAGAACTGTATAAATGTTGGAATGGCTGCTGACATCTCTGCTCATCTGTATGTGTTAGCATTCCAGCCTGTGTTTCTGTCGTGATCAACACCGTGACCCAGAGTTATTTGGTTTATACCTTTCATTTCATCATCTGTGACATCAGGGGCAGGAGCTCAGGGTTGAGAACCCCAACGCAGGAACTGAGAAGGAGGAGCACTTCTTAGTGGCTCGCTCCTCATGGCTTGCTCAGCCTGGTTTCTCACTGGACCTAGGCCCACCTGCCCAGGGATGGCACCGCCCACAGAGTTACTGGATCCTTCCACAATTATTGATGGAGAAAATGCTTTCACAGTCTGGCCCACAGGCTAATCTGATGGAGGCAATTCCTCAACTGAGGTCAAATGAATCTAGTTTGTGACAAGAACTAGTACAGTTAGGAACAAAGGAAGAATCTGTCACCTATGGGCCTGACACGTGAGGATGGCTCTTTTCCTAAAGCACCCACCCTAGCTCCTCTTAAATGTCTAAGGAAAAGAGTCAGCTGGCGTGGTGAGGAAGAGGCTGGAGTTAGGCAGCTCCCGAGGTTAAGCAAGTAGACTTCAGGGTCAAGATCATCGGGTTACAGAGGCTGGCGCTCTCTTAGTTCTGTGACCCCAGGCATATGTAAATTATTTATCCATTACTTACTATTTCTTTTGTGCTGGTTTAAAAAAAGAGTTCTATGTAAATCAGGCTGTTCTGGAACTTGGCATGTAGGCCCAGGGCTGAACTGAAATCTTCCATTCTCCTACCTCAGCAGTTGGGGTGTTGGGTTGCAGGTGTGCATCATCTACCCTGTCTTGACAGCCTCCTGCATCCTTCACTTATAAATGAGGAGGGTAGCATCTGTGTCTCACAGGGCAGGGGGCATTGGTCTTGGACTGTGCATTTACTACCTGGAGTCAAAGGTAATTGATCGTGTCTTTCTTAATATTTAGTTGATACAACCGTCAAGCGGAGAAGTCCACTGAGTGACCTCTTCCCTGTGGCCTGCAGACACGTTTTTTTCACTTTCTCTGGACTCAGTTTCCATATCTATGTGATTGTGATCAGCTTTGCCTGACTTCCGAATTCTGGCTTCGTCCATTTGACTGGGTTTTTTTTTTTTGCCTTTTGTTTTTAGTTTTCTGAGACAGGGTGTCTGTGCAGCCCTGGATATCCTGGAACTCGCTCTGTAGACCGGACTGGCCTCACCTGCCTCTGTCTCCGTAGTGGGGGCACTAAAAGCATGTGCCACCACCATGACTGGCTCGAAGGACTTCAGGGAAGGACTCATCACCTGGAAGGCTCCAGTACACACAGCTGACATTTAAGCTTATTTCAAATACCCTCCCATTTTATTGGCTTCACTTTCTTACATAACCGTTGAATCTCATTTAAGTTTTTAAGAAGAATTCTGTGCCTTTTAATTAATTTATTTATTTTTATTTTTATTTTTTTACTTTTACGTTTGATCTGGAATTTCCATTAAGGTAGTCTTAGAACCTCAGTTATTCCCAAGGGGTGTCAGTTATTTATCAGCTAATGCAAAAACCAAAATAAATATAGAGCATGGAATTCTTTCATACTGAACGAGACATAGTCGTGAACTGAGAGAATGTGTCTGAAAACACGTGTGCGCATCTTGAATTTGATCCTGAATTGTTATTCCTTTCAAAAGGCACAGTAGCTTTCCTGGGTCACTAGGGTTTTTATTAGCATGCTGGGTTATAAATAGCTCCCTAGAGGTGAAAGGGAAATGATGTGGCTTCCTCCTTCCCTGGGGACTTGGGATATGAGAGAGTAGCACTGGCTTGCCAAGTGTTTGGCTCATTGTATGCTGGTATTGTTTATAAGGTCAAATTTTAGATTAGCCTTTTGAGATGATAAAAAAAAAGACAAGGGCACTGTGAACATTCTGTTTTTCAGGGAAAATAATCTTGCTTGGAATTTACCTAGTGCACTACATAAAAATTCTCAACACAGCATATCTAGTACAGTGCAAAAAAATGTATTTCCCTTGAGCTGCTTAAATGTCATCATGCTTGGTATAAAATATGAAGTACCTCATTTTGTAAACCGTCTTGCCAGAGCCTCTGTGCCATGGTCTCCTATATAAGTCGTTACAGTTCTGTTTAGAAAAGGGTAATTGAGTCATTTCCTGCTGAATTCAAATAGACAACCACAGGAGGAAATGGAGAAAAATCTTTGTTTTCTTTTAGAGCAAACAACTTGTCTGTGGAGTTTAGAAAACAACTTGTATTCTTCCTATAGTATTTTGTCTCATCTATTTCTTCAAGACTCACAGAACAGGCTGGGCAGGAAATGGGCGGCTGTGCTACCCTGGTAAGCAGAGGATAACCCCTTTGAGATCAGAATATAGTCTGTTTATCTTTGAATCATCCAGTATCTTTGACACAGGAGGCCCATGCTTATCATTTCAGCTGGTTTAGTTTTCCGTGAGGACCCATGTATGTTATTGAAACATGAAGCTTGTTTATGCTAAGAAGCTATAGATAAGAAAAACAGCAAAAGTTGATAACATTTGTTAAATATGGGTCAAATTAATGCAGACTTGCTTAACCTAATCTAGAGTTAAAAAAAAATATTCAGAGGGTTATATATTACATTGGCTTGGCTTTGTTCTTTAGACGGTTTTGTTTTTAAGTAAGCAAGAAAAGCCAGTTCATTCTCTACTTCCCTCCTGGAGTCTCATCATATAGCCCAGGCTGGCCTCAAGCTCTTGATCCCATATAGCCCAGGCTGGCCTCAAGCTCTTGATCCCATATAGCCCAGGCTGGCCTCAAGCTCTTGATTCTCTACTTAAGTCTTTCAAGTGCTGGGTTTACAGGTGTGAGCCATAGATAGTCTTTAAATATACATAAACAATTTAATGTACTCCATAACTCTGTGATGTAATTGTTTTTTCTACCTTTTAAGAATAATAAACTATGCTGGACTAAGCCTAGTACTGGAGAGGCAGCGACAGGGGATCTCTGATTTCCAGGCTAGCCTGGTCTAGAGAGTGAGTTCTAGGTCAGCCAGGGCTACATAGAGAAACTCTAACTAAAGACTGGACCAATGACGTGTCTCAATAGGTAATGGTGCCTGCTGCCAACCGTGGGCCTGAGTGAGATGCCCGTTACCTACACAGTAGAAAGAGAACCAACCCCCACAGGTTGGCCTCTGACACCTGTGCCATGGTATGTGTGTGCCCACCCCTCCCCACCATCACAGAAAGTAAAATAATTGATTAAAAATTAAGATGAATACACTAATATTAGGAGATGCTACAAGCCTTGCTGAAGTTTCACACAGTGAGTGGCAAATTAGTGCTCTTCCCTCGAACTGACTTTGACACTGCACAGACGCCTACACATGGTGAGTCTTGGTGTCAAGACGTCTTTTCCTTCAGGATCTCTCTCGTTTGTAATTATTACCTGTGCAAGCTTTCTTGAGTCTCCAGGCTAGATTAGAGTGTTGGCTTGTGTGGAACAATAAAATGATCCCACTTCAGTTTCCAGTACTGGCAACATTTCCTGGGAAGTCAGATTGGGTAACATTGAATTACTTTGACTAAAAAGAAAATCTGAAGCTAAGATGGTTAATCCTTTCTCCCTCTTTCTCCCTGGGGTGGCGTCGGTGGGGGTGGGATGCTCCTTCCCTGGGTCGGTGAGAGGTTCCTTCCTTTTCCTTAAAGCTGGATTTATTTCTGCTTTGGCCAAATGGAGGAAAGAGAAAGACTGTACCAGTGTTAGAATCTCACAGAAAGGATGAAGGTGAATGCAGGAGACTTGCCCATCCTGATTTAACTGTGGGATAAGCTGCCAGTACCGTGTAACGAGCAAAAATCAGAAAACACAAGAGAGTGGTGTTTAGTACAGGCTGGCCACCAGAAGGGGTCAGAAAGCATCATCCCAGGCTTTTCCATTGACCAGGACCCAGGATGTAGGTGAAATGAGCAGGTCTGCCATCTTGGGCTATGAAGACAGGACACTCTAGGGAGCAGAAAGGAGGTTGGTGACTTTGTGACTGTGCCATACAAGTCCTAGTCATGGATCTGCACTCTTCTGTAATGTCAGGGTATAAATCTCTGTGCAGATCATCTATGGTCAGAGGATTACTGTTATGCGATGACAAATCTCATCAACAACTAAGAGGCTGTCTTAGTCAAGGTTACTATTACTGTAAAGAAAAATCATGACCAAAAGCAAGTTTGCTTATGTTTCCACACTGTAGTCCATCACCAAGCAAAGCCAGGACAAGAGCTCCAGCAGGGCTAGAACCTGGGAGCCGTAGTCAATGCAGAGGCCATGGAGGGGTGCTGCTTACTGGCTTGTTCCTCAAGATTTGCTCAGCCTGCTTTCTCATAGAATCCAGAACCGCCAGTCCAGGGATGGCCCCACCCACAATAGGCTGGGTCCTCCCATATGAGTCGCTAATGGAGAAAATGTCCCTCTGGCTTCCCCTCCTCTCCAGTGATTCTAGGTTGGTCAAGTTGGTATAAAACTAGCCCGCAGAGAGGCCCAAAGAGCTGTGGCTTATTTGTGGCTCTTTGGATGGGAGCTGGACTCTTGCCTTCTCAATGTAACTAAGCAATTTGGATTCTGAGCAGAAAGAAAAAAATGAAAACGTCATTTTTCCTTTCAAGCTATGCATGGCTATAGTTATCTAGAATTTTCCCCTCCGGGCCATCACGGAGGTGTGGCAGGTGGATGAGCTAGAGCAGCACGCTTGGTATTCTGTGGATATACGAGGCGGGAGGATGTTTTGTCTGCAGAGGACAAGGTAACAGAGAGAGACACATTATTAGCTGGTTGCCAGGCAGTCTTCTTTCCTCTGCTCAAGGAATAATTGTGCAGTTCAAATTAAGATAATTTACCTAGCCGACATTTTGTGCAAGAGCTGCTGTGCTTATGAGTAGTCAAAACAGAAGAAAAAGAAATCTGGTCTTCCGGGAGCTACAGTCCCAGGTTTCTTTATTGGATGATGGTGTGGAGTTCACAGCTAAACCATGGAAGGGTGATAGTTTTCATGGAACCATCAGGGAAGTCTTTAGAACACTAGTTTTGTTATTTGTGTGTGTGCACATGTGTGTTGTGGCATTTAAGCGGAGGTCGGAGGACAGCTTAAAGAAGTCAGTTTGCTCTTTCCACTGCGTGGGTCTTAGGGATGGATTGGAATGAGGTCGTTCTACTTGGCATCAACTATGTTTAGCCACTGAGCCATTTTGCTGGCCCTCGGGAGGGCTTTCAAAGGGATAAGAAAATGGAGCCACTCGGAAGAAAACTGCTTTAAGAAGTCTTCTGGAGCATGTGCCAGGGCTGAGACTTGTACAGGACTGTAGTAAGACAATATATGAAGAAAAACCTGACTCCAGTATAATTTACCTAGTTATGGATAAACATATCACTGATATCCACCAGCAGGAGACATGTGCTTTGTTGGGACCACTGTTGAGCTGGTATTAAAAGTTCTGACAGTAATCAGAGATAGTGGTCTACTGCCAGCCATGTTTTTATTCATTGGTGACTCAAAGCAGGTGTCTGTGAACTCTAGCTGTCAATCACATCTACTTTATGGGAAGAGGCTTATTTTGATTAATTGAAGTAACAGGAAATTGGCTATTAAAAAGAACATTTCAGTCTCATTGAGCACATTCACAGTGTGCAATGATCTTAATTAGATAATTGGTTCAACATGTCCTTTACTCCAAAAGGAAGCAGAATATTTACCAAATTGTTTCCCCGTCCCCTTCCCTTGGCTGCTTGTAAAGACAAATCTGTTCTGTTTTCATTAGTTCTGAAGGATATTGACTGTAAATGGAATTGGACACTATACAGCCTGCTGTGCCTGGCTTCTTTGACTTAGCATGATGCTTTTGAGGGTAGCAAACAATAAAACTTCTTTCTTTTCTATATTGTACACAGTTTGTTTATGTCATCATCCTGGTGGATATTTGGACCATTTCAATATTTTTAGCTATGTGCTTTTTAACATGTGTGCATATACATTTTTTTTTAACTCTTAGAGTAAATCCAGAATGGCTAAGTCATAAGATAATACGTATAGCGTTTTGGGGTCAAACTATTTTCTATTGTAAACGATGACCTTAACACTTTTACTTGCAAAGGGAGGAGTGGGCATTGCAATTTCTCCACATCTTGCCAGGCCTTTTTATTTCTATCTTTAATGGCAGCCATACTAGTAGTGTGCGTGAAGGGGTGCCTTATTGTAGCTTTGACTTATATTTCTCTAGCACCAAAGATGGGCTTGTCAATCATTTCTGCATCACCTTTGGAGGCTTAACTGTTCAAGTCCTTGGGCCATTTTTAGAAGTGAGCTTTTTTTCCCCTCCTCATTGTTGAGTTATAATACTGTTTAAAGCATGTCGTTGTTGCTTGATTATGCTGTGCTGCATATTGAACACTCGTACCCGTCTTATAGGCGGGGCGTGTTGGTGAGGGATAAGTAGGGAGAAAAGTAGAAACTTGGGGGGAGGGATGCCTTGAAAGTGTGAGGTATCAAGATTTGTCTTTTGTCATCATTCAGAAAAGTCTGATGTCTACGCATTCTGAGAATCTGTGGCCTCCACTTCCTGTACATGTTCATGGCCCACGGCAAGCTCAGAACTGCTTGTCTGTCTCAGAGCTGGCAGTGGAACCCAAGGCCCAGTGCACACTAGGCAAGCACACCACCACTGGCTACATTTTTACTTCTAGAGTGACATTGAGCTTTTTGCACTTATTGTACACACATTTGCTTACTAAGCCTCACAGGTTGCAGTTTTATTGTTAGAAATGAGAGGAATCGGAAGTCAGAGAGACCAAGTGACTGGCCCCCAAATCCAACCAGACAGAAGCTGAAGGAAAGAGGGTCTGGGGGCAGAGTGGGGGGGTTCCTTTCTCACAGATTCAGGTCCTTTTTTTCTTATCCCATAGACGGCTTAGGAAGCCCCTATATCTTTTTCCTTTGTTATTTACATACATCCCTCCAGTCCTTCCCAAGGCTGACACTGGTGTTTTATCTGATATGGAAATTTTATAAACACATCCCTGCTTGAAGTCTTTTAATGGCTTGTCATTCTTCAGGACCCATCTTCCCTTTTATATGGCTGTCTTTTGGCTCCCCTGTGTTCTGCGTGTCAGACAGCTCCTGATTTCTGGAATCTGTCAGGATGTTTCATAGCCTTGTGCTCACAAGAATTCCCTCTGCCAGGAATAGATTAAACACCCCCCCCCACTCTTTAGCCCACATTGTGGACCTTCCCCCATTCCATAAAATGTACCCATATTGGCAAAGGAATCGGGAGAGAGAACAGAAACTCCCAGTATTTATGTGCCACACCTTGACTGTCTGCAACAACCAAGGGAATCAACTAGAAAGCTAATGAGAGACCTCAGTAGTCAGAGCCAAGATGTAGACACAGTAACTGGTTAGAAAATGGAGTGGGAGGCCAAACTCTTACTCATAAGAGCATCAGAAATGATAAAAAATACCAGAAACAAGCTTAAAAAGGTATAAGTCACCATTATAAAACTTTCTGAAACATGACTAAAAGATCAGGGAAGAGCACCCGAATCCACAAAAACACACTCAATGTTTCTACATAAAGAGTTTAATTCACTGAGATTGTGAGCCTGAGGCCCATAGGTTTGGAGGTGTATCATCTCTACTTGTTTCTCTGTGCTCTCAGGAAAGTTGTGACACCCTAAGATTTGGCTTCTTGGTTTGCAAAATGTGGGTAAAACTCTTAGTAACCTACATATCAAATATGATATAAAAAGCTATACTCAGCCTACCATCAGTTGCATAATACTTACCAAGTTGTATGTTCTCAGTTAGTGGTGCCCAACAGATGGGTTTTGGTTTTAGGTTTACCTGGTGTTCTGCTGGTATGTGAATGCCTGTGTACTTCCTTCATCTGTTATGTTCTGGTTGTACACAGACATCTCTACAGTGCTTTCTTTCTGTTCCCACTGTTGCCGCTACCCCTAAACCTCCCCTTACCCTTAAACCTCCCCTTGTCCCACTGATAACCAACCTCTCACATTTTCTCAGAGGTAACTGGATTTTTTTAATGCTGTAGGTGACTTTTGGCAGATTTTGGATTTTTGTTGTTTGCTTTTGGCTTTGTTTTAAAAATATTGTTGTGAATGTTTGTGTATAGGATGATGTGTGTGTGTGTGAGTATGTGCATGTGTATATCTGTGGGTATGTGTATGTGAGTGTGTGTGTATGTGCATGTGTGCATCTGAGTGTATGTGTATGTGTGTGTGAGTGTAAGTGTGTGAGTATGTGCATGTGTGTATCTGTGGGTGTGTGTGTACATATGTGCATGTGTGTATCTGAGTGTATGTGTGTCAGTGTGTGTATGTGTGTGTATGTGCATTGTGTATCTGAGTGTATGTATGTGTATGTGTGTGTGTGAATGCTTCCCACCACCAGTGTGTGGGAGTCTGAGGCCAGCTTTGTCTACGATTCTCTCCTACCTTTCATGGTGTCAAGTGCCTTTATCTGCCAAGCCACCTACCCCACTGGTACTCCCTCCCCCCAATTCTGGCTTCTTTTCCTAACAACACAGTGCGATGCAGACAGGTTTTGTTTATCCTTTTGTTACTTTTGTTGCTGTGTTTATAACATACTGTTGTATAAGTCATTCTCACTTGGGGGCATCCAATGACATCATCAGTGTAGTTTCACGCATGTCTTCCATGAGTGAGTGTGGGTTTCCATTGGCTATGCCCATGGGAATAGAAATTTGACAGGGTGTTAAACTTCAGGAGGCTTGTTCGGTATTGTCTACTGAAGTTGGTTTGTGTTCCTACTAGTAAGGGCCATGGGAGACTAATGGCAACTCCTCATGAACTCATTAACACTTGACATGTTGATTTTGTTGACTTTTGGCAATTCTGTTGAGTGAGTAGTTTTAGTTCACTGTGGGTTTATTTTACATTTTTCAGTTGACATAAAAATGTTTTCTCAAATGTCTTTTGGCCATTTGGGTTATAATGCAAGGATCTCTTCTCACCTTTTAGGAAATGGATTATCTCTCTCTCTTATTTGCAGGAGTCCTTTCTAGATATGATGGATCACTTGTGTGAGAACTATAAGTCCCCCCAGCTTATGGCTTGTTTTTTAATATCCTCCTCTTCTCCATCCTCCTCTCTCTCCCCCCTTTTCTCCTTCCCTTCATATCCTTGGATATCCCAGCGTAGTATGTAGACCAGGGTGACCTCAGAGCTCTGCCTCCCCCTGTCTGCCAAGTGCTGGGCTTTAAAGATGTGTGCCACACCCAGCTCTTGCTTTTTCCATGATTCTACATTTTAATAAAATAAAATCCATTACATTTTCCCCTCTTCTGAGTAGTGGTTTTGAGTCTATTTAAACAACTCTGAGCCACATTCTCATATGGGGATTAAGGCATCGAGTGCTGGGCTTAAAGAAATGTGCCTCGCCCAGCTTTTTCCATGTCTTTTGATGTACAGAAATTCGAAGTTTTAATGAAATAAAATTTATTACATCTTCCCCTCTTATGAGTGGTGGTTTTGAGTCTATTTAAGAAACTTTGAGGCACATTTTCATATGGGGACTAAGGCATCGACATGTGAATTTGGTGAAGATGTAATTTGCACATAATGCAGTCTTAGCATTTTAAAACCTAACAGAAAACCTCAATTCTTAAATTAACAAACCAAATCAATATGATATATTACTAAAGTGTTAATGTTGCGGTCCTTTTCATTAAGGCTTTCTCATACCTAATACCCAATGTTAATAATTTTCACCCTTTTTCCTGGGCTGGAGACAGAATGGGTAAAGACACTTATTACACAAACCTGCCAATTGGAGATCAATACTTGGTTCCCATATAAAGGTGGAGGGAGAGAATCAGTTCCACCAAGTTGCTGGCAGACTGTACTTCCTTCCCTGCACTACCATTTGAACAGAATGACCATCAGTCGATTTCTGTTCTCTGGTTGATTAACTGTCCTTATGTCTATGCTACTGTGCCTTGAAATCTAATGGGAGAAAATTTCTCACGTTATGTTCAGTAGTGTGTTTTGACTAATTCTGATCTTTTTCTTTCTTATATATCTTAATAAATGAATTAATGTTAATTGTGTGTGCATATGTGTATTTGTTCTTGTGTTTGATCTGGGGTTTGTGTGTGTGTTTGTGTGCGTGTGCGCATGCGTGTGCCAGAGGCCAACATCTGGTGTGTTTCCCTATCATTCTTCCCCTTATCCTTATTTTCTGAGACAGAGTTTCAGGGATCCTTCTGGCTCAATCCCACCATCTCTGGGATTATGGGTACATGACACAGTGCCTGGTTTTTTAAATATGGGTGCTGAGGATTCAAATAGGTCCTCCATGGAGCCATCTCCCCAGCTCTCTTAAATAACTTCAGAATTGGCTTGTTAATTTCTCTATTCAAAATGCTGCTGACATTGAGCATGGTGGTACATACTTATAACACCAGTCCATGGGAAACAAAGGAAGAAGGGTTGGTGTAAGTTCAATTCCAACCTGGTTTATATAGTGAGTTTCGGATCAATCAGGGCTATAGAGTGAGAAGCTGTCTAAAACCCCAAAGCTGTGAAGTGGACGTGGGGGGGTGTAGTTCAGTGGTAGATCGGCCCTGTGTTTGATCCTTAGCATTGGGCAGAGGCAGGGATAAGGAGAGAAAAGAAAGTGAATGAGCATTGAAATTTTACCCATCTATAGGTCAATTTGGAAGAGCAGCTCAGAACCCCTTTCCTACTATGTTTTTTTCCCCACAGTCTTTACCATAATTAATTCTGTAATTAGCCATATGATTTGAGATGTTGAACTGGTTAGTCATGGGCTAATTGATTGCCAGAACCATGCACCTAATGCACCTTTGACTAAACACTCATCAAAGCAACCAGTGGTTCCGTTTTTTAAAAGTTTGAGCATAGTTTCTGGTTCCTTCAAGCATTCCTAGGAAATTGTAGGAAGCTGTGGCTCTTAGGTTGGGAAATGAGTTCCTTCCCAGTTGCTTTTGGGACCATACAGTCTTGTAAGATCCAGGAAGTATGCTCTGTAGTCCTCTGCACTTCCGCTGCAGCTGGGAACACCAGCTATAAAATTCTCTACTACTGCTGAAATTGTCAAGACTTCTGCCTCTCTGACAGAAGAGTATGTTAATAAACCTCAAAGGTGTTCCATCAGGAAAAGGTAATTATTTCCTGACCTGGAGACCCCTCTCTTCTGTATTCCCAAGAATACTTATTTCAAGCCCCCACCATCCCGTGTAACTTCAGGTGTGATTACTCCTTTGCTGTCTTCCTGGAGTTTCACCCAACAAACTCCTGTCCAGGAGCCTTAGGAGTTTCTGCTGAAGTTTCATTCCCCAGGTCATAGGGAACAAGAGTTACCAAATTGAGCTGTAGAGGATGAGCTTTAATGAATATGAAAACTGCTGAGTACTTGCTGCATGGGTCAAAGGGAGGCCTCATCCACTACAAAACCCTGTAGGGCCCTCATCTTCAGGCAGGATCATAAGGGCAGTCTCCTAATTTAACTTTTATAGACTTTTTGGAAAGGTCCCATTTATCCATCAGACTAAAAAACATTTTATTTTGGTTAATTAAATGGTCAGAACTTTTTTGAAGTTCCAAATATACAAGAAGTATGCTACGCACATGCTCAGCACAGTTCAATGATGATGATGATTTTAGTCATAATTTAAAAAAGCCACATTGAAATGCTTGCTCAATAATTCTTAGTAAAAACCCATCTAATCATACCACCCTGCAGTCAGGGTTCATTACTATTTATCCAATCCTTTGGAGTGATTTCTCAGAGGCCATTTGTTGTTCAAATGCACCCTTTTCAGCTGCCAAGGGTGCTTTGTAATTGGACAGTTCATTATAGGAAATTGAGTTCTGTTCTCGGGAACAGAAGTGACTATCATTGGACTTTGCATATGTTTTCTTTTTGAGATACCGACCGCAGAATTTGTTTATGACTATCTTTAGCACGAACAGGAAGCCTATGATGAAATGGATGAGGGAATTGAGTCAAAATGCTATAAAACTCAAGGGAAATATGTTCCAAATGATCCGGTGACTTTTAAAGTGCCCTGGAAAACCACGAGTGTTGTAAGATAGGCTTGTCTTCTCAATAGCAGGGAAGGCTGTTCATGCCAACCTAGCTTTTTGTCCCTGATAGGGTATCTGGGTGGAACCAGAGCTTCGGTCTGCATGCAGAAAGTGCTTCTGTATAAAAATCTTTCTTGTTTGTTGAATCAGGAATGCTGACTTCTCAGAAGTACCCAGATCTGAACCTTAACCATCTTTGTGACGTCAATTTTTAACTAAGGAGGTTTATTAAGCAATCAAAGGAGATGAGTGTCTGGGGTGCTTTTTTTTTACATACTCATGTCACGCTCTATGGGGGTAGCAAGCACGCTTTGCCTGCCATTCATTTCCTCCCAAGTTCTACTTGCTTATCGTGAGGTTTCTGCATCAGTGTAGGTCAGGTTATGCTGCTGAGACAGCAAAAACTCAAGTACCTGTGGCAGACTTAAGATCTGGTGGTGGAAAAGCACCATCACAGGCAGGAAGAACGTTCTTCTTTTCCTTCTACCCAGGGAAAATGTTTGGCAGGACGGCATCCCAGAGTGAGGTGGCCAGCACAGTCCCAGCCGGCTTTCAGTGCAAATATACATTTTTTTCTTATAAAATGTAACAGATGTAACGGCAGGACTTATTTTATTCTAATACACTATCTCATACACTAGTGAATTGGTGAGCAAACACCCATACTGGTTAAATAGTCAGCTCAGGACCAGCAGAGGGCCAGGGAAGCCATGCATGACTACTAAGTCATGAGCTTGATTTTTTTGTTTATGTCTGGCAGAACTTCAAAGGCATGTTTGTTTCCATCTCCTACCGGGTTCTCATTCTAATCTGTTTGCAGGAACTTGGCTCTTTTTTTTGTGGTTTTGTTTTTTTAGAGAGCCGTGTAAACTTTCTGAGTAAAGGGGCAGTTTGCATTGCAAATGGCGTAACCAACCATCTTAGTTTGCTTGGGACTTATGTGTTTCTGAGGCTAGTCTACCAAGAAAGACTCAGACAAACTGGGACCCCAACTGCTGGGATGCTACCTCCTAGCAACACTTTTTAGATGGTTTAGAGCCACACTGTACTTTGCGATTCTTCCTATCACAGTATTTATCATTTTGTGTTGCCTGTTCAGTGTCTGTGTGAACACAAAACTCTCATCTCCACAGACCAACATCCATTCCATTTTCTCCTCCTAATGCCTAGCAAGGTACCTACAACCTCAGAAGAGCAAAAGAGATATCGAATGGATGAACCATAGATTTTGGATGTGATTGGCTTTCTCCCTTGAGGCTGTGAATGGTGATATATTTCCCCTCTTAAGGGACTTTTTCTTTTGAGTCATAATTTTACTCAGATGCCAATTTAACTGTGAAGAAGGACAGGGAATTTTTCTTGACTGTAGCTATGAGCTTGTGTGAAGCTTTCAGTGTGCCCATAGTATAATATTATATAAACCAAGCACTGAGCTTCAGCCTAAACTGATTCCTTATTAGACTGACTGAGTAATTGAATCTCCTTCTTTGGTATTTGTTTAAAGACACAGGGTCATGGGACCACTGGTTGAGGCTGTAGAGACGTGTGTTGTAAATTTGATTTAGCTGTTTCTGGTCACCGAGTATGCTGTGACCCAAGATTCAGGCTTCCCAAGTCTGCGCCCTGCCTCCCTATGGAATGCAGAGCAATGTGCCCTCCAAAACCAGAGGCAGGAAGAAAATCTTCATGGGCACGCCTCACTGATGGGCTGCGTTCATGCCCAGTTAAGGATGGTGAGCAGCAGATGGAGTGATTTTCTTCAGAGAATCAGAACCAGATATATCCTCCTGTCTGTTTCCACAGCAGCCTAAGAGGTGTGCTGAGAGAGTCTGTTCCCGACCCTGTAGGCATCTTTGCTTCCATCCATCATCTCTCCTAAAGTAGTAAGATTTTCTAAAACATAAATTCTACAAAGAGGCCCCAAGGAGCTGTGGGGACATCACTGGATTTGCAATCCTGCCCATTTTCAGGGTTCCTCATCTAGAAAATTGTTCTGATTACATTTCTATTTGTTCTTATAGTGATTCAGCTTGTTCTTTGACAGTTTCCGATATGTATAAAGGGAGTGCATCCTGTTCGTTTTCTCTCTGACTCCCTTCTACCTCCCTCCTGCCCCTGAGAGGAGAGATGAAAATTAAATACAGCATGAAAATAAATGGATGAATCACTGAGAAAAGATATTTGGCTCATGACAGTGAAGAAATGGTAACCAGGGTATGTTACTAGGTGCATGAGTCATTACTGAATTTTAATAGGGATGAAGCCACCCCAGACAACCAAGTGGGAACACATAGCTGTCACTATACTTTCTTTACAGCAAATAGTCTGGGCTATTAGGAAATGTCAGTCATATTTATATCCCCTTTTAGAACACGCTGACCCTCAACATTTGCAGTGGTATTTACTGGGGTTATTTCATGAGTCATTTACTTTCCCACACTCCTCAAGAAGTCCTTTAACATTACTCTACCTGTATTCTGAACATAAACTATTTTAATTGATACAACTTATCAAAGACATAATTGGAAAATGCATATATGAAAGGAATACTGTATCATACGGAGCACTGTTTACTGGCTTGCTCTCCTAGGGTGCGATCAACATGCTCTTTTATTCATCCCAGGACCACCTGATCAGGGATGGTATGACAGTGGGCTGGACTCTCCCATGTCAATCAACATTCAAGAAAATGCCCCACACACTTGCCTGCTGGCATATCTGATGGAGGCACTTTTTCAATTGAGGTTCCCCTTCGAAGATCACCCAAACTTGTACCAAGTTACAAAAAAACTAGCCAGAAGGGTACAAACTGAATGCAAAAGTTTTTCAATGGAAAATATTCAACTGTCTTTTTAATATATACTTAAACTTCCCAACTGTCTTCTCTGTATCTCTACTAGGGATAGAGAGAAGATGACCGAATTTAAGGACATCTGAGGTTAAAAGTACAAAGAAAATGTTAACACAGATACTCAAGATTCATATTAATGAGTTTAATTATCGTACCAGAGATTTTTAGTGATGAGCACAGGGCTCTGGCCATACTAAGTTATCACATAAATAAATCATGGCCTTTTGAGATGTTGGGTGCTTGTAAAGTTTAATTTGCAAGCAATTTTATAGAAAATTATTTTTTATTTTATTTTTGTTTTTATTTTAAGTGTATGGGTGTTTTTACCTGTGTTTATGCACTGCTTGCTTGCAGTGGCTAAGGAGGTCAGGAGAGTGTGAGACCCCATGGGACTGGAGTTACAGGTGTGAACCACCATGTGGGTTCTGGAAATCAAACCTGAATCTTCTAGAAGAACAGTCTAGCCCCTATAACAAATGATCTTTAAATTATATATTGAAAATTGGATATATAGAAAACCCAGAGAACACAGTGAACTCATTGAACAAGGTCTTAAATTCCACTCATACTGTAGAAAATACAGAATTTGGAAATAAGAGAAAAACTTGAATATTATACTCACCTCAGCAGCTCAAAACATGGTTTAAACTATGAGCCTGTGTATGAAGGCCAGTCTTGGTTGTCAGCTTTACAGACCTGCAGAGAGGGAACCTCAACTGAGGAACTGCCTCCATAAGATTGGCCTGAAGCACCACAGGTCTGTGTGACATTTTCTTGACTGAGATGGGAGATGCCACCCCTGGGCAAGAGGTTTTGAACTGTAAAAGACAACAAGCCAAGTAAGCCAGTGAGCAACATCCCTCTGTGGTCTGTCCTGGTTCCTGCCTTCAGGTTCCTGCCTTGACTTCTGACAGACTTGTCACATAGGTATCTTTACACTTTTTCTCTCCCTCCCCCCCATCCCCTACCCCCTCTGCTAGACAAGATCTCACTCTCACAGACTCACCTGCTTCTGCTTCCCAAGCACTGACATTGAAGGTTAAGATGAAAGGTGTATTGCACTATGCCCAGCCCTTCATCTTCATTTTATGCTCGGAGTTCATAGCTCAAAGCCCTGTACTAGAGCATAGGTTTAACCCCAGGTGTGGCTATCTCACGGCACCTGAATGCCCAGTCCACCATAATACCTCTCAGCATGGTCCCCACCCCAACCCTACCCTACTTTTGAACTTTGAATTTGACATACAAATTCACCTTCACCTCCACCACAATGTTTTTATTTTTCAGATTCAGTTACTTCAGACTCAGATGTTCTGTTCCATTTTCCCATAGGTCTCTTCATTTCCTGAATCTGCGCGTGCACACACACACACACACACACACACACATACACACACACACACACACACACACACATGAGAGAGAGAGAGAGAGAGAGAGAGAGAGAGAGAGAGAGAGAGAGAGAGAGAGAGAGAGAGAGAGAGAGAGAGAGCAGTACCCTGACTGTTCTGGAACTCACTTTGTGGACCAGGCTAGCCCTGAACTTGTATTAATTCTTTAGCTTCTCTCTCCTGAATGCTGGGATTACAGGTGTGTACCACTACACCTGGCTTGCTTTAGGCCCATTTTAATCTGGACATTTCTTTAAAAATAACAGGCTGATCTGCATATAATAATCCAGGTACAGGTGCTCACTTTTGGGTACCAGGGCAGGATACTGTTTCCGGATGCATTGCCAGTCCTCACCAGGGTGTCTGGGTGTCATTAGCTCTTTGGCCGAAGCAGGGCATTTCCAGTGGAACAATCTCCAGCCTACAGTCAGTGGCCATGTGGTCACAGGGAACAGGCCTTCAGGGAACACAGTGTCTTGAGCTCTCTTAGGTCTATTCATTTGTTTATTCAACAAGTATTTTAAAATACCGTGCCAACCTCTATTTTGGTTTCTGTAGAGAACTTGGAAGAAAGGATGTAAGTCCCCAGCTGTGTGGAGCATGCTGAGTAGATAGGTGATAACATATACAAATGGCTGTTAACTCTGGCAGTTAAGTGCTATGCCAAAAAATCAAGCTAGGTAAAGAAAAAAGACCGAGATGAAAACATGCCTTTAAGGGTGGCCAAGGACATTTCTGATAGGTAGCATTTGAGCAGAACTTGTAAAAGACAAATATGTAGGGAGAATATTCTAGGCCAGTGTCTCTCAACCTTCCTAATGCAGTTCCTAATACAGTTTCTCATGCTGTGGTGACCCCCCAGCCTCAGAGTTATTTAGTTGCGACTTCATAACTGTGACTTTGCTATGTTACAAATTACAATGTAAATATGTTTTCCGATGATGTTAGGTGACCACTGTAAAAGGGTTGTTCACCCCACAAAGGGATCTCAGCCCAGATTGAGAACCGCTATTCTAGGCATCTAGAAGTGCAAAGCAGAGGCTTTTGGGAAGCTACTTGCCCTGTTTTAAGGAATATCTATGTAGGTGCAGAGGCAAATTGAGAGTGAAGGGATTGTTAGCAGATGATAAGACAGTAAGGTCAGGGTGGAGGTGGAAATCGTGGTAATGTGTTTGTCCAGTTAACATGAGGCTCTGCCCTCACCCTCAGTACCAACAAAAACAACAAAAAATAAAAACAGGATCAAAGGCAGGCAGATCTTATTCGGTTGGTTTTTTAAAAATCATAGTTCTGCTTCTTATTCAGCATAAAACAGGGAGCCATCAGATTGTTATGGGCTTCTCAGTTCACTCTGTGGAGGGTGCAGTGAAGACAGGAAGGCCTGTTAGCAGCTATCCAGAAGAGAGACAGACAGTAGAGGTATGGATTATGGGTAATGGCACAAATAGGGGCAAATTGGAAGCACTTTTAAAACCAAGATTTTCAGCTTGAGAAACTTCAAGTACTGGATGGATGGAGTTGGCTATTATTGAGTTAAGGAACTACTGTCACGGGGCGGGGTGTATGTGTGATGTGTGCATGAACTAAGAACATAGGTTTTCATATTTGGTGATAGGAAATAGGGCCTCTTATCTGATCCACTACATCTTCGGTACATGATATGAGTATAACGTATCCGGGGAAGAAGGTAGGAGGGTAGGGTTAGAGTTCATTTGGGCTTACACATGTGGAAGGCATTCGAAGTCTAGAAATCTCAGTGTTAAAAATGAGATCACCTAGATAGATTAAAAAGGGACCACAGGATTGAACCTTGGAGCATTCCAGCAGCATACCACTTACACTTGAAGAGATAGCCAGCTGTGGAGCAGTGGTGCATGCCTATAATCCCAGACATTAAGGAAACCATATAAATCAGGAATTCAAGGTCATTCTCTGCTACATAGTGAGTTTGAGACTAGCCTGGGATGCATGAGACCTTGTAGGATGATCTGAGACTGCTCTTGCTTGAGAAAGGCAACAGGACTCTCACATTTTTATATTTGTATGCGTCCCTTACTTGTGCTTATACATGGAGATTTTGTACTTTCTCTTTGTGTATCATTTTCTGAGGTTTATTATGCTACACCATCTGCTTTTCTATCTTCCCCCACTGGACTGTGAGCCTTTTGAGAACAAAAGCCTGGTTATAATTGTCAGTAGATACCACCTCAGGATGGGGCCGGGATCATGGCAATAATAATTGTTGTATCACAAAGGACAATAGCAGCATTCACTTTTGTACCCAAGATGTTCTGTTATCTGTGAGCTACTAGAATAGAGCCGAGTGAACTGGCCTAGGCCAAAGACCCCATCTGTTCAGCAGAAACTAAATGACAGTAATGTCCCCACCTACAGTGTCTTCACATCTTTATTCCTTTCCTGTCAAATAGCAGATGAACTCTATTTTCTCCAGAAAACTTCTGCTGGCTCCTTATTGCACAGTCTGTTAGTCGCTCCCCTCCCTAAGACACTTCCCAACGCACTGGAACCATGGTTGTCCACGTGGCTCCTTGGACTTTATAGTTTTCCCTTTGCTGGCCACACTGTGTCCTTAGGAATCATGTATTTCATAAAAGGAAACATTTTTCTACTTTGTGAGGATGGTGCTATTAAAATTAAAGGCTCACCAGGAACTTACAAATAAAGTATAGAGCTGATCAATGACTTGAGAGACACAGCTATAATCCTCTAAAGCATAAGGAAAAAATCATAAAATCATACCGAATCTCATATAAAATAGCCATAAACACACCCTGGCTTTACAAGAGAAATCAAGGGTGCTATAAAACGTATGTATAGGCTACAGTTATACCCTATGTTGTAGGTTTCCCGTAAACCAAATACATATATTAAGATGAGTATTTTCAACGTATTAGGGAACAATAGTGTGTTCTTTTTTGAAGCACTAATAGGTTATTGAAGAATTATTCAGGTCCTTTAACTAATGATTACTTCTAGCAAGTTGGAAGTGATTGCCTTTGCGCACTGTTCTCCCCAGAGCAAAGGCTTAGTAAGTAATCCTGTTGATCCGTGATTGCATCCAAATTAGTAGGCTCAAGAAAGATTTCCTCTGTATTGTTTAAGAGAAAAGATGGTATTAGAATTCTCTAGAGGAAGGGAACCAAGAGAGTATGTGTATTGGATTGGATGAGTTATATGATCGGAGGCTTAGGGAGTCCAATAATAGCCACGTATATGCTGGAGAGGCACTAACCAACCATTAACTTAATGGTTGGTTAGTGCCTAAACTGGAAAGGCACAGCAGCCCATTATGATGTCAAAGCCTTGGGAGACCCCTGGAGGTCTGCTTGAGTCCACACAGAGAAGGTGGTGAGACTGGGTCCAGTGGAACAACAGTAGACACACTACTGACTGGCTTTCTCTTCTTCTGAAGGATATTTCATCCAGCTTCCCCACCTTCCCATTGAGTTGTATCTTCCCCCACAGTTATCATCCTATATGCAAATTTCCTCTGGAAATATCCCCACAGACCTTCACTTTTTCGAGGCATCTCTCAATTCCGTTGAGAAGATTGATCCACAAGCCTTCTCTGAAAAGGCTGTGTTTCTGCTCTCTTTTTCCTGGGACTGGATCTTCCTTTCCATAATTGTTATTATAGGAGTAATGAAACAATTGTTGATCAGAAGACAATAATATTCTCTCTTGAAGGCCTACTGTGTGATGGTGGGCCAGGAGACACCAAGAAAGTATCTGATTTAACAATTAGGGAGTGTTATGAGGTATGATGTCAAGAAAACAATGTCCAAAACTAATTTGGACATTTTCTTTAGGATGGTAGCAGATTTTCTGGCCTTCATTTAGGTGTTTGGTGATGTGGTGAATGGCTTTGTAATCAATATAGATCTGGAGAGGGGAAGGACATTTATTTGGAGGTGGTTATACAAGACATCTCTGAATGTTAGGACTTCATATTAAGAAAAATCTTATAATCTCATTGAAAACATGAATATGATAATACTGTTAGGTGAAGTTGACATATATAATAGGGAATCCAGCTAAGGAAATACAAGGCTGGGGCAATAATGAGAGAAGAGGTCCTTGGCCTCCAAGGGTGGATCATGTTGAATGATCTTCCAAAGAGGAAGCAGAGTAAACATGCCCTCTCAGATGTATACACTTTACTATTTTCTCTCAGAGCTTTTAACTTATTGTTTTCATTTCCTAGGAGATGGAAACTCACATATTTCCTTGAAAATAGTGCGGGTCTGCATGCATAGTAGTTTTGTGGACACGAACAACTAGCTTCAGTGATCAGAGCATGTCCAAATGATTGCTTAAAAAAACCCTCCCAAAGTGTACAAATAAAGAATTTGTGAGCTCAGTTCAAATGTTAACACTTACATGAAATTTGGAAAGTTGTTACCATGGGGCCAACTTATCCACCGTTTCTGATTTAAACTATGATTCCCAAGTAACATTTTGATAAGTATGAGTATAGTGAGAAGTAAGACTGTGGTGTTTTGTCTCAGAGAGAATGAGATCCTGTGTTGAAATTATTAGTCTGAACTGTGCATACCTGGGTCTCTCTCTCTCTGTGCGGGAGGGGGGGATATATTATGAAAAATACATTTCTAAAAGTAAGAATGACCTTAGTGAAAAATTGAGCAAGCATGTGAGTTGTCTCTGTAACCGTGATGCTCCAGAAGCTGAAGCGTGTACAGATAGCCAGAAGGAAGCAGAGGCACAATTCCTCATACTCACCTGCATTGCAGCTACTTTTGCCTTGCTTCCCTTCCCTCCAGTCATGAGGCCTGCTTTCACAGTCTTCTCTTTCTTCTAAACTTCCTTCCTCTGTGGCCCCCCATAGAGCTCAGTAAAAGCCATACTTGCTTTATTTTGTGATGTTGGAAACAGAACCCATCTAATGTATGTCCTACCACTCTGCTGCATGACCAGCCCAGGGGTGAACTCTTTAGCACTTGAGACTTCTCTAAAATGGCTTTTGGGGCTCACCTCCCAGCATTTAGCTGGCATACACCCTGTAGTCTCATGAGACACGCCCCTTCATGGAATGTGCTATGCATATAGCTTTACCCTTTTGAGCAGAGCAGACCCCTGCCTGGGTACATAGTTCAAACATCACTCTTAAACTTTAAAAAATTTCTCCAAGAAAGTGGAAGTCTCAATGTGGAGAGAGTTCCTACAGCAACACTTCTCAAGGTACACCCCATCATTTATTGAAGCAGAACATATTCCTCTCACGTATCATTTGATGCTAAGAGTCTAGTGTCTGAGAGGAAAACCAGGTACCAAGGGCAGAGGCTAGACCACAAGGGCAGAGGCTAGACCACAAGGGCAGAGCTAGACCACAGTTGCTGGGGTTGTGAAGGAGAGGTGCCAGCATGGTTTTATAAGCTTATGATTTAGTCAGGATAGAAAAAGCTGAGAGAACCACGGGGTGGGGGAGGATGCTTCTCAGAGTACTGAACCTTTGTTTTACTCTTCTGCCCACAAGGACAGAAGTAAGGAGGAAATTTCCTTTGCCCTCAAGTCAAGGAAAGGGACCTTCGAGAGAGACCTATGAGGTAAAACCAGAAGTCACAGGAGATTGATAAGCAGTGGTTTTGCTCTTGAGACACCTGAGGGCAAAAAGCAGGAGCTAGACCATGTACCTGTCTGCTGACTAGAGGACATCCCTCTTACCAGAAGTTAGCTGTATTCAGTTTCATAACAACTTGAAAGAGTTATGTGTCAATCAGGCAACAAAATAGCCCAGAGACTTTTAAAGACAGTTCTAGGTTATTTTTATGAAAACATTTATACAAAATGTTTTGATCATCTCTCCCCCCTCCCCTTAGATCCCCTCTACCTTTGGACTCCCCAACTTTGTGTTCTTTCTTTCTTAGTTTCTCTTAAAAATCAAGCCAAAAGCAAAAAGCACATATGAAAACCACAGAGTTTATTTTGTCTTGGCTAGCTACTCCTGGGCATAGGGCCTGCCCTGAAGTGTGGTTACACCCAGTGACACTTCACTGAAGAAACCTGGTTTTTCCCTTTCCTGGCAGGCGTTAATTACAAATGGCTTCCTAGTTAAGAGTGAGATTTTACGTCCACTTTCCTTTCTCATTGCTGGATTTTGTCTGGTACAAGCTGCTGGAGGTCTTGCACATGCTGTCCCAGTCTCTGATGAGCTCACGTGTGCAGTCAATCCTGCTGTCCCAGGAAGATGCTATTTCCTCGGAGACCTTCAACACTTCCGGCCCTTACCATTTTTCCACCTCCTCTTTCACACAGATCCCTGATCCCCTAGGGCAGGAATTTAGAAAACACTTCCCACTTAGTGCTGAATGCCTGGAGCCATTTTTGAACCCTGCTCAAGCTAAGGAGACAGAATTTGGGATTCTGGTTTAAAAGTGTCTAGATGGTTTGGTAAGATGAGAATTAGAAGCCACAGGAAGGCCATTGCAAAGAGGCTATTCACTAGGGTGCCTCTAAGGACACCTTCCCAGAACTCTGATGGGAGAATAGTCACTTCCCAAATCTCCAAGCGCTGAGGCTCACAAAGGTATTGACAGGTAAGAAAACTGTCTGTATCTTTCCTGGCTCCAGCTCTGGAGAAACCAGGCAGTGTCAGAAAGACATGAGGTAAACAGTTAAGAGAATGGCCAACATTATTCCTTCACCCCTTCTCTGCTTCTGTTTAGATGGAGGTGGCCTCAAATGGGGACCATGAATTTTGAGTGACATTTACAGTATTCCATGAAACTGGAAAACAGTCTTGAAACACTTTTCCCTAAGGATATTCAAAAGAAAATCATGGAAATCTGTCCAAGATTTTAGATTTCATTCACACTTCACATAAACCCACACAATGGGATTAGATTAGTATCTGAGGATAGGATTTCAGGTCCAGCAGTTACCTTTTCAAGGCTGTTCTGTAGATCCGCAGTGGAGTGCTTGACCGTGCGTATGAGGCTCTGGACTTAGTAACCAATGCTGGGGGGAAAGATTCAACCTATGTGTCCAATACATCATTGGAATTCATTTATTTATTGCTTCTTCATATGAGGGAAGAGGTCATAGATTATAATTCTCTTTATCTTAGGATTTCTATTTCTGTAATAAAATGCCATGATCAAAACTTGGGGAGGAAGGGGTTTATCGGTTTGTAGTTTATCACGTGGGGAAGACAGGGCAGAGTTCAGGTAGGGACCCAGGGTAGGAGCTTACGTAGAGGCCATGGAGGGGTACTGTTTACAGGCTTTTTCCTCCTAACTTGCTCAACTTGCTTTCTTAAGCACCCAGAGGTGGCACCGCCCACAACCGTCTATGTACCTCCACATTAAACACTAATTAAAATAAAAAATACTCTACAGACCTTTCAACTGCCTGATCTTATGGAGGCATTTTCTTAACTGAGGGTCCCTCTTCTCATATGACTTTCTATGTCAACTTGACAGAAAACTTGGCAGCAGAATCTTTAATGAGGCAGTATGATATCACCACAGTATTTATTTGATTTATAGTAAACGTTGGTTGGATGATTAAGTGAACAAATTAAGTGTGAGGAGTTGATGAAGTCCTGAGTAAATGTGTATTACTGAGATGAGCACACCATGTCAAGGATCCCAGTGCCTCAGATCCACGGGAATGGCAAAGTCCCATCCCCATCCCAATAAGGATGTTGATGGTGTGAACAGAAAGTGTTAACTACAGCCACCTCACACAATGGTGGCTCCAGCCTGAGAGTATTCCTCTATAGATACTGCTTCCTCTTGGTTTGTGCTGTGTGTGTAAAAAACACACAAGTCCCAGGCCGCTGCTGCTCTGGCTTCATCTGAGTGTGCAGCCCATTGGCTTGACCTCAGCTGTTCCTTGTGTGTATCTGATGATGTTGGTTCATTCACCCCAACCAGATCAAGCCCTAAGCCCTGCAGGTTGTAGTTAATTAGTGAGAACAGTGTAGTACAATGGTTCAAGTTCAAGCTTACTGGTGTTGGGCTCTTTAGCCAGTTAGTTACTTAACCATGTAAATTCTAATTATTATTAGTTTTTTTTGCCTTTGTTAGTGACAAAATAAATAGTACTAACCTCATCAGATTTATTTGAGGATTAGATGTATGATAACTATGCAAAATGCTTAGTCCAGTGGTTAGGCATGGAGTTTATCAAAATCATTATTGTTCTTAATGTTGGGTTGATTAGAACATACTAAGCCTTGTGGCTAAACATAGATAAGAATTGTGTGTTAATTTAAGTATTAGAGTTAGTAATAAGCTTGAGCTACTGGCTGAGCATTTATAACTAATGTAAGCCTCTGTGTGGTAATTTGGAAAATGGCTGCCAGGTATTTGGAAGTTGCTGGCAGGAGTGAAACATTTACCTGTAACAGTAGTCAATGTCTATGTCACATGTGACTTCTGGTATCAGTGGCTTTGACCTCCACATATCTTGTTATTCTCAAGCAAAGCTAATATAAGAGAAGGAAGCAGAGTTTGCAGAGAGACTAGTAACATGACGAGCCAGGGCCAGGTCAGCTGTATATAAAGTTGGATGTCTCAAACTTCCAATCTGGAAGAGTCAACAACACCCCCCCCCCCACCTTTTGTTACTGTTTGTTTGTATTTTTATCAGTTTTATTCCATTTATCAGTGGATTTCAGTCACTTCTGTCTGAAAAACTACAGTAAGAAGTGATGCTTACCTTGGACCTGAAGATGAACACCTCAGTGAGCAGAACTTGAGCCCTAGGGAGAGCTGATAGCCAATGATATTGAGCATATTTTAATTTGAGAAGTCAAAATCAAAATGAGATACACCGTCTCATGCCAGTAAGAATGACTATTATTTAAAATAAAAAGAAGTTTGAATAATTGCCTATAATCTTGGCATTGTAAAGGAGGCAAGCTTGGGATGCATAGAGCCAGTTCTCTGTCTTACACTCCCCTTCGAATGATGGAGCGGATGCAGAGGAAAAGACACTGTTGTGAGCATCAATAGGCACAACCATTGTGGAGTTGTCGCTCTGAGAAGTGTTCAGGGTCTGCCTGTCTGCCTCCATCTGGATATATGTAAAAACAGTCTGAAATATCAGAGGACAGAGCCAAGCCAATGAGGGTCAGTGAGTGGTGACTTAAACTTTTAATCCTATCTCTGGGGAGGCAAAGATCCTCTGGATCTTTGTGAGTTCAAGGCCAAACAGAGGCAGGTGGTGATGGCACACACCTTTAATCCCAGCACTGGGAAAGTTGATCCAGGAATTGAAATAGCTGGGCAGGAACAGAAATACAAGAAGGCAGACATTCTTCCTTTTTGCCTGCACACCCAGTCAGTCTGAGGACCATGGAGATAGGACCTACTCTGTTCTGCCTGAGGAGTTTGCAGGGTGAGAACTGGCTGTGGTTTGTTCCCTGTCTCTCTGATATTTCAGGCTATTTTTAAAATTAAATATATAATATATCACCACAGGAGATCAATATGGGAGGTCATTAAAAGAAGTAAAACTAGAGCCACCCTACGATTCTGCTGTGTTATTTCTTTTTTTCTCCTTGCTGTGATCAAAGACACAAAGGCAGGTTCAAGGAGCAGCAAGGGTTTGGAAGGGTTCCGTTCATCATGGTGGGAAGATGCGGCTCCGGGAGCAGAAAGTTGGACATGTCGCATCAATCTGCAGGAGGGAGAGACAGGCACGCTGGGGATGATGCTCTATTTGTGTTTCCTTTTCCTTCTGGTCCTTTGGGTCCCTGTCCATGGGCTGTTTCTGTTCATTCAGAGATCGTCCCTGAGTTCAGTCCTCTGGAAATGCCAGGACAGAGTCATACCGAGAGCGCCGGCTTCTAGGTGATTCTTAAATCCATTGAAGTTGACAATGAAGGTTATTCACCGCGCTAGCCACGCCGCTGTATGTCCACAGGAACTGAAGCCAGAACTAAGATTTACTTCACGCCCATGTTTATTATGACAGCGTTCATAACAGTGAAGGTCAGGAATCAGCACAAGTATCAGCTGGTTATTGAGGGATGGATGAATAAAGACACACAATGGAGTTTTAAATAAATAATAAAAAGAAATCCTCCTATTTGTGGCTAACAAACCAGACACAAAAAGACAGACACAGCATTTTTTGTTTGTTTGTTTGTTTTTGGTTTTATCACCCTCACATCTCGGAGCTCAAACAAATTGACCTAAAAAGTGATTATTAGTGATTGGAAAAGTATGGAGTATGGTTAGAAGTGCTGAGAAGAAGTGAGATTTGATCAGTGCACAATGTCCACATACATGTAAATAGCACAGCTATCCTATTAATAGGGACAATTAATTTAATTTAATTAAAAAAAAGCCTAACTTGAAATTATGACCCCAAGGTTATTTCTCATTAAGTTCACTGGTGCCAGCTAATTCTTATCCTCTTTGGCTCGAGGCAGAGTGGGAAGAGACCGATGTCTGCATTTTCCCTTAGGAGCTTATTATTTTTTCTTCACAACAGATGAATTATTTGTAAGCAAAAATTAAAGATAAAAATCAATTCCCATCATCTTAAAAAAAAATGTGGTGAGTGTGTCCCCAGAGTTATGAGAGAGCTGTAGAGTAATTCATCTATAGATTTGCTACTGGAAGGCAGAGCCCAACAGTTCCCAAGTCTGGGTTCAGGGAACTGGCACTTTGGTGCATGGAGATGGGCACTTTGTTGCAGAAGCTGAGGCAACATGATGGATCTTTAGATAATGTGGCAACCTACCTCAGTAGAGCTAATTAATAAAAGAGTGTGTACCATGGCGGATACTGTTGTCTGCAGTGGTTTTAATGTTTTAATTACCACAAGCACCTTCTAGAATTAGGTCCTGCTATTATTCTTGTTTGTATTTGACCAAATAAGAGATGGAGGCATGAAATTGTTAAGCCAGGATGCACACACAGGAAGCTGGATTTGAACACAGATTATTGCGGTACATGCCTTAAAGTTTTTGGTCAGTTTACGAAAGTGTGTGTATGGTACCAGCAAATCTCACATCTCCGCTGATGAACCAGGGCATTAGGGATTAAGGCAAGAGGTGAAAACATCCAGATACTAAATAATCTGGCAAAGGGTGAAGACTCAAGGTCCGCATTTTCTTTAGTGGTGGCTAGCTACCTGGATTGTTCTTTTGAAGTTTTAAATGTTTTGCTATAAAAATCTGATAATGAGACCCATTCATTTCTATGTAATTAAAATTTAATAAAAGGGAAAGATGTTTTGTAGAGGCTTCAGTGACGATGACATCACAGAAGTTCCTTCCTTTGGTGATGTTGGGCGTTTCATCCACTTGTTTGGTTTTGAAGTCGGACTCTCCATCACCGTCTTGGATTTCCCAATGACCTCCCTTCCTTTAGCTCCACTGTCTTCTTTATTAACAGGTCCTGCTTGTGTGCCGCCATCAAGAGGTGACCCCTGCTCCCAAGGATGCTAAGCACATGGGCTCATGGGTTTATTTCAGGAAATGAGATGTCTATGTGACCTTTAGTGGTCCAGGTACCTTTTAGTTCTGAGTCTCCTTCTACCACCTGTCTGAGTCTTCTCTTTAGCTTCCCTGCCTTCCAGCTGGACTTGGAACATCTGTGAGCTGTCCCCTTAGTTCTGGCTATTCTGTCTGGAATGAATTCCTTCACATAACTCCCCCTTAAGATTTGGCTCAAGAATTCCCTGTTGGCAACTAACTTCCTTGGTGTCTGTATTAAGTTTACATCTTGTTTCTACTCCTACATTTCTCTCTCTCTCTGTCTCTCTATCTCTCTCTTTTGGTTTTTTGAGACAGGGTTTCTCTATATAACAGCCCTGGCTGTCCTGAAACTCACTCTTTAGACCAGGCTTGTCTTGAACTAAGAAAGATTGGCCTGCTATTAAAGGTGTGTGCTACCACCTCCTGACTTCTACAGTTTCCTCCTCTTTTGCATAGTGGCTTATGAATTTTTTGGCACAGCTAAAATTAACCTATTTATTACGTGTATGTATTTGTTGCCTCTGCATACTTGTTAGAATGTTAGCTTTATGAGAACAGATATCTTTGTTTTGGTTATTGATATGCTTCATGCATCTAGAAAAGTGTGTAGCCTTTTCTAGGAAATAAGTATTTTTTAGAGTCAACTAATCAATGAAAGGACAGTAAGTCTTCTGTGAATATCTTCCTTCTATCTGAGGAAGAAAAAGAAAACTGCCCGTTCCCATCTGCAGCTTATTTTCTGGCTGGGTGAGGACCTGCTATTTGAGTTGCTGGGACTCTCACCAGCAACTGGGTGAGGATGAGTGAGTCTAGAGGAAGGAAGTCCTGCTCTAGAACTCTGGTTTGGTTTGACTTTAGAATCAACATCAGCAAAAATCCAATTCCAACTTCTTGTGTCGGGAAAGCAGAACAGGAAGCAAACTTTTCTTTAAAGCCAGCATTGGGAAATGCTCCAGTTTGCATCCTCAACAGACATAGTCATTGATGATTATGATGATATTAACTCTTATCCCTGGTTCCTGGTACAGGATCCCTATAACCTTAAAATATTTGCTGAGCACTGAAGCTTATGGGATTAACTTTGTTCTAATGAGGTGACCCTTGATAGCTTCAGGAAGAGGCTTGTAGCCAGAAAGACCATGTCTCCATTAGAAGTTTGGTACTTTCAGATCTGCTCCCTAATCTCCTAAGGAGCAGAGCTGGAGGCTAAGTGGTCACGATCACACCCAAGTGTGAAAGCACCATAGAAAGGTCTCTGTTTTGGGGTTGGTGGACACATTAGAAAAGTGCTGGATGGCACTGGGAGGCATGTGGGGCATGTGTGGAGGAGGCATGGGAGCCCTCTCTATTCCCATCTGGCTGCTTCTGAACAGTAGCCTTCTATATAAAAAACAGCTACTGTGAGTACTTTTCTGAGTTTTATAGGTTGTTGTAGTAAGTCATTGAGCCAAAGAAGAGGGGGACATGAACCCCTAAGTTTGTAGGTACCCTGTGAGTGAGCTCTGAAGTGGGGGGCAGTCTTGAGGAATGAATCTTTAGCCTGTTCAGTCTGAGGTTAACTCCAGAGGTTGATAGAATCGAACTGTTGGAGATGATAGCTCATATTCGGTGTCAGGACAAAAATCTTCTACTCTTTTGGCATCACAGAAACCAAGGATTTGATAGATGGCAGCAGATGAGGCCCTTGATCCCCACATGTCTGCACTGTGATCAGCTACTAAATAGACCTGACAGACATGCATATGTGAGGAAGCACAAAGTGATGCTAGACTGGCTAAGTGCTACACTCTTGTTAGTTATCAATGGCTGAGATGAATGTGAAAGAGTTTTAGTGTCTGTGTCAATCACAGATCTATGACAGACTCTGGTCAGTTTGCCTTTAAGACCCTGGCTTCAAAGCCCACCCACAGAGGGGCCCACTGTACTGAGATAAAAGAAGCACCTTGAAGGACCTTGTTACCCTGGAGATAGACTTTGAGATAAAGATGAAATCAAGAAATTAAGTTAGACATGCACTGCATTGCACTATTTATCAAGGGCATCAGTAGGTTGTGGTAATGGGGGCTTGGGGATAAAGAGTATGTGGAATTGTCTCATTTTGTATCATAAGTTTCCTGAAGTACTTGACTAAAATGGATTTTGAGATGACTAATTTGGGAGCAGGGCATGTGGGGGGTTAGTACTGAACCTCCTTCCTCTAGTGAGCAATTATACATGACTACACAGGCTGCCATATATATAGGGGCTTATTCCAGAGGGAATATCTGGTGTTTATACTGAGAAGGGAAACTGTCCAAATTCCCCTATAAATACCAAGCCGAATATGTTAGATAAAGCCACCGATGTGTTTCATTTGCAAGCCATATAGTAGGTTTCATTACCTATTTATGATACATTGTTCACTCCTATCACATGCCAGCAATCTGGGTCATGGTCAACGTGAATCAGAAGAACTGTTCACATAGTTCCCTCATGTAATCTCACTGCTCTGTAACAGAACAGCCTCCATGGGTCTGCTCTCTATATTCCATGTATTTATTGACCACCAGGATCACTAATTGGTAAGAAAGTCTTAGAGATATAGAGGGAAGCATCATGTGTAGTGGTTTTCAACCTGTAGGTTATGACTCATTTTTTTTTTTTGGGTGGGTCTGCCTAAGACCACTGGAGGACACAGATATTTACGATTCATAATAGTAACAAAAATAATTATGAAGTCACAGCAAAAATTTTATGGTTGGGGAACACCACAACATAAGGAACTATATTAAATGGTTGCAGCATTAGGAAGATTGAGAACCACTGACCGAGGGTTTTCGTTCTTTAGTAATGCATAGGATGAATGTGACAGGCACTGATGGAGTCCAAATAACAGTATGTTGTAATACCATCAAGGATGAGGCAGTGAGATTCCTACTCCAAATGGTCTGAACAAGTCATTTTTAATTATCTAAGTTTGGAAGAATTAAAAGGAGGTCCTGACCTAGTTGACCACCTGGAGAAACATTAGGCTGATGGATAAAGGTAAAGACTGACCTAGAGTCGGGGCTTCAACAGACTCATCATCAGAAGAAAGGATGAAGACCCAGAGCAACCCAAGTTCTAGCCCCCAGCACCTGTGTTTTGTCAACAGGAGAAAAACATTGAAAGATTAGAAATATTGGCTCTAAGATACGAGATGCTGAAAACTGAAATTCATAGTTTTTAATAGAATGTTTAAAAAATGTACCATTTTGATTTGTTGACCACACTCAGCTAATGGAGGTATACCACATTTACCTCACACAGGCTAGTTTGTTTCCTGGTGACATTGGTGGGCCCTTTTGAAATCAAAATGCCTTCATTTTTACCATTCTAGAGGCAGTGGAGTGATGTGGGAATGTCTTTCTGTATGCTGTGAAATAAAGGAGCTGTTTTGGCCCATGACAGGCACCATAGAAGAAGTAGGTGGAGAATCAGAATAGGTAGGAAAGGAAGGGTGGAGTCAGGGACAGATGGAGCCAGACACCCCCCCCCCAAAAAAAAAACCATGTAAAAAACACAAGTGAGCTACGGACTAAGTGACAAGACAAATTAATAGAAATGAGTTAAGTTAAAATAAAATACTAACTAACAATGTGCCTAAGCTATAGGCCAAACAGCATAAACTTGATATAAATGTGTAAGTCATTTTTGGGGGGCCTAAGCAGCAGTGGGCGGCTAAACAGTCCGAGACCACAGGTCTGTGGGTCTAGACCTCTAGCCAGACAGGGCCAAGAAAACCTCATTTATAACAGTAGAGCCTGGGAGAATGAAGCCTGAAAATGAGTCAGACTAAAGTCTTGTGCAAGAACCCAACTTTATTCAGGGCATCAGACAATTTATAAGCCCCTCTGAGGGCTTAAGAAGAATCACATGAGTAAAATGTCCAATCACAAGGGCAGGCTGTGTGTGGCAAAAACAGGTTTTTCCATAGAGGCATATAACAATAATGGCCAGTTATAATGAATAATCTGAAGTGAATTTGTTCCCATCTGCTACATCTGGGAGGGGAATGTAGTGTGATTATGTTACATTGTAAATAATTGTCCTGCCTACTGGTTTAATAAAAACGCTGATTGGCCAAAGGCAGACAGGAAGTGTGGGCGGGGCTACCAGACTAAGAAAACTCTTGGAACAGGAAGAACAGAGCAGAAATGCCACAGAGATGCCAGACAAGCCAGAGAAAGCAGAGCACAACTATATTGCTCTGAGAAAAGGTACTGAGCCTCATTGATGAACAGGATAAGAATCATGGGTTAGTTTAAGGGTAAAGAGTTAGCAAGTTATATGCCTGGGCCCCAGGTCAGTCAACATAAAATTAATGTAAGCATTTGTGTGTCTCTGTGGGTCTGCAGGTCTGAGCCTCGAAGCTAGGCCGGAAAGTCTAGGCCAGAAACTTAATAAAACAGGGTCAGAACTGCATAGTGCAAGCACAGGTTTTTTGGAGAAACTGAGGTCACAAAGACGACACTGAGAATTCCTCTCAGAGGACTCCATTCTCGGACTGTGTTCCAAATTCTGAGTATTGGAAAAGTCTTTTTAGAAAGAATGTCTAAGGTAGTCTAGACAATTTCCATTTTCCAGTTTCATAAGGCTACAGGTCATCTAGTTCATCTCAGCTGTGACATCTTTCTGGAAGCGGTCTCATCTGATTGGGACCTGAGGAATTCAGGAGTCAGATAAAGCAGAGGTGCAAAGAGAATCTAGGCGTGAGCTTGCTAAGCAGCGGGGACATTTTAGCTGCAGCCTCTGAAGGGGTGTTTGTGGTAACCCTGTAAGTAGGAACACTTATGTTCTTCCTACTTTATGAATGATTATTGAATCACAGCTTCTTTTGTGGCAGATGTGAAATGATTTGAGACCGCATATTCGGTGTCCTACACTCGTTCTAGAACCTAACAAGAGTGAGCAGGACGGTGGAAGGAATGATTAATGAAGACGAGGATGAGTGAGTGGTCAGAAATCTAGACTGCAGGATCCCAAATAACCTGGGTCTGTTTCATAAGCAGAGGACTTCAGAGGCGAGAGTAAATGTTATTATAAGATGCTCTGTAGACAGAATAAAGATATTTTCTAGGACTCGTCACTCCGGTGCAGCAGGAAGCGAAGGGTTAATAGTAGTTGCCATGATAACTTTCAGTTCTGTGACTATGATGTGATTGTGTATTCTCCTTTCTAGCTGCATTGCTGATAGAAAAGCAGATCGGCAGGAGGGAGGGGGATGGTAAAGCAGTTAAGAGCAATTGCTGCTCTTGAAGAAGACCCAAGGTGGATACCCAGCAGCCTTGCTGGGCAGTTCACAAGCACCTGTAACTCCAGCTCAAGAGGGTCCAACACTCTTTTGGCCTCAGCTGGCAGTATCTGCACTTCCATGTGCATATGCCCACACATGGAGACATATACATACAATTAAACATAATTCCTTAGCCCTGAATAATGAAATTAAAATTCTTTTGTTCGCATAATAACATTACCATGTAGTTGTTTAGCTGCATTTACATTTCATTTAGTTGAATATTCTCAACCTTGTGAGATATATAAATAACTGCTATCACTTTAGATATGAGGAAATTATGGCTCAGAAAAGTCGTATTATTTTCTCAAGATGCAATTAGTGTTGTTGGGGCCTGCACTAGAGAGTTGTCTGTAAATCTGCGCTGTGGAATGGCTCTAGTATCCACTGGGGTTGCCTTTCTATTATATATTTAAAGATTATTGACCTTTCTTTTCAACCCTCAATTTCCTCTTCCATAAAAATGAGGAGAAAATGTTACTTGCCTCAGCTTTTTTTCAAGGATTAAAGAAGATCCTTACTAAGGAAGAAATGCTTCGCTGATGTGTGTGTGTGTCTAGGGAATGGTTTCTAGGACTCTAGATAAATTAGAAAAAAAGAGAAAATAGACAGAATGAGTGTCATCTTTTATAGAAGAAAATCATAGAGTAAAACCATGGTTCTTACCTGGGCCTGGTGACGCAAACCTGTAATTTCAGTGTCAGAGCAGAAGCACCACAAGTCCAAAGCCAGCTGGGCACTTTGTGAGCTCCTATTAAATACATACAAGGGCTGGAGAGATGGCTCAGTGGTTAAGAACACTGGCTGCTCTTCCAGAGGACCTGGGTTCAATTCCCAACACCCGTATGGTAGCTCACAGCTGTCTGTAACTTCAGTTCCAGGGGACCTGACACCCTCACCCAGACATGCATGCAGGCAAAACACCAACGCATATAAAACAAAATGAAATAAACATGAAAATACGACAGTGGTTTTTAATCGGAACAGTAGCATTCATTTCCTCATCCCTGATGGAAGGCAATGGGGCAAGTGTTAGTAGAGTCCAGAGAACAGAGAAAGAAGAGGCTAGCCCTCCTGCTATGTCCAGGATAGTCCCTACCCCAAAGAACTGGCTGATCCAAATATCACCAGTATGGATGTTGAACAATTAAAACAAGGATTAATCTGCTATAATTTTAATGATTCAGATTTTTTAAAAATCACTTCTCTGGGCGAATAATTTGAAAATAAGACAGTGTCTTACCTTTGCAAGAACAGGGCACAGAACGTAAATTTTAGAAAATGGCATAGCTTATGTTGGGCATTCAGAAAGAATGACAATCTGGAGTTTTTAATTAGAAAGAACATTCGTCAGTTTTAGCACAATTCTTTGTAGTGCGAGGGGATAGTTCTCAATGCTGACACTTAGGATTTAATTATTTTTCACATGATGGCACAGCTTAGTCTATGAGGAAATGCCTTAACTGATTTCTCATAATTCCTTGAACATTTTTCAACAATCAAGGCTTTAAGTATTACCAGTAGAGTATGATCTGATATAAAAAAATAATAGGAAATTTTCTCTAACTGGCAAAGAGAATAATTTGGATTTATTACAATAAAGACCAGAATATAGTGTTCTCTTACTTCTGAATCAGGAGGCTCTGCTCTTTATGAAGCTTTAGTCCCCTTTAATTTGAATATTTCAAAACTAATTATATTACCCAAACTGATTCCTACACTCTGGCGCACTTAGAGGTTATTGATTATGATGAACTAATGTTTTCAGATTTATAAGCTGAATAATTTATATTGTACAGCCCACTTTGCATTAGCGGCTTCTGTGAAGGAGTACAGAAAAGCAATCTTATGCTGACTTCTATTCGCGTTTGAAGAATTTCCTATATGTATGTTAAAATCCATCACCATAGGCCCAGAGATGTCAGGTTTTATAATGTGCAAATGTCAAGAGCATTTATAAAAGGAGATAGTTTTTAAGTAGAAAATATTGCAGAAAGATATACTGTTGCAGGGAAGCCCCAGCCTTGTCACTATGCCTCAGGCTCTGTTCCAGGAAGGATCCAAAGATGCTGCTCACACAGCCAATTGGACCGGACATGTGCTTCTCTGGTCCTACCAGGGACAACTTGCCACCGTGGCTGGAGGGTGAATATTGGGTATGGCATTCAAAGAGAGTGGAATGTGGAGAAAGGTGTTTATTTATTATAGGTTTGCTTATTTTTCTAATTAAAAAAACCCTAGGATACACCTATCTCAATACATAATTTATTGTTCACCTAGTACGTGCCAGCCACCATTTTTTTTGTGCTGGCGACAGAGTACTGAGTAAGGTGGGAGGAGAGCGAGCGCGAAGGGAAGCAAGCGACTCTTTGAAAGTTTACAGGCTGGGGACCGAGTGACTATTAGTTTGAATTATTAGACAAATGACGCTTTAGCCACATGCACAATAGGTTCTGAGCATTAGGAGAAAGAATAATTGAATTTAACCTAGGGGTCAGAAGGGACAGTTGTATGTGAACAGAAGCGATTTGTTTGTTTTAGAAACTCTGTAAAGAGTGTTTCATGAGGGAGATGGTAAGAGGCGTAAAAATAAACAGCAGTAATTTAAGAGAGTATAATCACAGGAGCCAAAATAAGAGGTGAATTTGGCAAAGGACGCAGCTAACTTTAGAGACTGTTTCCTTCAAACATTTCCTTTTAGAAGACCGTGGGGCTTTAAATCTGTCAGAACCTAATGAGACCCTAAATGCCAGTGTCTTAACTCCACACAAGCGCATATTTTTATGGTGTGCATTTTCCTGTGGAAGGATCCTAGACTTGGAGATGTGTTCTATGGCTGTCACCTGGAGGACAGCTTCCAGGACATTTTATTTGCCTGTTAAAGCTGAAGCAAACTGTCAGCAAACAGAAATCGGGCTACAGAAATAACATGGCTTCCTGGAACTTCAGGGGGGAAGGAAATGGGTGGTTTCTTTAATTACTATAGTATGTCTTTGTGTATGCGTTATAACTAAAATAGATGTTTGCCTAATGTCCTCAGGCGGGAAGGTGAATCTGGAAGTGAATGAACTCTGAAGCGATGTGCAGTTGTGTTGAACGTACTTGGTTAGGATGACTGTGCTCTTTGTTTGCAACATCCTGGCTGGATCAGAGAGGGCTGAAGTTTGTTCCCTGGTATTTAATCAGTTGAAATCCAAGGGGGTTATTATTTACATATGGAGAGCTAATGACTTTCACGTAGGCAAGAAAGTTTATTTATAACAAAGACATGATTGAGGATGCAAGAAGGGGGTTGATAGGATCTTAATTAATTGATTTCCTAATTATTTCTTTCTTTTGGATGTTAAAGCACCTTTCTTAATGAGTGGCAGAAACTGCTGTGGAGAACAGCTTTAACACAGTCAGAAGCAAGGGTCTCTTGGCCATCTTAAGGTGTTTTGAGTTCCTTTTATGATGTAATTGTGGGCTTTGTAAAACAGAAGAATTAAATATCTATGTGTGTCTTAATTTATCCATCTATGTGACTTAACGCAAGTGTGGACTTAAATACGTTTAATGAAACTGACAATGAACTAGATGACATTTGAGTTTTAAAATCAAAGTATTCTCACTAGAAAGGGCGGGGTGAGGAGTAAAGAGAAAACTTGGTTGTGATCATTTCCTGCTCTACAGAGGACCCAAATTTGGTTCCCAGAGCCCCTGACAGTCAGCTCCCAACCTCCTGTAACTCCAGCTCCAGGTATCTGTTGTTCTTTTGGCTTCCAAGGGCACCTGCACTCATGTATGCACTCTCTTACGTGTACTCTCTCTCTCTCTCTCTCTCTCTCTCTCTCTCTCTCTCTTAAACGTGTGTACACTTAAACAGGGGTGAAAATAAAAATCTAAAAAAAAAAAGGACCTCCCCTCCTTCTCCCAGTATCTGTGTTTCTTTGGATCGTGTTCTCGAAGATACCAGTGCCTGAGGACTGATGAACCACTCTCAAGGTGCCTTCTGTGACAGCACGAGAACCTGAATTTGAATCCCTGGCACACACATACCTTGCCATGGTGTTGTAAGTCCAGCATTGGAGGACGGAGGAGAGGGGATCCCTGAATGTCATTGGTTATTCGGATTAACTGAATTGAGGAACTCCAGATTCAGTGGGGGATCCTGTGTCAAAAAATAAAGTGAGGACATTTGACATTGACCTCTGGCCTCAACACACACACACACACACACACACACACACACACACACACACACACACACACACACACACACACTCATGCCTACACCTGTACATGCACATATAATACACATACCACGGGCTCATGGACAGACACACACAGGTCCCTGTTCATTGTCCTGGAAGGCTTCATTGTTTAGCTGGCCTGTACACTTGAAATTCTTCTGTGTTTGAAAGTCATGATACAGAATAAAAAACGTAAAACATCCAGGAGATTCCACGTGCACATAATAAATACAAATTCATTTTTACTTCTGTGCCCGCCCCTTTCATAACCCTGCCCAGAATAACCTCTATGCATGGTGTTTCCCCTTCTAGTTTCCTTCACAGCTAGGCTCCCTCCCAACACCAAGCTCTTACTCAGGCTGTGCCTCTTGCCCATCATGCCATCTCCTCATATACATCTTTCCCCCATTTCAGTTTTAATCCACTTTCCTCCCTGTTTGAGAAGAGGTGGGAATGGCTGATACTTAGGAGACACACATCAAACTAAAGGCAGCAGCTTGGCACAAATGTTCACTGTCAAATAATGTCCCCACTTAACAGAGGGTGAAGCAAAATCTTAGAGAACTATAGTTATCTCAATTCGTAAGTGGTACAAAGCCATAATAGGAATCTAGGTCTTTTGGGTCATTGTGGATTTTATCTCGAGTGCCACGAATTGTTTCTCCATAACCACATACACTAAGTCCCAGCTCTCTAACCAGATGGTCTTCTGCTAGAAGGCTGGAGCCTTGTCATCCAGTCTCCACAGAGTATGCCCTAAATAGTTATACCCTTCTGTTGAAATGGAACATAATGTAAGATCTTAAAGAATTTTGTAAGTATTTTCAACATCGGAATAAAGAAACTGAGAAAATGGCTTTCTCAAAATTACTGTCACTAAAAGATGCTGTGCTTCTTAATGTGGTCAGCAGCACCTCCCAGGTCTGGGAATAGGGAAGGGGTTCCTGGACTGTCAGGATACTGGAGGTAAGTAGTGAGTGACGGACAAGAACATCTGCCACCATGTAGGACATGGACTGGCCTCACAGAATTGCCAGATCTCAAATGTCAACTGGAACACCAGTGAGAAGATGATCTTGGCTTAGCAGCCCACTGGTGGGAAATGGGGATCCAGAAGGCAGACTGGGTTCCAACTTGGAGCTACCTTTTATTAGTACAGCAACCTTTATCCTGAAAACTACATGCCAACAACATCATAAAGGTACAATATCATCAGATTTTTCTCATGAGCACTCAGGAAGTATCCTTTATGGTGCTGAGGAGATGGGTTCATCAATAAAGTACTTGTAAGCATGGAGAAATTTTCAGAGTCCCTGTTTACAAAAGCCTGGATGTGGAGGCCTGTGGGATGGCTTAAGGGGCAAGGGGCTTGTACCCAGGCCTGATGACCTGAATTTGATCCCAGAACTCACATGCTAGAAAGAACTGACTCATCAAACTCTTCCCATGACCTCCACATGAATGTCATGGCATGTATGTTGTGGTGTGCCTCTCTACAACCGAACCAAAATAATACAAACAAGTGGATATGGCTGTGTACTTATATTCCCATAACTAGGGGAGTGGGATCTCTCTCTCTCCTTGGCTAGCTAGCTTAGCCCATTTGGTGAGTTTCAAGTCAGTAAGAGAACTTGCCTTGAAACAAAATAAAGGCTTAATGGTAACTGATATTACAGTTATCCTCTGGCTTCCATATGCATACATGTGCATATGCATCTTCCCCCCACCTGCACACACATAAACATGTATACCATGTATAAAACCTCCAAAAAGTATCCCTCATAGCAAGATGGGATTTTTTGATGAGCTACAGGGTTTTTACTGTAACAATAGCACAAAAATGAGGGTCCACCCAAGCCTTAAAACACGCTTCTATATCTTTTAAAAATGCGACTCCTTGTTTAAATGCAACTTCTGGCTGGGAGGTATTGAGGGTGTAAAGGCTTGTGTTTTGACAGATCACATCGCCAGTGCTGCAGTTTGTGGGCCGCACGGGAAGCAGTAAGGCTCTAAAATGCCTTAGAAGAAAGTCACACAATTATTGCATTTCTCTTTCCAACAGGAAGCTATGGAGTTGGGTTAATGAAGACTGCACAGAGGAATATAGATGTTTGGATTTGTTATAGAATGAGTTTCCATATGCTTTGCTGCTTTTCTGTCTGTCTCTCCGTGTGTGTTAGAGAGAACACATTTCCCATAGAAAACTATATTTCTGTGAGTGTTTGTTCATGAGGCAAAAGACCACTTTCCACCCCCAAATCATTTTAGTGTAGATGCTATAACGAAATAAAAATCTTGGCTTTCCTGCTTGGCTGTAAGGGTGAGTGAGGAGTATGCATTTTAGAACTCATAGGCACTATGTGTTTGGGTGTTTCTGTGCATGTGCCATTGTACATGGGTATGTGTGAGCTGGAGAGTGTATCCACCCTTCATTAGCCTATCACTTTCTTAAATCTCACTGGAGGAGAGAGCGCTGATAGCTTGATCTATGAGGATTAAAGTCCTAGATTAAGGGCCAGGGGTTCTTAAGGCCCTTGGCTGGGAACTTTGCATGTTCTAGACAGAAGGTGACTATAGTTATTAGAAGGCTCTTCATTTGGCCAGCTGATGTAGCAAGAAATTCTGCAAATTATGGTATTATTTAGTTCGTTAGGGTTTTAAAGCACTGCATGCTTGACCAAGGGGCTGGATTTTCCTTTTCTAGTCAGCCTTCCTTAGCCTCTATAGAACCTGAGGACAAGGGCCTGACCTTTTTTTTTTTGGTGACTTTATGCTGAGTGTTTTCCTTTAAAAGTGCCCACATAGCGAAATTAGTTGGTGGTAATCTTGGCCAGAGGGAATGGTTGAAACTTTTTGGGTATCCTTGCTCATGAGTTGCTTGAATCACACTTTCCCGTGGCTCTGGATTGCCTTTCTGGTGCTCTGCCTGGGTGTTCCAGGAGGAGCCAGAATCTAGGAGAGATAACGAGAGAGGGCGAAGTGTAAATCCCAGAGAGGCTGTGACAAGGGTCCGTGCCAGAATGTGTAGAGAGAGAACAGCTGGGGGCTGTGGCTCTCTCTGAGAGGATAATTCTAAATTTGTCCCTTAGAAGCTATCAGAAGATTCAAGCTATTTATCAATTTCACGGACCCAGTTCCTGCTCAGGTCCTTGCAATTGGGGCTGGTCTTGGTCTTTGTCATTGACTGTGTGGGTGCTTGTCATCCAGGTTTCTATGTGAATCATCACCTTTGTCATCTTCAGTGACCTTTATTTTGGGTTGTGTTTATTTTGGGTTTATGATAGTGGCATTTTTGGATGCATAAATTTTAGTACTGCAAGAATTCACCATAGCCCACAGCATAACTTAATCACTGGAAGCCAGAGAGCAAACTCAGAGGTTCCCTTGCCCCTTAACCTCCCACCCCCAGGCATTTGGTGTAAGCTAAGTTGAAAGGCATGTGAGTCAATCACTGATTATAGAAACCTGCGGATGACATGCCTTAAATAATCATCAGAGTCTCACTGTCACACAGACATTCATCTCTGGCTCATAAATTTGTCCTGGAGACTGGATGGAACTGTATTTCTCTCTCTCTTTCTCTCCCCCCTCTCTCCCTCTCTCTCCCCTTTCTCTCTCCCCTTTCTCTCTCCCCTTCCTCTCTTCCTCCCTCCCTCTCTCCCTCTCTTCCTCCCTCCCTCTCTCCCTCTCTCCCTCCCTCCCTCCCTCCTTTCTTCCCTCCCTCCCTCCCTCTCTCCCTTCCTCCCTCTCTCTCTCTCTCTCTGTATAACAATACAGAAAGGCAGCAGGGAAGAATCTAGGACCTCCCATAGGCCTGATGACAATTAACTGTCAATCAAAGAATCTTACTTAGGAGAGCCCTTGGCTTGGAGCTTTTAAGGATGAAATGAGCCACCTTGTTCTTCCACTGTGGGAGGACACAGCACAGTGGTGATGACTTTGAAGCAGAGGCCATGCCTTTACTAGACACTAGAATCTCTAGTGCCCTGACTTTAGCCCCAGAAGTTGAGCAATAAATTTCTATTACTTAACCTGAACAGACTAAGAACATCATCTACCCAGAGTTGAGCATAATGCATTGAGCACCTCTTCAAATGAGCTGCTGATTATTTATGGGTTCATTCAAAAAGCATTTGTTGGTGAACCCTAACATTCCAATCTGTAGAAGGTGTAGAATGGAATTCTTTGTCTAAATGGTCTTGTTGCTTTGCTGGCTGCTGTGGAAAAAGTGCCGAACAGAAGCAACTGAAGGAAACAAGGGTTTACTTTGTTTGACGGTGTGAAGGTTTAAGCCGCTGTGAGAGGACCAGGAGGTATCTGGACACATTGTATCCATGGTCAGGAAACAGAGAGAGGTGAGTGTTGGCGCTCCACTCCTGTTTGTCTTTTTGGTAGGTTCATTTGTTTATTCATCCGATGGAAGGAACTGTTCACCTTTATGTATATACTCAGAGGTGGGTTTTCATGGACAATCCAAATCCAGTCAAGTTGGCAGTGATGCTTAGCCATCTTAATAGGAATACATACGTATCAAGCACCTATCATTTGTCTACACAAGCTCTTAACCCCTTTTTTCCTGGCATTCTACCCTACTAAGGATGTTGACTCTGGTTTCATATAAAGATTCCCCCATTTCCTTTACTTTAGTGCACGGTCAGAACTTCTGCAAGCAAACCAACCCTTCTCTCTCCTAAATATCGCTATCTTTTCTTAGCTTCTTTCCTTCAGGGTTGTGGTAGCTTGAATGTAATTGACTCCCATAATCTCATAGGAGTAGTATTATGAGGAAGTGTGGCTTTGTTGGAGTAGGTATGGCCTTATTGGAGGAGGTGTGTCACTGTGGGGCTGGCTTTGAGGTTTTCTATGCTCAGGATACCACTCAATGTCTCAGTTGACTTCCTGTTGTGTGTAAGATGTAGGACTCTCAGCTCCTCCAGCAGCACACCAGCAGCACATCTGCCTGCCAGTCACCTTGTTTTCTGCCAAGATGATAATGGACTGCACCTCTGAAACTGTAAGTGAGCCCCAATTAAATGCTTTCTTTATAAGAGTTGCCATGGTCATGGTGTTTCGTCACAGTATTGAACATTCTCAGACAAAGGTTAAGGACAAGGTTGTTCTGTGTAGAGACCTGTGATGGCTTTATGATGTGTCTACTTGGTTTGGCTGAAGGACATTCTCTAGGATTATGGGTGGAGTTCAATGGCAGGGTGGTCTACAGGGAGACTCTAGTGACTCTCAATTAGGTGCAGCTTTGAAGGGATTTTTGAGACTGTAATATCACTGATCAGTTAAATTAGTAAAAAAGGTTAATATTCTGGCTAGAGATGTAGTTCAGTTGGTAGAGTGCTTCCCTAGTATGCATGAAACTCTGGATTCAGTCCTCAGCACTACAAATGCCATGTATAGTGATACATGCCTATAATCCCAGCATTCAGAAAGTATAGAAAAATAGTATCTACTTTCAATCAGTTAAAGTCTTCTAAAAAAAATTCTTCTGCTTGTTTCCTATTAATATATATTTTAAAGATGAGGGATCCTGTGTCTCTGGGTTGTCTCTAACTCATTTTGTAGCTAGGGATAACCTTTGAACTTACGATCTTCTTAGGCAGTTTGCAAAGTAAGATGGTCACTCACATTCATAACATTCATCAGTTTATAGCTGGGTCTGTCAGTGGTTCCAGCATCAAATGAGGGCAATGGGGACCCTGCCCTTAAAGAGTAGATTTTGCAACAGGAAAGCAGATTGCTATACAATGCTGACAAGGATAATAAGGTTGGCATAGAGGGTTAGAAGGTGTGACTGGGAGATGATGTATATGTTGAGAGATCAGAGGAAAGAAACATCTAAAAGTAAAGGAGAGGAGAGCCTGGCAAGTAAAGGACAATCAGGCTATTCTGTGGGGTACGGGGGTGCTCTGGATGGTGGTAGGGTGGGGCTCGGGAGAGAAACCATGTGGGCTATGAAAGTCAAGATAAGGATGTTTGTCTACTCCAAGGGATAAATATTGTATATTTTTAAAAAATCTTTGGACCCCTATATATATATTCATTTTATAGTGCCCCAATTTGTTGCATCTTGAGCCTTTTAAGGACCTGCAGCATTTGTGGCTTTAGTATGTGTGGTTGTTCTTATTTCTTCTCATTTCTTGTAGCCCTCCTGGGTGTCAGACCCCCTGTATTGGCTGAGCATCAGTTAGCTATCACCCTACTCTTCCTAACCCATTCTCTTGCCGTATACTTTAAATTCTTACCTGTTGAGAGAAAACAAACCTTGCACTCTTCACATTAATTTTCCTGACAGTTTCCTGGTCTCAACACTTATTTTTGGTCCTATTAAGACTAACAGAGAAGGCTTCTGCTTTCTGGGAGGTTCCCCAGCCTCATTATTCCTGGCCTTCTGTTACCACCTGAGGTGTGGGAGCTCAACCTTTCCTCATGCTATTAACCAGTCCTGACTTCCAAGCTCCCTGATGCTCTCAGAATTAATTCTTAATTAAGTAACGGCACTACATGGCATCCTGGGAAAATGGGGCAGTGGATGCCATTGGTTCATGGGTAAGAGAGATAGGAAATGACTGTGTTGATAGGAGAGTGAACAGATAAGCACAAAATGGGACAAAAGCAATCAGAAATCTGTCTGTGTCTTCCTTTGCTGTCAGCCTTTCAAAATCTATCTGTCAGTTCCTGGTAGTTTTGGAGAAAGCAGTTAGTTATAGAGGTGGAACTGAATTTGAAAGCCAAGCTAGCTTGAATTGGAGTCGGGTTCTACTATTTCTGTGGGTAAAATGAGGATGGCATTGTCTACTTGTGAGTTGATGAACAGAGCAGCTTGCTACAGTAGGTGGGGTGGAGTAAATTTGGGGTATTAGGCCTTGTGATCTTGAACAAGGTAACTTCTTATAAAAAGCAGAGGGACATAGTGTATGCTGTGGGACTAAGCTCTTATACACTGTCAATATTTGTCACTGTAAATATTGGTTTAATAAGATGCTGATTGGCCAAGTCGCTGGGCAGGAAGTAGAGGTGGGTCAACCAGACTAGGAGAATTCTGGGAAGAGGAAAGGCAGAAACACCAGGTGCCAGCCAGACACAGAGGAAGCAAGATAAGAATACTGCACTGAGCAAAAGTACCAAGCCACGTGGCTAAACATAAGTAGAATCATGGGTTAGTTTAACAGTAAGAGTCAGCAAGTAATGAGCCTGAACCATAGGCCAAACAGCTTGTAATTAATGTAAACCTCTGTGTGATTATTTAGGACTAAGGGACTGTGGGTCCAGACCTCAGGGCTAGACTGGGCCAGAAACTTCCAACTACAGTATCATTTACTGGATACATGTTACCACCTCCATTTTCACTTACCAGATGGTAGAAGTATTAGTTGTTGTAAGAGCCCTTAACTGGTCTTTTAAGATTCACCAAAAGAAGTCATGATGGCTACATCCATGTATATATGGGCAGCAATAACTGGCCAAGAGTGTATTAAAAACAAAACAAAACAAAATATGAAGTTGGAAGACAGATGTGGAAGGTTGGGGCAAGCAGGAATGAGAAAGTGGGGATGGGGTAGATATGATAAAAATTTATTGTATGCATGTGTGAAATTCCAAGAAATAAAAATATTAAATGTCATATATTAAAACACTTTTTAGTGTCATAATGATGGTGGGTTAAGTTGCTGGGTTTGTAAATATCTGCAGTGTTTGTCCAGACTTGTTTAAAAGGGAAACATTTTAACCATGGAGAGTTGTGAGTTGCCAATGAACCATATGCCTTAAAAGAGACAAAATGGTGAGTGTTATGCCATGTATACTTGACCACAGTCAAGAAAAAGCAAATGGAGAGAGGCCTACTGGCTGTAACTCCCCCCCCACCCCCACTCCACGTGCCCTGCTCCCCTCCTGAATGTAGGCTAGATCAGTAATAAAGTGACCCACTTAAGAGCTACACAGGACTGATTCTAGATGAAAAGTTCGACATCTGTGCCTAGCCTCTTCACTTGACAGACTGGGGTTTGGATACCCTGAAAGTGTGTTACTTGCTAAGCTCTCCATTGGGTGCCAGATTATGGGAGAAAACATAAAAATAGACATAATTTAGACTTTTTGTGTATATTTTATCTTTATGTAGCTTATTATTTTTAAGGACTTTTTTTTTTAAAAGACTAAGTACATTTTACAAACATTGTAACTCATTGTTTTATTGTGTATCTTTAATAATTTTTTACCTATGAGAGTTTTTAAAATGTTACATTGTAAAGCACTGCTTTGGCTGCTAGCTCCGCCCTGCTCAGCTTTTTAACATGGCGGAGGTGTTAGAGTCATGCTTACCTTTTTAATTTTGGGAAGCAGTATTAAATATCATGGAGCTATGGTTTAAAGCCCACAGTTATGCTCTCAAACTTGAAAGTAGCAGCTAGGAGTACGACAGCCCTCAAGAGAGACTGTAGAACCATGCTGCTCAGCTCATGGTGGCTGGTGGCCGGCAACATCTTGCAGGCAGCTTCTGGGAAACGAGTCTCTGAGAATGAGACTAGGCAGCCCAGTGTGGCTTCCTTTTGTGCACTTAGAACCTTTTTCAAGCTTTTTAAGGCCTTATGTGGCTGCATATGCCCCACGTTGGGCACCATTTATAGTAAGAAGTTTTTGGCCCAGACTAGTTTTGAGGTCTAGATTTGCAGTCTCAAATAGGCTGCCCACAGCTGTGTGGTCCCAAATAATCACACAAAATCTTAATTATATTATCTATTGTTTGGCCTATGGCTCAGACTTATTGTTAGCTAGCTCTCACATCTTATTTTTATTAATCTGTCTTGCCACATGACTCGTAGTGTACCTGTACTATATTACATATTGCTTCTTGGGTGGCTAGATTGTGTCTCCTATGACTCTGCCCTCCTTCCCTTGTATCTATGCTTGGATTTCCCACCTGCTTCTAAGCTGCTCTGCCATAGACCAAAACAATTTCTTTATTATCTAATAATATTCATAACATACACAAAGGCATCCCACATCAATGAATGTCTGGGAAGAATTATTAAGGGATGAAGTAGGAACTACACACTCACTCACACATACAAAATGAAGTGATTGTGTTGGCTCCTTGTCTCCCCAGGAAAGATGTATCAAGCTCCAGATCAGCTCACAGAACGACATGTCCAACTCGGAGGCAAGAATCACTGCCTCTTTTGGGCTTGATAGCCCAAGGTCATGGACATAGCAAATACCCACTACAGTGTGGTACCCAAATGCATGCAAACAGACAGCAGCTATAGCCCTGTGCCACACTGATCACTTCTGTTTCCTGGATGCTGAGATGGGGCTTTTCTTCTGTCCTGACTCCAGATGAGAGTCCAGATGCTTGATGTTTTCAGTCTGCACTGGAAGGACCAAAACTTTGGGCACACGTGTGTAGGTACAGATGTGACTTATACTTGATGACTCCAGAACTTGATCACAGTCACCTCTGCCTGTGGCCTGCCCTGCATCCGGATTGCTCTACTCTTCCTCAAGAACTTGGCATCATTAAAAAGAATACATCAGTCCTGCCGTCGCACAGGTGAGAGCATAGATACTCTTTGTATTTAAAAGCCAGAGTGACTGGCGGAAGTAGAGCAGACTTCAGTCTCCATCAACTGGCCCAGGCACTAGCAGGTTATTCAGATGAAATGTGCAGGTGAGTAGGGGTGGGAGCAAGGCAGGCTCCTCCCATTTGCTTCATTTGCTTGTGAGAATAGATGGTCAGTCAGCAGCAGTGGGAATAGAGGTTTCACATGGAGATGGCTTTCTGGTATGAAATTAAGGTTTGTTAAAAATGGGTCAGGTAATAGAGGATGGCTGTGGAAAAGCGTCCCCAGGGGCTACCGAAAAGAGGCCAGAATTTCATTTCAGCTGGTTATTTTAGGCTTAACCCAGGCAGCAGGGCAGACGAGACATCCTCTTAGGGTCCGATTGTTCCCTTCCTCTGACCCATAATAAATGAAGTCTCACTCCTGTTGCCAAAAGCATTCAAGCATGCTCGCAAATGCATGCACTCGCTGCTGGCCAGTCCCGGGCTGTAAATGTTGCTGCTGAAGGTTCCAAAGTCACCTTTTTGTCTGGAAAACTGCTTCTATGGATTAGTATGAGAAACCTTTATTCTGTAAAGGGCTTGCTCTTCCTCTCAAAGTGAGAACAGCAGTTTACCTTCTGTGTCAACAACTCAGACTAAAGGAAGCAGAGAATACAAGCTGAGGCCAGAGGATTAAAATAATAGCCCGCTATTCTAATTCCCCAGTACAAACCAAACCACCTGGACACCTTGTGTGCTCCTAATCCCGCCCAGGCTGAGACACATTTTCTTCCTCTGCCTTTTAAAGTTGGGAGGAAAAAAAAAGTCTTGAATATGCAAATGAATCTAACTTAATTAACTTTTATGACCACGGCTCCTTTGTGATAACCATGGGGGCCAATTAGATTCCATTAAAATTCTGTCACTTCCCAAATGCTTCAATGAGAGCCCCCCCCCCCCCCCCCCCCCCCCCCCCCCCGCTCGAGCTCTGCTTCTCCAGGCCCCAGAAGCTGCTGACCCAAGTGACTGCTCCAGTTTGCACCTGAGTCTCTAGGAGCCAGAAGCAGCAGCAGTACCAAATCCGGGTCAGCATGAACAGCCGACCCAGAGTTGCCATAATTGCTGGGTAGTTAAGGGTGTGGTATTGCAGGCTTTTGAGCAGAAACAGCGTGCCCCGGGGTTGGGTGGGAGCTTGAGAGAAACTCAGGCTACTCCTCCTTAGCTGTCTGCTTTACGGTATATGTTCTCTACGTTAATCAGAAATGGAGTGCATATTTATTATAACAAAGAAAAGCAAAACAACAAAACACCACAAAAATAGCTAAAGAATATTAACTGTTTTAGAAAGTCTTCTTTTATTCTATGAGGAAACTTTCAAGGACTTTGTGGATTGTGTAAGTGGGAATGTGTGTATGCACACGCGTGCACACGCGTGCGTGTGCGTGCACGGAGATGGGAGTGTGTTTTCATTACTGACAGCTATCATCTCTACCCACTACCAGAGCTTTCCATCTTCCCCATGGAAACTCTGTTTCCACCAACCCTAATGACCAGCCTTGGCAGCCCCCAGCATGCATCTGTCTCTAGACACCTCATTTAAGTGGACTCTTAAACTCTATTTGCCATTTTTCTGCTTCATTTAGCCCGATGTCCTCCAGGTTCATCCATGTTGTAACGTGTCAGTCAGCATTGCCTTCCTTTTAAGTCTGAGGACTATTCCATTGTGTGCTTATATCACATTTGCTGGGTCATTCTTTACTTGGTAGCTGTTACAATTGTTGCCTATTGCAAATACTCTAACTAAGAATAAGGGCACGGAAGTGTCTCTCCTAGGCCCTGTTTTAAATTCTTTTGGACAGGTACATAGAGGCTCACTTTTCTTTAAAGCTTCTATCCACCAGAACTTGTCCTTCCATTTTAACACTGTGTAATTGCACATCTGTCAGCTTTTTTTTTTTTTTTTTTTAGTCTTGGCCCCTGGATTGTTATCTCTGGCTAGGGAACTGGGTGACTGCCTCATCAATTATATAATCTTACATGGAAGTGCCTTGAGACTGTTCAACAACATGTATTGAAGTCTTAGGGTTCTGTGTTGCCCCTGAGTTATGGAAGCATCCAGTGATGCATGACTACCATGCTGCAATTCTGTTATTATCACCGGAGGCAGGATTTCTTCTTCTTCACACCTCTGGACTGTATCTAAAGCATAGGTGTGTTCCAGAGAGCAAAGCCAGTGCCCTTGCAGGTTGCTCAGTGGGAGGAGACTTACTGTTCTCATCAAGCAGATTTAAAAGCAAGTTTATATTCTCGTAGCCAGAATTTTAGAGTGGCTGAGAGCACAATTTAACATTAGTTTGAAAAAAAATGAGGGAAACACTCTTCTACTTGTGAGAAGGAGAAATAAAGGTATGGGGAAAAAACCCACCAGATCCTGACTTTTTATTAAAGGCAATAGCTTCATCCTTTCTTTCTGGCCCTTTATCTTAACTGGGTCTTGAAAGTATTCCTCTGCTGAGCTCATGAAGACGTATTTGTGCCTGGATCAATATATTTCAACAGCTATGGACACTTGCTCTGCTGGACAAAGCAATGCTTCAGTCATTGCTTCACATAATCAAAGAATATACACTTAGTGTTTCTCCAGCTCTGGCTTTACTTACAAGAACTTAACTGTGTGTGTGTGTGTGTGTGTGTGTGTGTGTGTGTGTGTGTGTGTCAAGGTATTAACACATTCTCAGCCTCTGTTACTGGTAATGTGGCTTCTATCACAGATACTTTTCTTGGGTCTGGAGAGATGGCTGGAGAGAGGTTAAGACTGTGTTTTGCTTTTGCAAATGTTCTGAGTTCAATTTCCAGATCCCAGCTCACAACTGTTCCGGGGCAGCCTATGCACACAGACACATATGCTTATAAAAAAAAATGAAAAGATTGAAACAAAACAACCCCTCTCAACCCTGCCCATTTCCTTCTGTTTCTAGAGACAGAAATGGGAGGGATGGAGATGTACATAGCAACTATCTTGGAAATAAGAAGCAATGAGCCAACATACTTAGAAAGTTAAAGTTGGAAGGTAGAAAGAACCTGAGATTCTGAGGGTGTCTTTGAGCAGCTGACCTGCCCCAGCAGCAACATCTCTCATTCATGGGAGAAAGAGAAACTATTTAAGACATTGTTAGATGGTAATTCAGAGTCTTTCCAGCTAAAAATATCACCAGTCACATTTTCCAGATAAGGACCTGAAATAGCAAATAAGTTGCCAGATTTCTCAAGTATTTCAGGGTGCTCTTGGAATTTGGCCTTCCGTAGCCTGACCCAGACTCAACAGCCTTCTCTCTTAGACACGCTACGTTGCAGGCTGTGATCCTGAGCATCCTTTCCCCTTCTTTTCCAGTCTTGTTGCTCATTCCTCTGGTAAGATACACCAACAAGAGTAACTTAGGGAAGGTCGGGTTTACGTTAGCTCACAGTTTCAGGTTACTGTTGATTGTGACAGGAGGGTCGAGGAGGAAGGATTAGAAGCAGCTAGTATGCCACATCCACAGTCAAGAACAGAGAGAATGAGTAAACAATGCTTATTGCTTCTCTCACTTTCCCAAACCTGGGGAATGGTGCTGCCCACAGTGGGCCGGGTTTCCCCACATCAATTGATGAAATCAAATCAACCCTCCACAGATCCTACCATGTGCCAACCTGATCTAGACAATCCTTCTTGAGGCTCTAGACCAGCGGTTTTCAACGTTCCTAATGCCGTGACCATTTAACACAGTTCCTCATGTTGTGCTGACCCCCAACCATAAAATTATTTTTGTTGCTGCTTCATAACTGTAATTTTATTATTGTTATACATCGTGATGTGTAAATCTCTGTGTTTTTGCATGGTCTTAGGTGACCCCTGTGAAAGGCTTGTTTGAGTCCCCAAAGGGGTCGAGACCCACAGGCTGAGAACCACTGCTCTAGACCGTTTCATGCTTCATTCACTATACTCTTGCCCTTTCTCATAAGTGTCAGAGTAATGTGTCAAGAACCAGACCTGAGCTCACATCTTACTTCCTCACTTAAAACCTTCGACAGCATTCAGCAGGGAACACCAACCCCCCAACATATACATATACAGGACATGAAAGTAGGCAACTAAGAAACACTGAGAAAAAGGGATAGTGGATGATGAACACGCCAGTTGGTTATACAAAACCACATGGTCAGTCAGTCCTGAAAACATACACACAAGTCAGTATTACACAAACTGATCAGGTTGTATTTAGACACACACACCATGAGCACATGGGATTAAAGGGAGACGCCATAAATTTGAAAGTGGGAGGCATGGGGAGAAGGCTTGGAGGGAGGAAAGAGAAGGGGAAAATGATGTAACTATATTAAAACCTCAAAAAAATAAAATAAATAAAAAATCAGTTGTGTTCGTACATTAGTTAGCTATTGCTGTGGAACAAATAGCCCCTTCCCTAATCTTAGTAGCTAAAAATAATGATGCTTATTCTTTACAATGTTTCTAAGAGTGAGGTGCTAGTTTGGCTGGATGATTCCTTTTGTAAAGTATCATTCAGGATGCTTGTAGAGCTTCTGACATCTGGGTAAGAGGCTGAAGCTGAGAAGCTTCACTGTATAAAGTTCACTTCCATGGCTGTTGGCTGAACACTTTGGTCCCTCCACAGTGTGTCAGCTGACTTCTGTAGAGCAATTGAGTGAAGGATAACTAGAGCCATCTGATGACCTCAGCTTGGGAGTGATGTCATTTTGCTGGACATACTTATGACACCTGATATAGTGTTGGAGGGGACTACACCAGGACGTAGATACTCTGCAAGCAAAGGATATAACTATGGTAGAGGCTGACCACTATGGTAGGGATGATGGTACAAAATACTGTTATTGCTGAGCCCGTCATCTATCAGCATGATGAAATATGTCAGACCCGTGTTTGAGATTTTATCATTTCTAAAATAAAGGCAGAAAACACAGAGTTCTAAATTAGATATTATAATAGTGACTTGTTTCAGGATTGCAAAAATATCTTACATGGGCCAGATGAGATAAAAATGCAGTACTGTTTCTGACCCACTTCACAAACTCTCTGGCCTATAGCATTCAGATGTATGTGCTTCTAATTCTAATCTGTGTTGCTGTCTTGGGTGATATTTTAGTAGTTTTCATGGTGAAACCAAACTTGGTAAGAGACTTGATCGTTTAATAATGTCTTCTACAGACAAAACAGAAAGGAGTGGAGACACAGGTGCTTCAGCCTGATGCTCATGGCCATGCAATTAACTATCCAGAATAAGATACTTGGAGTTTATTTTACCCTCATCCCTGTGTGTGTGTGTGTGTGTGTGTGTGTGTGTGTGTGTGTGTGTGTGTGTGTGTGTGTGTGTGTGTGTGTGTGTATACACATCCTCAATCCAGTATTTGTCCAGCAGGGCTCTTGTCTCCACAAACAGGACTCTGTTAATGGTAGAAACTATTATAATACAATCAACTGTTACTGTTTCCTGTGTGTATGCCTGTGCATACACATTTGAATGCATACCTTCATGTGTGCATGTGCATGTAGAAGCCAGAAACAGATATCAGATGCCTTCCTCACCGGTTAACTTTATCTCAACTTGACTTAACCTAGAGTCATTTGAGAACAGAGCTTTGATTTAGGAATTGCTTAGATCATACTGGCCTGTCATTATATCTACTAGGGAAGGAGGGTTATCTTGACTGTTAATTGACATAGTAAGGCCTGGACCACTGTGGGCGGCAACATTCCCTGGTCAGATGGTCCTGGGATGTATAAGAAAGCTTTGCTGTGGTAGGTTGGAAGAAAATGGCCTCGAAAGGAAGTGGTACTAATGGGAGGTGTGGCCTTGTTGGAGTAGGTGTGGCCTTGTTGGAGGAAGTCTGCCACTGTGGGGGTGGGCTTTAGAGGTCTCCTGTATTCAAGCTACAACCAGTGAGATGTTGCCTGTGAGTCAAGAGGTGTAAGGACTCTCAGCTCCTTCTCTAGTACCATGTCTGACTGCATGCTTCCTTACTTTCTGGCATAGTAATGTGGAGTATCTTTCTGTATACTGTGAATATCATTGTTTAATAAAGGAATTGTTTTGGCCTATGACAGGGCATCTTGGAAGCAGGCTGGAAATCCAAGCATAAAGGGGAAAGAGGGTAGAGTCAGAAGATATGTGATCCAGCCACCCAAGGAACAATATGTAAAGAAATTCAGATAAGCATGAGCCACATGGCAAGACAGATTAATGGAAATGGGTTGAGTTAAGATGAAAGAGCTAGCTAGCAAAATGTCTGAGCCATAGATCTAACAGCATGTAATTAAGACAAGCGTCTGAGTCATTTTTTTAGGGCAAAGCAACTGCAGTGGTTCTAGGCTGGGCCAGAAACTCTTTATTATGGCACAGTTAAGTGGACTAGACCTCTGAACTATAGAAAGTCACCCCGATTAAATGTTTTCCTTTATAAGAATCTCCATGATCATAGTGTTTCTTCATAGTGATAAAAATTCTAACCGGGACAGAAGTTAAGCATTAACCCATGATTGAGCCAGTCAGCAGAGTTCATCCATGGTTTTGAACATACTTTCTGTGAGTGTGGTCCTTAGAGGTAACACTGTGTGAAATAGCAAGCAGGCCTGCCTTCAATTTCTTGCTTGTGTTTCCTTAAAGATGGTCTATGACCTGAAAGTGTTGAAATAGCAACAGACTGAAGCTAGACTAGAGAGTCTCTGGTTGAACCCGAACTTGCTGACTTGGCTAGACAGGTTGGCTGGCAAACGCCAGGGATCCTCCTTTCTCTGCCTCCACACACCATGATTACAGGTGCACACTGCCATAGGCTGGCTTCTTCATGAATGCTGGCAGTAAAATTCGGGTCCCTTTATGCTTATATGGCAAGCACTTAACCGACTGAGCTCCAGAACTATTAATTTTAATACTAATGTCAAACAGTGTAGGACAAAGTATAATTATACAGTGTGTTTTCATTGATGAGTTTTCCTTTAAGTTCCTAAACTGGAAAACCCAGAAAAGCTGGACTAAGTTATGGCTCAGATCCCCCTTGATGCCGTGATTGATTAATTAATTCTCTCTTGCTGTCTCTCCTTTTCACCTCTTAACTCGAGCCATCTTTTAGTTTAAGACAAGCTGCTAGCCAGGTGTGGTAGCAGGCACGCGTAAACCTAGCTCCTCAGGAGGCTGAGGCAGGAGGACCATGAGTTCAAAGCGAGCGTGGGTAATTGAACAGGATTTCATTTCAAAAGTAGTGGGGCTACTGATAAAGCCTAGTCCACAAAGTTAGATGAGGTGCTGTGCAAGACTGTATTCACTGAGAAGTCTATAAATGGTACTTAGGGCTGTTATCAGGATAGTTTTCAGGCAGGATGAAGGAGAGAGAGTAGGAGGAACAGAGAACCATAGTTAACTCGCCCCCAGCCCTTCTCTTACTGAAACTCTGGTTTATCCTGTGAAAGCAAAGCTATAATACCACCCAGTAAATATGTATGCTTAGAAATTAGTCCAGCTTAAGGTTGCGTCTGCTTGGGAGGTTGGTTTTGACATCACACGCTTTCAGCCCATGGCTGGCAGTCAGTTTGATGCTCTGTTATTGCGTGCTTTGGAAAGAGCGAGTCTAAAGCTAAGCTTTTCCCTGTTTAAACTCCCTCTGCTGAGCCCCGCAGCGCTGATTATAGGTCTCACATTCTGCAACTGGCTGCGTCATTCTTGACACACCTCCAGACGCATAAATAGTTCATAGAAAACACAGACATTTCAAAAGTTGCCCCCCACTTAAAACTCTGTACCTTTGTGTGTCCTGGGAAGTAGCCAGGGCATGCAGCCTTTTCCTACCTTATTATCCTAATACCTTCCTAAATTCCTTTTAGAGTCTTCCAGAAAAGAGACAAGCAGATTCAGAAGAGCTTCTGTGTGTGACCTTGGTTCTTCTCCCTGATACAAAACAAAAGACAATAATAGCTGCTCTAGAGGCTGTCGGGAGTTGGAGCAGATGAAAGGAACAACACCTGGTATGTGGCAAGTGGCTAATAGACATAATTGCTCTTGGTGTTTTTATTAATAATAACATGAAGAGCACTCAGAACAAAATGACATTTGATACAAGTCCTAGAAAGATTGGCTCATATTTAAGAGTCAAGAGGCTACCCTCAATATTTTCCACATGTCAAGTCAGAAGAAAATCTGACTCTGAGGAAGAGACAATTGTTAGCATGTAAAAAATCTAAATCCTGAGCCAAGATGGAGGACATTTTAATAAATCAAAAGCTACTGAATGACATAATCCAAGCTTAACTATGCTCGTGCAGCTGTTATTATTGCTATTTAATTGAGCAGATGCTCTGATGTCACTCTATAACATATTGCTAGGGATTAGTAGCCTTAAAAGCCATTGAGGATGGACCTCTGCCTCATGGAAGACTTTGGATTTCAACTCCCAATTTCCTGGTACCACTAAAAAGGAAAACACCACAAATGCACCTCCTCCCCCAAGCCTCCTGAATGAAACAAAACAAAATACGGAAACAACAAAATCTTTGGCCCCAAATGGAGGTGACTGCCATTCTGATCTGCTCCAAAGATTAGATCGTTACAAACTAGTGTCTCCTCCCTTAAGAGTTAATCCAGCTGGGCCTGTCAATCACTGGGCCAGGGAACCACTTCTTGGGGAAATCTGATAGACCTGAAGAAGGGTTAAGGGGCTGGGAGGAATAATGATTCCTTTAACGAGACAATGTACTGCTCCCTCCCAGAAGCTCCTCCCTTAGGGTACTCATTTTCAGATCTCTGCTGTGTCCGTTTGATCGTTGAGTTTTAAATTCAAAGAGCATTATTTTCCTTTTGTTTCTCTATCTTTTCCAGTGTTCTTTCCTTGCCTAATCATGCTTTCCCTAACACTCTGGACTTACGGTGCGACCAGAGTCTGATGCTGAACGTCCTGGTTTTCTGGAACGCTAACTCACAAGTTAGGTTCCTTCCTCCTCCTTCATTTCTCTAGTCTGGCAGCTACTGGCATTTGCAGCTTGCCCATAGGCTGTTTTTCTTTCAACTGCTAATGAAATGGTCCATGAGCTTCCTTCTGAGTCTGTTTTAAAGTTTTATTATTATTATTTTTATTAAGGAGACGAGGAACCTCAAAGGGAGCCTAATTTCCCTGGTAGCAATGTCAAAAACAGTGCTATTTTATATCACATGTGATAGCAGTGTTAGACAAGATCACCTCGTAAGCTTCCCGCACCCCTTACCACCTGGTTTCTGGACCAGAAGACTGCAAATCAATGGTCAGGAGCTCTTCAGGAATGGTCAGATATAACCCCCTCCTGTCAGTCAAGAGAGACCTATTCTTAGACTTTCCCTTCTTACAGACCTTATTAAAATGGTAATATCCTCGCTGTCATCAATCACTGACACATTTTGTATGGGTAACTTTGGTCGCTGTTTGCCTATTAAGCTTTTGTGGAGGAGATGGTTCACAGGGAGCTGCTGAGAAGCAGCCGCCCTTCTACAGGGAGTTAAAGGGATATGGAGATTGGGGACACATGAGAAGGGCAGCGATTCTAAGACTGTTCTGTCAGAGGAAGTTGACAGGATCATGTTGTGTCCTGCATACAGCTTTGTCTTTGTTGCCCGCTCTCGTGCTTTCAGGTAATGGTTATACTGATGGAGTTCGAACAGAGATTTCTCCCTTATCCTTCTACAGTCATGATTGAACATCGAGGGTAATTTATGTGAAATGCATCATTAAGCAAGTCTGTGTAGTAAGAGTTTCTGGCCTGGCCTAGCACTGAGATCCCGATCAGCAGTCCCAAATAATCACACAAAGTCTTATATTAATTACATGTTGTTTGGCCTGTGGCTCAGACATATAACTTGCTAACTCTTACTCTTAAACTAACCCATGATTAGCCAAGTGGCTCAGGACCTTTTCTCAGAGCAGCATTCTTGTCTTCTTTTCTCTGCATCTGCCTGGTGTCTCTGCTTTTTCTCTTCCTAGAGTTTTCTAAGTCTGATAGCCCTGCCCATACTTCCTGTCTGCCTTCTGGCCAATCAGTGTTTTATTAAACCAATAGGGGGAACAAATATTTACAATGTACAAGAGCATAATCCCACAGTGAGCCTGTGTCATACATATAGATGGCATAGTCCACTACATACCTTTCTCTGTGTGTGTGTGTATGTGTATGTGAATGAGTGATATTGCCTATTGCTCTTAGCACCACAATGAAGTAGCATGAGATTAAATCAAGCATGAATATACACAAACAATACAGTGAAGAATAAACATGTATTCCAGGATAGCCTCAAATTTGCCCTGTAGCCGAGGTTGGCATCAAATCCTTGCTCTTCTTTCTTCTGCCTCCTATGTACTCACATGCTAGGCATGTGCCACCATGGCCAGTTAGTCCTTTACTGGTATTATCAGAATTGCAGAGTGTACATAACTGTGTGTGCTTCATTTTCATGCCAGTGGCAATAGTGAGCTTGTCTAGTCCAACTTCATCCCAAACACGTATCCTACACAAAGGCCATGATGCTGCAAACCAGAAAACGTTCAGCTCCATTATAATCTGTACCACACTGCCAGAAATGTTATGTGTCTCAGGGCTTATTTGTTCTAGAAGTTAGAAAGGACGGTTATTAAGTTTATTAGTGAGAAAAAGAGTGTCTATTAGTGGAGAGGAAGGGAATGTCAAGCTGTTTGTAAAGCCTTGTATTTTGAAGCTCATAAATTATTTACAGGACTTTGGGTGATAAAACAAATAAAAATGTGTAATACTTTAATAGCCTACGGCTGGTGATAGAGGTTGTTTTGGTGGAGAAATCAGAATATGTTAACTTTTGCCTCATGGAGACACATGCATTTTAAAAAGGAATTGGTAACAAAGACTACATTGAGGAAAATGTCTCAATTTTATTGGTTTAACAGACTCAGATTTCATCGATATTATAAACAGTTCAAGGAGCTATAATGTGAAAAGAGTAGATTTTATACTTCTTATCATAGAAATTACTTCTATTTATTTTGTATTTATGTCACTTTTTCTCACTTCTTATAGTCTGGATCTTAAATAGTTCTCAGAGGTGCTAATGTTAAAGGCTTGGCTGCCAAGCAGTAGTGCTACCAAGGTGGTGGGAAGGTTGTTGTTGGGACTTTCAAGAGGAAGGCCCCTAGTGGAAGGAAGTTATGTAATTTGTGGTGTGCCCTTGAAGAAACTACCTGGCCTCTGGTCTCTTTATTTAGCTCTCTTTGCTTCCTGAGTTCAGGAGGCAGCTCTGGCCCCTGCCGTGCTATTCTGTGCCATTGTTGTGGCAGAAGAGTAGGCAGTGAGGTCAGAAATGGCAGAAATGTGGACTGGAAACCCTGTCTCATAGCAAACTCTATGCAAAGGGCACAGAAAGGACCCAGCTGTGGGCAAGGGTACAGGTACTACTGGGCATGACTTTTCCTGTGACAGATATTGGGGTCCTGACAGATAAGCACTAGATTTAATTATCCACCGGTCAAACTGGTCCAGAAACCATGTCCAAACCATGAGCACAGTCATTTGTTTTTATAGGTTGATTTATTTCAGATATTTTACCCCACAATGGAAATCTGACTGACAGATCCCTGTGGCCAAGGACACGCCTATTTCTCCATTCTCTACCCCCCCCCCTTCTCTGCTCAGTGCTTGGTGTGATGGCCTATACTAATGGAATGAAGTTTTATAATTCAGTCTCATCTATTGGCTCAAAACTACTCTTTTCTAAGATTTAATTACTAAAGCAAGGTATCTGAAAGATTGTTTTAAACAAAAACTGTCTTGACATGATATTCATGACAGTCATGAGTATGATCTCTGCTTGACATAGATTAGTGTAGCTCTATGTTTGCAACATCTGTCATTTTAAAATAAATTATTCAATACTGCTAGATTACATATAAATGGCATCAATCAATTAAAACTGTGGAGTTGGAGACTTGAAAGATTAGATTTTTCTATTTTTCTTTTCTTTTTTTTTTAAAGACTAGATTGGTAAAATTCTTAACTCTTCATCTTCCTTGAAAAGGATTAATGCACTCTGGGCTCTCTCCAGGCTCTTTCCCCTCCACTTCTATTGAAGCCTTAATTAATGTGCATATTATTGGGGTTGCTCATTCCAATACTGCTGGGCAGAGCCAGAGGAAAGGACTTGAATAAGGAAATGAGGATGAAGCCCCACCTCCATCCTCATCCTTGGAAAAGTGAAGTCTCCCATCCCAGCCTTTCCTGGCTAAGAATAAAGACTCCTGGGCCAATGCTAAAGGCTTGCCTTTATGTGTAAGTCCCCGCCAGGGCTTTACATATTGAAATGAATCATTGTCCCCCATGTCACATTTGCTTGATGTATTTCATCTGCATTAGAAGGTGCTAAGAATCACTAATCTATTGTATTCATTGTCACGGATTTATACATTGGGTTTCTGCAAGGCTACAAAAAAAAAAGCCATTTAAAGACATTAAAGGGTTATTAGCATCTTACATTGTGGGAATGTTTTATTTGAAGACACCTCTTAAAGATAAAAGATTTGTTTTTTTAAATGGATTTGATCAGTACATGCTGTATGCATGTGTAGAAACACACACTGGACACTGTTCATACATGTATAAAACTAATACCTATTAGTAAAAAGAAATATCAAACCACTATGTTCACATGCCCCCCAAAGTGCCTAGGTTTGGATGACTATTGAGGATCTTCCAGTTTTAAAGGAGAAATTCCCATATCCCAGGAACCCTTGCAGACCCGAATAAATAAGGTATATTGGTCTGGTCACTCTATCCTTCTCATGTTGTTGGGAGACAATATCAGTATTTCTTGAAACTAGGGCATCCAATTGATTTTGAGTCCAGCATTGTGCTTTCAAGGATAATAAATTACAACCACAAGCAAGAAACAACAGTCAGTAGGGATATACAGACATGTTTTAAGGAATTGCTTTATGCAGAGTTCTTTGGGGTAGCACTTCCTTATAAGCAGTTTGGAATTTAGACATTTGTGAGTTGCTTCTTTTTGCCTCAAGAAACTCTCAGAATCAACCTCAGAAGTATTTGAAATTCAGATAACAATGAAGAATTCCACCAGAATTTTAAACACATCCTGTATTTCAAGATTCAGTCCAAAAGTAGCAGATGAGGATAATGTCTGTAACAATTGTACAATCAGTAAGGGGCTGGAGAGATGGCTCAGTGGTCAGGAGCACTGGTTGATATAGAGGACTAGGGTTCAGTTCCCAGCACTCACAACTGGCTGTAACTCAGGTTCTAGGGGGAATCCAATGCCCTCTTCTGGCTTCCACAGATACAGCATGCACATGGTGGACAGACATATATGCAGGCAAAACACCCATACAAATTAAAAACAAAAAACGTACCAGTAAAACCTTCCAACAGAGTGAATTGCTGCTATGCAACAGTTTCAGAGCTGAGAACCAGCTTTCCACTCCAACTGATCTGGATATTTAAAAATGCCCATGTCATTCCTTCTGAGATATGCAGAGCAAATGCAGAGGGACAGAAGTCTTACCCATGCTTTCAGGGTTTGAGGGAGATAGACTCCCTGGCTTGAGTACCCCCTTTTCTATTGCACATGCTGGTCCCTTGAGCATCGCTCATGGACCCTCTGAACTTTTTTGCATTCTTAACGCCCTTCTGTGATGATGTGTTCTACCTCAAATCTGTGTGACTCACGCAGATGACAGAAAGGTTCAGAAAAATGGCTGGTTGTGTTCAGACGTCCTAGAAGCAGGGCCACATGGGGAAACGCCAGATGGATCTAGATGGCAGGTTGGGACAGGAATTAAGGGAAAGCATAGAGCAGATGCTTCCCAGGTTTCCCTGGGCAAAGCAAGGCAGGGCAGAAAGAACCGTTCAGGAGTTGGCTAGCCTCCATAATTTAGCAGGCTTTGTGCTATAGCTGCTGGTTCTGTGTCTGGTACTTGGAATGACTAGGGAAGGGAGCTAGAAGATGACTGTGGCCTAGGGGGACTGTACGGGTGGGTGTGACCCCACGCTGGCCACACAGAGAAGGAATGGCACTGTGTGGTCCCTACCTCCTTGAATCTTTGCCACCTCTGAGAGATTGATGAGCTCCAGGATGGTCAATGTCTTCTCAGCTCGAGATATTATAACACGGCCAATAAAAGGCGCAGCAGGTGAAGTACACGAGTTCAATCCCCTAAACCTACGTGGAATGAGAGAATTGTCACCTGCAAGTTGCCTATGAATTTCATATGTATATCATGGTACATGGACACCCAAACACACACACAAAGTAAATAAATATAAAAACAGTGTACTGAAAATTAAAAACACAAACAGTATAGATCAACAGTCATCTAATATCCCGGAGAGTGGGAGAAGCATGGTATAGTAGAATGAGCAAGTGTTCAGAATCAGATGTACTGCTGGCTCTGCTGGTACCAATATAAGGCCTGAGTATGTCTCAGCTTCTTTAGGGCAGTCTCATGATGATTGTGAGGACAAGCAAGATAATACATGTAAAAAGTTCTTAGAAACAATGCTAAAAAGGAAAAATAAGCGCACTTTGTTATGTGGGTATGTGTGGACTACTTTTGGGTACCTGCATGTCAAAAGTGATCTCAGCTACTGGTAATTATTGGCATAAATTGGGAATCAAAGATTATGCGACAGTCTCTTGGTGCCACTTGGTCTCACAGGGTTGAAACATGAGAATAGTATCAAATGATTTCTAGACTTCTTGATTTTTAAAGTTTTAAAATTCCACAAGTCTATTACATGTGATATGAACATCTGAGGTGTGCCTGTGTGCTAGAGCAGTGATTGCGTGACTCACTCATCCCATTGTATTCTCCTAAAGCTATCAACCCGTGTAGAGTGATTTCTGCATCCCTTCATCCCTTTGGTATGATTGGATACATCTTCCCATAGTCCTCAGACATAGCTAAGTGAATTAGGGAAAGAGTCCCATGTGATAGACTTGTTATATTTCCTTGATGGATAACTGGCGTTGGAGTATAAAAATGTAGTTAATATGCAGTGGTGCTGGACCTGGGAAGTGGATGTTTGTTTAGGGGTTGAAGGAACCAAGCTGTGATGGATCGTCTGAAAGCACAGCTATAAGAAAGACTCTCCAAGGGTGGGAGAGAAACCAACAAAAAACAGGTAATAGTGGAGAAAGTAATTTCTTTGGTTAGTCTGTGCTTTGTCTGAATGATTTCTATAGCGGAATTCCGGATTGCCTTTCACCTCTGCAGGCTGGAGTAGTTTCTATATTCCCAACATCACCCAGAGACATATGATAGTGTAAACGGGGAATTGACAAAGATTTGTCTAGTTTCTTTCTTTTTTTTGGGAACAAGCACTTGGGTCAGCATTCTGCATCAAGAAAATACTCAATGCATTTTTATGGATTGGCACAAAAGCCACATATCTACATATGCCCAGAGTCACTGATGGCATTTGTATAAAAAGGATTAGTTATAATGGATAGACCATTTCAAGAAACGACTCCTCAGGTCTACCCATAGTCTACAAATAAATCTGAGGGTCATCTTAGCTGTGTTTCTAGGACTAACATATAATCTAGCTCACCATAGGCTTTGTCTGAAACGTATGTTGAACTGAATGGCCCACGATTGCCACACATACTGTGGGGATATAAAAAGCAATATAAATTATGGTTGCTCTACATAAGCAGCTTGTAGGATATTTGAGAAGATTCATGCCGAAAAGTAAAAAAGAACACAAGGCACATGGCGATTTGTAGGGAGTTTCAAATAGCTGAGGCGCAGGGCCAGTGAGGTCTTATTTAGAGACACTTCTGGAGGAACAGGAAGTCCATTCACATTTTGAGAGCTGGGTGAGACTTGGCAAAGCAGAAGGAGAGAAAGGCATAAGCAAAGGCTTTGGGTAGAAAGAGTTTTGTAGTACTCATGGATTACAGTTCAAGGATCCACAGGAAGGCCTCAGTTTCTGTTTTGTACAATTGGGGTTGATAATGCTACTTATTTCTTAAGAGCATTGTAAGGATTAAAGAGGATTTTTTTTTTTTTAAGTCTAGATTAGCATTTGTAACCTTTTGAGCATACTCCATGTTACTCTTGTCATGGAAATCTAGTGGCAAGACCCAATTTAAAGAGCCATACTATTAATTTTGAATTGCGGCATTGAAAGGGATGTCTCTTGGTTGCTAAGGATGTCAGTTGCTGTTTGATTTGCTGTGAATTTGTGGAGACCAGGAAGGGATTAGTTTATGGTAGGAAAGAATACTGAGTATGTAAGAACCAGTGGGAGGTTCCAGTGATAGAGAGAAGCAGGCCTGGGGAACAGCTGTCGGGCATTGATGAATGAATGTGAGAGGGGCAGACATGCATAGTCTGACAAGGAAGGACCTATTGTAATGACACAGGGATTAGGTGATGGAAACCAAGATAGCACAATCTATGGCTTTGGTAGGGGAATGCTCTGGGATGTCTGTGAGAATCTTCAAAGAAAAGTGTCCACCCTGCTCCAGGTTAGCATCACCCATACTTGGCTTTGACAATCTTCTCCTAATTTTTCCTTGGCTTTATTGCCATTTTTTAAATCTCAATGTGGACACTCCTTGGTTCGTATAGTCACAGCCTCCTGACAGCTCTTACCCCACTCTGGACACAAGCTGCTCTTTGCTGGATCTATAAGTCCTATATAGTTGGAACCCAAAGACTGCTGGCTTCCTTTCTGACTACAATCACCTGTCCATGCCATCCTACACTACTGCGACCCAGACACATCATACTTACCTTTGGAATGTCCTTATACCCATTCCTTCTGTAAAAATCTGCCCAGGTAATTCCTTCTCTCCTGTGACTATTTGTTCAAATGCTGTCAAACACCTTTATAATGCTCAGCAGCCTCTCTCCAATTAGCACGCCATTTCCCCCTCACCCTGCCTGACCTTTACTCCGTGGACTTATTACCAGCCAGCATATGACCTATTTGTTCATTGTCTAATATTCCCACTAGGTTGTAAGGCTTTGAAGCACACATCTTTTCTCTTGTTTTGCTCATGACGTATATCCAGAACCTAGAACAGTACCCTGGTGTAGAAAGAGATCAGTAAACATGGTGGATGAATGTGTGTCTAGACTCATCAGAGTTATTACATCAAGCACAGCTGTCTCCACTGCTGTTTCATTTGCTCTCTCCAGGATCCCTGTCATATCCCCACTCTTTTATAAACTGTACCACTGAGGTACAGAGATGGCGTGGAGGAGGCCACAGAGCTGGTGACAGTCAATTAGGTCCAGCTTCTCAGGCCTGTGCTTTTGCATTGATATCATGAGGATTTAGTAAGATGCCAAAGCCTCTGGCCTCTGAGGATGTTGGAATAAGATGTCTGCGGACAGATAGGATGCCGAGAAGGCTTGTGTTTCAGCGAAAAATGTGCCAGGAAATAGGCGAATACTCAGGGCAATGACTGATCTCAGGATGGCTATCTGGGACTTCCCGAAGGTGGGCGTAGACACTCCTTAAAATGAAGCTGGAGCTGCAGGGTCATGTGGCAGCTGTCCCAGCAGAAGGTGGCAGCAGAGTGGTCAGCCTTCCTGGACATAGGGGCTGTGGTAGGTTGATGAAGAGCCCCGCCGGTCGTCTTTTTAGACAGGTGCAAGGAAGTCATGGGACTCAACCCAGCCCATGATCAGGCCCAGGAAGAAAATGTCAAGGCCAACCTGGCTTTGCATAGATGACAGAGGAACTGAGGAAACAGTGACTAGAGGCACAGGGGTCAGGGGAGAGGTGGACATTGGGGGACATCGAGGGAGGCCACGTTTTACCCAGCAACTTAAAGGTAGACCAAGGAAAGCTGGTAAGAGAGATTTGGGAGCTCATTTGGTTTTCCATTTCCTAAGGAAACTCATTTATCTTGAAGCGCTGAAAGGGATTTAATTAGAGGAGATTAAAATGAAACTTTATTTGAGAATATTTTCTCCTTCTCTTCCCTTTTCTATATTTTGAGAGTCTTTGGGGAGTTCCCTAAGGCTGAGTCAGGAATCCAGGTTTGGTGTCTCTCTGTTTGAGGTTTTCTTTGCTTCTCTGCATATGGCCCGAGGCACCAAGAGATCCTACATTCAGTGTCATTGACACAGATAGAATCTGGGCCCTCTTCAGAATATATAAAGCAAAGGGGAGCTGATGTGGGAATGTCTTTCTGTATGCTGTTAATATCAATTTTTAAATAAAGGAGCTGTTTTGGCCCATGACAGGCACCATAGAAGAAGTAAGAGGAGAAATCAGAGCATAGGTAGGAGAAGCAGGGCAGAGTCAAGAGATCGAGCAAGCTGCCCAAGGAGCAACATGTAAGGAGCACAGGTGAGCCACGAGCCACGTGGCAGACAGATTAATAGAAATGGACTGATTTAAGATGTGAGAGCTAGCTAGCAATGTGCTTGATCCATAGGCCAAACAGCATGAAGTCAATATAAGTGTCTGAGTCATTTCTAGGGGCCTGAGCAGCAGTGGCTGGGTGGCTAAGCGGCTAAGGGGTCTGGCACGACAGGGTCTGGGCCTCTGGCCGCCTGAGACCAAGAAACCCATCTGTGATTTCTTTGGGGTCGAAACATTAAAATGTGAGTTTATGGGCCAACATGTAACAGTGATTGCAACTGGTTTTCTGTGCTGAAGCACAGATTTTAGCGAGGTCACAATAGATACAAGCAGGTATCTTCCTACGGTGGCTTCTTAGGTCAAGGAGAGAAGGAGTCAGACAGGAAGGGCAAGAGAACAGCCCCTCTTCAAAACATAGCGGGAATGTAAGTGTATTGAGATGCTGACGTTTATCTCAGAGAATTGTTCATCAGCCCATGTTTTGCCTTGGAATGGCTGAGATGAACTCCAGGTGGCTGGCTACATTTACATCCTTCTAGTCACTTTTAGTTAGCCAGAGAGGGGCATTTTCTGACAGGGAGTTTGTGTGCATAATAATAGCACATGGGTTTGAGTTCTCTCTAGACAATAAAGTGTCATGACCAGAGCCCTGGAGATGGAATCTCTCCCTCACTTTCTCTGATGCCAAATCTTCACAGTTGTGTAGGCAGCTGTGTGGAGCAGAGAGCAGGCTGCAGAAGACCTTCCCATATTTTCTGTCACTGCAGAAACTTTACTGAGCTGAAGTCACAACTACACAACAGATTCCTGGGAGCCAAAAGGGTTTACATTTCACAGAGATCCAAAACTCAGAATTACTGACATTGGGTTAGAGCTTCTGGCCTCTATGGCAGTCTTACCCCAGATCCTGGGGCTCCTCTGAGAGGGAGAATCTGCAACTCCAGGCTGCCCCTGCCTGGGTGCTGATATCCCTGGGTGCCACAGAAGCAGTCCTCTGAAGCTGGATCCCATCCCCTAGGAACAAGCGGTGTCCTGAGTTACCAAGGTTGACCTTGAACAGAGGGAGGAAGCCGGAGTTTGTTTTGGTACACCATACCCCCAAACAGACTTTTAAAAACAGGTTTCCCGAAGGTTCTACATTGGGGATGACAGTGTACTAGAAACAATCTGAACGTCCACTACCGTCAATATTCTCTTCCTTTTCTGTTAACTTCTTCCTTCTCTCTTGCTTCCATCTATTTCCATAGCTTTCTTTACTCTTTTTTTTTTAAAAAAATTTAATTTCTTTTTTTACTTTACTTGACCGTTTTTTTTTCTTTTCTTTCCCAATATATGCAAATGAGGCTGGGGAGAAGGGGGAGAGGAGAGGGAGAGCACGCATGCGCATGCGCATGCGCGAGCGCCATCTTTGTTTCTTGCCGGCTATTTGTTTGTTGGTCTCGGGTACGGTTGTATGGTTGTTCCCTCACCTTATGGAGTGGTTGGAAGGATCAAATGTGAACTATTTATCCCAGTGCCTGGCACAAACTGTAAGGGCTCATTTCATACTAGCTCTTGGTTTTGAAGAGTTTGCCCTGAGAATAAGCAACCTCAAATGTAGAATATTCTGGTTGAGTGACACCCCAACCCCCTAAAAAAGTTCGTTTACCTAATGTTCCTTCAGAATGACTGTCTGGATACATAGAAAGCTCAGAGAAAGGCCAAGGCTTCATCTTGATATACTGAAGTAGCTTTCAAACAGTGCTGATACTCCAGCTACCATCTACACATGCATCAATAGAGAATGAAAAACTTTCAATAAACAATACTTGCCTTCAAAACTTTGGATATGTGTTGCGTTCCACTCTCTTTCATTAAAAAAAAAAAAAAGTGCTGCCAGGTGGTGGTGACACATGTGTTTAATACCACTACTTGGGAGGCAGAGGCAGGTGGATCTCTGTGAGCTCGAGGCCAGCTTGGTCTATAGAGGGAATTACAGGACAGCCAGGACTGATGCACAGAGAAACCCTGTGTGTGTGTGTGTGTGTGTGTGTGTGTGTGTGTGTGTGTGTGTGTGTGTGTGTGTATGTGTGTATGTGTGTATGTGTGTGTATGTATGTGTATATATGCATGTGTGTGTATGTGTGTGTAGGGGAATGAAAAACAAAACAGAATACTCAAAAAAAACAAAAAACATGCTCAACTCCTCCATGCTTCCAGTGGTTGTCACTTACTGTTAAAAAGTGGTCAGACGGGGCTGGAGAGATGGCTCAGTGGTTAAGAGCACTGGCTGCTCTACCAGAGGACCCAGGTTCAATTCCCAGCACCCACATGACAACTAACAGCTATAGCTTTAGCTCCAGGAAATCCAGCACCCTCACAGACATATATGCAAGCAAAACATCAATGCACATTAAAAAACTAAAGCAATGATAGGTAGTACTCTGTGTTCGTTTAATTGAAAATGGTTTCCATTAACTCATTGGGAGTGGCATTATTGGAGGCATGGCCTTGGTGAAGTAGTACATCACTGGAAAGCCGGCTTTAGAAGCTCAAGCCACTATCTCTTTCTGCTGCCTGTGAATTTAGATATAGGACTCTTAGGCACCTCTCCAGCACCATGTCTGCCTGCACACCACCGTGCTTCCCACCATGATGATAATGGACTAAACTTCTGAACTGTAATCCAGTCCCAATTAAAAATTTTCATTTCTAAGAGTTGCTGTGGTCATGGGATCTCTTTACAGCCACAGAAACCATAACTAAAACACACCTATTTTGTGTCTATGTTGTGCCAAACCCCTATCTGGAGTACTCAGAGATGTTAAGTCATTCCTTATAACTACGTTCTATAGCACGTCTCCTGAACATACTCTGCTGGAAGTATTACCTGATCCTTAATCATCTAGCCAGTAAATTCTGCCCTGAATAGTTAATTAAGCAGAAATGATAGTATTCTGAAGCAAACTGTTACCAATCCTGATGTGGAAGCAAGACCTTGATACTTACCACCAGCCTGGACTGGGTAAACTGAGACTTTACATATACTGTAGTTAGCATGCAAGCAGAGCACAGAACGAAAAATATAGAAGTCTTGTCACAAGTTAATGTCTTCCCAGACAAAAATTCCTAGATCATTTTATTTCATTCTTATTTTTAATGCATTTCCCAGTTAATTTGCTTTAAAATATTTAACGCATAGCGCTAATGTTGTTTTCTGACTGTAGAAGCCACGCCGTGTTCACTGCTAAAATTCTAGAACTTTCGAAGGCAAACATAAAAGTGAAAATCAAAGTGAGCTTAAACGCTGGAGCAGCTATTCACATGGGGGCAATGAGGTGTTTTTAGGCCTCAGACACTTTTCCTCGGCCTACAGTCACTCTTCAATATGAGGATCTGAGCATGCCGAGGAAGGCCACAGCTGTTGGGGCTGGGCAGCATCTGCTTTTCCCGGGCAGGGCAGGGCAGGGCAGGGTTGGGTGGGTACGTTACATCTGTCTGAGGCTCCGCTCCACCCTTTTCTTACTCGTAGTCAGCTTTATTTTATTGTTATTCTCAAGTCCTTGTAGGCTAACCGAGTTTTCTCAGTGAAGACACAGTTCTTTGCCCTACACTTCAGAGACCAGTCTACTCCTTCTGGGTTGTAGTGACTAAGTTGAGGGTCCCTCTGACTCCTTGGTGTAGAGCTAGATGTAAGGAGCCCAGGTCTTTATTTCTGCTGTCTATTTTTTCTTGCCTAAGCTATTTAAAATTTCAACAAGCTCCCTATCTTGAAGATTTATTCTTTTAAGTACACTCCAAACCTACTTTGTACATTATTATTCAAATATTGAACAGTAGTTTAATATTTCTATGAACCACTGAAACAGTTTATTAAGAAAATATCACTTAGGGGCTGGAGAGATGACTTAGCCATGAAAGGTGCTTGCTTCTCTTTTGGAAGACTAGAATTCTGCTCCCAAAGGCCATGTTGGATGGCTTACAATGGCATGTTGTCATTCCAGCTCTAGGGGATCCCCTTCTGGCCTCTGGGGGCACTTACACACAACTGCTCATACACCGCCTGCCCCTACAAATAAATAAATAAATAAATAAATAAAAACATAAAATGAACTCTTATACTTAGCAGTTGCTTAATACAGATAGCTGTTCTTGTCCCAGACCACTCCCTCTTGATTCTTTTTGTTTGTTTTTGACTAGGATACTGCATTTGACCCAACCATATCCATTTCAAATATTTCCCCATCGAGATGAGATAGAAAGTGACTTCACAGTGTTTCATTTTTAGGAAGACTCTGTGGTCTCCCCTTCCTTTTTCAAAGGTCAAGGTTTGCTGGGAAGGGTTGAACCTTAGTAGGAGGACAGGAAGAAGGGAAGACAAGAAGGTGGTAGATATAAGGTGCCAATAAGAAGATTCTAGAATTGCTGTTTTATAAAACGGAAGTCTAAGAAAACATTTCACATAGTGATACGATTTTATGGAAATATCTCTTGACCTCCTGCAAAGAGTGAACTTTTACTGAACCTCCCAGTCAAGTTAATAATACACCATGAGATCAACTAAGACTTAATCTGCTATCCTACTGTGTAATCAGTCTGTCTCTGTTCAACCTGCCTTTAAGAGAAGACTGTAACAACTGACCTACCTTACTTGCCTTGGATTTCCCATGCAATCAGCTTTTATAACCTAAACCAAATGTGTATCTTTAATATTATATAATCTTCTGTGCCCTCGACCCAGAAATATATATATGTATGTATGTGTGTGTGTGTGTTGTGGTAATTATTTGCTGAAAGCTGCCAATAGGCTGTCTCTACCCTTCCTTATATAGCAAATATCCACCCTAAATGTTGGAAGTAACCTATGGATCAGCTTGATAATGTGTTTGTGGTACTGGTTGTTGTTCTGAGTGCTTAGAGGTCAGTTAGGCTCAGTAATGTTTCTTCCCTTGTAAAACTTCATTAAAAAATTCATAAAGAATCTCTTTCCGTGCCATGTTTTCTGCAATGGTTGATAAATACAGAACAAAGGTCTTTGTTGAGGACAGACAGACATAGGGACAGTCAGATATGACTTCATTTAGACCAGCGTAGATACATACAATAGTTTATAGATGGTTTCCCATTCAGTACTAACTCCTCCTGGGTCATTGCTCTCAGTTTTACAAAACATCATTCCAGGACAACTCCTGGGATGGTATACAACTTGACTTCCTAGGTCTTTAATTTATTTATTTGTCTCTTTTAATCCCCAGAATCTTCTCAATCTTTTCTTTTTTAAATCCATTCAACGTGATGGCCTGTTTATGATTTGCTTGTGTGCATTTGACTGTTACCATTGTACCTGACTTCAAAGCTGTGCCTTCAGACTTGGGCATCTGGCCCTTGTAGTGCTTCATCTGGTTACTGGCTTACCACGGTCAACTCAGTTTCCACAGAGGTGAGGAGGCATTTGACACAGCATGAAAGTTGTATTCATACCGGACAAGCACCGAGGGCTATCATTTATAAAGGAAAACCATGCTTTAAGTACTCCCAAGCAAAGCAGCCACAGTTGACTCCCTCACCTTTTTCCAGTATCTGCTCTACTTTCTTTTAACCCAAGAGGAGAAAGTCTCTGCCTGTCTCAAATGATTGCATCTCAAATAGATCTGTGTTCTCCTCTCTTGGGTCTAGTTATTATTATTATTTCTTACAGAGAATCTCCTACTTTGTTTGAAGTTATAGACTATCAAAGCTGGAGGTGATTTAGAGATCAGATGTGGTGTAAGCATTTTATTTTATAGGGGATAACACACAGCCAAGAGATTGGTAGATATTCTGTGGTGACTTACATTATTTGTAATGAAGCTGGACTAGAAACCAGATCCGGATGCTGATCTGTTCCTCATGGTTTGTGGTCTATCTATGCTTTGGTAATGTGCTTCTTCAGAGGAACTTTGTGTCATGATGCTATTGTGTGGCTACTTCCTATGAAGTAAAATATTTTCTTCTTCTCTTAGTTAGGGTTTCTATTGCTGTAAAGAGACACCATGACCATGGCAACTCTAATAAAGGAAAACATTCAGTTGGGACTGGCTTACAATTCAGAGGTTCAGTCCATTATCATCATGGTGGCAAGCATGGAGGCAAGCAGGCAGACATGGTGCTGGAGAAGGAGCTGAGACCTCTACATCTGGATCCATAGACAGCAGGAAGAGACAGTGATAGTGGGCTGACTTGAGCTTCTGAAACCTCAAAACCTACCTCTTAATGACACACTTCCTCCAACAAGACCACACCCACTCCAACAAGGCCACACCCCATAAGAGTGCCACTATTTGGGGGGATCATTTTCTTTCAAACCACTCCAGTCACCAAACTAGACTTGGGTTGAATAGTCTCCTTGGTGTGATGTTAGTACCCTCTCTGAGGTAAACAGATATTTCTTCATGTTTTCCTAGGAAAAGCCACATAACAGAATCAGTGCCTGAAGAAGAATGGAATCGAGTGAGGAACAGTTGTATAACCCCTTTGATGGGTGATGATTCATTCAAATAAGGCTGATACATCTGAGAGCAGAGCACTCAGGGGCATGTCTGGTATGGTTACTTCTCCCTGTGTGGTACGGAATTGTGTGCTTCTTTGCTTCAGTAGAAATTTGTGTGCGTCCTGATGTGGATGACAAGTCATGTGAGCAAGGTAGAGTCATGTAAGGGTAGAGGCATCTTTGTGGTACTTCCAGGCTGGCCATCTTCTTCTTTGTGCCATTGGCTTGGCATGTCTTTTTGATGAATGGGATCTACTGTTTGAGTGTGGAGTTGTGCCCCGTGGCTGATGGACTAGAGAATACACTACATTTGTTGGAAGTAGTATTGGATGTAATGGAGTCAAAGGCAGCTGTGGAAAGTTTCATGACCTTTGCTGTGGACACTAAAGCTTATAGAACATATAACTGAGGCTTGGCTGTCTGTTCAGAAGGAACACATTCTGGTAAGTTCTTGTCTAAGGAATTATAACCAGAAGAAAGCAGGTGGATACAAACCTTTGACTTATTCTTTTATTTGACAGAAAAATCAAAAAGGGGATGAAATGAAGCACATGATTGGGTTTTCTTTATAGCTTGTAGGGTTCAAGAGAAAGAAAATATAAACTAGGCATGTGCTAACATCCATTCTTGGGGCCCCCATACTTGAAATCTATGAGAAGATCATACAACAAGGAGTAAGTAGGAGGGAGGAGGCAGAAATGTAGATGATATGTATCTACAAGCCTGATATTTATCACAGAGGAAGAAAAAAAATCCCATGATTCAGCAGGCCAGGGTGTAATAGTGACTCAGTACAGGAAACTGATAATTGGGGGCATTTTCTGCTTCTGAACTGCTTGAATCAGGGAAGACTTTTAAATAAATAAAAGAGTCCCCCAGAACCTTGTTCACAAGGCTGTGACACACAGGGAAGGATGGGAGGGGTCTGAGTGCTCCAGAAGCAGACATTGAGTAATAGGACGACTCATCCATCCTTGGGACAAAGGCTGCAGAAGCCGAGGAAATATGAGAGACACAAGTCCGTTGTGGACTGGCTCATATTAGTCATGGGGAACACTTGGTTATCATTGGCTGAGGTCCCTGTGAATGTCAGAGACTCAAGACAGTAGAGCATGAATAGGAAGGATGGAGGGAACCGGGCATATAAGGGCAAGTGTCTGAGGCCTAGCAAACAAGGCCTGGTAGGAATAGGTTCACAGGGGAGTTAAGAAGTTGCTCCAGTTGGAACCTTAGACTTAGTATGGGGATGTGATCCTTATGAAGCAGGGGAGTCCCTGGTGGATCTGAATGACCTAGATGGCATATAAGTCAGGTTCATAAAGAGGGAATAAGAAGAAAAAAGAGCAGACAGAGGGGCATTCTGGGTCACTCAAGAGTGAATGTGATAAGATTTGTATGAAGCCTGAAGATCTCAGTGGGAAAAAAAAAAATGGACAGTTACATGTGGTGTTTGTGAATGGCTTTAGATTGTAACAACAGTTTGCCAAAGAGGGTAAAAGAAAGAGAAAGTGACAGAGAAGTATGAAAACACTGTTCGCCTCATCGGTGTACACGTGCAGTGATCCCCAGAGTATGCATGTGCATCATTTACCAGGAGCGGAGATTGTTCATGCAGCCTAGGAAGCCCCATTGGGCAGCTGGGTGTGGTCAATGAAAGGCAGCCCTGGGCCAGCTGCAGAGCCGTCCCAGAAGCTGTCAGAGCCGGCAGGCCCCGGAAGGGAGGGTGTAGTCCTCTTTAGTCCCAGGCCTGATAGAACAGCACAAGCTAGTTAGCCATGCTATGTGTTTTGGAGGGGAGAAGATGCATTTCGCCCAGAAGGGATACAAAGTAGGGTGGCTGGAAGAGAATGACTAAATTATAGTCAAGTAAAGTGGTAACCCCCCCCTGCCATTGTCATATACATAATATCTGTGTCACTGAACCTAACATTCTTTTAAGGAAACACATAATGAAATCATCAGTTCTCTCTTTCTCTCTCTCTCTCTCTCTCTCTCTCTCTCTCTCTCTCTCTCTCTCTCTCTCTCTCCTCTACTCTCTCTTCTCTCCCCCTCTATTTTTCTGTTGATCTGGCTGGCTTTGTATTTGTGGTGATCCTCCTACCTCTACCACCCAAGTGCTGGAACTGTAGGCATGCAGAATGCACTCAGCTTTTCCGCATAAACTTCTGTCTCCCAAACACTTCCCAGAGTCCAGAAATACAAAAGCATTGGTGTTTAGTACAAACTTCTTTTGTGATTTTTGGCAGATCCTCTATCTGCTCAGTACCTTTTGGAAGTGGCAGGAACATTTTCCTTTTGGGGACTTGCTTGTCTCTCATTGGTTACATTCTGCTGGGGCTATTAATGACTGGAGATGCTCTGCTCACCCCAGCCACTCTGCAGGCAAGCTGTAGGACTCACCCAAATGGATGCCACCCTGAAACCTGTTCCCACTCGGTGACACAGGGACCAAAGAGAGGGCATGTACTCCAGCAGTAATACCACACAGACTGTGACACTATTCCTGTGACACGGGCTTTGAGGGGTCTCACTTTAGTCTTCTCTGATTGTTCCGAGCCCACTCATATCGCTCTAGAAAGTCTCTGTTTCATCATATTAGTCAAAGTAGATTCTAACTTTGACAGCCAGAGCCTTGTATTTCCTTTTCCTGTAGTGAAGAAGCTCAGGAAAAGAATTTATTTAGGCTCATGGTTCTGAGAGAAGCACATTGTGTTCGGGAAGGAACCTGAGGCTGCTGGTCCTGTTGTATCTGTAGAGAGCCTTGGATACTCTGGCTCAACTCTTCTCCCATTCACGTGGTCTGGAATTCCAGCGAGGGTTTTCTTGCTTCAATTAACCTAAATTCAATAATGCTTCACAGACATGCTCAGAAGCTACCCCAGTTCAGATACTCTCTCACAACCATGCCTAGAGGCTTGTATTTTAGGGGATTATGGATCTCATCAGACTGATAATATTAATCATCACAAACCTTAATTAGCTTGATGGATAGTCATATTCGAGGATTTCAGTCAATTCTTTTCATCAAAACTATATCTACTTGTTCATCACACGGTGCCAAATAAAATGCCAAGAATTGTCATGAGGGCTGTTTACATCAACCCAAGATAGGAAAGGAAAGCTGTTTCATTTTGGTTGCGAACACCAGGTGTTTCAGTCTGTGCGGGCAGCTATGAGAGCGTGTCATAGAGCAATTTAGAGCAGAAATTTATTCCTCATCCTTCTGGAGGCCAAAGATTAAGGATTTACAGACACTGATCTGGTGTTCCCCCAGTCTCCAGCCTTGGACAACTACCTTTACATTTATCAGGTACCAACACATTTAGGATGGTCCTATCTCATGAACCTGTCATGTAGACCGAAGTTTCTGGCCTGGCCTAGCCCTGAGATCCAAACCAGGAATCCCAAACAATCACACAAAGTCTTATATTAATTATATGTTGTTTTGCCTATGATTTAGGCATATTACTTGCTAATTCTTACTCTTAAACCAGCCCTTGATTCTTGTTTAGTCCCGTACCTTAATACCTTTCCTCAGGGCATTCTTATCTTCTTCCCTCTGTGCCTCCCTGGCATCTCTGCTTTGCTCTTCCTCTTCCAGAATTTTCTTAGTCTGGTAGCCTGGCCCATACTTCCTGTCTGCCTTCTGGCCAATCAGTGTTTTATTAAACCAATAGGAGTGGCAAATATTTACGGTATACAAGAGCATAATCCCACAGTACCTTCAGGAGGTCCCACCTCCAAATCCTGCCACTCACTGACAAGTAGGCTTTAATGTGCAACTTTTGACATCACAACATTCTGCTAAGTGTGAGTAAGTTGGCCAAATTCATATAGTTTGTAGTTGGTAGAGCTGGGGTTTGAATTCAGGACCACTGTTTTTTGTTTTGTTTTGTTTTGTTTTTAACATATCTGTTTGTTCCTCCTGTTCCCCCCTATCCCCTTAATAGTTCTGTTGGGAATCTAAAGGTATTAAAATTAAAGCTAAATATTTTTCTTAGAAAACAAATTATTGCCTATTCAGAAGATTTAGGATATATATATATGTATATATATGATGTTTATATATAATATGTACTTAGGACAATTTAAGTATCATAGGAAGTATATATCTGAGCCACTATAGAAGATTTATGGAGTGATAGTGCATGCTGACCATAGAGAGATTAATCAATTCAATTTTCTTGTCTTACTATTAGGAAAACAGAGTTCAACAGATGTCTATATTGTCAAGCATTAATGAAGTTACTATGTGCAGATAATGAGGCTTAGATCCAAACTAATTTAGACAGGTGGGACTGGTAAAGTTACACAGCTCAATTAAAATGTTTCGGCTGAAAGAGGCCTCCAGGTTTCCTATAATAATGTATCCATCTGCCTCTCTCAAGTCAAGTTTAGACAGTCGAGTTTAGACTGTCTTTACAGCTTACAGAGAAGGAGTTTCACCTCCTTTGTGAAGTGCTGAACATCATTCACACTTCAACCTAATGACAGTTTTATAAGTAAATGTAGAGCATTTTAGATATCGGTTGAAAAACTAATCTATTCTATTTAAAGGCATGTTAAACTGTTATTTGGAAAAACAGAAGCCACCTCCCAAGCAAACTGAGATAATGCCAGGTAAATGAGAGAGGTGTAGTAACTGTGTCATATATTTTCACAGTTAGAAATAATGCAAGTCCTAGGCTTCAGAAATAAACTATGTGGAAGATGGTTTGGCAAAGGAAATGTTGTCTTTAACAGGGTTAATAGTGATTCATAGGTGCTTAATAGGGGGTTTTGCAACCAAGAATGAATTTGGTAGGTTTATCTAGGGTTTTTCCACAGTGGAACTCAACACAGCAAATTTTGTTTTTGTTTTTCAAGACTGATTTTCTCTGTGTAGTCCTGGCTGTTCCGGAACTTTCTCTGTAGAACAGGCTGGTCTCAAACTCAGAAATCTGCCTGCCTCTGACTTCCTAGTGCTGGAATTAAAGGTGTATACCACCATGATCCGCTAACACAGCAAATATTTATTTCTTGTACATGTGACCTTGGAGGATGAATCGACCTTTCAGCATTTGTAAGGGATTAATTTCAGAAACTTTCACAAACTCCCAAATCTACACATGCATAAGACCCTTACATAAAACAATGATTCCATCTGATCCATGCACACTTTTCCTGTTGTTTAAATTAAGTATAATACACAATACACTGTAAATGCTATGTAAGTAGGTGATACGGGGTAGTTTGGAGGAGTGTTAACAAGGGAAAAACATGAACCTGGTTAGTATACCTTTTTCATTGAATATTTTCATTCCATAGTTGTTAGGATCTTCTTATGCCCTCTAAAAATGTTTAAGCTGTGTGTTATTCTCCATTTACCCTTATTGATGCATTTGGTATCTGTTTCCGTCCAGCCCTGGTGGCTGGAGACTTCCCTATAGACTATGATCACTCAGCAACCTTTGCAGTTTTCCTTCTGATTGGATCTTCTCAAGTGAGGGGGCAGGGCTACAGCACAAGAGCTGGATGAAATGGATGAATGGTACCTAAGCTCCACTGCCTCCCTCCCTTATACTAAGTGAAGGCTGTGTTCTTTTTGGAACTAGGAGGGTTCTCTTCCAAAACTGCAGCCTCGATAATGCTATTGATCAGCTCCTTCTTTGGCTTGAAGACGTGGTTTCCGTAACTCGTTCCTTTGCCTGCCACACATCTGGAAACAGCTCCATTAAACTCTTCCAGTGTGTGATCCGTTTTTTCGAGACAGGATTTCTCTGTGTAGCTTCTGAGCCCGTCCTGGAACTCAGGGCTGGCCTCGAACTCACAGAGATCCGCCTACCTCTGCCTCCTGAGTGCTGGGATTAAAGGCCTGTGCCATCCCTGCCTAGTCAGGCCTGTCTTTTAACCAGGCACCCAAAGTAGAAAAGCAAGTTAAAGAATGCCTTGGCATTAAAGTCAGCAAGTCAAGAATTTGAGACTTTAAAAAAATTTTTTTTAACCCTTGTATGTTTTCAAAGAGCATCGTAATTTTTAAAAAGAAAACTCTTCTAGATTAAAGTAAACTATGGGGATAAGGACCGGATACAGATTTAGAGTCACTATGGAAACACAGAGTGAGGAAAACTCATCCCAAATGAAGATGACCCTGTCCCAGACTGAGCCAATAGGAGGAAGCTAAGAGAGCATCAATGGTGCTCTGCTTCTTGACTGAAGACACTGTGGGACTGGCGGCCTCAGCCTACAGCCTCTGTGACTTCCTCCTACAATGGACTGTACTCTCAAATTATGCGCCCAATAAATCCATCCTTTCTTTAGCTGTCTTTGGCAAGGATTTTATTACATCTGCTGGAAAAATTACCAACGCATGCACCCCCCACACACATATCCCTACCTACCTTGTTTGGAAAAACCTAGTCTTTCTCTCTCTTTCTCTCTATGTGTGTGTGTGTGTATAAATATATATACACACATACATATATGCATATGTAGGCAATGTTTTATAAATGTTTATATATGTAAAACATTGCCAATAGATACATATATAAAAAATATACATACTGCCATTGTGGAGAAATGCTAGGTATATTTAATATTGACTAAATTTTAGATTACGTTATATTTTCAAAAGATCTGACAAACATTGTGATGTTAGGAAAATGTCCTTTTTAAAAATATAACTTATTTCTATCTTATACACATCGGTGCTTTGCCTACATGAGGGCGTCAAAAGCCCTGGAACTGGATAGACTGGTGCAGGCTGCCATGTGGGTGCTGGGAATTGAACTTGGGTCCTCTGGAAGAGCAGCCAGTGTGCTTAACTGCTGAGCCATCTCTCTAGCCCTGCAAATGCCCTTTTCAAAGAGGTACATCAAAAGCGTTAAGTCAAAGTATGACTATACCTTCCTTTGAAATGTCTAGCCAAGGGGCTGGAGAGATGGCCCAGCATTTGAGATCACTAGTTGCTCATGCAGAGGACTGGAGTTTGATTTCTAGCATCCACATGGCACCTCAAAACAGTGACTTCAGTTCCAGGGGAACAAGACATCTTTTTTGAGCCCCAAACCTGTAGGTTTCACAGATGTACATGTAGGTAGAACACCCATTCACATAGAATAAAATAAAAGCAAATGGCAAAATATTTAGAGGGCTATTATGGCAGACTTACCAGGTGTTTAATGTAACTGACTGGGATATATTATTTATCTCTTTAGCCTTTCAATTTCTGTGTATTTCTGAACATGTCCATACTAAAATTGAATGCTAGAAAACAGTAATAAAGAGAAAAAAACCAGACATACCCAAGGATGATTTCTCTGTTTCCAAACGGCTATTGTTTTCTTGTGTCCATTTCTGGACAGAGTTTGCTCAAAACAGCAGCAGCTAAGGCCTGGGCCCTGAATTTTTTATGGCCTATAAAAACTTGTATAAAGTTGTGTGTGTGTGTGTGTGTGTGTGTGTGTGTGTGTGTGTGTGTGTGTGTGTGTATTTAAACTTAGCTCTTCATGCCAAACATAGGCATATGTGCGCAAAAGGTTTGTTTTCATTAATGAGAACATTAGGAGACTTCATTAAGAGAAAGGTCTTTGAAGCTAAATAGGATACAGAGAAGGGCAATTTAGAAGCCACCTTGAAGTGATCAGCATTGTCTTGAGTTTCCTGTGAGTAAGCCAGTGTAGACAGATGGCATGGGGTCTGATACTTCCCAGCACCCTGCTAACGTTGAGACCTCATCTCAGTCCTCAGAACAGTGCCCCCAGAAAAAGCCTGAGATACATTTGAGCTCACAGACCCTGTCCCTGCTAGAGAGAAGAACAGGTTAAGCCTCGATGGAGTAAAATTAATTTTGAGTCAACTGCTTCATGAGCTCCAGACATTTATTTAGCTCAATTTAAACAGTATATGAATATGTAAAAATTAAAGTAATTCTCTTCCTGGATAACATTTAATCCTTTTTAATACTTTACCATTTGATGAAAGGCCAGAAAAAAAAATCTGTGCATATTTCACACAAATTATTTTTGAATGTTTTTTAATTTGTATTTTAGGGGGAATTTTTAAATGTGAGTACTATATTACATCATTTTCTCCTTTCTCTTTCCATACATCTGTCTCAGGTGAGGTTGCCTTACAGAAAACTCAACTGTCATAACTCACTCAGTTTATGAACATAATGGGACATCCAGAGGGGCTGTAAGCAGAAAGGGTATCTCCCACCTGTTTCTAGCTAAGGGAACGTGATAATCAGGCCTTCTGTGCTCGTATAGTTCAGAGAAGTTGTGGTTCTATTCATTTGAGAGTCTTTGGCTAAAACATCACAGTGGGCCAAAATGGCTGGAGTATGTGCTAATCTGTGAGGCTTTTAGAAAATCTCTTCTTGGGCTAGAGGGATGGCTCAGTGGTTAAGAGCACTGGCTGCTCTTCTAGAGGGCCCAGCACCCACATGGCAGCTTCCATGCCTGCAACTCTAGTTCCAGGGGATTGACACCCTCACACAGAGACACATGCAGGCAAAATGCCAGTGCATGTAAAATAAAAGATGTGTTGGAGAAAATGCCTATCGGTCTCTAGATGTTATCATGCCAAGATACCAGTCAACAGGAGCCTGCTGTAAACCTACTTCCCCAAACCCAAGAGTCACGACTGGGTTTGTCACTAATGACAAAGAACACCTGGATGACCAGACTCCTGAGTTGATCAGTTGCTCCTAGGATCCTGTGGAGACACCGAGGATGAATTAGGGCTGTTGCTCCCACTCAAGAGTAGGCAACACATAATAGCAGACCAAGAAAAGGGAAAGAGGTCTTCATCACACCTACAAGCTGCATAATTAACCAAACCTGGAGTCTTTGTACTTCTGGTTTTCTTGTTTTTAATAAATACACTACTGTTGAAAGTGTGTGGAGTTTGTAGTGAATTTGGACTTGATTTTGCTTATTGGGTGTCTGAGGTCTCACGTAGGGGGGAAAATCTACATTAGGACCAAATGGAACACTGGAAAAGGAAAACATTCCATTGGTGGTCAGAAAGAGAAGACAGGCAGTGTGGGAACCTGAAGTACCATCCGGGTTGGCAGAGGACTCTGTCCTGGCAACCAGAGGAACAGGATGGTGGCTAAAGGCCAGCAGGGCTGCTGGTGGCCTTGCCAATGAGGTTGAAGTTCAGGGCAGTTTCAGCAGGAATGGGTCAGGAAGCCAGGCAGAAGTCAAGGCGTGGGGAAGACTGGTAGGCCAGGGCTATGAGACCTGGCACAAAAGTTATATATAGAGAGGCGATAGTACATCTCTAGAGGTCTGCATTAGGTATGGAATAGGACACGCCTCCCAGGATCCTACATGGCAAAGGTAGAAACAGAGCTCCGATGAGAGACTGTTGCATTTGGCTGAGAAAGAAACACTCTTTTTGGAAATAACCTTAGCCCGTTTTCTTGGTGGTATTTCTAGAACGGCTTAGTTTTTCTCCTAAACCTTTAACAGGCGCACCACCCCCTCCCACCACCACATCTGTATTTCGTCAATCTCCAGTGTCCAGAAATCCCCTGGTGTTTGATTCTCTGAAATGGGCTCCCTCTACCCTCATTCCAGAAAGGTTGCTTGTCTATGCTGGGCAGAATCAGTCTGGATCCTGTGTGGAAGACCCTTAACTTGCAGTGTGACTTCTATTTACTCGTTTATTCCTTTATTAATTTTTCCCCCTCATTTATTTACAAAGTCATCTGTAGGCCGATTCTTCAGACTCTTATAATTGGACTTTCTGGAGGAGACAGCTTCCAAAAGAAGGAAAGCTGATGTGGCAGTAGCGTCCTCTGGGGGACCTCAGAGCATTCATTTCTCTCTGATTCAGCCAGGAAACCAACTGGCCAGGAGCCCGTCTTCCTTTGGACTCTGTGGCAGCTGACGTCATAAGGAATGATTTTAATTTGCTCAATGGGCTGAGTTCTGGGGTAGTATCAGCACCAGAGAGTAGTAATGATGTCGGATAAAAGACGAAACCTCAAAGAGTGAAGTTCTCCGTGGTCCTGCTTCATTCTGCTCTGTCTCACGAAGTTAGGCTTGTTTGACCAGCACCTCAATTCAGTGCGATGCTTCAGGAAGTGAACGGAGAGATGCTTTTCTGCCATGCAGACAGCAACAGGGGCTGGAGAGATGAGTCACTCGGTGCTGGCCTTCCCTTCTATTTTGATTCTCAGCATCCACATCAGTGAGCTCACAACCACCTAAGACTTCAGTTGCAGGAGATCTGACACCCTCTTCCGGCCTCTGTGGGCACTCACATACATGCGCAGTTCATACACACGCAAACACACATAATAAAGTCTTTAAAAAAAAGTACCATTCTAAAGTCATAGGATAAATATAAAATTGGAAAACATTTATAGTTCATTTAATGAAAAAGATCTTCTTTATGTATATAGGATATTCTCTTAAATCAGTAAGAAAAAGACCACCAACCCAAAGAAAAGTGTGCAAAATAAAATTCACAGAAAAGAGAGTGTATTTGTTAAGCATAGTAAGAGATAGCTAGCTTTATAACAGTAGGTATTGAATTGATTCAAAGAGCCATTCTTAATGCTGAAAGCCAGCGATCCTCATTTTTTCTAATGTTACAATGCTTTAATAGTTCCTCCTGTTGGGATGACTCCAATGATACAAATATTTTTGTTGCTGTTTCATAACTGACTTTGCTACTGTTATGAGCAATAATGAAAATATGTGACCCATGATCTCTGTGAAAAGGTTGGTTAGCCCCAAAGGGATCGTGACCCACATGTTGAGAACCATCATTGTTGGGTGATAGAGAAGTTAAGGATGTACAAATGTGAGGAGATGGATCCTCTCACATGTGACTAGTGGGATAATGAATTTATATAATTTTATGAAGGGTTATTTGGAAATAACCTTTAAAATTGAAAATAGTCTTTAATGCTTTACCTTATGAAAACTAATAGTAGGGATTTATTTTATAGATTTATTTATATATAGACATTGAAATGCTCATGGTGTTACAGTAAGAGCAGAAAACTTGAAATGATGTAAATATTTGTCAACGGGATTAATTAACTAAATTATGGCACCCTAGACAACGAAGTATGATATAGTCATAAAAATGACAATATTCTTTATGTAAACATTGAAAGATCACAAGATATTTTTATTAGGTTCTTTTTAAACAGGGTGCAGAATATGAAGTAACAAAAGAAAAGAGTGGGTTTATTTCTATATGTGGAATATTCCAGGAAGATAGCCAAGAGTTTGCTACTATTTAGCACCTTGGTGGTAAGGAATTTAATGTCTGGGACAGGATATGAGAGTGGAATCTGTGCCCCCCCCCCCAAGGGATGTATTGCCAATTCAAATCAGTCAGCATTTTTTTAAAATAATAAAAATGTTCAGACATGCTCTGTCTGAAAAGATCCAAAGTCATCCTGTCTGTGCTATGCTCTACTTTTTCTTTTCTGTCTATTTATTGTTGGCTTTAGTGACTATTTTCTCCTTCAGGCTGCGTGTTTTCCACTTCTAATCTTGTTTACCTTCTGACCATTCTGTAGGGGTGCAGTAGGCACCCTCCCCTCTCCACGCAACCACCGGGATCTATGTGTCAGGCTGGAGGTATTCAACCTTTAATCCCCGACCCAGCACCTCATCCCTAGGAGTAGACTTGGGTCATGGTTGAGAGTTTAGCAGGCAGCTCATTATCTATTTGCAGGTGTGTGATACTTTGAATGTAGTTTGCCTTTATAATCTCATAGGGAGTGGCAAGTTGTTGGCCTGGGAATGGCCTTGTTAGAGGAAGTGTGTCACTGTGGGGGTGGGCTTTGAGCTTCCTTATGCTCAGGATCATGCCCAGTGAGTCAGTCGGTCCTGCAGCCTCTGAGTTAAGATGTAACACTCTCAGGTCTTCAGTGTGGTGATATGTGAGGCAGTGGAATCTTTAAGAGGTGGAGACTTCTGGGAGGTTATTAGGTCACTGGAGTGTGTTTCCTTGGAAGGGATTAGTAGTTCTCCTGGGATCCCAGTGTCTCTTTAGGTTTCCATTTCCCCATGTGATCTCTGCCTCAGGCTTTTGACTGTGTGATTCGGATTCACCGAGCTGAGCCAGTTCTAGAACTGGACGTGCCTTTGAACTTCCCAAGCAACGAGCTAAAAATTCTTTGTTCTTTATAAGCCAGCTAGCCTCGGGTATGCTGTTACAGTAACAGAAAATGAACTTTCCATATGCCAAACGCACAATCGGCGCATTGATAAACAGTATTGCCTCCAGCTCCCACGGAAGAGAAAATTTAAGAATCAAGAGAAACACTTCAGGGCCATTTGATTGAATGTTTAGTGATATCTTCAGAGTATCAGTTTCTCCTTATCCTCCTGCTTTGCTTTGTATGAAGCTGTTTCAACCCTGACGATATAAAAAGTGGCTCAGTAGTTCCAGGCTTGCTGTGCCTGCCAGGAAGGTGAGGGAGAGTTATTTCCATTACCCAAAGAAAACTTATTGGCCCTATTTTATTAACATTGCTTCCTTTACTTGTACTGGAAAATGGGCTTATACTGAGCAGTTTTAATCCAAGGTGTTTATTCTACTAGTGGCACAAAATCAGGGTAGCTCTTAGAGATTGGATATGTGGAGGAGGTTGTGGGCATTTTAATAAAAATTGGAATGGATGTCAGGAAAGCATACCCTATCTAGGAGGTAAGGGGATTGTTTGAAGGATTAAATGGGATGCAATAACATATAAACTGGCTCTTCACAATGCTGGTGCATATCAGGTAGCAATCATTGCTAATTTTTTCTTCCTTGTTGGATTTAGTCAGCTGAGCTACACTGTGTTGATTCTAGAGATCTCTCCTCTTGATGGCTCAAGACTTTGTCTTCACAGGGTGAGTAAACAGGAATGAGATGTGAATACAGAAGTCACCTGCCAGTTCAAGAGTTCTCTCACCCACATCAATTGCTGGTGCTTGTGGCCCACGGAGGACATGGCATTTTATACTCAGCTTCCAGAATAGGTGAAAGAAGCCTCGACCCCAGCTTTCTAAAGGTCCCCTTCCTTAGTCAGAGAACGCTGTGGGCCAGTCACTCTTTTTAAGCACTTCAAGTTTAGAGGTCCAGAAGGGATTGCCTGCAAAGGATCTCATGTTTCCCAGGTGGCTTCACACATGACCTTTGTAGTCAAGAGTTGTGTTTGCTTGGATGCCTCTGTCCACTTGCTAAAAGCTGTAAAATGCAATGAAAATAATTTGTTCATGAGCCTGAGCCTCCTCATGATACTGTCACTATAATCTTATAGATGATTTAATCTGTGTATCTGTGAATATGTGTGTATGGCATGTGTATGGCATGTATGGTGTGTGGGGGTATACATGTGAACAGAGATGCCCATGAGTGTACATGAGTGCAGAGGCCAGGGGTCAACATCAGAATATAAGATGTTTTTCTCTATAACTTCTCACCTTACCTTTTGAGACAAGGTCTCTCCTTAAGGCAAGGGCACACCGATTGGCTAGGGAGCTCTGAGTAGCCATCTGTCTCTGTTGCAGCCCCTCCCTCACTAGGCTTCTAAACCCATGCTTCCATTCTGGCCTTTTATTTGGGTGTTGTTGTGTATCTGAACTCAGATCCTTATGTTTACATTGGCAGGTACTTTACCACTATACTGTCTTCCCAGCCCGGAAAGATAATTGTTCATGCATCAAGCTCTTTATCTGTAAAATAGGTCTTGAGTCCGCTACCAACCTTTATGGGTCTTGTGAATATCAAAGATATGACATTTTGAGAGTACTTTGGGAATGGAAAAATAAAATGTAAGTAAAGGTTTAGCCACCAAAACAATACAAGTGGATTGAGTTTCTCCACATTTAACTTGGGGTATATGAGACAAAACGGACTGAGAGAGGAAGGTCATGTGGGCGCTTCTTGTTTACAGCAGCAGACATGTCTAGCTTTTATAAGCAACCATGTACTAATTGCCCATGTGAGCTAGGTAGCTGATTCAATCTTTTTAATAAGCTTATAAAAGTTATGATCTGGCTTTACAAATGAAGAAGCTGAGCAGAAGAACGGTTAAGCAGCTGGACCCATGCCATGCACTGAAGCAGTGACTGGCCAGGATTTGACACTCCTATCCATGCATCCTCAAGGCAGTGGATATGGAAGACCATGAGGTGATTCGGTAAAGTAGTGACCACCCAGGATGGAGCAGCTCAGAAGACAAGGAGACCTTCATCCAGAAGTCATCCAGAAGCTTGTAATAAGTCACTTGCCTGTTCATCCTTCTAATCCACATCCATTCACAGAGAGCCGCTCATGTAACAGGAGCTATGCTCAATGGAGGATAAAACAATAAATAAAGCGGAGTCCCTGAAGGGCTCAGGAAATAACAGCACACCAGAGTGGCTTGTCAGACATCTCCTTTATTCTCAGCTCAATCCTGTTAGGAAAATTGCTCCTATTGCTTGGCCACTATTAAAGTTTTAAACATTATTGTTCCGAAGAAATGATCTGCTTACACAGCTTCCTGCCAGAGAATGGCACGGGTCCATAATAGCCGAAGATCATCTACCCAATGATTTTATTTCAGCGGCAACCACACAGTGGCTCTGAAATGGCCATAATTGCCAATTGCTCTGGGGATTATCTTATTGTCTGGCTACCGCGTTGGAGACAGTGGAGCTTTAAGAGGCTATTCAGTAAGAGTGGCAGCCGAACTAATTTTTATTTTTCTCTCAATGACTCTCAAAGTGAGCATCTAATTCAGAGCCCATAAAGGTCTGAAAGAACTTCTGTGATAAAAATCTATGCCTTTAATGCTAAAAAGAGACGGAGTTAAGGAGCCATTCAGAAAGCCAAAGGTGAGGCGCCTTCTTAAGTGGGGTGTTTGTGTTTTTAGGTGATGAGTTGTCATGAGATTTAAATGAAAGCAGCCACTGAAATGATGCTTGCATCTGAATTTAAACAAGCTATACCTCTTTACCTTGCCCAGTGAAAATAACCATCTGCACATCACACTCTTCTATACCAATGTTGTCTGATCTAAGTTTCTTCCAGATAAAGAGGGGGATACAGCCTTTGTTAAAAAACCTACTAAAGATCAGACAAATCATCTGCTTTGTTCATTTCACACGAGCCAAGACCTTCTGAGTGAAACTGGGTTTTTGTCAGTTTGCAAAGCTCTTCTCTCTTCTCATATACAGACTCATCAACTGTTCTCAAAGGCACTGCCCTGTGCCAGGTGTGCAAAGATAAGCAATGAGTCATACACTGTGTGTGTGTGTGTGTGTGTGTGTGTGTGTGTGTGTGTGTGTGTACTTGAGCATGATGGTTGTTATCTTGGCAGATTCTAGAATCATCTTGGGACATGGGCCTTTGGGTATCCCTATGGGAATGTCTTATCAGGATAGTTAATATAGGAAGACCCATCTTAGCTATAGGTGGGGACCATTCCCTGGGCAGGGAATCCTGGACCGTATGAGTAAAAAAAGGCAAGCAGAGCACTAACGTGTACATTCCCCGCTTTCTTTTCTTGGTCTGTGGATGCAACACAACGAGCCTCTTTAAGCTTTTGCCATGACTTCCTCACCATAAAGCTCTGTACCTTGAATGATAGAGGAAAAATAACCCCTTTTGCCCCTCTTATTTGTTGGGGCATTTTTTTCATAGAAATAGGAAAGGAACCAAGCCAGGTGGAGATGGTAGTGTGCCATGGTTCGGATTTGGTGGGTGGTGGTGGGTAATGAGAATAAGAGGGATGGATGTGTGCTGGTAACAATAGGCATTTAATTATGGGATAGTTCTTTGTGCCAGGAGTGTGGTCTGGCTTAACTAATGTCTCTGCTTCAAGCTTTCTCAAGAAGTTGCGCTTGGTGTGGAAGAATTGGGCAGGATCTAGGTCATGGCTAACTATTGGACAAAGAGAACACATTGCCTTGTTGACTATTGGCTGGGTGCTTTCCACCATCCCTAGCCATGCTGATGGCTATACGGGCACACGGTGTGAGAGTCGGTATCGCACAGAGTCAGAAAGTAAGGAAGAAAATGAAAGAATGTGCCTGAGATGGGAAACACGGCATTCTTGACACCTAATTTGCAAAGTGGCACTTGATTACGTTGCTTTATTTATTTACTAGAAGCAACCCACTCCATGTTATATGAGTTAGGGACCTCATGCTGGTGTGAGAACCAGGAGATGAAGTCCTACGATAGGCAATAAGCTCTTGAATGAGATGACATTTAACCAGAAGCCTAAAAGCAGAAGGGGAGGGGGTGTCTGAATATGACTGTGTGGGAGAAGAGCATATGCGGCCAAGGATGCAGCCAGTTCAAAGACTAAAGGGAAACCAGTCCAAGAGGCGGTCACAGAGGCAACACTGCATGAGGTAGAAGGAGGGCAGTGGGGGCAATTTGGATATTTTACTTTCAATGAAATGTGAGGGCTTTGGTCTGACCTTTGCTTTAAGAACAGAAGAGACTGGAAAAGTGTAAATTAGCAGAAGCAATGGGAACCGGGAGCCTTCTTGCTGCATTCCATTGGAAAGATGATCAGAAAGGGCCATGTGAAGAGGAGTGGATGGATTTTGGAAATATCTCCTCAGAGAGTTGACAGGATGTGTGATTGTCTCCTAATACATGTTGTTGGGCATGAAGTCTTAGTTTCCAAGCCTATTGGCTCCTAGAGATGGAGTGTCTGTTCTCTACTGCCTATTTGAGTGGCAGGTCAGCTGGATGTCTATTCTCTGGAGCAACAGCTCCCTGAATTTGGAGGCTGCTCCCTTCTAGGCCCCAGCTTTAGTTCTAGGAACAGAAGATCAGTACATATGGAGGGGTAAAAGCATCAGAATGTAATATTACTACTGTCCCTGCGTACTGTGGAGATGAAAGACCTCATAAGGTTTTGGAGACAGTTGTCCCTCCCCCTTGGTACCCGTTTCTTGTCTTTCATATCTCTTGTAAGAGGTACAGATGGATGCCTGTATCTTTTCTGCTGAAATAGCTACCATTTATCATAAGCTATGGTTTTTCCCCATGGACCTATACTGTACCTTGTAACCTCTGGGATTCCGATGTAGAAATTTTGGGTTCAGCAGGGAGTAGAATAGGGTCAGCTCTAATCTCATTAACAAAGTTTCCAGTTCCAATCTTCCCTGTACAGCGTCTGGCTACTACTTCCTCCCTCTTGTACGTAAGTGGCAAGAGAAATTGGCCAGGCTTTTCTTGATAGACTAACAAAGGTGGCCGTTGGCCAAGAGTAGCTAACAAGAGTGAACTGAAGTGATGCTCCAGTTACTGCCACATGTACAAATACATCGCCAGTTGTGGCTCGGGGATGTAAAATATGGAAGAGACTGATGAGACATATTGTAAAAAAGATTGTCTGTGACTCTCCTTGTGGGTTTATGTCTAAATACAAATTCTCCAAAATGACCATAATGGATCAAAGCTCTATTGTAACCAGATAGTAAGCAAACAAAAGTAAATATGGAAAACCCCCACAAACCCAGACATTAGCAGTTGTTAAGCATCCTAAAATCCTATCCATAAGAAAACACGCAAGGGAGATAAAAGCTGTGAAGGGTTTCTTTGTGTTCAGTGAAGACAGACAAGCATCAGGGAAGTTTCAGCATTAGAAGATAGGACGGCACAGATGAGCAGGATGCCTCCCAAAGATGTTGTCATGAGAGCTGCAAGGGGCCAGACGAGCAGAGCCACTGAACTCATCATGTTGGGTGTGAGAACTGGGGGTCCAAGCATGCAGGCAATGGATGGTAACATTGAAGAGGAAGTCATTTGTGCATCATTGTTTAGAGGAGGCATGCACAAAGATAGGCAGTCTGTAATTCACTATCTTTCTACAACTTTGGGCAATTTCTTTTCCCCCATAACGCTTGTTCCTTCCTTTGGGAAAATTTCCAGGAAGATCTATGATCTCTGAGGTCGATCTTAGTGTACCATGTAACAGCTGATGGTATCAGTGGGTAGTTTGTACACACACACACACACACACACACACACACACACACACACACACACACACACACACACCCTGTTTCAAAGAAAAGCAACAACAACCTTCTACTATACAGCCCAGGTTGTCCTTGAACTTGTGATCCTTCTATTTTATAATCCCAGTCTTCAGTGCTTTAGTTTACCAGATGAACTGCATGTTTGCTCTACGTTTGCCATGGTTTAGATTTGAAATATCTTACAAAGGTTATGTATTAAAGACTTGGGTCACAACCTGGTCTTTTTGGTCCGTGGTAGAACCTTTAAGAGGTAAGGCCTAGTGGGAGTTTTTCAAGTCACTGTGAGTGTGTACTTGAAGGGGATTGTGGGAATCCAGTACCCCACCCTCTCTTTCTCCTTGTCTATCTCAGAAGATCTTGCTATGTTGCCTAGGCTGGCCCTAGAACTCTTGGTCTTCCTGCCTCAGTTTCCTCAGTGCTGCAAGCACCATGCTTAGCTTTTCTCTTCCTCATCTTTGCTTGCAGGCTGGGACTTCTGCCGCACGCTCCTGCCATGATGGTCTGCTTCCCCTTGGCTAAGGAGCAACAGGGCCAATCTGCCATGGATTGGGACATCCAAAATTATAAGCCAAAACAAACCTCCTCTCTTTATAAGTTCATCATCTCAGGTCTTTGCTACAGAGAATGGAGTCTGACTTAGGAGTGCCACTTTGACACAAAATGTAAATTCATGCAAATAATGCATCTCTTAGCATGACATGGGTGCTTAATAACTATAGAAAGGCAGCTATAGGATACTGGTTCTAACCAGATGAAAGCTGTGAGATCTAAAAGTGATTCCTTTGCTTGATAATTATTCAGCACGTGTGTTTATATCAGATGAGTTCAATTGGTTTCTTTACTAAGTAATTAGAAACAGCCTCAGACAAGCTATGGTACAGAGTGCAAAACTGTTTGCTGTGTAAGACTGACTGACTTCCAGAGTTTGATCCCCAGAACCTCCAATGGAAGGAGAGATTTGACCCCTTAATGTGTCTTCTGATCTACACAGATGCACCATGGTACACTTCTCTCCAATATCACAACACACATAATCCCCACACATACCACCACCAGCAGTAAAAAATAAAACAAAGAATCCCACAAATCTATCCAGATGTGGTGACTTAAATTTAATAAATTTGAAACCTGAAAGGCTGATGCAGGGAGATCAACACAAATTCAAGGCCAACCTGGTCTACCTATCAAGTTCCAGGCCAACTTGGGCTACGGCGTGAGAATATGTCCCCAGACTCCACAAGACTGGGGCTGGAGAAATGGATTAGCAGTTAAGAACACTTAATTGCTCTGACAGAGGCTTGGGTTCAGTTCCCAGCACCCACATGGGGCTCACAACCATCTATAACTCCAGTTCCAAGGGATCCCAGCGTTGTCTTCTGGACTCCTTGACTAGGCACATATGTGGGTTCAGAGACACACGAAGGCAAATCACACATACAAATTAAAAAAAAAAATTAAAAAGCCACCAAAAAATGTATAAAACCAAACCAAACAAAGAGAACCATAAAAGTCTAAACGTTCTTCTTCATTTCTCTCTCTCTCTCTCTCTCTCTCTCTCTCTCTCTCTCTCTCTCTCTCTCTCTCTCTCTCTCTCTCTCTCTCTCTCTAGGTTTGGCAACCATTTCCCAGTTGTACTCTTTTCTTAAAAGATGCAGCCACTGAATTGGAAATTGCCACTGGAGATCCATTGGGAGGGGGAGCTGGGCTTTCGACTGGCATGAGCAGTGTGTGGAGCCACGAGGGGTGGGATCAGACCGTGTTCCTGTTCATGGGCTGGCACCTTGGAGCCCATTCCCTATAGAGGAACACCCAACCCAGTCTTGACTTTGGGATGAGTGAATTGAACTTGCCTTGGATGGATGTGTGCCCTGGGCTGATCCACTTGGGACTTCTCACCCTTTTGGGGGGAGGGGATGGGGGAATGGGAGGGGTGAGGCTGAGGGCTGTCTGGGAAGGATTGGGAGGGGAAAGGGAAGGGGAGCAGAGGGATACATTGATGGAGATGACATTGTTTTAATGAAAAAAAAAAAGATGCAGTCTTGTCATGGAGCTGATAGCAACTGGGTGTAATGAATTTGTAGAGGTGGACCCATACTTCATTTTGGGGTTCCTGCCTCTTAATCCTCAACTGCCTTACTTTGTCACACTCCTACCTACCACATTTCCCACTGCCTGAGGAACACACACACACACACACACACACACACACACACACACACACACACACACACCCCTCTCTACTAACACAGTAGACACAAGTTGATTAGCCCTTGAGGGCAGCTCTTAAATACAGAGGGCAGAGACAAAAGCCATGCACTGTTGGCTAAATGTATGTCGCTTATATTTGCTCTTCCCTCAAACTCATTCTCAAAGCTTTTGACCTCTGTAGTCCAGCACTTTCTCTGAAATTCTGCACCCTCCAACACCCGCTGCTTGCTTCACTCAACCTTGAGCTAGTTTTCAAGCCAGTGAGAGCATACCAGTTAAAGGATATCAAAGACTTCTTTTTCTTCCCTTTCTGACCCTTCCCTGGCACTAATCTCATATTTGCCATATGTTTTCCAAGATACTGGTGGCTAGCCTTTGCTTAACTTCTCTGTGTATCTCCCAAGCTCAGAGTTTCCTTTGTTTGCTACAGACAATACCACAGGGTAGGGATGACATGATAGGGGACCCGTAGTTGAGAGCAGTACTTCCTGCTTCCCAGGAAGGGCCCCTCACTCAACTTGCTGATGCAGACAGGGGTGCAGCTGCAGCTGCCTGTTCCATCAAGTCACACCTCAGTTTGGAGGGCTTCTTGCTGGAGTCCTAACTTCTTATGTATTTTTCCACCTCATGCCAACAATTTTTTTATAGATTGCAAGTAAATTATTTGCCTGTAACTAGCTAAAGAATAGCACCAAGCAAAATACACTAGTACATTAGTGCTCTCTCTCTCTCTCTCTCTCTCTCTCTCTCTCTCTCTCTCTCTCTCTCTCTCTCTCTTATTCTCTCATTTGGTTGGAGAGTTATAAAGATTAGAGTCTCAGGACATAACTCCAAACTCCCAATCTTTCCTTCTGCCTCAGCCTCCTGAGTGCTGGGATTCTAGGCATGTACATGGCCGGTTCTAGATTAAATAAATGTCAATGTTCCATTCAGCACTGATATTCCCTGACTGAAGGAAGATGAAAATAGTTTGGGAGAAGGATCTGGGTGAACTCTGACACCCAGAGTTTGTCTTTGCTCAGCATTATGTTGACACAAAAGCCCACTTAAATAGCAACTGATTGCCGAGCGCCCACTGTATACATAGGTGTTCCAATAATTGTTTCCACAGGTTTACCTTTGTTGAGATTTCAAAGCAACTCCAGGAGTTAGACATTGGTTATTACTGAGCCCATTTCATAGAGGAAGATGCTAGAGACATTAAGAGCTCTTGAAAGGCAGAGGGTAATTGGAGCGCCTGAACTTTGGTCACCCAGCTCCAATTAAATGATACACTTACTCTTCTGCCCTGCCCCCCAAATCACTTGCTGTGAACTCCATGGCTGCCATCTTGGAACCAGAAAATGTGAGGTCCATTCTTCCCTCTACTGTTTAGAATCTTTAGCCAAATTGTGTCACTCCTTCGAGCCGCAGTCTTCTTGTCTGTAAAAGGGGATGTCACCTGTCTGCCATAGTTGGAATGTCTGTGTTCCTCTCAGTCACTAGCTGAAGTATTTATTCCCCCGGCAATAGTAGGTCATACACATGGGGCCCTCACGAGAGTAGGATTAATGCTCGTATAATAGAGTCTGGAGAAGCCCACACCCCTTCCTCCGTGTGAGAACGTGGGTCCTCGTCACAAACGACATCTGCGGATGCCTCCATCTTGTATGAGGAATACATTTCTGCTGTTTAGAAGTTACTCGCTCTGTGGTGTCTTGCTATAGCAGCTCCAGCAGACTGAGACACGACTCAATAGTGCTGTGGTGAAGACATCAAAGCACCAGATGAGAGTGGTCTGGTCTCTTCTGCTTTCATATGGCCATCATCTAACTGCAACCCACAGCCCCAGCCTCCACAGCCAGTCAGTTCTCTGAAGGTCAGGACCTTTGCTCAGAGCTCTTTGCATTAGCCCCGACTCCAGCTGGTGATATGCCTTAGTGGTCCTAAGTAGTCTGCTGCCCTGAATCCAGCCTGGAAAGCTGTTGATAGACACTGGCACCATGCCATCTGGGTTTTAATCGAAGCTCTGCCCCCCCCCCCCGTTTTGTTCGAGGTTGGATCACTTTTATGTTACTCTTACAGACTCTTATTTTTCTCTGGACTCAGACTTGGAGAAGTTCTCAGTGAGGACAGCCTGTGTGGAGAGACCAGCCTACGTGTCTTGGCAATCTGTCTCTGGTGTTTTTCTTCGGCGTCCTTCATTCACTTACCAAAAACTTTAGCACATTCTGCAACCTCCTCTTCTTTCTCAGCGTGTTGTTTGTTCAGAGCAGCAGGTTTGGGTCTGTGTTGCAGGACACCGGGAGTACTAAATCTTGGATGCTTTGGTCTTGGGTGTCTTACCTTCAGGGTTCTCAACCTGTGAATTATGACCCTCTCTGAAAGTTGAACAAACCTTTTATGGAGGTTACCTAAGACCATTGGAAAAACAGATATTTATATTATGAGTCATTAGCAAAATTACAGCTATGAAGAAGCAACAAAAATAATTTATGGTTTGGGGGTCACCACACCATGAGGAACCATATTAATAGGTCACAGTGTTAGGAAGAGGGCTTGAGAATCTTAAACTTTAAATGCTTTCTGACTGCTTGCAAAGTTTCTGATCCTGCTGACCCAGGCACTGAGGCACAGTGTATCTGTCAGCCCAGGAATCTCCTTCTCTCTTTTTTCCTTCTAATAACCAAGCTGGAATTAGCATCCACAATGCAACCTTGAACAGATTGTCACCCCCTTTCTACCTCTCCTTGGTCTTTCACTCTTCATCCAGAGCATCAGCAGCTACTTTTATGGCCATGCAATTTATAAAGCTTTCTTGTTGGACTGTCTTTGGATCACCAGCTCCCAAATAAAGACATGGAGACTTATTAATTATAAAAGCATGGCCTTTAGCTTAGGCTTGTTTCCAACTAGCTCTTATAACTTAATCAACCCATATTTTTAAAACTGCGTTCTGCCACATGGCTTGGTTACTTCTCCTCAATTCAGCATGTCCAACTTGTTCCTAGTCTACTGACAGAATTGGCATGGCTAGATTTCTCCTCCTGTTTCTCTCTCCCCCCAAGAAATCTCACCGTTCTTCTTCTGTCTAACTATTGCCCACTCAGCTCTTTATTAAACCAATCAGAAAGGCACCTTAGGCAGAGAAACACCTTTACTGTGTAGGTAAATATTCCACAACAATGCACTTCTCATAGAAAGTACAAAGTTTACCTTTATGCCCACTCCAATGAGTTTCTGACAGCTGGTTGTTGGGGACAAGATTTTCATTTTCATCTTGATGATACTTGCCTTCCTCAGAGGTGCCATGACCAAGAGCAGCTCTGCCCCTTTTAATGACTTGGATGAGTTCCTTCATCATTGTTTTCCTTAGTTCTCAACTACAAAATGATGAGATTAAGAGTAGCTATTGTATATAGGGTTACTGTGTAGGTACCAGAAGTTTAAAAAATAAACTATGGATAACAGTGATATGTAGCACTGGATAACTGTGATGGAAATGGCTGAGAGTCTACATTATATTGTGATTTGTAAATGACATACTTCATATGAATTACCAATGCTATCTCATCTCTGTGCAGATGCTGTAGGCACTTCTTAGAACACACCCAGTTTCTCTGAGGATGCAGCCTTCACAGCAGTCATGCACTGGGTGTGGTATCCCTGCCATTGGGTCCCTCTCTGTGGCAGTACGTTTCTGACCTGTGACCTGCCTGCAGCTCCAGAGCCACTTAGCCCCACATAATGACTCAGATGCTTATATTAATTACCAGCTGTTTGGCCTATTGTTCAGGCTTATTGCTAGCTAGCTTTTGCATCTTAACTCAATCCATTTCTATTAATCTGTCTTGCCATGTGGCCTGTGGATTACCTGTACTCCATTACAAATTGCTTCTTGGGCAGCTGGATTGCCCTCTCTCAGACTCTGCCCTCCTTCCTCTGTTTCTATACTTGGATTTCCTACCTGCTTCTAAGCTGCTTTGCCATAGGCCAAAACAATTCCTTTATTGTCCAATGATATCAACAGCATACACAAAGACATCCCACATTACCTCCTCCACCCAGGAGGAGTTTTACAGTGTGTGGAGGTCTTTTATGTTGGACCTCTACCATATCTTTGAATGACACTTAACTCTGGTCTTCTCAAGATGGTACTCTGCTGGTGTGTGTCATTCTGAGGGGTGTGGAGTATTTGCCTAGGTCACAGGTCTCTCATCATTACTATGTTGAACCTGTTTCTGGCCTGCCTTGGTTGCTTATACCCTGGACTTGTTTACTGAGTTCTTAGCTGTCAAAGTGTGCATTTTTAGAAGTGTCTACCTTGACATAACTTGAGAATAACTTTGTAAGCCTTTAATCATGTAAAGTGAGTGTGAATATCTGTATGTTTCAGATGTGGGGGGAACTAAAACTTCTCTACTTTTTTTTGGTAATAGCTTTATTGAGATATAATTCTCATGCTATACATGCCACTCATGTAGAGTGTAATTGCTTTACAGAGTTGTATAACTGCCACCGTCATCAATTCTAGAACATTCTTGTACCACTCTTACCTCTAAATCTTTATTTTCTAGTAGTTGCTTCTCATTTCCTCCATATCCCCACATATCTGTGTTTTGCCTGTGATTGCCTATTAAGGACATCTCCTGCACAGGACACTATGTGGCCTTTTGTAACCAACATCTTTCATTTTGTATGCTTTTAAGGTTCATCCATGTCCTAGCCTGTGCCAGTATTTCATTTTTTTCCAATGCCAAGTAATTTTCACACTTTTCTACTTGTAACCAAATAATTGATTTAGCTTCTTGTGTCCATATATCACAGAGCTGTCTAGAAACTCAGCTTCAGCCATTTTACTTCTCATGTATGTGGTTGTCAAGTGTTTGGGCTTTCAAGTAGAGCTGTAATGTCAGGGTTGTGAGATGTCTCTGCTCCTTTACATGAGATTTTTCATTGTCAGCCTTAGGCTGTTTTGCTAATTTTTGCAATATGGAAACTATTGTGGTTGGGAAAGCCAGGGCTAATGTTCTACTTGAAAAAAAAATCAAATATGGTGTCACAAGCCTCTAATCCAGCACTCGGGAGGCAGAGGCAGGCAGATCTCTATAATTGGTATTAGTAATCACTGGCAACTGATTTAAAGAGGCTGATATTTATTAAGGGGTTTTATAGGGAAGCATTCACTGATATAAGAGATTAAACAGTGGTGCAGTTCCTGGAAAGCTGGACTGGTCCACACAGCTGAAGCTCGTCAGGTCCCTCATCCGAGAGCAGAAGAGAGAAAGCAAGAAGAGAGGCAGGGATGTACGTGCACCTATTATTTAAACTGGCCCTCTGGCCATGCCCCCAATACTGGGTTTCCAGGCCTGTTCTCCACTATGATCTCTGAGTTCAAGGCCAGCCTGGTCTACAGAGTGAGTTCTGTGACAGCCAGGGCTACACAGAGAAACCTTGTTTCGAAAACCAAAGTGCATGTGTATGTGTTGAGGGGAGGCTATGGATGCATGCATGCACGTATGTTCTCCGAGACAGAGACTCTTATTGAAATCTGCAGCTTGCTTGCTGCCTACGAGGCCAGCTGGTTGGTCACTGAGCCAGTGAGCCTTATGCCTGTGCCTCCCCATTACCGAGATTATAAATACACAATCTGTGTCACAATGGCCAGCTCTTATGTGGGTGCAGGTGACTAAAGTCAGGCCCTGACTCTTGTGTGGTGAACACTTTGCCAGTGGGGCATCTCTCCAGCTGCTAATATTTTACCTCATGGTACAGCGATGGCCAACATCTCTGAGACCCTGCTGTGTCCTTGGACTATGAATATGTGAGACCTTGAATTCTGTTTCCTCCATCGAGTTAGAGTTTTATTTTAGAAAAGGGGTGTTCTTCCCTCAGATTGAACTGAAGTCTGTTGTTATTTTAGTCTTCTGAAAACAAAAGGCAGGAATTCCAATCTTAAGCTTTCCCGGAGTGAGAACATATCTCAAGAGGGAAAAACAGATGGGGATTATGTTAGTGTGAAAAAATGATCTTGCTTTGGAGTTCATTTCTCATCATTCCAATCTCAGTACCAGTGTAGTTTCATAATGTAGTTTAACATTTTTATACCAATATATCTTTTTTTAAAAATTCCAGGCCAATGACTATAACTTTCCTGAATCACAAATACCTGTCACTCTTCTCTGATGGCTTTGAAATTCTCATTAACGTGTGGCTGAGAAGGCAGCATGGTTCTTACTGACACATTTGCGTTTGATCTGACATGATATATTGGATTCATTGAAGTATATAGAGGAAACCTGGCATTACAGGGGTGTTTTGGAAAGAGCATACTATGTCAATGACCCCCTTGGGTAATTCTGTCCACTATCCAAACCTCAGCTAGAAGTAGTTTCACAAACATGAGTCCATTTTTTTTTTTTGTAGTGACTAACTCACCTTGTTTATTTTCAAGCAGATGCCTGATAAATTGGAACAAGAATTCTTTAAAGCAAAAGTAACATTTCATGTTGTGGACATAAATCACAACACAGTTATTTCCCTGGCAACAATGGTAACATTTCTGCACACAGGAGAAGAGCTTTAGACACACTTGCCAGCTTGTCTCATAAGGATATGGTAAAGAGCCACATTGTCATGTTGACATTTAGTGAAACTGGTGATTTAATTAAAAAAAATTATTTACCTTTATTTTATATGCATTGGAGTTTTGCCTGCAGGTAAGCCTGTGTGAGAGTGTCAGATCTTGGAGTTTCAGACAGTTGTTAGCTGCCATGTGGGTGGTGAGATTTGAACCCAGGTCCTTTAAGAAAGCAGTCAGTGCCCTTATCTGCTGAGCCATCTCTCCAGCCCTGAAACTGGTAATTTAATGCTCCAACAGGAGCATGCTTCAGTGAATCCGTGTCTAGAAAAATGCTCAGGTTGATGAACACAGTCCCTTTAAGCCCCTTTCCTCCTGTGGCTCAGCAGGGTCTTGCTATGTAGTTCAGGTGAACCTCAAGTTCATGGTCTTCCTGCCTCAGCTGCTGAGGGCTGGGATCACAGAAGTGTGTTCACACAGGTGTCTCCTTCATCTTCTCCTTCCTTCTCCATCGTCTTCCCTCTCTCCCTTGCCTTGATTCATGTACTGCGAACACAATGGTAAAAACACCTTGACCTTTAGGTACAGTTTGGGGTCATTGCCTTGACTCAAGATGCTGACAGTCTGACCCAGTGTTACTTTACACCATCAGTGTGGCTGTCCATAACAAGGGCAATTATGTCTTTAATATTCTTGTGAGTAACTCTGCTCTCAGAGACTCCCTAAAACCCCTCCCAGGACATGACAGACCACCTTCATTAAGGTGAAAACAGGAAATAAAGGGCTCCAAGTGATGCTCCCCAACATGTTGCTAAGACACTGTGTCCGCAAGTCTGCAAGTGTCTTGGCATGTGTCATGTGTCCACTGTCCTCTTGTCCTGGTCCCTCGTGGTGCCACCGGAGACACTGGGCAGGCATCTTTCCTTGCCTTGCCACCAGCTCCTGGAGATCATGTCTGCCCTTTTTTTTTTTTTTTTTTTTTTTTTTTTTTTGCAGCTGTAATGATTTGTTAGTGAAAACCCTGATATACGTGTCACATTGCTGAATGAATCCTCTAGAAATATGGCTGACCAGAGTGGATATGCTTCTGGTTATGGTCTGAAGGCATCTGTTCCTTAATAAGGTTGTGTTAGGTACTTTGTACATCTTTCCTACACTTTATTTTCTTTGGCTTGAAACTGGGAAGTTGAGGAAGCTCCCCAATGTTCTAGGTTGACTGAGGAAACAGCCTGCAAGCCAGCCTTCTTTTAGCCCTGCCCTGGGCAAACCTATGAAATCTTTGAGTTGTGAATTTATGGGGCTTCCTTCTGAACTCCTGAGGCTTGTTAGTATAAAAATATAGCACATATCAGCCTGAATTGAGTGTCCAGTTCCTTGCCATGCTCATCAGTTGAGACTCTGTGGGTACCTGTGAGAATGGGTCACTAATGGGACTAAATATATGTGGTGAGTTCTGAGTTAACCATGATAGAATAAGCCTTTATTCACATCTAAAATATTGTTTGCATTCTGTAGATTTTAGAAGAATTGTTTTAGAATCATGAGTTTTGGCAGGATCCTAAGAGCATCCAAGAATGGTTGTTGTCTTTACATTTTTATGTTTATTAAAAATACTATTTACCAAGGGCCACCAATGAGCCAATGTTGTTCTAGTCATGGGGATGGAGCAGTGAATAAAATGGGTGTAGCCCCTGTATTTATAAGGCTTCTTGTCTAAAATAAAAAATGCCGAAAACCTAAGAATAAAAGCTAATTTTACATAGAAGAATCTATGAAGGAACTAGCACTGTTTCCTTCAGCCAGAAGGAACAGTATAGTGAGGCCATGACAGATGAGAAGGAGCCGGAAGAACTGGGTAGCAGATGATCTGAAGCAGAGACACAGCAAAGCCAGAGACCCAAAGTGGAAAGAGACAGAATGAGGGTGACATGGTGTGATTGCCGGGCACAAGAGGAAGCCAACGACAGTGAGAGATCAGAGCTTTGGGGCTCTGAAGCCATCCACAGTACCTTCATCTCGTTGGGATACTGTGACAAAATAATCATAAACTAGGGTGGCTGAAGCAACAGGATTTTATTCTTCATAGTTCCAGAGGCTGTAGGTTCCAATACAGTCTCTGATGAGGACTTTCGTCTTTGCTTGTAAATGGACACTACTTATTGTAGACACACATGGCAGATGGAGGGATAGGTTTGGGGAAGGGATGGGGAGAGAAAACATTTTCACAATGATTCCTTTCTTCTTCTTCTTCTTCTTCTTCTTCTTCTTCTTCTTCTTCTTCTTCTTCTTCTCATCCTCTTCCTCCTCTTTCTTTTTATTCTTCTCTTTGAGACAGGGTCTCTTGCAGCCAAGGCTAGTCTTAAATTCACTATGTAGTCAAGGGTGAACTTGAACTTCTGATCTTAACTCTACATCCCAAATGCTGGGATTACTTGTATACACCACCACCCCTGTGTTTGGTGTCTCCTTCACTCTTCATTAATTCCATAATTGTCCTAATTATTAATCCAAATGTCCATTTCCAAGCAACCCCATACTGGAGCTTCAAATTCTGGGAACACAACGTTTAGTCTATAGAAATCAGACATTGGTATTCTATCTTAAACAAGATGGGAAACAATTGGAAGGATTACAGTAGGGTGCAACAGGGCATGGTATGTGTTTTCGCTTGACTCTGAATGTGTGTGGGGGGATTGGTTAGAGGGAGAAAATGGTATCAGGGAGGTGCAATTGAGAGGCCCTGTCAATAGGTTGCCTAGGTGACAGGATGATAGAAATGGAGAGAAGAAACATTTGAAGACATAATTCAGAGGTAGAGTCAAAATTAAAGCATTGGAGATGAGACCCTTCCCAGCCTTCCACCCATGCTAAGTTATCCGTGGCTAGAGAGGACTAGGCCTGAGCGATGGAGGGCAGGCGGTCATCAGATCCTCTTTGATGTGGTGGACAATGGTGTTCAACTGTAGGGAACCAAACCTGACCAACCATATCTTACATAAGCAAGCTACTTGATGAATCAAGTCATCTTCTGCACAAAAAGCGTTCCTTAGAGGGACCTAGCTAGGATGGTGGCCTGTGGGTGGCATTGAGATCCAGGCATATAACTTCTGCTTGGCTATTCTTCATGTGTCTTGTACTCTCCTCTATGTGATATGAATGCCACAGCCCTGGGCATCAATCAGCACTTAAGGTTAAAATGGAATAGAAGAGAGAAGAAGGGGGAAAATATATATGTCAGGAAAGTAAAAGCTTTTTCAGAAACTCCCAGTAGAATTGTAAACACTCACAAACCAGAATTACATGTTCACAACTCTGGAACCAAGGAGGCTTAGATTTTGGTTGGACACATTGACTTACTAGATAAAACTGGGGTACCTTGATCAGTAAGAGTCAAGGGGACACTGTCCATCTAGGCACCCAGCAGTGTCATCCAGGACTCATTAAGTTTCCTGAACATTCTAATGATAAGGTATGTGAGGTTAGAAAGACAGACATCGAGTTTGGAAGGAGAACAGAAGGGATGGCAAGAGAAAGTTACTTTTCTCCTCATGGCCACAAAATACCTGGCTAGAACAAAGCAAGGAAGTATATGACACCTAGTCTTCAGTGTCACATTGGCAAGCTTTAGGATCACCATGGAAACCAATCTCTGAGCGTAGCCTTCAAGGTGGAGGTTAACTGAAGTGAGAAGAGCCGTACTAAATGTAGGCAGCACACAGTTCCACGTGCTCCTGCATTGGATAAAGGGGTGAGCACACACTGAGTACTAGCATGTACTACCCACTGCTTCCTGACTGGAGATGCCATGTGACCGGCAGACTCATGTTCCTCCACTGTGACTATCCTACCACGATACACTATACCTTCCAATTCTGGGTCCAAATAAACCCCTCTTTTCTTGAGTTGCTTATACAGTGACAAGAACTAGAAACTCCCTTACAGATATACCAAGAGGCTTGTCTCCCAGGTCATTCTAGAGCCTGTCAAGTAGACAATTTATATTAACCATCACAGGAAGTTATTAGCATGTAGCTACATTAAAATCCAAGAAGAAGAAATATGATATAGATCAGGGAGAGAGTACAGTTTGAAACTTGTCAATTTTGGATTTATTACTGTGGCTTGCCTCAATTAGTTTTATTACCTCAATAAAATTTTGATATATACTTTTCCTAAGTCAGAAACTGTTTCGGGCCCTCAAGGCTCTCGAAGATGTTTATATGTTTATTTTTCCAAGAGGCTTACAGATAATAAGAAAGCAAATTAGTTTTATGTACTTTAAAAAATGACACATGCTAAAGTTAATTTATTATTCCTGTTTAATTTCCATTGCTGTGAACAACATCCTGATCAAAAGTGACTTTGGGAGGAGAGGCTTATTTTCACTTACAGTCCATCATTGAGGGAACTCAAGGTAAGAACACAAGGCAAAAACTTGAAGGTGGGACTGCCCGGCCTTCCATACAGCATTGCCTTCAACCAAGGAATGGGAATGGAGGTTTTTTTGTTTGTTTGTTTGTTTGTTTTTTGCTAGCTGGCAGACAGGCTTATACAGCCTTCATTTACAATCCATGAACCTAGGGATTGTAACACCTACAGTGGGCTGGGCCCCCCTATAGCGATTAACAATCAAGACACTCTCCCACAGATGTGCCCACTGGTAATAGGTAATTCCTCAGTTTAGCTTTTCCTCCCAGATGTGTCTTAGGCTGTGTGGAGATGACAGTTAGGAAGGCTGGAACACTCATTCGCGTAGACTTGTTACAATATATCTGAAATATTGTGGTATCTTCACAGAAGGTTCCCGTTTTAGAGATGCTAAGTGATTTACTGTGAGCCGTGCATCTGCCTATGTATGAATGTATGTACATTTTGATTCAGGAATTTAGTAAGAAAAATCCAAGTTTAAAAATATAGTTAAATAATAGTCTTAATAGTAAGCTGGCCATTAAAATTAATGGAATGCATTGTGGAATGTTAAATTAACCTTGATATTTTAAGCAAAGAGAGCTGAAAATTACTTGTCACGTGACTCCAGTTTAGATTAAGGCTGAAGAATCCTTCCTGGACTTAATTTGTACCTGTTATTTCACTTGGGATTCCTAAGGATGTTCAACGTTACCATGTTTCAAGCTAAGCCCTTCATCTTTCCACCTCCAGATCCTTCCTCTGAATCACGTTTTTTTCTAGATCCTATTAATAAGGAGTGACGCTGTTACTCTTTTGATTATGCAAGAACTTAAGACGCTGTTCTAGAGAGTTTCCTCTCCTTCACTTCACTTTTTTTTTTTTTTAAAATCAACGACACTTAGTGACTCCTCTTTTTGAGTCTATTCTGTCTCCTTTGAGCTGGATCATCAGCCTGCTCCTTAAAAATCCATCTCTATAGCTGGAGTCTCCTAAGCGCAACTGTCCAGTTCCTTATTCAGATGGAGACCTGGCAGATTCTCTTCCAATGTTCTGTCCCGATGATGTCCTGCAGCTAAATCTATTTTAAAGTTCTTAGGCTGAACTAACATACACAGAACTCCTTATTCAGGAATTCACAGTGCTTACAGTATGTAAATGTGCTGGTGGATAACATTAAAAGAGGGTGATGATTTAAGATATTTCTAAACATGAGTAGCAAATGAAGCTATAATTTTGAGGAATGCTAAGGTAAGGAACATCTCATGACATATCTCTATACAGTACCTTATAAGACCTGGTTTATGACATTTGATCTACAGAGAATTGGTTGCTCACACCATGACCTATCAGGCCTTGTATGACCTGGCCCTCACCTTAGAAGCCTCTAATGACCTTTTCCCATTGTGAACTTTGTGTTACAAAACAGAAAGCCACATCCTGTTCCTTTGCAGTGTGCCCTTCCTCATGATTCTGCTTAATCTGTTTCCTCTGTATTGCCTCTCTCCATTTGGGTAACTGTGCTTATTACTCAACTCTGGGCTCAAGGACCTAGAATTTTATGTTGAGCTAAGTGAGTGTCTTCTGAGGCCCAGATACAATAGCACAAAAATGACCATAATCTGTGCATGTGTTACTTTACCTGGGGAAAACATCCAAGCAACCCTGCTGTGGGGTGGTAGTCATGGTTGTGATGGTAGTGGTGATTGCTAGGCTACTGTGGAAAAAGTAGGTAGGGCAGGGAGAGGCGGAGAAACCTATTGAATGCATATGTAGTTAGGTGATGAACTGGGGTAGGAATATTCAGACGGCTCACTCCTAAGGTTGCACCTGTACATCCGATACAGCATGACATCTGGTAATGAACACTTGGTACGTGCTCACTGATCTGAACTCAGTGTATGTCCCCTGCATTTCCAAGGACTTCTAGCATTAAGGAAATTGGGCATGATGCAGCAAAGGTTTTTTTTTTTTTTTTTTTTTTTAAGTTTTACTTTTGGCAAACTGGTTTTTTAGGGATTTCAAGTGCTGAGAGTGAACTGGCTCATTTACCGAATTACCATCAACAGGCCTGTTCTCTTTCGCCTGTGCTGCAAAGGTGGGAAACCCTTGTTTCACATCTGTACTAGCCTCCACAGAATAAAAACAAACTGGTGTTTTATGGGAACTCCCTCTTGCCACCAAGACAGAGCCTGTATCTTTTCATTCAAAGCCCAGTGGAAATCTCTTGTTGGAAGTGAATGTGAGAAGTTTTCTACCTCTGAGATACTTTCATATACAAAAAGGTATGGCTTTGCAGATGACATTAACAGTCCAATGAGCTGCTGATTGGGAAGAGCCTACTGAGGCTAATTTTCAGAGTTATAGATGAGTTTATGATAGTTTCTGAACTTTAAAATATTACTAGATGGCTTGGGAATAATAATAATAATTGATGTCTTCAAGTAGGTTTCTAAATTGGCATTTTTAATTTAAAAAGTTCAAATATATTATTTTTGTTATGGTCTGTGAATATATCACAAAAGTCATCATGACCTGGTTATACTCTTGAATTATAAATGAAAGACACGGGGTCATGACCTTCATAAGCCTTTTCTTTGCTTCTTAATTAAAATTCTCAGACAAAAGTAAACACTGAAAACAGAATATTGGTTTATAAATGATAAAAAAGATGGCAACTTCCATGGAATGCACTAAGGGAATTTGTTTTTAGAGTCTATTTTATATTAGATCTCATAATCTATTGATTAGAATAAATATATATATAGCTTTCTATTCCAAGCTAAACACACAATGGGAATTGTTGCAAGCGCCTGGATGCTTGCTTGTTTGACAGTGAGCTGTGTTACTTGGAATCAGTTATTTAACCCCCTGTGTTACAACTCTTTCATCTCAAAGGAAAATGTTCACTAATTTCTATTTTTCTCTCTCACATAATTAATGAGCTGTTTATTCTCTCACATATGTGCAAGACATAGCCTGGGATTGACCTTCTTATTTCGGTCACATTGTGCTTTCATAACATCCTTGGGAGAGACAGTTCCAGACGTCACCCACGTCAGCAAACCCGGTTATCTCATCTTTCATGTTAGCTATTGTTGGGATAATCTGTGAGCATTTACTTGAATCATGTCTTTAGAAAAACGCCTGCAGAAGTGGGCTTTCTCTATCCTTGAGAGTCAACTGTGTGAGGGACAGACATGGGAAAAGAAAACCATGTTGATTATTTTTAAGCCCGCTATAAAACCTTAAAGCTGAACGTGGAATGCTCACCAAAAAAGGGTTACATACCATCCACCAACTCACAGTATTTTCTGTTTCCACTTAATAGTAATCTATAGAAGTCTCCAAAGGGAGTCCTTTAAGCTCAGGAAGGAAATCTGGGTGAGATTTACAAGGTAACCTTTCCTTTTTCCAGAATATTTTTAGGCCCCGAGTCTCTGAACCCAAGGTGATCTGCTTTGCTGTTTCCTCCAAAGTCAGTGGTCTGGTTTCTTACCCTCCTTCCCTTGTGGATATAGGTCTGTGTGGAAAACCAGTTCTGCTCTCTGTTTAAGCTGTGTGAAGGAACCATTTAATTCTGAATCTAGCTCTTGCAAATATAAGATCAGAAGAGGTTCTCCTCATTAGTGGGTACACACCTCATCGGCTGACCATACTAGGTCATCTTGTTGACTTTGGCTCTGGAAGAGAAGCGATTTAATTGAGGTTCCGCTTCTTTGCAAGCTTGTGGGTCTGATATGCTCATATGTGGAACATGTGGAGCTTCGGAGGGGCGGAAGTGTGTGGCTTGGGTGAGCCACTGGCCATTCCTGGCCTTTTGCTGACCTTTGCAATACCAAATGAGGAAGCTAAGTTTTCAGGGTTCCAGTTGCTCCCGGAGTAAAGCATGACTTTGCAACAGCTTTCTGGCCAACGAACAAATGCCAGGTTCCACTTTGGAGTGTTTGGAGGGGCTTTTAATTTCCTGACCCAAGGGGCTGGGGGCTGTTGGCCTCATTCTCTCCACTCCCTTTGGTCTTGGTATAGCAATACCACATGCAGATCCGGTGGTACTCCTGCAACTTTGAGACAACAGAGTCCTCCAAAGATGCTAGCACACACAAACCATACTTAAAAGACTGAGGCAGAATGATTCCAGGTTCCAGGTCCAGCTGGCTGACAGAAGGAGACACTTGCCTTAAAATCTAACAAAACAAAACCCTCAACCCCAAATCAGATCATAACAGAAGACCACCCTCCCCATACCACGAAGTCCCATACTCTGCAGGACTACTTGCCGCTTCTCTCTCATCAAAGATTTTAAGCTCAGGTCTCTTCTCTGGAACACAGGGCAGCGTTCCTGGCTTTCATTCAGCAAACTGAATTTAGTAGCAGTAATACCAAAGGAATCTAGTGCCGAGTCTTCCTACCTGATACAGTTTCCATCTCGTTCTTTTCTTCGACATGTGTCCCAAAGAAGTGGAGAGCAGTGTGGGGATTCAATAAAAGTTTCAGAAGTTTTGGAGATATCAGAGGGAATCTACCCACAGTCTATGTGAGGGGTTAGTAAAAGCTCCAGAAGTCCCAGAGCTCTAACCACAGTCAGTTTAGGAAAATCAGAGAGTGGTGATTCAAACCTTTAATCCCAGCACAGGGAGTATCCTGGGAGTGGTGACCTACACCCTTAATCCCAACTGAGTCAAGGTCACTTCAGATTATAGAAGGAATTCCAGGCTCCCAAGTAGGCAGTGGTGGAGCCATGCCTTAATTTATGAGAGGGTACTTAAGACAGGATTGAAACACAGAGGGAAGCATTTCCAAGGGAAGAGAGGCTGAGGAAGCTGGAAGACAGCTGGGTAAGATTTGACTGTGTGTTTATTCCCTCTAGTATCTCCAACTTCTTCAGAGATCTATCCCTGAGTCTCTTTCTTTTGTGCGACAGAGCAGGTACTATCCTTGACTTAGAGGTGTGGCCTCTTGGCCATTGTAGATCTGAGAATCACCTATCACCTTGAGGCACCAGTATTAGAGTGTGATTGGAGGGCAGCTTAACATCAAGGTGCATGTACACATTTTTTCTTCTTTCTTGTGTTCTTGCATGGAGGTTCTGACCCACAGTGTGAAGCCCCGTGGACCAGTCCAGCCTTTCCAGAAACTGCATGGTTGTATAATCCCTCTTGTATCCGTGAGTTCCACCCTCAACCCTAATACAACTTAGGTGATAGTACCTGCTCTCTACTACAGTCCTGGGATCCTTGATCTGACATGCTTGAAGTTAGACTACATGGGAGCTGGAAGCTGGAGAAGCCATGTGGGGACCATGAGAGGTAGAGAGGAGCCCCAGCTATACCAGTATCCATGCCTCTGAGGTTTCCCGGTGTGCCAGCCTGCAGAGAATGTCAATGCCGGTCTTCAGGGTACTCTCACGGATGCAAAGGGAAGCAGAAAAGCTATCTTTTCTCTCTGCCCATCCCAAATTGTAGACCTGTGAACAAAATAAATGTTATTTCAAGTTGATAAGCGTCAGTGGTTTTTTTTTTGTTTTTTGTTTTTTGTTTTTTTTTTTTTTTTTTTTGTTATACAATAAAAGACCCAAACCTCCCAATTTTAAGGTCAAGTTCATTGGATGTTTTTGTTACTTTGCAGTCCGAAGCATTCTTACCTGGATCATTTAACAGAGATGAAAAGAAAGAGCTTTGCCATTCCATGTGAGTGCTGGGTGCTGATTGCCTACCCTGTCCCCTTTATCCTGGGGGAAGAGAACATTATTTGGCATAAGACACCCCAAGACCAAGTTGTTAGCACAAAGGAGATTTATTTGCTCCAGAGAGACAGGGAGCAGGAAATAAGAGACAAAGACATGAGATGAGAAGAAGCAAGGAACAAGGGAGAGGGAAAGGGGTGTGTTTGTCCCAGCGGACAAAGGATTGCCTCTGGATAGAGAGAAGACAGATGTGGCCCATAGGAAAATGGCGGTATACAGAAGTAAAAGGGGAAACCCCGTGTCAGGATGAGGCATTTAATTTTGATGGGATAGATTAATTAGGGCAACTGCAAGAGGTATTTTCATTGTGAGATTTCAATATTTTAATAGCTGGACCCGGTTGTCAGCCTCAGGAGGAGGAAGTGGCCCTGCCTGCCATGCTGGGGCCAGAGTCCCTTCACTGGTTATTATGTTAATCAACTTTGCCATAGGACCCATGTTACAATTTCCCACTAAATATAATACTGATTTAGTTACATAAATGTTTTATTTATGATAGGTCTGGGCTGCCAAGTACATGGCGACCCTTCACCTCAACACTCAGGAGGCAAAGGCAGGCAGATCTCTGATTTCAAAGCCAGCTTGGTCTATATAGTGAGCTAGCCAGAGAAGCATGATGAGGTCTGTTCAAAAATAAAATAAAATAGAAATAGAAATAAAAGTCAAGGCAGAAGTTTATGAATGCCATTCTCTCTCTCGTTCTTTTGGCGTTTTAATAACAAAACGGTAATTATCACCACTAGGCCAAGCTTGGGAGTTTGCTTTTTCCAATTTACCTTGGGGTTTGGGGCCGTTTTCTTCTCAAAGCCCTCCTAGCATTTGACGGCTCTGTTCTTTCCTTGACATTTTCAGCTTTTTAAACAGATGAATATTTAATGTCATGTTCCATAGGCCAGATTCTTTGAAGCCAAATATCATGAGTTAGTTCTCACTTTTTAGAGAGCTGATGGTTACTCATGCCTGGTAGAATTTATCTGAAACCTCTGCATATGATTTTAGTAATAGCATTTATTGATAAGCCTAGCCGGCCCAGCCTGTACTAACCAGTCTTATTTTAGATGAAATAATATTGCTATCCTTACAGGGAAGCTGTAGTATACATGACCAATTCTTTCAGATAACATAATGCTGTTTAGTGAAATTCATAAAATATAGCTGTGCAATACAGTTTGGGCAAGTCTCCCAATGTACGGACGTTTTAAGAATGAACAGAACCGTGACTCCAAAGGGATGATTTCATATAGGCCAACTGCATTTTAGGGTGTCTATGCACTGAATGTGTGCATCCTTCCTTACATTCACACTGGAGTGTGGTGTCAGATGATCTGGGGAGGGATGGGTGTGGAGGCCAGGTTGGGACAGGGTGGTTTTGGAAAAGAGATTCACACAAACGCTATCACGTGCAAAAAAATAGCTAGGCAGGGAGTGTCACCTTCTCTTGGATCTGACTGTCTGATTTACTGTCTTTAAGATCATATATTCTTGGGTGGGCTGGGAAATCTATTTGAGTGTACTAATTTTTAATAGAAACCCTGCATGGTAATTTGAAGAGCCTGGGAATGCTTTTTTCTTTTTCTTTCTTTGGTCATAAGCAGGAAGGTGGCATACACAAAAGCTGAATTAATATCTCGCTGAGGCGCCAAAGCAAGGCAGATGTTTCTTGCTGGGCTTCAAAAGAGGCTGCTTCCAGTACGATTTCCTTCAATGATCAGGAAACACAAAGAAGCAGAAGAGACATTTTTTTTTTTTTCCACAGCAGCATCAAGAGCTGATGAAAACAAGAACTTATTTCTCAGCCTGTCTTTCTACCCACTCATCTCTTTTCAGGAAACTAAATTACAGATGCCTGAGAGTACTTTGTATCAATGCTACCTGATATTTTTATTTTTGTAACCTGTGGAAATAAGCTGTTCCTGCATCTTTGCCTCACTGCCAGAGATGCTTTGGGATTGGTGTCATGCATTGATGTGTCATTAAGCCTGCTTTGAACTCCTGGGGAGGGGGAAATATATATGCCAGCCACGTAGTGGTGGAGAAAGGGTTGAAATTTAACTAAGTTCAGAGGCAACAGATATAGGTGCCTTGTGCTACCTGCCCAGGATGACTCTATCCTTCCATATCTGTCCAATATCACTTGAGACCTTCCCTTAATCAGAGGACACTGGGCTCTGGATCTTATTTGGCGACATCCTTTGAATTAGAGCCCTTACTCATAGTCTGAGCCTTTTAAAAATTCTCTCTTAGCTAACACACATACGGAAGTCCAGAGAGCATTCTAATTTTATTCCTAGAATATGTAAGCTTAGGATTTCCTTTTGAGAACGAAATTTCTAACAGTTTGGAAGCCTCTGAGGAACGTCCATCCATTCTAGCTACTGCACATCATCAGACCCTTTTTCATCTTGCAATTATCTCAAAGCAAATGCAACTATGATTTCCACGAGGAAGCCAAGGCAGAAGGCACTATCTGGTCTCACCCTGACTTTGGCACGCCTTCTCCAAACACAGCAGGACCTGTACCTGCATGATGCCTGGGTGCTCCTATGCTCTCTCATTTCTTTAACTGCCTGTACTTCCTCTTCCTGTTCACAGGGCCCTGTTTTTACATCCATTCCCTCTAGTTTCCAATAAACCCAGGCCTCTGCTGAGCGTCGGCTCCCACTGAGGATTCTTTGCGCATGCTTTTTTCTCTTTGTCCTCACAAATGCCAGCTTCCCCTCTTCACGTCACAGTGCCGTAAACCACGCAGACCCGAGTGGTAAAGAACTCAAGTAAAGATAAGATTGGCAAACGTTTTCTGTAACCATCTTACGTGTGGGTAACAGAATGAGGGGCTCAAAAATAAGTTTGGAAATAGTAAACTTTTTTTGAACAAGCAACCACCAAAAATTGATTCAATGTTAAGCGCATAATAAACCCAAGTTACTTTTGGTAGCATGCACCCCAAGTTAAATAACTGTGGAGCGACCTTAGCCTTGAACGTATAACAGTCGCATAGGGCATGATGTCACACCGGCAACACCAAGTGCGGTCTGAAACATCTCGGCTCAGATCCAAGATGATTGTGTTATGAATTATAGTGTTTTTACTGCACATAAAAGGTTTTCTGCTCTTATAGAAACACACTGGTTTAATTATGGGAAACAAAAACCTTAGTGTTTTTCTACCTTCATTCCTTAGCATGTAAGTTAATGTATCTTTGGATTGTTTGTATTACAGTTTTTGATTTTAAAAATTGCTGTGTGGGATGCTGACCTGAACTTTATTTAAAACGTCTTATTTGGCTTTGGAAATAGACAGATTTCCAAGAATTTGAAATGGCCCTAAACCATTGTTTTCACTACATGGTTATGGGAAGTGGCAGCACCCTCAGTACTGAGCAAATAAAAAAATTGATCAAACCAGGAAAACATTGACAGACTCAGCATTCTCCACTATCAAATATTCAGCCAGTATTTAATCCTTTATGTAAAAATGAAGAAACACACCCATCCCATTAACATGTACATTTGCTTTTGATTTTAATAAACAAATGGTGGAATTTTATGTATACCAAATAATTGTCCTCACAATCTTGGACCATCAGTATAGCCCAGAAGGTAAAGGTGCTTGCCCTACAATCTTGGCTACCTGAGTTCAAGTCCCAGAATCCACCTACATGAACCAACTCCACAAAGTTGTCCTGTGACTGCCATATACATATTGTACTTCCAGATTGTGTGTGTGTATCCACATACACACTGAAACATTAAAAAACTAAGCATCTTTATGATTATTATTAGTGAGTGTTTGATATATGATATGTGCGTATCTGTAGTGTAAAACTTTCTCAGAAAAAAAAGAGGTTGCAAATAGAAAAAGTTTAAGACACCCTGATGTAGCAGACACTGAACACCTCTGTGGGCTGTACGGTTTATTGTTTTGACTTGGGCCTGACATTATAGTGCAAATGTAACACAGATGAGTGGGAACCTCAATAAATGTGTTTGAATAATACTTTATGCACACTGAAATGTGAATTTCACGTAATTTTCCCATGTCTTTAAAGTATTGTGTTTTTTGGAAAATGTCTAGCTATTTAAAAATTCAAAAACCATTTTTAGACCATTCATAAAAAATGGAGTGAATTGGATTTGTCTTGGGTTGTGGTTTGTGGACTCCTGGTCTAAACTGGTTCAGTCTAACTTTACTATATATCGACAACACTAAGGGTCTGGTTAAGATGTTGTCAGTCAGATGTGGTGGCACATATCTATTTAGCACTTGGGATGCTGATGCAAGAGTATGAACAATGAGCCCTTCTGGGCTACATAGTAAGGTCCTGCATACAATCCCCCAAAGAACGTCCAGCTTGCATTTTGAACAGGCTTCCAGCATTCTGGGTGAGTGCTCTGGCTACTCGGAGTAGCAAGCGCTATAGCTGTAAATACATGAAAGATAGGTTAATGGTATAGAAAAATGCTCTGCTGTAATTCACGTGTGGAAAAAGCCAGCTGGGAAAGAGTAAGTTTGCAAGCCAAACAAACTCATGCTTCCCAGAAATGTGAACTGAGGCATGTATCTTAAACCTATGTTTCTGTCTGTTCAGCTGTAAAACAAGGTAATAATCCCTGCCTCTGATGGTGGCACTGGAACTTAACATAGTCACATGAGCCTGAGCTCCCATTTTTAAATTAAAAGGCGAGACATGAACCTGTGTGTAACCATTAAGGTGAACTTTAATTTTGAGTGCATCAGGGGATTTCCTTCTGTTCTTCCTTTGATCCTGTTTGCAAGGCTTGTGCCCATTCATTCATTCAGAAAATGTGTGTGTGTGTGTGTGTGTGTGTGTGTGTTGGAAACAAAAGCCCGGATTCAGCATAGAAGCAGCTTACTTGCAGAGTGTTGTTTGGGGCCTTCGCCCTGCTGTGAGGAGAGAGGTCAGAGGGATGCCACAACAGAAGGGACTAAGCTGACCTGCCAGTCAAGAATGTGGGTCTGTCTGATGAAGAAAAAGGGGACAGTTTGCAACAGTCATGGAAAACCCTGGGAAGGCAGAGAAGCTAGACCCTCAGAATGTGTAGCTGTGACAAGTACAAGGTTCCAACAAGTCAGACAGATGGAGACCTGTTGGTTATCACCCCTGGGTGGAAGTACCTTCCTAGGAAGTATCTCAACAATAACTGTAAATGATGTCCCCGGGGGGGGGGGGGGGGGGCGCTTAGAAGAGAAAGTGCCAGAAAACCTGAAATCATTTCTCCTTTATGTAAAGGGCTCTCCAGCTGAGTCTAGGGTTACCATAGCATATCTAATCTTGATATTCAGGCAGTTGAGACAAAGAGGGTCAAAAGTTCAAGGCCAGCCCGGTCAACAATTTCAAAATGAAAAGCACAGAGACGGCTGAACATATAGCTCAGCTAGAGAGCATTGGCCTTAGGATCAATCAGACCCTAAGGGGTTAATACCCAGTACTTCTGAAAGCGGGATAGAAAGAACAGAAAGAGGGGAGGGAGGGAGGTAGAGGGAGAGAAGGAGAGAATATATCTCTGCATCTCTGCTTGGCTCATCTGTTGCTCCCTTAGTGTCTGTTATCAGAGTGAAAACTTGTGAGATTGGAAACCTCAGGCTACTGAGATAAACTCCCGCATTTGCCATGGAGTGCTTACGTTCCACAAGCGATGGGTGCCCCATCACTGAACCAACGGATGAAGGCAGGCACCAACTCTATAGGAACTCAGTAGAAAGGAGAGCCGTGCTAAGGAGGTTGCATGCTGGGATAGAAGCATTAAAAGAGGTTCCCGGTGGGATGGACCTAGTGCTGAGTAGGCCCTATTTGAAGGGTTCCTGGCAGTGTATCTTTTCCATCCTCCATGACCCTGCTGCAGAAGGATGAGTGTGTTGGAGATGTATTTGGCAGCAAGAGAACAGTGGAGGAGGTGCAGCTCATCTATGACTCCCCATTGCATACTGACTTCTCTCCTATCTGTGCATTCCTTCTCACTTGATGATATGGGATGCATTTTTCCATGTCTCATCTTTTATCATTGTTATTATTCTTATTTTATATGGTGTGTTTTGTTGCCTGTATAACTGTGTACTATGTGCCTAATGTCCATGGAGGTCAGAACAGGGTTGTTAGTTTCCCTGGAACCAGAGTTACAGGTGGCTATGAGGCACCCTGTGGGTGCTGGGAACAGAACCTGGGTCCTCTGCAAAAGCAACAAGGGTTACCTTCCTCATTCTGTGTCCCATGACCTCACAGAGCCCCACTGAAGTGCTCAGTCCCAGCAGAGATGTATGCTCCAAAGCTTGGAGCTGATGAGAGGTGTGTGTGTGTGGGGGGGGGACCATGATGGTGAGTTCATCCTAGCATGGAACCTAGGTGTGGCTCAGTGAAAAGCAGAGCAATCTGCACACAGACACAGGAAAGGGCTTTACTTAATGCTATGTGAGTGTTTTGGGGGGTTTTTATTTTTTTATTTTTTGTTCCCATTACAAGAAACTCTCAGAGACAAAGATCTCGAAGCAATGCTATTATCTGGGGCCCCAGGTGAGGAAGTGAATCTGAGTTCACTCAGAGTGAACCGAGGCATCATTAATCACTTCCAGAACTCTTGCTACAGCTTCCTGAATATTCCATCTGAACTGGCCCAGCTCAGATCTGCCCACGGGGAGAGGGACATTTTCTTCATAGAAGAGCTTGCTACCTTGACTTTCACAGATTTAGGGATCTTTGTATGTTATCCCCAGGAAAGAGAGTAGAATTCACAGATGGTTGAGTATGGTCAGTCTGTTAGTTCTGTCCTGTGGACTCTAGCTGCTAAGGCTGTAGGTATGGAGAGGAAAGAGGAGGAAGAACTTGTGGGTAAACATGCAGCAAATGTCACACGTGGGAGAAAAGATTTTGGGGGTCTCCTCATGTGGTTTTGGGGTCTGGTGAAAGCTGAGTTATATATATATATTTACATGACATTAATGCTAAAATGGCCCGATTTGATCACAAAGATGTGGTGGTCATAGGATTCTGAGACTGAGTACCACATTTAGTCCACAGGCGATCGGGCAAACCTGCAGTCATTTCTCTGCGTTTTCTAGACACCCACACCAGTAAATGGTAGAACAGTTTGAGGGTCCCCCTTACTAAACAGGGGAACACTGTTAGCTGGACTTGAGTTTGTATTTGTTTTGTTTTATGAGTGTGTGGGTTCATGTGTGTGTATGCGTGTGTATGTGTGTGTTGTACATCCATGTGCAAGTATATGCACAGGTGTTGGGGGGGCAGGGGTTGATGTCTGGCATCTCCTTGAATCTTTGGCCTATGGAAAACACATCTCAGTGCAGAGGCTGTGGGCGGCCTTGGGGCCTTGTGGGTCAGCACGTGGGTGTGATTTCTCTTTCAGAGACAGGTTTAGCAGAGACTCCCCAAAGGGTCTGAGCGACTTCCAGGCAGAGCACTGTAAAGTTCATCTTCCTTAATACATGTTATAATTTTTTGTCCTATTACAAAAATACACCGGCTTGTTAAAGAAAGAAAACTAGGAATTCCATAAAGGTGACAAATTGCCCAGACTGAGAGTCACTCTCTCCTGAGTTATCCGATGTCCCACTTGCCACGTCCCATACCAGTTGCAGAGCGGGGTGAGCGCTTCCTAAAACACAGGTCCCTGCCAAGCTTCAAAGGCTTCCTGTTATCTCTAGTGTCCAACTGGGTAGGTTCTGCTTTTCTCTTTGATTTCCTGCTGCTCTGAGCCTCATCCTCTCCCTCCTGTGCCAAATGGAATTTCCTCTGAGTCTTCACACAGGCTGAACCTTCTCATGTCCCTTTGATAGAGCTGTCTTGGTCTTTCAGCTTCATGCTGTCACCCCCCCCCCCTCCCCTGCACACACACACACACAATTTCCCCTTACAGTGCTTCAGTATCTAGACATTTCTTTCCTCCAAAAACTGTTGCTAACAAAGGCAAACTGTCGCCGACAATCCCCTTTCTTTTCCTCAAGTGATTTGAGTTTGGAGGTCCTCCTGGGTGCCTTGAACATCCACAGATTTCTCCCCGTGTGAGATTCAACATACAGTATCCTAGCGGTTCTTGGAGAAGATGCCTCTTGTTTTCAGCACCCAGCCCCTTGGTTCGCGTCAGGTAGGTTACAAAATGTTTGTCGGTCACCTTAGAATGAACCTTTGTTTTCAGCCCCATCCTCATTCCCTTGAGGGTGGTGTCTCAGCTCCTGTTTGTGGTTCTCACCCCACCCCAGGGTATACGACTTTGAACTCTGAGTCTAATCCCTAAGAGCAACTGTTTCCTCCTTTGAGAAGTCAAGGCGGCTCTGAGATTGCAGGGTTGATTCTATTTCAAATGCTTCAGGTGGTTCAGGCACCTCCTCTCCTCCTATGATTACCAGTCTTAGATCAACACACCTATATTCCCTCCCTCCCTCCCTCCCTCCCTCCCTCCCTCCCTCCCTCCCTCCCTCCCTCCCTCCCTCCCTCCCTCCCTCCCTCCCTCCCTCCCTTCCTCTCTACCTCCCATTTGCCCTCCCTCCTTTTCTTTCTTTCTCCCCTGATTCTCCACTGTCACTGGGTCCCTTCTTTGCTTCCCCCCCCTTCCATGAAATCATTTATTCAATAAAGTTAGCCAGCACTTAGTAGCCCAGGGATAAAAAGATACAGAGACACTTGACAGTTCCTGCTTTTGTGGATTTTACATTTAAGCAGAGAAGACAGATCAGAACAAAAAGCAAATCCAGAGGATACAAATTGATGTGTCATAATGGATACTTTGGATCAAGGTGGGAGGGAGGGAGGGAGGGAGGGAGGTAGGGAGGGAAAGAGGTAGTTCTTTGGATAGACCCACTGCTCCTTCCCCATTAGCTCAGGTCAGGGCTTTGGCCCCCTGCTGTGCCCTGTCATACTTGGACCAACACATCCAACAAGCAATATTTCTCAGGAGCTGTTTGTTGTCTAAAAGAATGAATGGAAGGTCTTGGGAGGTAAATTCGTGAAACTGCAGACAGAGAGCGTGAAAAGAGCCTGGGTCTGAGATCCAGCATTCCTCAGGTATGAGAATGAGCACAAAGAATCAGAAGTGTCAGGAGTGAAGTGAGCAAGTACAATAGCGGGAGGTGAGGTTTGCTGGGTCTTTGGGCCACAGGAGGAGTCTGGATTTTATGACAAACCACAGGGAACTTTGTCATTCTTTTGTGTTTTGTTTCTGTTTGAAGCTTTGTCTTCCTTGGGCATGGGATTGTGGCTTCCTGCAGTGGCAGAGTATGGATAAAGTGTTTGCATGGAGGTGGGCAGGCTGAGGAATCTGCTTCACTGAGTTCTTGACTTTCTTTACCCTGTGACCCAGGGTTCAGGGACCAAGCTCCTCTCAAGCCTGTTTTATAACCTTATACTTATCAGAGAGCATTGCTCTTGATTGCCACCAGAGCTTGACAGTAAGACCCTGTTGTTGAACACACCACACACATTAGTCATAGGACATACATAGGGAGTCTAATTTGATGCTGATAGGGAAGCTTCCTTCCTGCTAGCCAGTTTTTACAGTCTGGAAGATGCTGCTGAGGGAAAAAAAATCACGAACAATGCTAAACGCAGTAATGATCAGCATAAGCTCATGAGCACAATAGTGGCATGTGTGTTTTGGGAGAAACCACCTGCTCTCGTATTGGATTTGAGGTCCATTCTACAGGAAGAAACACATGCCTGGTATTAAGAATCCATAACTGAGAAGCTTACAGGGCCTAGGGGTGAATATATCACTGTTATTCTGCAAATGAACAAAGTATCAAACTATCCTCTAAATTCATATCTCCCTACCATTAGATGAATATACTTCTCAGGCCTCATCAAAGAAGTTTGTACAGTGAATGATGACTAATATAAAAACTCACAACAGATAAACACACACAGAATAGGCCAGTGGAGTACTCTGCCACAAAAAGGCACATCTGTACTCTGCCCCTATCAAGGCTCCAGGACCACTGTAGGCAGAAAGATGGTAAGACCAGAAAGCAGACACGCCACACAGCACACCCCTTTGACATCTCCATAGTCCTTGTATGCAGCTCCCCCTGGCTGATCATTTGAAGATGGTCCAGAGCTTCTGTTTCAGAACCATAATGGACTTAACTCAGAGTTAGCTTTCTGTCTCATCTGCCAATCCCAAATACCCTGCAACCACTTCCCAAATTACCACACAGAGGCTTATATTAATTATAAATGCTTGGCCAGTGTCTCAGTGCTATTACTAATTAGCTTTTACATTTAAATTAACCCATTTCTAGCCATCTATATTGCCATGTGGTCCATGGCTTACTGGTCCTCTGGCATCTTGTTTCTTGGACAGCTGGCTTGAGTCTCCCTTGATTCTGCCCTCCTTCATCCTGACTTGCCACAGGCCAAAACAGCTTTACTACCAACCAGTGAGTGAAATGCATATTCACAGCATACAGAAGGATCATCCCACATCACTTGGAAGATTGGGATCTTAACCTCAAATATGATGTCAGGAATTCCCCTTTGGCACACTGATATGGGTTTTGTATTTGGTATTGCCTGGATTATTGTTTTTAGATCTGCCAGAGGTCTAGGGGAGAAGCTTACTGTGGGGACTCAGCCTCTGAAGAACAGCAAAAAATTCACACAAGGAAGATTTCTGGGGCACTGGCTGTTGGGAAGGTGCATGGTTGGGTTCCAGGCCCTTGAGACTCAGACGTCAGCTCTGAGAGTTCCCTTCTTTCTGGCTTCTGACCCTGACAGTTTCAATGCCCATTTTCAGCAGCCCCCCAAAGTGACCACAACTTCCTCTCATCCCACAGCTGCCTCTTCTGGGTTCTGACTATTTCAGTGCAGACAGCTTCCTTCTAGTTCCCCTGCCTGGACCCTCCCATTGGCCTTGACTTCCCCACTAGTCAGGATGCTAACATTTGTCAGTTCCCCTTGGTCCAGAAACCTAATATCTGATCTGGAATAGTCCATTTCCTCCTACATGATTCTGGGCCCTGAGAAAACTGGAAAATTCACAGCATCCCCAGGGCCAGAGGTGTATAAGTAACACAGGAGTGCTGGCTACTTTTATGTCAACTTGACAGAATCTAGAATTATTTGGCAAGAAATAATCTTAACTGAGAGAATGCCCCCTACTAAAATGGTTTGTGGAGAAGCCTGTGATGAATTTTCTTAATTGATGATTGATGGAGAAAGGCCACATGGGCTGGTGGTCCTGGGTGCTCTAAGAGAGTGGGTTGAACAAGCCATGGAAGCCAGCCAGTGAGCAGGACTCCATTTGGCCTCTGCATCAGCTCCCACCTCTGGGTTCCTGCCCTGACTTCTCTGGATGATATGGAACTGTGATTGAAGATAAAGGCTTTCTTCCATAAGTGTATTTTGGCCATGGTGTTTTATCATGGTAACAAAAATCCAAATGAAGACAACACGTAAAAAAAACCCAAGCGTCAAGATGGGAGGCAACAACCCAGGAAGCTGTCGGATTGATCCCCTGTTCCCAAGCCAGTGATCCTGATCTTACACAAACTTCTTTGCTGTGTTATAGCAGCAGCAAGATTAATCTGGCATGTGCTTAGTAGAAGCCCATACTGTTGCCGAGTTACCTGGAAATTCGGCTGACACCATGAGTGATCTGCTAGCATACTAGTTCTTGGATTCAATTAAAGGACACATTTACTTCTCCATCATCTACAGTTGGGACCGATGGTACTCCCTAGTAATGCTGTCTCGATGACTGTTATCTCGAAGAGGAAAATGAGTAGAGTCCGTCCATGTAATTAACAAGGGGAAGGGTCGGTGCTGTGTTTCTCATCCTGGTATTTTCCTCTTACAAGCACCATTACTTAATTACGGAACACACGGAAGGACTCATCAGCTAACAGAGGAGTGGCTATGCATTCTTAAGACTGGGGTTGTGATGCCGTAGGCAGGAGGAGAAGAGGCTTCTCCTCTGTATGTTACAGAAAGAACCATCAACGCTGTCAGATGTCATCTTACATTTCAAACGACACATTGATTTTTCTGGGAATATGAGGTGCCATTACTTAGTTCTACCATTAAACTTCTGAGGATTGGCTTGTCCATTGTTTTCAATGGCATCTGTGCTGGATAATTTTATTGCAACTTGATGTAAGTTAAAGTCATAATGCATCCATAAGACTAGGCTGAAGGTATTCCACTAGAAATGATCTGAAATGCTGTGAAAGGATCTAGCTCATTGTAGGTGGTGTCTCGGGGCCGGTGGTCCTGGGTGCTATAAGAAAGCAGGCTGAGCAAGCCATGGGAGCCAGCCAGTAAGCAGCACCCCTCCAAGGCCTCTGCATCATCTCCTGCCTCCAGGTTCCTAACCTGTTTGAGTTGTCCTGACTTCCTTTGACCATGCTCAGTGATATGGAAGTGTAAGCCACATAAACCCTTTTCTTCCCCACTTGCATTTGGTCATGGTGTTTCATCACAGAGATAGAAACCCTAAGACAACATCAGAGCCAGTGATGAGTGGCCTGTGGAGAAGCAGCTTACTTCAGACACATGGAGTGACAGAGGGGATGAGTGGTCTCTTTGCGGCTCTGACATGGACACTTGCTTTTCCTGGACACTGAACCTGTGTGTGACTCCAGAAGAAACAACAGCAAAGCATAAAGCCGGTTGAGCAATCTGACCTTTATAGTCTTGAAAGTCCCTCATAAAAGCTACTTCAGATTAGCTCAGAGAGATTTTGATGGTCCATGGTTGTTATGGTAACCAGCAGACATGTTTGGCCTCTGGAAGCCCTGCCCCTGAAGAGTGCAAAGGCTTTTGTTAAGAAACTTGGGGACTTCATCTATTTCACCATTATTTATTTTTAAAGTTGTCAGCATTAACAAATTCCTCATTACCTGTGGCCTTTTATGTCCAGGTTCCGGGCTAACCCTGCCCCTCCTGTGCACCCCCTTCAACCTGCACCACTACACTCAGAGCCTACACACCTTTATAGAAATCACAAGAAGTGTGGCCAGAGGTGACTGCCACTCTGTAGTCTGATTTTGGTCTTTGGTCCCTTAACAGGGGAATAAAAATACCCAGTATGTTTATTGACAAGAGAATATAATCATTTACCTTTGCAACCCTTACATAGAATGCTTACTATAAAAACAAATAAATTTCCTGTTAAGTGTTGATTCTAACTGAATGGTATCAGCTTTGCCTCTGGCAAGAAGGGTCTGAAGCTGCCTTCCAGCACTGCAGACAGGGATGAAATGGACAGGGAACACCCATAGAAGGCAATAGTGTGTGTGTGTGTGTGTGTGTGTGTGTGTGTGTGTGTATGTGTGTGTGTGTGTGTGTAAAATGTTTGTGCATGTGGGTGGGGGTGAGGAAGGTGGCATAAATTTAGATTTAGATACGAAAGGCTAAGTAAGTAAAGGTTTCATACCTGACGGAGCATTTCTAATAGATATGAGGATATATGCTAGGGGCCCAGGGGAAGAGGTTAGAGAGAGAGATTTTAATCTAAGAATCATCAACATAGCAAGGATGTGAAAGAGATGAGGCAGTGTAGTGAGCTAAGGGTAGATTGGAAGGAGCCTTAAGGACAAAGACTATTGGGGAAGAGGAGGAGTTGGGGGCAGGGGAGCAGCCAAGGGCCAAGGTGGAACTGGAGGGCAGTACAGGAAGAGAAGACAAGAGAGGAGGGCCCCTTAGGAGAAAGGAAGTACTTCCCCTTCTTTTCGCGCATGCTCGGGCACACACACACACACACACACACACACACACACACACACACTCTATATTATATATAATTTTTAGTAAATTTTTTTATTTAAAAAGTTTTTCCCATACTCACCACTGCCCCCCTTCCCTCCTCCCAGTCCCCCCTCAGCCTCTCCCCACCCCATCCCCTCATCCATTCCCCAAGGAGGGCAAGGAGTCCAAAGGTGGGTCAGTTCAGTCTGGCATATCCAGTTGAGGTAGGTCCGAGTCCCTCCCCCCAGTACCAAGGCTGATTAAGCTGTTCCTCTGTAGGGAATGGGCTCCCAGAAGCCAGTTCATGCACCAGGAATAAACTCTGATCCTACTGCAAGAGACTCCACAAACTGCCCATGCCGTCCGACTGTCATCTACATTCAGAGGGTTTAGTTCCTTTCCATGAAGATTCCTCAGCTGTCATTTCAGAGCAGTGAGCTCCCAATAGCTCAGGTCAGCTGTATGTGGGTCTCCTCCTTATGATCCTGGTCCCTTTGCCCATATAATCTCTCCTCTCTCTCTTCAGTTGGATTAGGAACACATATTTTATATAAGCACAAATGCATATTTTATGTGAGAATATGTATTTTTGCATATGGCGCATTGGGCTTTTACTGGTCTTTACCAGAAACACTGCTTCTGGGCAGGTACTGTGTAGTTGGACTTTCTTTGGACCACCAGCTTCCAAATAATGATGCGGAGACTTCTTATTCATTATGAAAGCTTGACCATAATTTAGGCTTGGTCTCAATAGCCCTTATAACTTAAATTAACTCGTTTCTATTAATCTACCTTCTGCCACATGGCTTGTCTCCTCCATACAATATGTCCAACTCCCCGGTATCTTGCTGGCAAAATCTCTACCTTTCTGACCCCCACCCCCCATTTCCAGAAATTCTCCCTATCCTTCCCTGCCTCGCTATTGGTTAATCAGCTCTTTATTAAGCCAATCATAAGATGACTTGGCAGAGATACATCTTCACAGTGTACTGGGAATTGAGGCTTGGGCCTGGCACAGAGCAGAATGGGCAACTGGATTGGGTCTTTTGTGACTCTGCCCTCCTTCCCCTGTATCTATGCTTGAATTTCCCACCTGCTTCTAAGATGCCCTGCCATAGACCTAAACAGTCCCTTTATTAACCAATGTCATTCACAGCACACAGAAAGACATCCCACATCATGAAATCACAGAGATCTGCCTGCCTCTGCTTCCAGAGTGCCAGGTTTAAAGGCATGGGCCAATACCACCTGGGTTTGATAAATGGTTTAAAATTGCATTTCCAAGAAGTTTTAACTAGGTTGTACCAACCCCAACAATGAATTGAAACTGTGTACTCTTGTTATCGCTGTGACCATTAAAATTTTTCAGGGAGGGGAGAGGGAGATGCTGTCAAGTCTATTTCCACTTTCATGATTTGATTAACAAAAACTCAACATTTCTATCACAAGGTTCTGTGTGTGCAATGTGGGCTACAAGCAGTTAACTCCTACACCAGACCTCCCACCAGCAAGGAAACATGAGTATAAACATCATTCAAGGCAGCCTCTCAGGTGAAGGGAGGGGGTGAGGAAGAAGAAAACATATTCTGAGCTAGTCTTTGGGGTGAGGAGCGGAGCAGATCTTTGTCACCCCACATGGTGTGGTTCTCACAGCTCAGTGCCTCCTCCCACCCGGTGACTTCCTGTGTGCTCACTGAGGAGCCAAGCTTCTCTCTATAGGCAGCCTCACATTGCCAAGGGTGGAGGGTGTGTTGCCTTGTGAACCACTGTCCACATTGCCCAACTGAACAAACATGGGCAGGGGCACGGGTAGCAGGCCCCACACGCTGGGTCCTTTCCTCACAGGGTGGACCCATTTGGGCTCCTGAGAATCCTCCTTAGAGTCTCGCTGGGCGTGTGCCTGGCAGAAGGGGAAAGAAAGACTGTGTTTTGAAACTGTAGGAGGACACATCATCCCTTTTGGTCTGCAGCTTGTCAACGGGCAGTTGCGTGGTGTTGGTAGGCGGTGATGTGGAAATCCCAGATGCCAACGAACTAGGAATCTTAATGTGTGGGAAACAGAGTTAGGTCCCCAAATGGGGACGGTGACCATTTTTTATGCAATATTTTTTATTTCATGACTGTGTCAGCTGGAACAAGACACCTTAACAATGTGACCTAGAGTTGTGTGGACAGCACAGACATCTGAGGTGGTTTCTGTGAGAAACAAGAATGATTTCTAGCCAAACAAGATCTAAGGAAACCATTCTGTAAGAAGTGAGAGGAAAATGAAAAAAAGTTCGTAGAAACAACACTGTTGTTCAGAGTTTTTAAAATTTTGTTTTGAGATGGGGTCTTAGACATAGTGCTGACTATCCTAGAACCTCACTGTGTAGAGCATCAGGCTGGCTCCTCCCACTCATGCCTTCTCTGCTAGGATTAAAGGCTCACACCAGCACACCTGGTACCCTTTCTAAATGATAAAATAATGTACTGTCATTTTAAATTTGTCCTGCTTACAGGGCGAGATCTGAAGATCTCAGCCGTGTGAAGTACAACCTAATTTTGTACCAATCCCTCACATCACTACCATCCTCTGATAATTTAGTGTGTCTTTTCTAATGCAATGAGAATATTTGTAATTATAATTTATGAATATTATAAATTATTATGTGTGTGATATAGGTTATTATTGGTATTTATAGTTATAGAACATAGATGTAGTCAATAAATTCAAACATAATTTTGCTTTGTTTACTTATTTTTTGCATTGATTAGTTTATTGTGTGTGTGTTTTTGAAAGAGACTGTGTCACAGTTCATGTGTGGTGGTCAGAAGACAGCTTGTTGGAGGTCGGTCTTTCCTACCATTCGGGTTCCAGTAATCCAACTCAGGCTATCAGGTCTGTGACAAGCCCCTTTACCTGCTAAACTGTCTCTCTGGCCCTAAACATAATTTTAAAAATATGACAGATAATACTTTGAAAACTCTGCATCTTAGCAGGCAGTCTTGCTTCATCTTGTTCTTAAAGGAGACAAAACAACAAAACAAAATAAAAAACCGCCACCACCAAACAAGAACAGAAAACCCCAACCACCCAAACAAAAAAAAGAAAAACTTCTGTGAGCCAAAGTTATCAGATAGATTTACTCATCCCCCCCCCTGCCCCCCCCCCCCCCCCCCCCCCCCCCCCCCCCCGCGCTCTGTGTATCGGCTTCATGTCAACATCATTTGAGATGCTTAAAGTCAAAGAAAACAATCCCTGCTTTTGTGCACCGGACACGTTGGTGGAAGAAGGTGTACAGTAATCACATATAACTCCCAGTAAGCATGGCTGACAGGGCAGAATGATTGGGAACAATGCTATTGTAAATATAGCATTTGACAATCCACAACCCCCAAGCAGCTAGGTAACAGGAGGACTATAAGAGAGACATTCATGGATCAAACCCCCTGGTAAGGGGAAATAGAGATGATCTCCTGAGTAAATTGGGATCATACAGGGTGGAGGGGAGCAAAGGGAGGTGGGAAGAGATTATGAGCGAATGGGATGGTATATTGGGGGAGCAATGATAGAGGGAGCCATTGTCGGGTTAGAGAGAAGCCTGGTGCGAGGGGAACACCCAAGAACCCACAAGCTGAGGAGCCTTCATGGAAAGGAACTAAACCCTCTGAATGTAGATGACAGTCGAACAGCGTGGACAATTAGTGGAGCCTCTTGCAGTGGGACCAGAGTTTATTCCTGGTGCATGAACTGGCTTCTGGGAGCCCATTCCCTATAGAGGAACACCTTTCTCAGCCTTCATACTTGGGGGAGGGCCTGGATCCTGCCTCAACTGGATATGCTAGACTGAACTGACCCACCTTGAGGTTCCTTGCCCTGTTTCTGAGTCATATAGCTAGCTGGTATCTAAAACATTTCTTTACTCTGAGAATTGCGCATCCACAGGATTGGGCACAACAGCATGAACCACTTTTTGTACCCCCCTGAGCTTTTCCATCTCTATTCCATTGTGTTGACACTTCCTCACATGGGACGGCACATACCCGCTACCTTCATTCTACTGCATAGTTTTTAAACTTTTTCTAGAAGTACCTCAAATTCTACATTCCACGCATGGTTGTTTTACGATATTGCTCAGATATTATTCAGATCATTCTTTACAGCATTAATTTTCAGTGGGAAGTGAGATAGGCTATACTTTAAGAGTCAGGAGAGCAGAGCCTTGAAATCAGACCTATGGGAGTTTTAATGGCTCCAGCATTATCTGTACATGTGATTCTATACAACCTCCCTAATGTCTAAGTATATAAAACCGAGTCAAGAGTGGGGCTGGCAGGATGATTGAGTGAAGCGTGCATGAGAGGTGTCCTGCGACACGTACAGGCACTTGATAAATGTTAGTCTCCTTCTGTCTCTGCTTCTGAATTTTGTCACTTTCAATATCATGCTTTGTATGAGTCTACTTTTTGAGTTGTTATGTATGCCATTTCTCCAACTAGACAATAAACTCTTATGGGTTAGAAGCCACCTCTTCTATTTCTTGGCATGCTCCAAAGAATTTATCATGGCACCTTGAATGTGGGAGATGATTAATAAATGCTTCCTGATAGACTGATGGATTCTCTGGCAGGGTTAAAGCTGAAGGGCATATTGCTCCCCGGAGTCGGGCACAAAGCAACAAGCTTCAGAGGAAAATGCGATTCAGTGTTCACAGCAGAAGGTCATTGCTTAGTGAGACACACTATTGATGGATGAGGATGCTGGACTGCTCTGCTTTCTGGCTGCAGATTCTGCTTACCAGATTTGGAAATAGTTGCTCAGTCAGATGGTGAGATCCTGATAACCCCTCCACTATCAAACTCATTTAGCCAAGCATTTTAACAAGCCATCACCATGGCACGTGGGCTTCTTGATTGATTGTACAGCTGTTATTGTGTGTGTACGGTGGAAATCAGGAGTAAATTAATGGCTGGGGATCAGTAAAAGTCCCAAGCTGAAGTGAATGGTTTAATTTTCTTCCTAAGTGAAGAGGTAAGTAGAAAGATTTACATAGTTATTATAAAATATAGAAGTGAACAAACCACGTAATTTCTTGGCACTTGTAAAGGTTTGATTTTTAACTTCTGCTTACTTGGTGAAAAGGCAGTACTTCCCTGGTCACTCAAACAGAAGAGAAAACTGTGACTGCCAACATCTTAGATGTTTTTCTACAGATATTTCTTCTCATTTCTCCCAGTCTCTGACTTTGTGCTTGTGTATATATCTGTTTGTTTGTCTGTCCATCCATCCATCCATCCTTCTGTCTGTCTGTCTGTCTGCCTTCCCATGCACTTGTATGCATGCATCCATAGCTAGAAGTTTTTTTTTTTTTTTTTTTAAGAATGTAAGTGCCGTCAGCCTACTTGCTACATCTATGTGGCTCACCCATTTGTCTCTGGTGAGTAACCCAATCCTAGAAACCCCAAATTGTTGGCCAACAATTATTGGATTGATTGAGTAGATCTACCTTAGACTAATTATAATTGTTTTTTAATCAGTCTTGAAATGGTGGTATTAGCCTCATACATTTTTATTGTAAGTCAACAGAAGACATAGAATTTGACATGCCTATTGAGTAGAGAGAGCACTTGAACTAATTTTACTGTATTGGTTCAATGACTTAAAACCATGGATGGTTGCAGAAACTCTGTTTGAATATCTGCACTGCTTGGAGGAACTCTCTGGAAAACATTTGTCACCTGAAGTTAAAGAAGAGCTAGTTTGTAAGCAGCTACAAAGATAAAATGTACCAGAAGACATACAAGTAAATGAAAATTGATGCTCTCTGGAGGTTGTCTTCTCTTAAAGTCGTCTCTTTGAGTTCATAAGCCACACATTACTGTGGCTGCTACAAATCTATGATTACTGACATTGTGCCTACTACCCCCACCTACCAGAGCCACACACATTACCTCTTTTAATAGCATAGTGTCAGTGTGGGTAGATAATATTGCCACTTGTAATTCACAACCCATTTGGAGTTGAACAACCCTTTCACAGGGGTCACCTAAAACCATCAGAAATATCAAATATTTACATCACGATTCTTAACAGTATCAAAGTTACAGTTATAAAATAGCAACAAAAATAATTTTATGGTTGGGGCTCACCACAACACGAGGAACTGTGTTAAAGGGTCCCAGCATTAAGAAGGTTGAGAACCACTATGGGTCTTGAGTATGAAACACACAATGATATCCTGACTTGCTTCCATCTTCAAAGCTGATCAAATGGTACAGTGAGGTTTGAGGACAACTGTGGTCAGAGATTATCATTTTGATAGGTCATGGTCCACCCCACATTTGTCAGAAGAGGACCATCCCTACTGTCACCTTTTCTGCTTGCCAAGTTTAGCTCCAAATAGCCTTTCATTCTCTTAAACAAATAGAATCAACTTTACAAATAAATATTTTGTTTGCATTGTGGCTTTTCAACATGTATATGTCAGATATTAAAATTAGAGAAGGTACTAGAATGGTTTGCATCAAGATGAGTGACCAGAAATTGCATTGAAAAAGGTGGTATCCTTTTGAATGTAACCATGTTTGTCTGAAAAAAATTCTGTTCTTAGCCAGACGTGACTGTATTTACCTATAATCCCAGCACTTGGTGGCTGAAGCACAGAAAGATTGACATACATTTGAGGACAGTTTGGGGCAGCCAGGGACTTCCAGGCCATTGTGGGTTAGAGTTAAACCTTGTCACAAGAAACAAAACACACAAACTTACCCTTTTATTTATCTCTGCATCTCTCCTACATTTTATTTCTTTAAATAAAAGGGCATCTGACAAATTTCATTTAAATATTTGGATTTTTGCATGCATATATGTGGTGTGTGTGTGTGTGTGTGTATGTTTGTGTGTATATGTGTGTATGTGTGTGTGTATATGTGTGTATGTGTGTGTATATGTATGTGTGTGTATATGTGTGTATGTGTGTGTATGTGTTTGTGTGTGTGTACATATTTTCATGTGGAATGCACATTTGTACGCAGTTACGTGAAGGCAAGAGGTTCATAGTGAAAGTTTTCTTTGACAATTTCCTTCCTTATTCACTAAATCAGAAACTCAGGGCTCACAGACATTGCTAATAAGTTAACCATTTTGCTCCCGGGACACCTTATCTCTGCCACAGGGGCACTAAGATAATAGGCAGGGTACCACATCTGCTCAGTATTGATTGGCATGCTGTGGATCCGATGTATGGAACTCATCTTTGCTTTCCAAAGAATTTACCCATCGAATCATCTCCCCAGGCCATCCTTTTAGAGTTATTGGTCAGGGATACCAAGTGCCTGCACTTCTTTACACTTCCTCACCAGAGATTTACAGCACAGATAACCTAAGGTGCATTTGTACATGATGCAAGAAATGTCTTGCCCCATTTACTTCTTTCAGGTTCTCTTTCCACTCTGGATTCTTATTTTAAAATGCATGGACTCCAGTATAGATACCCCAGGAATTCACGTTCCCTGGGAGTATAATCACAGCCCCATCAAGTATGGCTCTTTCCCATAACACTGCAGATGAAGCTGGGCTTTGAGTCCACACTTGCATGTACTAAGATTTCTCAGAATCTTGAGGATGGTAGCTGAGGAGAAAGACCATGCAGCAGACAGACCTGGATCACTCAGTTTGGGTAGAAGTTTGTTCAATGTGTATGAGGAGGAATTGCTTTAGTTGGTTTTACTTATTGGTACAGAAATACTTTCTTTTGCAGAAAGGGAGGAGGAGGAAGAAAGAAAGAAAAAAAGATGTCAAGAATTCGATGAGCTTTATTGGCTCACTATATTCAGTATCCTCAAGTTCAACAACCCATTCTGGTCCTATACATTCTGAATGCTCCACAATAATCCATTCCTACCCTCCCCAAGCCCTCTTTGTCTTGGGTTTTGCTAAATAAGGCCTTGCTATGTATCCCTGACTGGCCTGGAGCTCACTATGAACCAAGTTTGACTTGAACTCAGCAATTCTTCTGCCTCAGCTCCAAGGCAGTGGCTCTAAACCCACCGGTCTAGGCCCATTTGGGGTTTGAATGACCCTTTCACAGTGATTGCATATCAGATATTTACATGATTCACAACAGTAGCAAAATTACAGTTATAAAGTATCAATGGGAAATAATTCTACGGTCTGAGGTCACCACAACATGAGGGGATGTATTAAAGGGTCACAGCCTTAGGAAGATTGAGAACCACTTCTCTAAGGGCTGAGGTTACAAGTGTCTCTCACTATGCTTGGGCCCCAAACCCATTTTTGTAGGATGACCCAAAGCATAGAACTTTAGACAATGAGAATAGAAAAAAAAAAAAGAAAGAAAGAAAGAAAGAAAAACGCATGCAAAGGCTGAAATCACAAATAGCTTAATAAAGAGCACTAAAACTGCTACCCATGTTTAGAAGAGATGCCAAGGTCAGACTATATTGTATGGTCCAGGTACCATTTTTGTTTTTCAAATATAATAGATCCTACTTAGGGATCCTTCTTGCTATTCAACTAACACCAGCCTTACATCTAGGACTGGATGCTATTCTTTGATGAAACCAAAGGTCTACTTTTGCTCTGGGGAGTTTATAGGGGACATTTATTCACTCCCTTTCCTCCTCCCAATCCTTTCCCACCCCACCCCACCCCACCCCCACCCCCATCCATTCCCCAGGGAGGGCAAGAACTCACAAGGTGAGTCAGTTCAGTCTGGCATATCCAGTTGAGGTAGGTCCGAGTCCCTCCCCCCAGTACCAAGGCTGATTAAGCTGTTCCTCTGTAAGGAATGGGCTCCCAGAAGCCAGTTCATGCACCAGGAATAAACTCTGATCCTTCTGCAAGAGGCTCCACAAACTGCCCATGCCGTCCGACTGTCATCTACATTCAGAGGGTTTAATCTCTTTCCATGAAGGTTCCTCAGCTGTCAGTTCAGAGTCAATGAGCTCCCAATAGCTCAGGTCAGCTGTATGTGGGTCTCCTCCTTATGATCCTGGTCCCTTTGCTCATATAATCTCTCCTCTCTCTCTTCAGCTGGACTGGGAGCCCAAACCCAGTGCTTAGCTGTAGATCTCTGCTTCTACCTCCATCAGTTGCTGGATAAAGGTTCCATAATGATAATTAGGGTGGTCATTCATTTGAATATAGGTCGTTTTCCCCTGCTTCTTCTACATTGGAATGCTCAGGTCTTGCTCTTGTAGAACCACTAGGGTCTAGCGGTGCCATATTTTTCTTCGTGTTGTTGAATGAATTTTCGCACTGGTGTCTGCTCATCTCTTCCTTTTATCAGTGCAAGCATTGTCTGTGTTTCAGGGAGCTGTTTCTGGTCTACTAGGTGCTTTTCATGCAATTGGAGCTCTCTTCTGATGGGGCTCTCTAGAGGCTGTGTCTCAGGAAGCAGCTGAGGCTGGGGGGTGGGTTGGGGAACTGGATTGAAGCTTATGGAGTAGAGGGTCCGGTGAGCTGTGTAGATAGTCAGGCTTGCATGCAAGGATTGTGCTTGCTTGCCTGCAGCTAGAGCTCTTCTCAGGAACATATATTTTGATTAGTAAAAGAGATAGTTGATTCTAGGCACTGAGAGGGGAGGGCAAAGTTCGCTTGATGAGAATCTCCCATGTGCCTTAGAGAAACACTGAATTTATCATTTCAGAGAGGAGCATTTGCTGGGCTCAGGGCAGGGTGTAGGGTGGTGATGGTGTGGCTTTCCCTGGTGCCCTTAACCTTCAGTATTCTCCACCTGGCCTCCACTTGCAATGCCTTTCATGGATAGAAGGGCGCTGCAGGTTCCCCAGCCAACTTTTCTGCCAGATTCAGTTAAATAGTATCTGGGCTATGCCACCTAGTGGTGACAGCTTTTGCTTTATTGCTCACTGGAAGAAAGTAAATTAAGCTGGAATAAATCAGTTTCCTTGAAAGTCAGAAAAGAGAGAGAGAAAGAGGCCCACTAGGTCGTCCTTTGGCTTTTTCGAAAGCCAGTGTGTAAGTTGAAATCAACTGTTCTGTGGATCTGAGGCAGAAAGGGCAGGATGGTTCAATGCCTCCTGAGTGCAGAAGCCTATCAGCTCACCCATGAACATTCACTGCCTGTGGCCAGCCTAGCCGAGCCATGGAATGATGTTCTTCAATCTCAGCAACACACGTCAGAGAGAACAGGTTCCTTCCCAAGGAGTGCTAGCTCTGATTTAAAGCTTGTCCTCTCTCTGACCCCCACCCCCATCCTTCCTTTGTGTGTACTCCCTGCTGTGCGGGGAGCACTGCAACCTTTGTTACTGTTACTAGTTAAAACTCACCAGACCATACTTTTATTACCATAGTTGTCTTTAAAGTATTTTTTATTTATTCTCTGACTCCAAGTTGAAAAATATTCATGTTTCATACAGAATGTGGAAACTAGGAAATCTCTCTCTCGCCTCACACAGCCAAATGTGACAGATAATCATGGTTAATATGTTGCTAAAATCCCAGCAGACCTTTTCCCTATAGTGAGTGTGTATAGCTTAAAAAGAGAAGCAGAGATGTGTAATACTTTCCACGAAATAAAAGATCAGGAACATTTTGTGGTGTCAGCGAAGAGTCTTCTAGCCCATGATTTTAATAAATAGCCTCATAGGATGTACCAATAATAAAGTTGCTATTAAATTCTAAGAAAGTGAGGCTGGCTGGAATGTTTAATTCACATTCATGTTCAGCTGATACTTCATTGAGCATGTATTGTGTACTGTACTGTTGAAGGCAATGTCCACATGCATTAGCAGCTTGAGAAGCACAGGTAGGTCCCTAGAAAGTGAGGATTTGCAATGGCATTTTACAGAAGCTGAGGGTCTGAGCCAAATAACCTTGACCAAGGTTGACGGCCTTGTACTGAGAAAATACCAATGAAAACATTGGCCTTGAATCTGTAGACTTTTAGTATTTCCCAAGGTCCTCACCAGTGCTGGGCATGAACAAATATTCTGAATATTCTTCCTCATTATCCTCAAGATGGGAACAGAGAACTGTCTAGCTAGTACCAAAAGTTTTCGGATCCAGAGTCGGAATTATGGAATAGGGTATGAGCTGAGGCAGGGACTTGTCGCTTGTCACCATCTTTTACAAAAATTCTTGCTGAATGTTTGATGTATATTACCTAGCTTTATCCTTACAGGAGCTGTGAGAAAATCATACTAACATAATCTCATTTTGCAGATGGAGAAAAATTAAGGTTATACAAATAGCTGGTGCCAGGTCACCTTGCTGGAGGATGGAAGGAAGGTTTAAAGCCCAGCGTGATTCAATGTCTCCTCAGACTTTCTCACAGCTGTTAGTGCCCTGCTGTGGATTGTATACTGACAGTCCCAGGCCCTCTCCCTGGCTGTGAGGCTGTGTTTGACGGAGAGTTGCGAGACAGATAAATGAAAGACACTAATGTGACACACTGCCCAGAAAAATAAAAGAGTGTCATTTGTAATAAAAACAGCACATGGGAAAACTTCTTAGATGCAAAAAGTTTAAAAAGCATTGATGAGCTGCTGCAGAATGGACTGTTTTTTCATGTAATCAAAAAGGAGCAGAAGTCACTTTGTTAGAAAAAAGCTTTTTTTCTTTAGTGCTCCAAAAGAATAATACATTTTTCCAAAAAGAATTTGCTCAGAATACTCATTTTATCATGAGCACCAATAAAATTGTTCATATAGATTATCAGAATGAAATAGTATATAATGTTTATTTAGATCGGTCCCACTTTGGCTTCTAAATCTCAAATAAAGTGAACAATACTTGATACTTTGTAAGCATTATGAATATGAACACATAAACACCCACAGCCCGGGGAGGGACTGGAAGGCTGATGTTAGTAGATATCTTTGTCAAACCCTCATTCCTGTTCTGAAGCCCTCATGCTCTGATGGTCATCACCATGGAAACCAATGACCCATGCCACCTTTTCCTCTGGGTCCTCCTTTCCCTCCAGACAGCCCAGAGGGCTGCCACCAAGGTGACTAAGACCTGCTCTAACCATCTTTAGGTTTCTTTACTGCCTGGCTGATGCTTTCACTACAAGGCATTTCCGGGAACGTGTCCCTAAGCCCGTCTCCTGGTAAACATCCTCCACTTCATCCTTCCTTCAGTCCATAGCTGCCATTCTGGACTGCATGGCTTGCCATCACTTGTTCTTTTTTTCCTACCTGGTTCTTTTTTCCACCTTGCATGTGGGTCCAGTCTTTGCTGCTTAAGCATACTGTTCTTCATCCATATTAATACCTGCATGAAGAAGCCAAGCTGACTTAATGTTGCCAACTCACTGCTACTAATCATCCAGGTTTCAGTGTCCATGCTTTGAGGGAGGCTGCTGTAAATACCTCGTTCTAAGTTCCTGAAGACATGTGACATCAAACCCAGAGCACTAACTTCTAATTTACAGAGATTCGGGTGGATATCATAGTGAGTTTCTTTTTAATACTTATTTGTTGAGATAGGGCCTCCTATGTAGCCCAGGCTGTCCTTGAACTTATCACCCTGCTGCCTGAACGTCTTGAGTGGTAGGATTGATTATAGGTGTACACTACCATACCTCTAGGTTATTTCTAAAATAAATACATTTTGTATATGAATTGAATTCAAAGAAGCAATCTGTTATTCTTCGTTCTCTTGGGAGATTATTTGGCATTTAAAGACAATGTGTCCTTTATATGGCACTTAATCTGGAGCCATGGGCCATGTTAATTAGCTAATGAGTATTTTAAGTGATTTTCCCCCATGTTTTATCAAGCAGTGTTCAGCTAACTCATGGAGACCTGTCCTGCAGCAATGGAAACAGTTACATTGCCATGAGGTCACCGGTCACCGGCTCCCTGGTAGCAGTTAGTACTTATTATGTTAGCATTGGATTGCCTCCACCCTTTCCCTGCACACTTCTGAGTCACTTAGCAAGAAAAGCCAGGGTATGGGACTTAATGGTTTTTTCCCCTATCGTTCAAGTAATCCCCTGTCATACATCGTTTTAGCTTCTGTCTCCTAGCAGGAGGCTATGTAGTTAAGTGCCCATCTCCTCATGAGGCTGGAGGTGTTCAAGAAGAAAGAAACTGTCAAAACTACCTTTAACAGAAAGAGCTACAAGTGTGCCTGTGAAGTGGGTCTCTAAGGACAAGCGCCCTTGTCTTCAGAACGTCTGTGCTGGGGTGGTTCGAGCTGGATTTTAAACTAGCATGAGCAAATCTGGAGACTGCCTGAAAGTCAGCTGGCCTCCAGTTCAAAGGCCTGGGGGTTCTGTTAGGTACTGTCTTTCATCTTTACCCACATCCCCCTCTGTTCTGGGCCTGGAAGTGGAAGCCTTTGAGCTGACATCTTTCTTTAGGTAAGCTCCTGGGGTTCCTATGCATTATTTTTCTCTCCTTGGCCAGTGCCCACCCTCCCACCCCCATGGTTATTAAGAAATTAACTGGATTATAGTAAACCGTCTTGTAGTGGGGCTGTTCTGTTACATTGTAAATAATTGTCCTGCCTACTGGTCTAATAAAAATACTGATCGCCAAAGGCAGACAGGAAGTGTGGGTGGGGCTACCAGACTAAGAAAACTCTGGGAACAAGAAGAGCAGAGCAGAGATGCCAGATGAGACACCAGTAGCAGCAGAGGAAAGCAGTTGAAATGCTGCTCTGAGAAAAGGTATTGAGCCACATGGCTGAACAGGATAAGAATCATGGGTTAATTTAGGAATAAAAAGCTAGCAAATTAAATGCCTGGGCCCCAGGTTAATCAGCATAAAATTGATATAAGTGCCTGTGTGTCTCTGTGGGACTGCACAGGGTGGACAGGCCAGAAACCTCATCCTATACTGTCTGCATGGTGTGCTCTGTGATAATTTTATTTTAAAGTATGAAGGACAGAGGCGTGGCTATGGCCACCAGGCCTCACAGCAGCCCAGCTTCCTATAGCTTTTGTCTACCTCACCTTCTGTTTCTCTCACCGACATGAACCTTGAAAACATCCAAGCCAGCCTGACATCGGGAATCACCATGGGAAAAGGAAGATTTCATATTCCTTGTTCATGCTATGGACTCACTGGTGCTTTCTGCATGTGCCTAAATGGTTTTCACTCTTTCCAGATAATGAAGGTTAAGAAATGAAGTCAGAGGCTAGAGAGATGGCTCAGTGGTTAGGACTTTTTGCTGGCAACCTTGTTCAGCTGAGCTTAGATTCCAACACTCATGTAACAAGTCAAACGTGGTTTCATGGGCACCTGTAACCACAGCACCGTGGGGAGAGGGGGTAGATATAGGACTATTGCTGGGTCTTGCTGGCCACCAATCTAGCCAGAAAGCAAAAGCTCCAGATTCAGGGAGAGACCTTGCCTTAGAGGAATATGACAGAGAGTGATAAAGGAGGAAACCCTTCACAAGCACACACAGATTCATGCACTCACACATGGTGTGCGCACACACACAGAGTCACACACAAACAGACAAACACACAGATACACTAGGACTGACAGGCACACATGGACACACACAGGGAGACAGACAGAGAGAGAGAGAGAGAGAGAGAGAGAGAGAGAGAGAGAGAGAGAGAGAGAGAGAGACTCTTAAGAAAGGAGGCTTTACCAGTTGGTCTGAGTAATAGATCAGAAACAAGCTGGATAAATCCCAGCTCCATTTGGGTCACAGTGATGCGGTCACTCAACCACAATAAGAAGACATCATCATTATTGTATTACTGCTGTTGTATTTTTGCAGATGATTCAACATAATTCCATAATCACTTCTACAGATCCAGTGCTATGCTTGGGGCTTGATAAATATATTTTATGGCTTATTTATTATGAAGGCATTTGACGGGCATTGTTCCAGCTTGGCAAAAGCTCCAAGCTAGGAATGAAGAAAGTGTTTTCTTTCCTATTTTAAAAAGACTGTCTTTTAATCATTCTTTGGGAATTTTATAAGTATAAGCAATATAAATATCAAGAGAACACAGACTCAGGCCATTGCACTGTGATTCTATATTTTCTTGCAAACAGTAGCCAAATACTTGATAGAATTTAGGAAAAAGAACATCTACATAGCTAAGATTATATCTGAAGTCAGTGCAAAAGGGTGGCTACAACACATCAAGGGGAGGATGCCACCAAAGTTAGGAAAATTCCCTGGAAAAGATTGTGCACCAGTTTGTAGATTTGATGACTATGTTAGTGTGGTATGTTTTCAGTTATACTTCATTGTAGACTTCAGCTTCCTTAGAAACATCTCTTGAACATAATAGTGCACCACAGAACATAATGATGATAATATCTAGCACCTATAATTAGCCATTACTATTTAACTATTTAACTTATGTTAGCTAAATGCATTCTTACACTTGTCTCACAAGATAGGTGCTATTTGTGTGTGTGTGTGTGTGTGTGTGTGTGTGTGTGTGTGTGTGTGTGAGTATGTATGTGTGTGTATTCATGTGAGTGCATATGTACATTTGGGGGTGTGGAGACCAACTTTAGATGTCTTCAACAATCACCTTTACCTTATTGTTTTAGAGTCTAAGTCACTCAGCTAAGCTTGGAACTCATTAATTTGGCTAGCTTGGCTGACTAACAAGTTTTAGGACTCTGCCTGTTTCTGTTCCCCTTACCCAGAATTGGGGTTACAGATACACGCTGGAACAGCTGGCTTTTACATAGGGCCTAGGGACTTGAATTCAAGTCCTCAGGCCTGCGTGGCAGGCACCTTACTGACTGAGCATCAGTGAGAATACAGGCAGGTGGGGATTAGTGAACTTTCCCACGATCCCACAGGGTATATAGCAGAACCAGATTCCAGGCCAAGTAGATGGCTCTAGCATGTGGTTCTTCACTGCTAAATCCCACAGCTCAGCAAAGACTGGTCTAGCTGCATACTAGTGGGGGAAGTGTACCAGAAATCATAGTCCCAGTTAAGCAAATGTGTGCCACAGCTGTCCTGTTTCTCAGCAGGATTCTGAAGGAAGCAAGGATGATGCCTCTGCTCTTTGGTCAATGAATTGTTACTTTGCAATTGTTACTAAATGATTCAAATTTTCCACAGGTTAGAAGGAAGTTACCTAAGAGGGGAAGACTGGGATCTCATTTGTTTAACCGGAATAAAAGACCTGGAAGAGGATGGATAAATACCAGCTCAATTTAGGTGATATCGGAATGTTCTGGAAGGCCCTGCTGCCTTCTAACTAATACTTTCAGTGACACAGACGCTAATGGGCTCATTCATGAGTCGACAGTGGTGAACTCAAAGAAATAAGACCGTCTTGGCCAATGACTGGCTACTCAATGTGAGATAAGGTTCAGTGAGCCAGAAGGACTCATTGAGAGAGGTGACTGTCACCTATTAGGTCACCCCCTAGGGAAGAAGCAGGTGACAGGATCTAGGCAGGAAAATAAGCCTGAGAATAAGAGATGGTGTCATTACTTGGTGTCACAATGCTGTTTCAGCTCCATGGGCTCCAGTTTCCCAGGCAGATCACTCGTGAGGATGACTCTGCCCACTCCATCTCTTTAAGAGGTTCTGAGCTCTCCACTGGGGTTTCTCTGTGCGTTGGTTACTTTCTGATATTTATTTAACTTCCTTGAGCTATGCCTGCTCTATAAAACCCGAGAGTGAAGACATGTAGTGCCGTATGGTAATTTAATGAAATGATACACATCAGGAGACAAAGTGTTGCCGGGTTCCTCTGTGTCTGTGACAGTTGGGTAAGAAAGGAAGATGGTTCACAGTGCTGTCCTCTGGGACCAGTGAGAGTCTTGATTACACCTTGGTTCCTGACTGTCTTGTGGAGCAAACACTTGGCCATTCATATATCAGGGAGGACTGTAATGATTGCATGTAATGATTACAGGCTCCAGGATTGAACTTGGGTATCGGCTTTTAAGAGAGAGAACACATTGCTGTCAGGCCAGTGGTAGACAGTCTTTTATGTCTTTCCAAGGCAAGTGAGAGATACAATTCCGCTTTACTGTGAGAAAGTAGTCCCAAAGAAATCAGATAGTGATGGCTATCCTTACGGCAGCTTAGCTAAATGGCAGTCATTGAAAGAAAATGACAGCCGAAGTGACTGGCAAGAGAAAGGGAACACGTGGAAGGTTCAGTGTGTTAAACCAGCCGTCCATGTACCATAGCCAGTCCAGGTGTATGTTATGACGTAAATGATTGGTAGTAATTTTTGACAAGGCTCATTATGCTAAGTGTATAAAATAAAGCTTCTGGGCTTAAATTTCAGTGATGCTTTCTGTTCCGAAAAGCTGTGCAGTCAAAGGTGCACAGAAAGAGCCCATCTGTTAGCTATTATCCTGTTTCTTTTGAACATACTGTGCAAGTGCACAGGTATAGAGTGTGTACCTGCGGAGATTAAAAACCATGGTTACAGCTAGCACACATCTGTCTCTGGGGGAGTCTCAATTCTTTTCTTTTGTCTTGTGCATCTGCTTCCTGTGGCTGTTTTGCTTAACTTGATGTCTGTCTTTGGAGTATGCGGTGTCTCGAGCCTCTTCTGGGAGTGCTGGAGGATGTAGCAGATGTGGAGACGGAAGAGATGTAGAGGCCAGTCTAAAATGCATGTGACAGCTCAAACATCCCTTAACATAGATAATTTGCTGGTGATAGAATAGATGGCTTCTGTTAAAATCATCATACTTGCCTTTAAAAATCAAGTCTGCAGCCTTCCACCCACATGGAATCCATCTGAACTCACAAAAGCATTCAAATACCAATGACTTGGGAATAATATTTTTTTAAAGTAGCAATGTTTCTTAATTTCTCATTTTATTTTAAAAGAACCACTACAGCTACCAAAGATAACTCATTTAAAGACTTTGAAACTAGACTTTCCAAACCTCCATAAGCTAGAAGGAAGTAGGGTGGACACCCAGAGGGATGGGTTCTCCATGAGCAGCATTTTCTGAGTTAACAAGCTTCTTGCTCTCCCCTTTTTCTTTCACAAAAAGTCAAGAGACAAGAATTCCTGCTTGGGTCACAGGAAAATGACAGAATTGTCCAACCCTGTGATTAGCTGACACAGCCTGCAACGTCTCTTTCACGGGCAGGAGGTGATGAGTGTGTGAGGGCTCAGCTTTGGGGCTGTCACCTTGGGTATTTGGAAACAGGCAGCTCAGGCAGTGTCCAGGGATCACCCAGCCCCTGGGGTTCAGGCAGGTGTGGATAGGCTGCCGTTTGGGGGAACATCTGATTCATTTTACCAAGGACACAGGTTAACATTGAGAATCCTTATCTGTACATATTCCAAACTGTTCCTACTGTGGGCAATGAAGATGTGCTTTGAGCACCACAGAGCACACGACATCTCATGTGCATCTTCTTTTAGGGTAGGACAGTTGCCAGTTGAAAGTGACCTAGTTACTTCGTCTACAAAGCAGGGAGAGATTACTGGTTATTTTCCCTCATTTTTCTTTTACTTAGAATCAGAGGTATGAAGAGAAGACAGTTACATCTTAAATAATACCATCTTCTTATTCCTTTCTGTTTATAATACAGAAACAGCTGTTTCGCAGAGTTGGGAAGACAATGAATTCTAACATCTTAGTGTGTGTGTGTGTGTTTATCCTGCAGTCTTTTTGGACTCCATCTGGCTTTACTGCCCATATCCCATCTGTGAGGATCTTTCAGGTGGTGGTTAATCGTGGACAACTTCCTTGACTTCTGTAGGCCTCAATTTTCTTAGTCATAAAATGTGGATAGTGGTGTTTTTACTTTGTGGAATTATTGTGAGAGAAAAATCAAGTTAATAGATGTAAATTTCCTTATAGCAGAATTTCAGTAGTGTGAGATTATCATTAGTACCATTAAAGTATTCTGAGACTTTCCTAATATCTTTAATTAAATTTTTCATAATTATTTTATGTGTCTGAGTATTTTTGTCTGCCTGTATGTCTGTCCACCATGTAGGTGCCCAAGAAGACAAGAAGAGGATGTCAGATCCTCTGGAACTGGAGTTATAGATGGTTGTGAATCATCATAAACTGAACCTGGGTCTTCTCAAAGAGCAGCCAGTGCTCTTAGCCTCTGAGCTACCTCTCTAGCCTCTCTTTCTCCATGGTGTTCATGGCCTTTCAGGTCAGTATAGCGGAGGTTGAAAAGAGGCTGTGACATGTAGGATCATATGATAACGCAACTCCATAGCCAAACTTGTGTGATGTGTAACCAGGGCAGAGGTTGGCTTCAGGCAATGACATCATGGAAAGAATGAGACAAGTGGGCTTCTGCACCTCAGGGACAAACAGAGATTGAGGTTAGACTGAGCTAGAGGAAGAAGAGGAGGAAGATGAGGAGGAAGATGATTCAGATATGAATGTGTAAGAAAACTGGCAAGTCAGAAGGTGAGAATGGCGTTGGGACAGTGAATGACAGTGGGGTTATTTTTAAACATTTTCATTACTATTACTCCTACCCAATACTGTGAATTAAACACAGGGACTCACACACGCTCAGCAAGTGAAATACTACTGAGCTATATTCCTATACCTTTTTTTTTTTTTTTTTTTTTTTTTGACAGGGTTTCTCTGTAAAGTAAATTTGCGTACTAATGAAATAGATGTTCTTGTTTATTTTTTTATATAAAGAACGTAAGCTTGGCTGAATCCTTGATACTGCAGGGCATACAGCATCTTCAATGGTTTCAGAGTTGATTGACATTTTTTAAAAAAATGAAATTAAACTCAGTAACTGAAGCAGATAAACTTATAGTCAAACACCATGACACAATTCAATTCAGACACTAATTTGATAATTATATGCTGAGGGATGTAGGCAGGATAATAGATAAAAGCCTTGGCTCTCTGTCATCAAACTATTATGTTCCTACAAGAGCAGAAGGCTTTCCATATACAGTTAAAGCCCTGCAGTTCATAAAAAGGAATAGTTTTCACCTTGAGCCTAGGCTTTTAGGCACCAACACACATAGTATGGCAGTTTGTAGTGTGCAGAGTGCACATTGCTGTGTATACAGAATGGAGGCCACAGTGAAGTCGTGGGGTACAGCTGGGCCAGTTCTGCTTGTGTGTGTGTGTGTGTGTGTGTGTGTGTGTGTGTGTGTGTGTGTGAATACCTTGAGGGCATCACACTTTGATTTTGGGTTACCTTTTGATCTTTGCTTTTTCCCAAAGCTTTTCAGTTTCCACCTTTAGTCAAGTGTCCACGGGTTTAAGAAGCCGGGTTTTAGATGCAGCCTCCACATTCAGTTAGGCGCCCCTCCCCCTACACACAGTTAAGAAGCTGGGTTAAGAAGCGTTTCCTGAGCCAGACTCAGAGTGAAGGGGTTAGTGAAAAAGAGGCCTTTTGTGTCTCCTCCAGCTTGTAACCTGATGATTTCCTTTGAGGTGGCAGGTGGACAATTGCTGGCCTCTTCCCTGGAGGGATGCTTTGGATGTCCGCCCAGTGAGGACTGCAGCAGATGTGAGTCGGACTGTATGTACCTCAGGACTATACTGTTGTTGTGTGTGGACTTTTGACAATGCACTCTGGTTCATCGTTCCCTATCTGGCAATGCTATTAGCCAGGCTCTCTCCCGCTGTCCAATTTGGTGCAGACAGAAATACATTTTTTTTTGCTGTTTTGTGGGCTAAAGAGTGTATGTTCCTAATGCACCATCTCTCTGCTTTCTTCCAGTGATCCCTGCTGCCACAACAGCAGCCTTTCAGTCCTGCCTTCCCACGGCAGAATGAGTTGATAACTATTCGATCTGAAATGACCAAGGACACAGATGAAGCTTTCCTAAGGGTCCCCGGATATCCTCCACACTCAGCTTGTGGTAATGGAAAGACTTCTCTTCAAAGGAGATAGAGGGAAGTGCTCTGTAGGACACAGCCCTGGCCAAGCACAGAGAACTGCATAAGGAAGATGGGGGAACTTTACGATAATGGATCTCTGCAAACTTTCTGATAATTCACCTGCTGTGGAGCAAATTAGAAATGTCCTAGTTGGGCCTATGTTCCAAAGGAAGCTTATGTCTCTATGTATCATTTTCATCTGCAGACCTGTATCTCTTAGAGTGTTCTATAAGAGTCAAAACGTATGCTTCTGATACAGAGAAAAGGTCATAATGCCAAGAGAAATATTTATGAAAGGCAACCAGTATTTTTATCAGTTTTGAAGAGTTGTTCAAAGCATGACCCTGGGCATCAGATTTGGGTTTGATGTTCAGCTCTGTAACTTACCAGTATATAATAATTTTAGGCAAGTTATTTAATATATGAGAATTTTCTCTGTCAACCAAAAAAAAAAAAAAGTTGCTGGGAATGCCCAACTTCTATATAGTAGAGTGGCCTGTGTGTTGGCTAGCTGAGTACCAATCCAGTCTGAAGCTGGAACTACCTTTCCCAGAATCCCCTTCATTTGGTTCCAGGTTTAACTTTGTTATTTAAACTTTGAGCCTGTAACTTGTGTAAGACTTGGAAGAAAGACGAACCAGGAGATGCTGTTCTTGAGATATCAGTTGCTGAGGCTCATCAGTTAGGGTTTCCATGGATCTGGGAGCTCACAGACCTTTCTGTATTCTCAATGAATGGTGAGGACAGGATTCTCAAACTCTGCCCATGAGCTGTTTCTCCATTCCAAGTCCAGGTACCAGGCTGAAGTCTTCAGGACTTTTTTCTCTTCTATAGTACCTGTAGCCAGAATTTTCTGTCTTGTCCTGCCCAGTGTAGACCCAAGGTCTAGAACTGCCACAGTCATAATCCCACAAAAGCTTATATTAATTACCAACTGTTTGGCCTATGGCTCAGGTTCATTACCAACTAGCTCCTTTAACTTAACTCAGCCAATTTATATTAATCTCTGTTTTGCCGCATGGCTCATGGCTGGTTTACTTGTGTCCCATTACATCTTGCCTTCTGTGCAGCATCTCCTCAATTCTGCCCTTCTTCTCCTTTATGCTTGGATTTCCCACCTGCCTCCAAGCTGTCTTGCCATAGGCCAAAACAGCCTCTTAATTAACCAATAATATTCCCAGTGTACAGAAAGATGTCCCACATTAGTCACTTTCTAGACTTTTACTCCTAAAACATCCACATGTAAGCTTGTATTTCCATATGAAGCCACAATTCCTCTGTCCACTGCCCCAATAGATACAGCACTGTCTCAAGACATGGTGCAATTACTTCACAAACAGCAATAAGCATAAAAGCTATTCTTCAGAATAAATTTGATTGTATCCTGTAATACTGCCTTAAGAGATAGTGTCTGAAGACTGGAGGGATAGCTCAGTGGTTAAGAGTATTCACTACTCACAGAGGAAGTGGATTTGGTTCCTAGCACCTACATCCACTTGTCACTACTTCCAGAGGACCAATACCTTCTTCTGGTCATCTCAGCATGGCTTGCACATGGTGCACAGATATGCAAGTTATCAAAACACTCACACATCTAAAATAAGAAATAGATTAACAAAAGGAACCGCATCTGGGCCCAACACCCATGAGTATATATGGTGGAAACAACTGGAATCATGGGCTTTTTAACTAAAAGAGGTGGGAGGTGGTAGTGGATCAGGTAGGAGCTAGGGTGAGGAGTGAGAGGCAGATGATGGATATGATCAAAATGCATGGAATACAATTCTCAAATGTTTTTAATAAAAACATCATACACCACACACACGCACATGAACACACGCGCGCGTGCACACACACACACACACACACACACACACACACACATACACACATGCATGTGCAAAATGGCATCTGGTTTTATGTGGTCAGAGAATAAACACTTCCAAATCTAAAGTTAGCAATTCTGGAGAAAAAAAATTATGCTCCTGTGGGCACCCTGTGAAGGGATGGTAATTTAAGACAATGAGTAATTAGGAAAGAGAAAGGGAGCTGATTCTTAGAGAGCAAAATCTGATCAACCGTGTAGGTGCTAAAATGAAAGGAATTTGCGCCTCCAAATTTTGTCATCCCCCATGCCACCTGCCTATTCAGCCGAGGCATATATTTATTTTAGTTTGTTTGTGGTAGTTTCTGCCCTAGTAAGAAATAATTTTCTCAGCATTGCCTTGTACAGCGAGGAGTCCCTCAGACTCACCAAAAGGGGAAAAAAGTCCCCCAGAGTCATTTCACTGATATAAAAGCTACACACACATCCTGTCAACAAAAGCATTGTCCAATTAAAAATCTAGAGGGCAAATTAAACTTGATTCATTAGTAAATCTTAATCATAGATGTGCTTATTCAATTCTGACTGACATTAATGTCAAGTATCAGCAACTTTGCTTCCAAATGGTGAGCACTGATTCAATTGGTCAGTTTTTCCCCCAGCTGTATAGTCAGAAATTCATGGGTGTGAGGAAACTGAAAAATCTGTTAATACCCATAGAAAAATACTGGAGAGGGCATGAGTCAGATCCATTCCTTTTTGGAAGTGGCAGAGCTTAAATTTACAAAGGAAAATCCAAGAACATCAAAGGACTGAAGAATGGGGGGCCGGAACAGCCAGGACTCCAGTCATTTTACAAGGTATTTAAGAGAAGGTTGCATGTATACAAACACAGGAGGCTGCTCGCTCTGTCTATGCCTTGGCTTTCTAAACCAGCTTCACTGTGCAGAAAGAAGTAGCAAGGAAGGGGGATGGGGATACTTATATACAGACAGAAATTTGTATTTTGGGGAGCAAATGCAATTACATTTTCCCAAGGAGCGTCTGGCCCCGATTTGCTACTCAGGGCGGGATATAGAATGAAAAGCCCTAGATCAGGTGTTTCTGGGGATGACATTTAAAATAGCTCTTTATTCTGCCCAGTTTTATAGATAGAACTTGCTGCCAGTAGGTTTAAAAGCATCCTTGGCGTATCCAGGTGCTCACACGCAGCCCCTGCCCCCTGTTCTCCCATTTCATCTCATTTCAGGCATTTGTGTAAGCAGCCTTCCGCCTTGGGAGATTGTGATCGGCTTTGACAGCAGGGACTATGTCTTATTCATCTACAGAACAGCATTTTCCACCCCTAGCCTGGATTGTACCCTGTAATACGGCCTTAAGAGATAGTGTCTGGGGACTGGAGGGATAGCTCAGCAGTTAAGAGTATTCATTACTCACAGTGGTGTTTTGGGTAAGATTTTGTGTTGTTAAATAAAAACAAATTTATTTAGAAGCAAATGCAAGTCCTCCAGTCTTTTTGCTGCTGCCATGTAAGGCAGTCATTTCAAGTGCAAACAAAAGTTGCCTTAAAGGATTTTTTGTTATTGTTTTAGTTTAATTTTTTTTAAAAAAAACTGGCAGTGTTATTGTAGCATATGCAAATTAGATGACCCTAGAAAGGGCCAGTGTAAGGAATTAATTTATGTAAGAAAAACAGTCCCAAAGGTGCTAACTATTAATATTGACTCCGAAAGCTGCCCTCTGACCCCACATATACCCTGCAGCACATGTGTGCTCCCTCCATAGAAATAATTTGCATATCCTTGTAAGTGGGCTGAACAAAACACTTTCCTCTGGCTGCTGCTAATGGGGTTAGATTCACCCTGTGAATGTCATTGTACCGTATCGGATGACACATCTCTTTTTATATCCCTTCTATATCTCAACTGTTGGCAGATCGTATGCATACTCTGCTTTGGTCTCTTATCTCTGAGAGTCTTTCATGCTAACTCACGGAAATGCCTCTTTCTCTTTAAGGGAGACACCAGTGTGCGCAGGAGCCACCTGTCAGTTCCTGTCACCTCACCTCAGGCTCTGTGAAGCACAAGGCCAGCACCCTGTCAGGTTTGCTAAGAAAGAAGCCCAGAGAGAGGCTGGAATGCTCTGGATGGCACTGCCGTTCCTCCCAAGCAAGTGACCTCATACTCCACAGTGGCAGTCCACTGCAGGACCTAGCTTTCCTTTTTCTCTTTGTCTCATCTGGCCTCCTCAGAGGCGGCTCCATGCTGTTCCCTCAGAGCATTGGCACCACCTGGGCAGTGATGCTTCCTCAGAGACCAGTTCCATAGGCTTCTCCTAGGAACCCCGGTATTCTCCCTTTATGCTCCAAGCCACAGGGTGTGAACTGCTTTCTAGCGTTTCTCCTTTTTGTTTTAAAGTTCTCCAGTAAGTAAGAAACCAAAGCCCACAAATTTCTCTTTGCAGAAATTGCCTAGTCAGTTTCTGTTTTCCTGGCTGGACTCTAGCAGAAACAGTATTTAATACCAGAAGGCCCAGCACACTGTTGGCTGCTGAGGCAGAGATCCTAAGTGGGCAGAGCACCTGACATTTCTGTATCTGCTGAAAAGCCTGTTCTTTCTCTGGGCCATAGATGGACTATAACGTATGTAATGTGTCCTCTTTGATGGACAGTTAGATCACCTCTTACTGTATGAGTCACTTTTCTCATTGCTATAAGCAGACGATGCTCCATTGCTCACGCCTCTTTGCTGTTGACAGAAGCAGCTTGGACAAGGAAGGATTTAATAAGGAATGTACAGTTTACTAAGGGATGTAGTCTATAACGGTGGGAAGACACAGTGGTGGGAACACGAGGCAACTGCTCATACTGCGTTTACACGTAGGAAGCAGAGAGATGAATACTGATGTCCATGCCCTGCCCCAACATTTCCCGCCTTTCCTGAAATCTCAGCTATGGGATGCTGCTTGCCTGTGTTCAGGCTAAGTCTTTTCTTTTTTCCTCTGGAAACCCTTTCCGAGACACACTGAGAGGTGCACTTCCTAGTTGGTTTCCAACCCAGTAAACAATGTAACATCATGCCTACTTTTTATTATCAGCAGCAATGCATCAAGTAATCTTAAATGAACATATTTTTCCATATACGTATGAGCCTGTCTGTAAGATAAATTTGTAGAAGAGGAACTGATGGGCCAAAAGGATTGTCAAATTGTTCTCAGTTATGCTAATTCTGCTTGTGGGAGGAACAGAGACCCTTATACGGGAGGCAGGAAGCAGGGATGGTACCCTTGTCCCATCCATTGTGGAGGCCTTCTACAGGAAGAGAGAGATCATAACAATAAGTCTGTCTTAAGAGGAATCACTTTCTGGTCTCATTTTCTCAGACTTTCTTCTGAGGCCGTCAGAGAGAAGAAAGGCTAAAACAAAGCAACAACCATGTAAGATGCTTCTCAACTCACTTGATAGGAGGAAAGAGGGTCGTCCGTCACTCACACCCAGACTGGGTGGTTCAAGGGGTAGTGGTGACTTAGCACCCAGATAATGTGGTTTAGTGGCAGTAACAGTACTTCTATGGACATGTGGCTATTGGAGAGAGAGAGAGAGGCAGTGTTGCTGGGCGTACTGTGTATAGCTGTAAGACCCTGTAGGCAATTCCTATAGAACCCTTAAAAAGCACATGTTTTGGAAGTCACTCCATTCCTGTGAGGGATTTTTTGGTAGTAGCAAAGATGGTAAGAGTTGGTAACACACAGATGAATTAACAGAGTTCATGCCTCTTTTATTTCACATCTTTGATTCATTTCCTGGACGTTGATTTTTTGCTTAACAGTGTCACAATAAAGCATTCTTCCTTGAGTCCTTGTTAATACATCTCCTGCATACCTGAGATGTCACCAAGTCACTTTCACCACCTGCCATTCCCTGTCATTGTCCTTATTTAAGCAGACAGGCTATGTTCTGTCATGTTGACGCCTCCTCATCCCCCTCCTCCAGGTATTGTGGGATGACAAAGCTTTGTGTATAATCAGAATGGGGTCTTTCCCACCCTGTAAGCTCTGGGCTGCATTCCTGCAGGGACACGTTTGTTTCATGCACCACCGTGTCTTGATTGTGCCGTTCTTAATTCACACGGTGCGGATTCTGTCATCACCCATTAACATTAACAAAAGGCCTCCTGGATGTGACTGCCCAGGGACTTATTTCATATTCTCTTCGTTTTAGATATCAGGTGGTTTCTTCAAATAAATTTTTTAGTGCAGTGATGATGAAGAGGAACGGAGACATCAATTAGGGATCAGAAAGGCAAGTCTGGAGGAAATGAATGCTTAAAGGAGAGCATGAAGAGTTGACATGGACACCCCAACATTTAAAAGGTGTATTTTTTTTTCACAGTCAACAAATGACAGAAGTAACGGGTAAATTTATTATTCCAGGAAGAACCCTGGCAGCTTTCTAGTCAGAAATCTGTCTCTATCATCTTATTTTCTCCTTTTGGGCCTCTGCAGTTTTCATGGCCAAGTTTGACCCTTTCTAATCATCTCAACCCCTGGGATGACTGACCCTTTGCTTCAGATTTTTCATTCATATTTCTCACGTGGAAAGTGAGCCTGGGACACATTATACTGTTGAACATCTATGTACATCCTTTCCAAGAAAGTCTGGTGTGGGGATTTAATAAAGTTTCAGAAGTTTTGGAGATATCAGAGGGAATCTACCCACAGTCTATGTAGGGGGTTAGTAAAAGCTCCAGAAGTCCCAGAGCTCTAACCACAGTCAGTCTAGGAAAATCAGAGTGGTGATTCAAACCTTTAATCCCAGCACAGGGAGTATCCTGGGAGTGGTGACCTACACCCTTAATCCTAACTGAGTCAAGGTCACTTCAGATTATAGAAGGAATTCCAGGCTCCCAAGCAGGTGTGGTGGGGCCACGTCTTAATACTGAAAGAATACTTAAGTTGGGATTCAAACACAGAGAAATCCATTCCAAGGGAATTGATGCTGAAGAAGCTATAAGACAGCTGAGTAAGATTTGACTGTGGTGTTTATTCCCTCTAGTATCTCCAACTTCTTCAGAGATCTATCCCTGAGTCTCATTCATTCATGCAACAGTTGGCACCCAACGTGGGGGCACGAACCCATGACTGTGGATCATATTGAAGAAATAGGAAAAAAAAAGTGAAACATTTACAAAAATAATTCAAAGTCCCAAAAAAACTTTTACAGATTTTTTGCAGATTAAGCACAGCAGTAAACAGAATAGTGCTGGGCTCAGAAGCCAGGCAAATAATCATTGAATCACTGGCTTTTGAGAATGCCAATGCACAATGTAGAAAAATACTTAGACCTTTAAAAGCAAGGTCAGCACCTTTGGAGGATTGGATTCATGAGACAATTAATATGGAGTCTTATGACAGTGATGATAACTGGGTAGGAGAGCTTATTTCAAGAAGTATGAGAAAAAATCAAAATGTCAAATGTTATAATTGTGGAAAGGAAGGTCACATTAAAAGAGATTGTAAACAAGGCGTTCCCAGAAACAATGCTTTTGGTAGGAATAATCCCAAGAGAACACCCCTCCCTTCTGGAATATGCAGAAGGTGTGGAAAAGGAAGACATTGGACTAATGAATGCAGGTCAACAAGAGACAGACAAGGGAACTTTCTGCCCTTGAGAAATGCTCCTATAAGGCTTTCAAAAACCCCTAGGTCAGGTAACTCTCTGCCCTCGGGAAACGCCCGAGGGGGCTTTCAAAAGTCCCCATATCAAGTCCAATTCAGTCTTACCCTGCCATTGTGGAGGAAACACCTTCCCAGAACAATTAAAAAGGTTAAAACCTATTTTAAAAAGACACACTAACTGGAATAATAGAAAATTTACAGAAAAAGAAAAAAATTCAGGAAAAAAATATAAAGCAAATATTTTGGCAAACTTCTATCAATGAGCAAAGCCCAAAATTAAAAGCACAGATAAATGATGTTATTACTGAAGGCTTATTGGACACGGGCACGAATGTATCCATAATTTCACCTGAGTCATGGCATCCAAGTTGGTCCCTACAGGAGGTAAATGTTTAGTTTTTGGGTATTGGATCGATATCCCAGGTAAAACAGAGTACAAGATGGCTTGAATGTATAGGACCAGAAGTACAGAAAGGAATATTAAAGCCATATGTGGCTGATATAGCTATAAATTTATGGAGAAGAGATTTACTGCAACAGTGGAACACGCAGATTAATATTCCTCCAAATACAGAAATAAGCCATGATCTAGCACATGGTTCCAGAAGAACTATCAGAAGATATTATGAGAAACAGTCACAGACCATTCAGGTTATAGAGAAACAAGGCAAAACAGCTGCTGATCTTTCAAAAACACCCACAGCACTACCTCTAAAATGGCTAACAGAGAAGCCTATATGGGTTCATCAATGGCCTCTAACAAAAGAGAAATTGCAGGCCTTAGAGCAGCTGGTACAGGAACAGTTAGATGCTCAGCATATAGAAGAATCATCCAGCCCTTGGAATTCTCCTGTATTTGTTATTAAGAAGAAATCTGGAAAGTGGAGAATGGTAACAGACCTAAGGGCAATAAACAAGGCGATCCAGCCAATGGGTTCTCTACAATCTGGGATTCCTTTGCCTTCTCTATTACCTAAAGAATGGCCTATTATAGTTATTGATTTAAAAGACTGTTTTTTTTTTTTTACAATACCTTTACAAGAACAAGACAAAGAAAAATTCGCCTTTGCAGTGCCCACTTATAATAATTCTCAGCCTGTAAAGAGATTACAATGGAGGGTCCTCCCTCAAGGAATGCTGAATAGTCCTACTCTGTGCCAGTATTTTGTTCAAAAGTCAACAGAACAAATAGGCAAGAAATTCCCACAATCTATAATTTATCATTATATGGATGACATCTTGTTGGCTGATTCAAATATTGATACGTTGGAAAAACTTTTTGAAGAAGTGAAAAGAATTCTGCCTGCTTGGGGATTACAGATTGCCCCAGAAAAAATACAAAGAGGGGATGCCATTAATTATTTAGGATATAAAATATGTCAACAAAAAATTAGACCCCAAAATGTACAGATCAGGAGAGATAGATTAAAGACACTTAATGATTTAGGAGACATTGCCAACTTACGACTGACTATTGGACTTAAAAATGATGAACTAGATAATCTGTTCAAAACGTTAAATGGTGACAAGGACTTAAATAGTCTGAGAGAGTTATCACTCGAAGCTGAGAAAGAACTGGCTATGGTGGAAAAAAAATTACAAGAGGCACATGTGGATCGTGTGGATCCAGACCTCAATTGCACTCTAGTTATCTTGCCCTTTAAGCATTCTCCTACAGGAATTTTAATGCAAATGGAAAATGTTATATTGGAATGGATATTTCTTCCACATAAACCAAGCGAAAAGTTAAAGACATATGTGGAAAAAATTTCTGAACTTATTTTTAAAGGAAAATTAAGACTTCGTCAATTGACAGGTATGGACCCAGCAGAAATTGTTGTACCTTTAACTAGTGAAGAAATTGACCAATTATGGGTAGAAAGTGAACCTTGGCAAAGAGCCTGCAGTAATTTTTTGGGAGATATTAACAACAAATATCCTAAAAGCAAAAGAATTGAATTTATAAAGAAAACTGATTGGATTCTCCCTCATATTGTATGAGATAAACCAATTTCCGGAGCTCCTACATTTTATACCCATGCAAACAAATCAGGAAAGGCTGGTTACAAATTAGAACATCTAAGTAAAGTGATTCAAAGCCCTTATAATTCTGTTCAAAAGTCAGAATTATATGCCATCGTAATGGTGTTAATGGACTTTACAGAACCACTTTACATAGTCACTGACTCTCAGTATGCAGAAAGAGTTGTTTTACATATCGAAACAGCTGATTTTATTAATGAGGAATCAGAATTAACTTTATTATTTATTCAGATACAAGGAATAAACAGGACTAGAAATCATCCCTTCCATATAACACATATTCGATCCCATACAGGTCTGCCAGGTCCTTTAGCACAAGGTAATGATGAAATTGATAAATTATTAATAGGAAATGTACTAGAGGCCTCAGAATTTCATAAAAGGCATCATGTTAATTGCAAAAGATTAAAAAAAAGATTTCTCTATCACTTGGGAAGAAGCCAAAGAAATTGTAAAAAGGTGTCCCACCTGTTCTTTCTATAACCAAACTCCATTGCCAGCAGGAACTAATCCTAAAGTTATACATAGAAATGAAATCTGGCAGATGGATGTATTTCATTTTTACAGAATTTGGGAAATTAAGATATGTCCATCATACAATCGATACATTCTCAGGATTTCAATGGGCAACTGCTTTGAGTTCAGCAAAGGCTGATTCTGTAATCACACATTTGTTAGAAGTTATGGCCATCATGGGGATACCTGCACAAATAAAGACTGACAATGCTCCAGCATATGTCTCTACTAAAATGAAACAATTTTTTGCTTATTATAATATAAAGCATATTACAGGAATACCCCACAATCCTACAGGGCAAGCATTCAAATCGAACTTTAAAGGATATGTTAAATATACAGAAAGGAATAACAAAGACCCCCAGAGATAGAGTACATAGTGCTTTGTTAGCTTTTAATTTTCTCAATGCTAATGACAAAGGAACAACAGCTGCTGAAAGGCATTGGACCATAGAAAAAACAGCTGAACTAAATCAGCCTATTTACTTCAAAGAAGTACTAACCTCTGAATGGAAGCCAGGGTATGTGCTCCGTTGGGGAAGGGGTTTTGCATTTATTTCCACAGGTGAGGACAAGATATGGATACCATCAAAATTAATAAAGACTCGAACAGAACCGGAGACACTTCATGAAACTAAGAATTGATAGCTCATCAACCTATATTACAATTCTTTCAGTTGTAAATAAAAACAAAGGGTCAGGGCAGGTTTCTGTTCTTGTCTTTACAGGAAACTGGAAATACCTATCTTCAAGAAGTTAAAAGACCTTGGACATCTAGACATCTAAAGCAAAAAAGAGGCTATCCAGGAAAATTTGCAAACAAAAGAATATGGTAACTATTGGTACCAGTATACTTGATAGGGTAAAATCTCATTACTTAACCTTTACAAAATTTTTTATTAGTTAAAGTCCCAGTTTAATTATAATTTAAAGCTGGCTTTAGAGTTGGATTGTGGCTCTCTCCTTCTCCAAACTCAAGCATACTTGTTAAAGGAAAATAAAAAAAAAAAAAAAAAACCTCTGTATCATATCAGAAGAGCCACCTGATATGGGACAGAAGAATAACAAAAAATAAGGGACTATTTTATTGTTACTAATCCTATGCTTAATAAATTGTTATCTGTTTAGTTTCTTGTACATTGTGTTGATTTTTAGTCTCTTATCAGTTTTCTGCAGTGATCCAGGACAAGGCCTAATTGCGAACTTGAAATATCCAAAAAGAAGATGGGGCCCCACAACGATGGTTTCACATGAACTCTGACAAAGCCACTAGGCTAACAAACACCAATCAAAGATCAGATTTGGACTACAAACTGCTCACGACAATTTTGTAGCAGCTTGATGAGAAAAACCAGCTTCACAGACTACTATGGCCAGGACTTGAGACAAGCTGTGTGCTTTCCTGTTATGCAGAGACTAGATAACAAATGACACAGCTACTTATTTCAGGACTTGACATTTAACAAAACTTTTCTTTTCAGGATCCCCAAAAGATACCATTGCCCCCAGTCAGCAGGAAGTAAACTTTAGAACACAGCGCCCACACTCCCAAGTGGTGGGGTGGGTTGATTTTGGTTCCCAAGTGGTGGTGTGGTTTGGTGTTGGTTGTTCAATCAATTATGGATGATTGTCATTGTTTAGGTTAATTGGTTAAAAATTGTTCATGGTTATGGTTAGAAAAAAGTTAAACAAGAATGATTAGATTCACGATTTGTGTTTAAAAAAATATAAAGAAAAAGGGGATACAGATATATAGGATATAAGGATAGATTATGGAATCTTCTTTTAAAAGGATTTGCTAGTTTTAAATATTTTACATTGCATTGGTTTTCTGTATACAAATTGTGTATCTTGAGATTAATTGTGTCATTGTACAAATATTTCTATGCTTGTTTCAGGTAGTATACTTAATCAGTTTATTTAACATTGTAATCCAAACTGCTAGTCCATGAAAGTTTTTATTTCCAATTAATCAGAATATAAAGCAATGCAAGTCAGTAGTTATACATTACATTCAGACATAGTCATGTTAAATATGTTTTCAAGGTCAAACAAATATATTTTAGATAAACAGGTCTTCTTCAAAAATTTCAGAGATCCATAGAATATGGCATTAAAATATTTTTAGAACTTAAAGACTTTTCTGGACAGTGAGACAGGTCTGCTCCTGGCAGCCCCAATATACTTCAAGAGAAAAAAGGGCATTGAAGAAACTCCATATGGAGTCTACTTTCCTTGTGGCAACAGTTAGTGATTGGACAAGAACCTGTCTCTGTATTGACTGCTTAACAGTGTGCTATTTGAACTGGACATGCAGGTTCCCTCAGAAAGTGACCTTTGAACTTTGACAGAACAAGCTGAGATGGTCCTTCAGGTTCCTGTTTTTCAGAGAAAACTGTCAGAGATGGCCCATGGATGGTGAGGCGGTAGTGGCCCCTGGCATGCTGGGTCTGGATCTTCCTAGAGTTGGGTTGCTTGGGAATGTAGTCAAAAGTGGTGGCAAACTTCATCTAAAGCTAAATACTGGTACGAGACCAATAACCAACAAGTACCGGAAGGGAAAGTTGAAAAGAACTTTGAAGAGAGTCTTCAATCTACAGGACACAAGGAGAAATGGCTGAACTACACCAAAATGGACAGAGCAGATTTCCTGCTTCACCGAAATGAAAAGAGACTCTGGGCCTGTAGGCTGAAGATGGATGCCCCAACGTTATAAAGGAACTTTGGGTGACTGTCCAGGCAGATAGGTATCATCTCAGCTTCCAAATAAATTGCGGAAAGAATTTTACTCTTATTTATGAATGCCTGGCCTTAGCTTGGCTTGTTTCTAGCCATCTTTCATTAAATTATTCCATTTGTCTTTTTCCTCTGGGCTTTTTACCTTTTTCTATTTCTGTGTATCCTTTTTTTCCCTTTTTATTGTGTGTCTGGCTGTGTAGCTGGGTGGTTGGCTCCATTTTTTGATCCTTAATCTTGCTCTGTATCCCAGATTTCTCCTTCTATTTATTCTCTGCCTGCCGGCCTCATCTAACCTCTCCTGGCTTGCTATTGGTTGGTGGGCTCTTTATTAGACCAATCAGGTGTTTTAGACAAGCAAAGTAACACAGCTTCACAGAGTTAAACAAATGCAACATTAAAGAAAATGAAACACATCTTTGCACCATTATACAAATGCTTTATAGCATAGCAATACATCTTAATGCTTTACAACAATGGACTTTCGTTTTTATTATTTGTTTATTTATTTATTTTAAGGGACAGGGTTTCTCTTTGTAACCCTGACCATTCTGGAACTCATAGACCAGGCTGACCTGTAACTCTGACATCAGCCTGTCCGGTATCTCTGTGAGTTTGAAGCCAGCCTGGCCTATAGATAGAATTTTATTGTAAAGGATGGATGAGAGAAGAAACATGGCTGAAGGACTGGTAGTTGTTATTCACTTTTTTTTTCTTTCTGGAAGAGGTCAGCCGGTGAAAGAACACCATCAAAAGAAGACAGCGGTTGGCTCTGTGATCTTAATAAAATATATGTGAATCTGCCTGCCTACATCTTAGGTACTTTGGGCCTATCCTTTTTGACCCGAGGTTAGTGTTACGCGGTTGTCGGTAGGAAGTGGTTTTCAGCCTGGTCCTCTGGACAATTTCCTTTTAGGAAAAAAAGAAACTCTGGGTTCTGTCGTGCATTCTGGAACACCAGGCACTGTTTTCCCGTTCTGTGACGTCAGGGACCTGGAACCGGTGAACTTTGCAGAATTCGGCTGGCACTCAGGCTGGTTGTGGAGCGTGGCGAGCCCTGGGTGGCCCGCAGACTCCCCTGGGGACAAAGCTCCCAGGAGTCCCGCCTCCCGCAGTCTCCGCCTCCAGCAGTCCCCGCACCCTCATTGGCTGGTTCTCCGCCCGCCATTACTTCCCCTGCAGAAGGCGAGGGTGCTGGGCGGTGTCCTTGCGAGCGCTAGTTGGTCTAATCGTAATGACGGTAAGGGCTGCCATTGGCCTTCAGGTTTCAAAAGTGGGCGGAGCAAAGCCGAGAGGCGGGGCGGGAGGGCGGCGAGGAGTGCGCCGGCGCGGCGCGTCGTCCGGGACGCGGGATCCAGCATCTTGCTTGGGAACCAGTGTTGTCGCCCCGCCCCCTCGGGGCTATTCGTCCCGTTAACTGTCGGCGGGGCTGGTGCTGCAGCGTAGGGCGACATGCCGGTGCGCTTCAAGGTGAGGTCGGGGGTGGGGAGTTCGGTGGCTGGTGGCGGGGACCCCGCTGGGTGAGTGCGGTGGGTGCGCGCTTCGGCCTCACGGAGGCCTGTACCCGTGCGGAGGATGCTCCGGCCCGTGGTCCAGCGCGGAGGTGGGGATGTGGGAGAGTTCGATGGGGCCCTGATGGAAGTCATTCTGGGGGTGTCAGGAGCGGAGATGGCACTTGAGAGTGAGACTGCTTTCAGTGTAGGGCACCTGTGGTCCCTCTGACGTTTGCATTCAGTCCCCTCTTTCCCGCAAAATTTTAAATGTGCGTGTGTGTCTTCTAGTTGGGAAACGGGCCCTGGGTAAGAGGAGAGCGTGGGAGGGTATGGTATGCAGCTTGCCTCGTTGTACGTTTGAGGGTTGCTAACATTTCCAGAAAGCTTTCTGTGTCTAGCACCCTTCCAAGCAACAGGTGGCCATAGTGTTCCAGAAATCCCCACTCTTAATTCTTAAGGGCTTGTCGACGGAGTGGGAGGGGGCTTGTCTTTCTCCAGTTACCTTTTATAAAAATGAACTAGGCGGATCCATAAGCACTTGGTGGGAATTTAGGATAAATCTCTATTACTACACTTTATCAGATGAGCTCACATCTTGGAATTAGGTTGCTAGAGGGCAACCTTTCTGGGCATCAGAGCCCTGCTTCAGTGGGCCTTAGGTTGTGGGGATTAAAGAGCTACTTAGCCAAGGCTGGGCAAATAGCAACCATTAAGGAGCTTGTCTGGGGGTTTAATTATCATTCTTAGGCCGTTAAACACTCTTCAGAGGTTGAGATTTTTTTTTTTTTCTTTTCTGATGCTGGCCTTAAAAACACAGTTTATTACATGGTGCTGAAATTGCACTTTGCATTACAGGGGCTGAGTGAATACCAGCGAAACTTTCTGTGGAAAAAGTCATATTTGTCAGAGTCCTATAATCCCTCTGTGGGGCGAAAGTACTCATGGGCTGGGCTTAGATCGGACCAGTTAGGTAAGTTGAGCAAACCAGTAGCTTTTATGACCTGAATAAACCTGGGTTATGTTTACAAAACAATTAAAATCCACTTGTCTTGGCTAACTCATTCATATAGTTGGAAAATATTTATTGATGCTATATTGTGATCCCAAACTCTTTTATGCACAGAAAAAGAAACTCTGAAAATAATGACATTTCAGGTTGTAAAGAGATTAAAAAGTAGAGTTGAAGGGAATGCACTTGGGATTTGTTGTTCTCAAAAGGCTCTTCTGGAGATGTTCGAGCTGGAACCTGAAAACAGAGGGGTGACCATGGGGAAGAAGACTCCAGGGTCTTGAGGAGCCTAAGTGAAGGTAGAGCAGCTTGGTCAGGTTGTTAGTGTCAGGAGGCGACTGGAGCTCAGCTGTTTTGGCCAGTGCCCATGAGTTCAGAGCTACATTCTTCTCAGTTATATGCTTCTTCAGACCCTAAAGAATTTGAGCCCTGGGCCAGTGTTTCAGGGCGCACAATGAAAAGGGTGGACGGACCATTGTAGCTGCTCTGTTTCTCTCACTGCAATATAAGATCTCTGAGAACAGCCTTCTGATTTTTTTTAACCTGTCAATAGAAACTCAGGGCTTTGGACACTTGACTCCCTATTAAAACTTTCTTTTTTTTTTTTTAAATGCTGTGTACATGCAGGTACATTTGTGTGCATATTACATGCATGTAGAGGCAGGGGAACCATCTTGGGTGCCATTCCTCAGAAAGGCTGCCCACTTTGTTTTGACACAAGGTCTCTCATTGGCCTGGAGCTCACCAATAGGCTTACTGGTCAGAAAGCCCCAAGGACTCACATTTGACTCCACCTTTCCAATGCTAATGTCACCGTTTTTTGGCTTTTTTTCCATGGGTCCTGGGGTCAAACTCAGGTTCTCATGCTTAAAAGGCAACCCAGCCCTAAAACTCATTTTCAAATTGATGAACGAATCTGAATTTTAATATACAATAACTATAAACTTGGACACATCAAACCTGCCAAGTGGGCCTTAGGAAGCAATGCCACACAGGATTATGGGTAGGGCCGAAGAAGGCATTGATTGTTAAGTGCTTTACGTATATCATGTCCCGCATATGGTGTGTGAGAATGCCTGATGTGTAAGCCCTCAAATGTTAGGCATTTCAAGCCAGAGAAGGATGATTACAGTGAGGGCACCATGTCAGAAAGGCCGTAAAATAAGGAATGTGTTTGTTAGGTTCAGAGAACAGAAGAAGGTGTGGGTAGTTCTTCAGGGCTCCTCACAGCATAAAGATTCTTAGCCCAGGGCCTTCAAGTAGCATGCTGGAAAACCTCTCTGCTTCTATGTTCTGTACTTTGGAATGTTTGTTAGATCAAGAATGCAAAATAAGCTGATCTTCAAGTATAACTATCTCAGAGGGGTATGGCTGGATATTGGACAATTGGTTACCTTGATTAATTGCCCTTTTGCATTTTAGATAAGATTAACTGCATTCAAGGGCCAGTGGTGACAGGAGTCCATGCAAGTGAAACCACTTCAGGGCAGGGTACATTTTGAAGGAAGTAATGGTTTAGGGGTGGGAAGTTCCTAGGAATTTTAGGTAAGCACAAGGATTTCAGGCGACTCAGAAGTGGAGGTAGGAGGCCAGCAAGGAGCAGTGGGCTTAGCTGGGACTGGTGTTTGTCCTCAATGCAATGTGACCCTCACTACCAGGGACATTTGCTGGAGCTGGGAAGACAGAGGCCAAATGATTGGAGAATCTTCCCCTTTGCTCATTACCAAACCCCGCCTCTCTGTTACTGAAGTCTAAAACTGATCTTTTGGTCTTGTTTTATTTTTATGCTTCCAAAAATAATTAGAGGGGCTAGAGATATGGCTCTGAGGCTAAGAGCACTGGGGCTCTTGCAGAGGACCCAGGTTTAATTTCTAGCACCCACATGGCAGCTCACAACTATCTGTAACTCTAGTTCCAGGTGATCCAACCCCTTCTGGCCCCTCAGGTCACCAATAACATATGCACTACATATACATACATTCAGGAAAACAGTCAGGTACATAAAATAAGAATTTTTAAAAAAAAAAGAATTTAGAGGGTAGCAGAGTGTTGTTCAGTGGCAGAGCACTTGCCTAGCATTTGTGAGGCATCCCTAGCAGCGCCCCCCAAGTTAAGAAAATCTTATTAACCTTCCTCCCACTTAAACATTGATCTTTAAATTTTTTTCTAAGCTCTCGGCAAATAGCTTCCAAGGATGTATGTTTTGGTGGAGTGTGTATGTGCTTTAGAGCTGCCACCTCAGCTCAGCTCAGTTTACAGGAAATGTTCATCATATAATTTGCAAAGACACCCTCATCAGCGAACTGACCTGCCAAAGTCTTAACTGTATGCTTTGGTTCAAAGTTAAGGTGCAAATGTGCACTTCCCAGGCCAGCTCTCCACGCCAGAACTGTACGGACAGTTGGAAAAATATGAAATCGACCGCTGATCCTTTGTTATTTCCGGCCCTTGTCTTCCTGTGCGATGGTGTCCCCTAGGAGGGTCTTGTGCTTTCTTGTCCCTTTGACTCCCTAGCCCCTGAGTCCTTGTCATATGTCACAGTGACCCACCACAGGGAGTGTCCGGCTGCTTGAGGTGTGTCCCTGTCTTCTGTAAAGTGGAAGCAGGACCTGTAGGCTGCATGGAAGAGAAACAGAGATGACAGAGCAGGGTCAAGCAAGAGCACGAGTGGGATTCAGGATCTAGAAAATGCTCCTTTCTGCTCGCCCCACCCTCCAAGATGTCTCTGTGTGCCTATCCATTGACGTCTTCTAGTCCAGGGAAGCCCATGAGCCTGGGACCCTTCAGTGGCAGAGCAGCTCAGAGAGAGGTTTGGGAGTGGCGAGTTTACCTCATGCCAGCTTTTCAGTTGCCCTTTCTTCCCTTCTGCTCTGGTCTTACTCTTCTTAGGCAGAGCAGCCCTCTTTCTATTTAAAGAACGGCCCCCAACTAGGGCATTAGCTCAGCACTGTCGCAGACTCCACCTACCTCAAGAGAAGGCTGAGGTCCAGTTTGGTCCGTGTGCCTGCTGGGCGGCGATGTAGAGAAACTGTATCCTAGCTCTTGTTAAAGGCTACTTTTTAATTCTCAGGAAACCAAGCAAAGGAGAGCCAGGTTCTAGCGTGGTGACATCTCATCCCGTTCATTTTGGTCTGCTCTGCATAGAGGAAGCTTTGTGCAAAGTTCCGAATCTGACAGACCAGGGCTTGTTGTTCTAAGTAGCACAGGAAAGTAACCAGAAACGAGTCGGCACACTTCCTGGCGTGCCAGGACCCTCTCACCTTGTGACGGCTGTGACTTATGGGAGGAGAACTGGACACTGTGACCTCAGTGTTCAATTGAATACCACTTTAAAGCAGAATAAGTATGTTAAACTATACCTAGTTAGTTTTGTAAAGTCCTGTGATCTGGAGGAATTTGTATGCACACTTGTGTGTGTGTATGTGCCATAGGGCACGTGTGGAAATCACACAGCTGCTTGTGAGTCCTAGGGATTGAATTCAGGTGATCAGGCTTGGCTGGTAGCAGGTGCCATCTTGTTATCTCAACTGAATTTTAAGCTCCATTTCTCTCTTCACAGGTTTTAATAAAAGCTCTTCCCAACTGTGAACTTTGCTAGTAGCTACTCTTATGTGCTGTGTTTTGTAGGGATCACGAAAGAGCCAAGTTTTATTTCAAAAAGAAGGGTTCCCTACTATGACCCTCAGATTTCCAAATCCCTGGAGTGGAATGGAGCCAGCACAGAGAGTGAGATGGTTGTCCCACCAGAACCCCAGACCCTCCAAACACCAAAACCACAGGAGGCAGAGCCAAGAGAAGATGCTACCCAAGAAAAAGCTCTCTCATTAGAGGCTTCCAGGGTTCCCAAGAGAACTCGATCTCATTCTGCAGACTCCAGAGCTGAAGGGGCTTCAGATGCTGTAGAAAAACACCAGGATGTAACGAGAAACCACATACTGGATAATGAAGAAGTGGTATTGGAGCCTTCCACCAAACCTCCTACGGACAGCATAGACCCCGGGGTAGGAATATCTGTCATGTGAAAAGAGTGATTTACATTTTTTCTTGTTATTGTTTTCTTGTCTCTGTCCCTGGTCTAGATGCCAGCAGGCTGTTGGAAGTTACTAAGAATGGCTCTCTTCTTAATACTCACTGTTTGTACTGGTTGTACCTTGACATGCCTTCCCTGGATGAACAGTCTGCCTCTGACTTTTATTCTGCAGAGTCCTAAGGGATGAGGTCAAGAAGGAGAGAGGCCGTTTCCCTGGCTGGGTGCTCAGCTGACCTCTACCTCATTTCACTTTCCTATTGTGTACTAACGAGAGGACAGCAGGATCTCAGTTGACAGGGGGAGAAGGGAAGGAGCCTCTGGTTGGCTCTCAAAGATCTCACTTCTGTCCTCTTGTGTCCCAGCTGGCCTGCAGCAGGTCCCAGCAAGCACATAAGCAGAGGCAGCTGGGGTGTGTCGGGGACTCACTGCTCCCACATTTTATTCTTCAGGCTGTTGCTCTTTCCTAGTTTCCTTCAGCCACTGACTGGACCCTGGAGCCAGTTAGGAGTGCTGGAGGAGAGTCTGTGACTTGTTGAGAAAGCCAGGGGATGGAGGGGGACCATGGAAGGTGATGTGTGAGCGCTGGGCAGAGGGAAGGGTGGCCTTGGAAGTGTGTGGACAGGGCAAGGTGCTGTGATTTTTTTTTTGATATTAGATTTAATTGTGAGTGATTAGAAGGAAGGAACCGAGCAGTATTTTTTAGATGCATAACAATTCCTTGATACTATTAAGAAAGGAATTTTAAATGTTTTGAGTTTAGAAGTGGTTAGAAGTTGAGAGTTTGCTATACTGTATGCATATAGTTAGTAATACATATGCTATATGCAGATAGTTAGTAAGGTACAATTACAACTCAAGGGGATATATTTCATGCTATGTGTTTTATAGCACATTTTAGACTTTAAACTGTAATAGCTTTGCCTGGCTTTTCCTCCTGCCAACAGTTGGATAGGCGTTTTCGTAAGAAAGCTGGATTGACGGTTGCTCCCTCCTACAATGCCTTGAGAAATTCTGAATACCAAAGGCAGTTTGTTTGGAAGACCTGTAAAGAGACTGCTCCTGTGTTTGCAGCCAATCAGGTAATTCAACAGCTGTGATGTTCCTGAGTGTTCCAAGCTGATTTAGTAATGCATAAACCAAGAGCTGAGAGAAGGCTGGAACCGACCTAGGCCTGGTCCTAGGTTCTGGAAGACAGAGTTAGGATTTAGCTGGACTTTTGCTCTCCCATATGATTTATATAGTAAAATACTGTCCAGTGCTATGATGACTTTACCAGATCCACCAAGCAGGGGGGAAGGACAATGAAAATGTTGGGGAGCAGCAAGTGTTCACAAGCTAGAAGTTCTTTTTAGTTTACTTTAGAAATCATTAAGTTATGTTATCTATATTCTAAACCTTTGGTTATTTGACTAATGCATGACGTGCAGTTTTTAAGAATGATAACTGCTTTGGATAGTTAATAAATGCAAAGTGCATTGAAATTAGCACTCAATATAATTGTTCCCTTGAATCAGCTGAATGATGACAGGAATTGGGTTTATCTGTATTTGTTTCTCATTATGTTTAGATTAGACTACATTTCATTATATTCTTGTTTAATTTAGTATCTTACTATCTTGCTAATAAACATTGTTAACTGTTGCTGTCTTCTGGAGAGTTCTTAGCCTCTGAATTCTTACCTACATTCTTAACTTTCAGCTCCATGCATAATAGCTCCAGAAGTCCATGCCAGTTTGTTTTTTTCCCCTGTTGTTTGTATTTTTATTTTTAAAGCCTATGTATTTTTACATGCCCTCCATTCATTTTGTCTGTATTTCATGTTCAGTGTATACTCTGTACCTAAAAGCTAAGAGGGTGTTAGGTACAGCAGGACAGTAACATCTGTGGTCTTACACTGACATATGCACACCACTGATCATGTAAATTGTGGCAGTTTTGCTTAGTTGTTATATATTTTACAATCATATGAGGTGTAACACAAAGCAATGTGTTCTCTTTTTTGGACCTAATACACAGGTTCAGTGTTTCCTCTGCTTGCTTGCTTGCAAGTTGTTCTTAGATACTTTACCCTAAAAAAACCTGTGACTTGAAAATTGTGTTTTGTTCTTATAGAACATTTGACATATAAACTAGAGCTGATTCAAATCAAAGATTTCTTCACAAATTTTACATGCCAATGAAAGCAATTTGCAGAGATGTTTTTTTCATAAGATCAGACGTACAACGGAAAATAAACTGCCAGTGGCGTCTTCATCAGTGATCCTGTTGCTTTCATTAGTGAGGCTTTCAAAGGGTTTCTTTGGGAAGCAAATGCTCTTTGTAAGTTCAAAGCGTGTCGGCTTTGAGGTCTGGAGAAGCTCGCTGATAGGCTTTCAGTGCTCTCTAAAGGAGCTATCTGCTTTTAGTCAGGTGCCTTTTTCCTAATAAGCTTGTCATATTAATATTGAAAGGAGCTGGAGTAGTTTTGGCTGGAAAGCCCTTGAGGCTGTATGTCCTAAGAAGAGGGTTTTGGATTGGGTCTCTGTAAAGATATGCGGTTCAGTGCTGCAAAGCATTAGGCCTGTGTCCTGCCCTACACCCTCCTGGGATTTTATTGTCACTGGTGGGAATATACCATCACATGGAAACCATATTGAATATTATGGATGAAAGAAAACAATTAAAGAGAACTATAGTAATTCTTTGATATTCTTTCTTGCCTTGATGAAAATGCTAAATCGAAGCGAGCAGAGGGCAAGAAAAAATTCCCAGAGTGAATTTTATGTTGTTTCAGAAAAGGGGGAATTCTGACAAGGAGAAACATAATGTGAAGCTGACAAGAGTTTCTTTAGTAAAGCTGATATCTGTTCACATTATGAACATTTGCTTATCATATCAGTACTAACTGATGGGAGAAAGCGGGAAACTCTGGGAAGGAAAAATCAGACAAGTACAGGAATTTGACCTTTGGCTACTAATGGCACATGTGAAATGAAATTGTAGCCATATACACTTTTGCCTTTCTGTGTGCTATAATTCAACTTGTCATGAATTTTTAAGACGGTCAAACACCTAAGTTCTGTGTCACTTAATAACTAACCAAAAAACTGAACTATTTTTTTGTTGTTGTTTTAAGGTTTTTCGTAATAAAAGCCAAATTGTTCCACAATTCAAAGACAGTACAATCGTCCACGAGACTGAGTACAAGCGGAATTTCAAGGGTTTATCTCCATTGAAGGAACCCAAGCTAAGGGAGGGTTTGAAAGGAAACAGTGGTCTTGAGATGTTGTCTCCAGAGAAGAAGGTATCTGCCAACTCCTAGCCTCTTCACGGTTTCAGATGGCTCACAGCTCCTGAGCTTTGTTACCTCCCAAAATTGCTTTTCTTTTGCCAGCGTTAACTCACTTGTTCATTAAATGCCAGATGTCCGTTGACTGCTTACGTGGAGCCAGGTCCTGTGTGGGTCCTGAGAGCACAAGATGCAGACGCAGCAAGGCTCAGCAGCGCTTAGGGTGCTGGGAGAAAGATACCTAAGTAGAAAAGTTAGTAGAGAATTGTCAGACTTAGCAGTAAGCAGGTAAGTCTCTGTGCTAGTGTCAGACGACTGGCCATGTGGTGATGTGTGCTGCAGGGAGGCAAGAATCATGGGAAAGCCACCACAGCACACATTTAAGACAAACATTTTATTATTCTAAGTTATAGTCAGTATGATTCACAGCATTTACTTTAGTGAATGCAAACACCTGGGTTTGTGTGTGAACTGACAGGTATTCTGAGTCGTGGCATCAGGATAAAGTCATTGCAGATTATAGGGAAATGGAATATAAAATCTTCTATAGTAATGTTATTTGAAAGTATATGACGAAAAGTAAAATTATATATCTGGGTATGTGTGGGTGGATACAAATGCTCACACACATGCACATGGACATGCACATGGATGCACACAAAGCACACATATATACTTTCTTTTGACCTGTGACATTCTTGGGGGTGGAAAGTGTTATTCTGTAAAGTACTGTGGTAACTTAACTATCAAACCTTTAATTACTATAACACTTGAGTATAAATTTAAGAACTAATGAACAATTTCTGTTCAATATGTAGTAGCATTGTTTGCTTAATATTTAGATGGCATTTATTAATTTTTAATTAAAACAAACCAAAACCTGTCAGGGATCTAAAGTTACTTGTTGACTTTTCTTATTTATTTTTTTAGTAGCTAAAACATCTGAAAGCAAAAATGTAGTAGGATCTCCAAGCTTACCTTTATAACATCTATGTTTTTACTCTAATGTATGACATCTCTAAGCAGAAAAGCTTTAATTACTTTCATTTCAATATAACAAGGCAGACGAGCCTTTAGAATTAGAAGTAGAGATGGCATCAGAAGACTCAGACCAGCCTAAAAAGAAGCTTGCTCCATGGAGACACCAAAGGCTGGGGTATGTATTTTATAAGGAGATGATCATTTTTGGGTGGTCAAGATGCTCAAATACTTACTTCTATTCTGTCTCTCTTAGCAAGGTGAATTCTGAATATAGAGCAAAATTTCTGAGCCCAGCCCAGTATTTCTATAAAGCTGGGGCTTGGACACGCATGAAGGAGAACGTGCCAAACCAGGTGAGCCTGCGATTTCCCATTTTCTTCCAGCCTAATAGCTTTACAGTGAGTTTGATTTACAGTTTAAAGATGAGTGTACAATAATAGATGGACTCCAAATTCCGTCTTAAAATTATACTCATTGACAACTTACCAGTGTTCACTGTTTTTATACCAATGGTTTCCTTAGAGACTGATATTTATGATTAAAGTCATTTTTTTTAATCATCAAATGTCTGATAGTTTATTCAGTTCAGTTCACATTATTGATTTGTGTCTCATGACTTCAGATCTCCGGTCTCTCAGCTGAAAGTCATTGTCCAGTCAATAATGTGCATGACCGAAAGGCTGACTGTTTGTACCATGGCAGCATGTAGGAAGGGGTGGGTTATAGCCTGAGCTCAGGGTGCCCTGATGTGGGGGAGAAACTGGAGATCTAAAGACAGGCTGGAGGAAAGGGCAATTATTTCCTAGTGCTGAGAAGCGAGGCATCTAGGGCAATAGTGGAACATTTAGATTATTCTATAATTCATATCTTAAAACTGTATCTTCACAGTTTTCAACCTTTTCCATGTGCACAAACTAAATGAAAACATTTTTGGTTGGATTATATAATAGACATTCTTTTCTACTCATCTTTTTCCAAAGAGGATACATTGCATGGAGAATGCTGGGTTTTTTGTTTTGTTTTGTTTGTTTGCTTGTTTTTAAGCTCATTGTTTAAGACTATGGCTGGCAATTGGGTGTCAGCCTGTGGGTCAGGTGTTGGCTCCTTTGAGTTGCTGGTTCTTTGAGCTGGCACCTTCCAGACAAATGTTCTACCTCTCCTACCTCATGTTCTGTTTAAAGAGGTTTCTGGACTTTTTTCCAGTGCGGTTCCTCTTAGTACTGTCTGCTTGAGCTAGCTCAGGCCACACAGGCAGAAGGGGCAGAGTGCCAGCTCCCATTTCATTGGCGGTAAAGGATGGGAAAGGATGGGAAGCCCCAAGCTCCTGGATGGCTTATTAATACGCAGGTCTTGACAGTATATCTGGGGAAGTGGACAGGACAGGAGACATTAGGGAACACAGAATAATGTGACTGCTGAGAGCTGGTGGACCGGGGGTGAGGTCATGAGAAAGTCTTGTGTTAGACAGGTTCTTGGCTAGTGTGTGACTCCTTTAAGGTGACTTGGTGTTTAAGCCTCAACCCTAAATGTTCAGTGGGGTTGTGAGGACTGTAGAGATGTTGAGGTCGGATGAAATTCCTTCTATTGCCTTGATGGGCAGGAAGGCTGTTTTCTCTATCTTACCTGATATAATATCTCGGTGCTGTAACATTTGTTAGTTGTATTGTTACTGGAAGTTATGGGTATGTAAATAGGGGTGAGGTTTGCTTTAACCTCTTTTATCAAAAAACTAAAGCTTGCAATTGGGGATAGAAAAAAATAACAATTCTTTAAGAAGTGAGTGAGCAGTTTTTATTAACCAAGTTACAGACATTTAATATGGACCATATTTTGCCAAAATACTAAATATTTTTCCTGGACTGTTATTTGTGGAATGTGACTCATAAGGAAGTGCCTGAATGTCAAATGCTCTATCACACCCCCCCCCCCCGTGTTTTTTTTTTCTTTTGGTGTGTATGCTATATGTGTCTGGTGTGTGCATGTGTGCCGTGTATGCAGTGTAAACACATGGCTGTGCATGTGTGTGGTATAAGCAGTGTGAATACATGGCTGTGCATGTGTGTGGTGTATGCAGTGTGAACACATGGCTGTGCATGTGTGTGGTATAAGCAGTGTGAACACATGGCTGTGCATGTGTGTGGTATAAGCAGTGTGAACACATGGCTGTGCATGTGTGTGGTATAAGCAGTGTGAACACATGTTTGTGCATGTGTGTGGTATAAGCAGTGTGAACACATGGCTGTGCATGTGTGTGGTGTATGTAGTGTGTACACATGGCTGTGCATGTGTGTGGTGTATGTAGTGTGCACACATGGCTGTGCTTGTGGAGGCAGAAGTTGGTGTCATTCACGACCTTCTCTTATGAGACAGCGTCTCTCACTGAACTCAGAGCTCACTGATAGGCTAGACTGGCTGCCTCTGAGCTCCCAGCATCCTCCTCTACCCCCAGTGCTAGAATATACTGGGGTGAGTGAGCAAACACTCTAACCACTGAGCCCGCAATCCTCACATTAACTCGCCATTGGCTCAGAATCTTCCAGTTCAGATAGAATCTTCTTTCCTTTTATATTTTTGGGATGCTGCACTTTTGGAAAACTACTGGGTGCCCTAAGTTCCACATGTTTATTCATTGAATGTCCGTATAGCTGGTTTTGAATCTGATTGTACATTCCACACGTGTATAATATTACCGTCACACTGCTGCTTCAGAATGTTTTTAAAAGAACGCTATATATTGTCTTTGATAACTGAATCTGCTTTAATTTGTTTTTGGCTTTTGGAAAAGTGTCTGACCTTGGACTCACAGCAATCCTCCTGCCTCAGTCTCTCCCATGTAGACATTATAGGCGTGTGTCAGGATGGCTGGCTGGCATGCAAGTCTTTCTGGCTGGTTATTGATGTGACTTTGAGAACATTTAGGACTTTGATTCTAGACAAAGATCAGCGCGTGTGTCTGTCTGTCTGTCTATGTCGGCCAGAAGAAGGCATTGTATACCTGGAATTGGAGTTATAAGTGGTTGTAAGCCTCTTGATGTGGGTTAACTCTGGCACTATACAAGAGTAGCAAATACTTTTAACCTCTGCACCATCTCTCTACCCACTGTTTAAAATATTTATATCCTGTCACCAGGTGGCATTTCTGTGGGGATTGTTTGGTTGGGAATAATTTATCCTGTCCATTATAGTGGTCCTGGCCATTGACCTTATGGATTGTTTCTGGAGTCCGCACTCAGTGTTCCCCTCTTGCCCATAGAACCTCTTACTTTGAGAGATGTCAACCCTTCAGTTCTGATCTTAGTTGAAGACTGAAATGTTAGCGCTGACATTATTAGGAGGCTAATGAAGAATTGTGAAAGCCTGTCTTTCATATGTCATAAGTAAACAGAACTGAGTGGTTATGCTGAACTCCTTAAAATATCTGTCTCCATACTTTCTAAATAATTGTTATCAAAAGTGGATCGCTGGATGAAGGGTGGCTCTTCCTTCATCCACCCTCTTACGCTTCCATGTGAATAGGAAGTGGCCTTGACTGTCCTTTGCACTGCTGTGCTGACCAGCAACCCCTTTGAAGCTATCCTTCACTTCACACTGCTCTTCTTTATTAGGGTATAGACCGTGCCGTTGTTAGGGTGATGATGTAGATACAGGTCTGCCTTCTTGGTCACTGTTAGCCCCTGCTCTTTATTAGGGCATAGACCGTGCCGTTGTTAGGGTGATGATGTAGATACAGGTCTGCCTTCTTGGTCACTGTTAGCCCCTGCTCTTTATTAGGGCATAGACCGTGCCGTTGTTAGGGTGATGATGTAGATACAGGTCTGCCTTCTTGGTCACTATTAGCCCCTGCTCTTTATTAGGGCATAGACCGTGCCGTTGTTACGGTGATGATGTAGATACAGGTCTGCCTTCTTGGTCACTGTTAGCCCCTGCTCTTTATTAGGGCATAGACCGTGCCGTTGTTAGGGTGATGATGTAGATACAGGTCTGCCTTCTTGGTCACTCTTAGCCCCTGCTCTTTATTAGGGCATAGACTGTGCCGTTGTTACGGTGATGATGTAGATACAGGTCTGCCGTTGCTACGGTGATGATGTAGATACAGGTCTGCCGTTGTTACGGTGATGATGTAGATACAGGTCTGCCTTCTTGGTCACTGTTAGCCCCTGCTCTTTATTAAGGCATAGAGCGTGCCATTGTTACGGTGATGATGATGTAGATACAGGTCTGCCTTCTTGGTCACTCTTAGCCCGCTGAGTCTGAAATTCCTTGGCTCCGGTTACTCTTTACCTCTGCTGCTCAGACCACACTCAGGACAGTTACAGAAAACCTGCTTCAAAGCTGTATTGTCCCTCTCTGCCACAGGTTCATGGAGAGACCCTGAGGACACGGAGGAAGTGATCCTAAGGCTTATGTTATGTAGGCGTTGAAATATTTGATTCACGGGCACTTAGAGGATGCATTTCATAACAGGTTTCCTAGTCAGTCGGAATGCCCTGTTGTCACTCAGCACATTTAAACCAGACATCTTAGTTCTGCCGTTGGTACAAAAACTGCTTTCGCCAATTCCCTCGAAGAGGTGGAGTCGATAGAACTGATCCATGAGTTCATTTTTGGCAGTGAAGAAAAATAGGATTTCAGCTTATCCCTCAGGGTATTTTCAAGTTTGTCTGTATAAGAACAGTCTTCTGGGGTTGTTCGGCCTCTTATGCTCTAGTAGGTGTTCCCTTTGTGATGGCTCTTTCCCTGTTAACAGCTGTTCTGATGCACAGTCCTCCAGCAGGACCAGTCTTACCTTGGTGGCAGAACACTTCTTAGGGCTAGAGAGATGTTTAGCAGGGGAAGTGCTTGCTGTCAGTCCTGACAACCTGGGTTTGGTTTCAAGGTCCCACATAGTAGAACTGACTCTCTCTACACACACACATGCACATGCGCACACATGCACACACATGCACACACACACCACATGTGCACATGCACACACACCACACGCACACACCACATACCACACACACACATGCACACATACACACACACACACACCACATACCACACACACACACACACACCACATACCACACACACACACACACACACCACATACCACACACACACACACACACACACACACTCACACACACGCGCGCACACACACATACACACACCCCAGTACTACTACTAAAGAACGAGGTGGTGATGATAATGGATAAGCAGCTTTTCTTCCCATGAAGGTTAAAGATGACACCATTAACAGTCATACTCCAAATAAATTGTCAGGGGACAAAGGATTTTTGCAAAAATATTGGAATTCAGTTTTAAAAATATGGAGTTATTAGCGGCAGTAAAACTTGTTAAATATAAGATGTTTAAAGCTCAATTTTATCTATTCAGCTTTTTGTGTTGTGGTTTCTGTACTGTACATTTGCCTTTAGAGAAGCCAGCAGGTGGCAGTATGATGTATAAAATAACAAGGTAGGTAGGTTTCCTTTCATAGGAAAAAGTCTGTTATTTGCAGACTAGGGAAATGTCAAATATTTATAATTCATCGTGTATTTTTTTTAAATACCTTGTTGAATATATAACCACTATCTGGTAGGGATTTCTACTCAATTATATATTTACTTACTATTGCTTTTTTTAAAGTTGAGGTTTTCCTGACGCTATGGGAACCTGAGGAACTTAGGGAAGCTCACAACTTTCAGTGGATCTTCAGTCATAGGAGGAGCTATGTAGAAAGCCGGGGGTGGAGTAAGCTAGACTGGGACTTACTGACATGTCAACACTCTTCCAGAGATGGGGAGCTAGGAATAGCTGTTAGCTGTTACAACACCATTATGGCCAAGCACTTGAGGCACTATTAAGATGTCTTGGTTACTGAGTTAAATGCTACTAAGAGTATAAGAAATACTGATTGATAAGTTTATATATATTTAGGAGGAATAATAGGTAAAGCACCTCATTGATTCCCGTTAATACTCATTGATGGCATTAACCTGTCATTAAGTGTGTCTCTGTGTTCCTCCCCTAGGGTTCTCTAAATGCCATGTGGTATGCAGAGGTTGGTTGCTTTTGAGTTCTTAAAAACTATAATAATGCATAGAATACTCGTATAATTTCATTTGCAATAAAAAATATGTTAATATTTTTTTTTAGCTGCCACAAACGTCTCCTTGCCTGCTAGTCTGAAGTAAAATAACTGTATTGTGCTTTGGCTTAATTGTCTTAATTTCTGCTGAAATGCATAGTCCCATGAGTGTATGTGGCTGTTATTTTTTACTTTCTTTCTCATTGACTTGGCTGTATTTGTTCATTGGCTTTGATATGTCCCTTTGATATTTGTAAATGGGCTGACAATAATGGATGACATCTGTACTCTGGTGTAGGTTAAGGAACTCCGAGAAAAGGCTGAGTCTTACAGGAAGCGAGTCCAGGGAACACATTTTTCTCGGGACCATCTGAACCAGATTCTGTCTGAAAACAACTGCTGTTGGGACGTCTCCTCTTCTACAAGCTCAGAAGGAACCATTAGCAGCAACATCCGAGCATTGGATCTTGCTGGGTGAGGCGTTCTTTGTGGATAGTGAGAAGCGAGTGTTGTGGCTTATGTGCATCGTAGAATGGCTTAGGGAAAATCACCTGGCTATCCACAATCTGCCCCGTGGTCAAGTGGATCTCTTCTTACTTAAAACTTATTCTCTGTGACAAATACAGCTATATTATACTTGCTCTTTATGTTTCTGTGTAAATAATATGTTACTATGGAAGGCTAAATTTTTGGAGTATTCTTTGCAACACACAGAATTAGAATGCCTATTGGTTAGATATAAAAGGGCTTTAAGAAGTTAAGCTAGTGGTATATATCCATTATTGTTCATGAATACATTTTGTGGTTAATTGTGGCTAATATGGAACCTGGCCTCCAGTTGTACAGAATTCTCTGCTGTTTTGAATTTTAAAGTGAACACAATTTAACTATTTGCAAGAGAAATTACACATTGATTTGTAGCAAATAAAATAATTTTAAGTAGAGCATACTAGTGTAGTCACATATACTATATTCATCTGTAAATTCCATAGCTGGCCCTGCTTTAAAAGTTCAGAAAAATACCGTCTTTAATAATGTTTTGGAAAGATGAATCTCAGATGTAAAAAGTTTAATCTGCATACTTTTTCACATGTATAATTGTGTTTGTTTATGGATATGAATTTCGTTACAACAAATTAGCCTAGTTAGGTAGGGTGTTAGTCTTTTGAGGTTAAGTAATGGCTTTTGTTACCAGATGTGCAAGCATGTATGTATGACAGTAGGTAAATATATTACTCTTTGGAATATTCTAGTGGAGATTCAGACATAGCTTTCCCTCACGATATTCCGCAATAACTTCAGTACCTAGTTAAGGCTGCCAGTGTGGAAGGAAGGGAAGGGCTGATCTCGCCAGTACAAACTAAAATGCTCAAACACACACTTAACAATAAAACTTTCTTTGTTATGCAGCGATCTTACAAGCCACAAGATTCCTCAGAAACATCCTCCTACCAAACCGGAGGAAAAAACAGGTGCCCTGGGAGAGCAGTCCCTGAAAAACACCACGGAAAAGCTGGCCCTGCCAGAGGCAGCCACCATGCCTGTCAGGAGGAAGCTGGCTTGGGATTCGGAGAGCACCAATGGAGACGCACAGGAGCAGCCCACAGGAAACAGGGAGGAGGGAAGGGGGAAAGACCAGCCAGTCTGTGGGAGAGAGCTGGAGACACTGGACACACAGGACAAGGCTAAGGCAGACAGAATGAAAGAAGGGTAAGACTCAAACTTCTCAGCACACAGAACATTCTAGTACATGACTACTGTGTATTTGCTACCTACAGCTTATGATTAGTAAAGAACAGGTTTTTGCTTGAAGGCAGTGAAGTAGGCCCAGTTCCGTGGTGCATGTTGTGAGTTAACTCCGCAGCCCCTTGTGTCACCTGAGGCCGATGGAGCATGAACACTGTGCCCCGTGAGGAAGGCAGAGAGGCTTCTCATTTACATCCCGGTGGTGAGGACTTACTAGATTTGCAATGTGTCCGGAAGAATGACTCCATGGGGCAAACCTGTGTTCATTAATATCAGATGCTTCTGATGTTTTGTAGTATTTTTAAAGTGGTTTCTGCAAATAGCTCTGACACTAGGGGATCTTTTATTGCTGATAAATGGTGCATCTTGCTGTAGTGAAACCTTTTATTTCATGGCTGCTGCAGATAATGTAGGACTCGGTGCTCACCTATTGGAAGCCTTATCATGGATTGCTGATTTACAGTGATCTCCCCTCCTTTCTAGTACTCAGTTCCTTTAGCTACATATAGATTAAGAATTTTTAATAGGATTATTTTTAAGACAGGGACTTTCCAGAGTACTTGAGGCTGGCTTGGAACTCATGGCTCTCCTGTGCCCTCCTCTTAAACACTGGGATTATAGGCAGGCATCACCACAGGCTCCCTCCATAGGAATCTGATTTTGTTACCCCCAAAACAAAGGTGATTTCTCTTAGACAGTTTATGCTTTATTAGCTATACTATGCTACATAACTGTAGTGATGTAGTTGTAATCATATTTTTCTGGAAGAGAGGCTTCCTAATAGATTGCTTCACTTTTTAGGTCAGAGTCATCTTCTGTTTCCTCAGGAAAAGGGGGAAGGCTTCCTACTCCGAAGCTGAGAGAACTCGGCATCCAGCGGACTCATCATGATCTCACGACTCCAGCTGTTGGTAATAGACAAACCCTGTAAGCTATAGTCTGCCTGTTTAGAATGTAGCTTCGTATGATTGACACATGGTTTCTGTGGGATTTTCCAGGTGGGGCGGTCTTAGTGTCACCATCCAAAGTAAAACTTTCAGCCCCAGAGCAGAGGAAGAGAGCGCCCTCCCAGGATGGCTTGGACACTCTGAAGAAAGACCTTACAAAGGTAGACATTTGTTTTTCAGAGGAAAATCTCTCTTGGGTTCACACAGTCTCATGTAACAAATAACATGTAGGCTGAGACTTCATAAAATCCTGCCTACTGTATGTAGAAATATTACTATTAACCTTTTGGTAATACATGGCAAAAGCACTGGAATTTTTGACTTATTTATTTTGTCTTGATGTTTTATTGCTGCTAGTATGCTTTCATATGTTCTTACTAAGGACCCATCGGGAGGAAAGAAGACAGACACAGCCTGATGTTTAGTAGCTGTGCTTCAACCATGTTTCAGGCACTCTTTAGCACAGGAGATAAAAACTAGTTCCAGGGCTCATTGAGCTTACCGACCAGTGGAGGGCAGGGCCACAGTCCTGATATGGAAGGGAAATCACAGTGTCAGTGCAATGAGAAAGCTAAGTAGGGGAATGAGTAAGTGGTCCAGAAGGTCCTGGCTGACAAAGTGATGCTGAAGCAGAACTGGGGGGAGGTGGAGGACTGATGGGGCATATCTGGGAGAGGATATCAAAGAAGATAGAAGTGAGGTGAAAGGAAACCTACTTCATTAAGTACCAGTCCTGTATTCTTGTGACTGGGACAAAGAATATCCTGAGTGATGGGTTTTGAGACAGAATGCTCTGCCAAGTTGTGAAGGGCTTTGTAGGTCATAGAAAAAGCGTCCACGTTACTTTCAGTAATATGAGGTAGGAAGTGTTGGAAGGGCAGAGGGGTGACCCAGTCTGACATAGACTGTCCCAGAGTCACTCTAACCATTGTGTTGGGAATGGACAGTGGGGACTGCACACGTGTGAAATCAGTCGCTAGATCAGTGATTTGGATTGTGGCAGTAGGTGGTGAGAGGCCTCCAAGAAAGGAAGCAAAGAAAGAGCAGGAGGTGTACAGTGACTCCAAAATGGAAAAGACAACAGAGCACTCGTGTTGATGAAGAGAATCTTCAGGGGAAAAAAAGTTGAGGGTAGGGTGGGGTCAAAATTGTTGGAAAGTTGTGGAGAAGAAAGAAAGGTTTTAGGTGCCTGGAGAGCAGCAGGGTGTTGTCAAGCACACACTCCTTTACTGTTAGAAGAACAGCTTGTAAGAAGTGCTGATAAGCACACAAAGGTGTGAGAGAGAATGTTCAGGAAGTCTTCAGAATCTGTCTTAGGGATGTGGGGAAAATAATACCCTTGCCAAGAATCATTAGTCTCTGAAGCCACACCCACCCCTGAGTTCTGATGTCAAGCTCCATTTAAGAATTCCCGCTGCTGACTCTTTTGCCTTTGTTCTCCCTGGAATGCCGCATCCCTCTTTTCTCCCCCCCTTTCTCTCCTTCCCTCCTCCTTCTCTGTTATCATAACCACATCCCTCTATCACAATAATAAAGTCCTTTTACATAGAAACAGCTTCTAAGTGTCTCCTGCGATGCCTCCCTCCACATCCTCTATGAGGTCCCTGTATTCACAGACACCCACTGCCAGATTACAGGGTAATTCAACACAAAATCCTAATAAGAATGAGTTTGAGAAAGAACATGTAGATCTTTTAGCACAAAGAAGTGAGGTGCTAAAGTGTTTAGTGGGGGGGGGGGGGGAGACAGACAGACAGATAGACAGACAGGAAAAGTGCATGTTGCAGGGCATTTGTTAGGGGCCATTTGGGCCAGAGGTTCAGATTGGGTGAAAAGCAACTTGAATGAGCTGTGTGTTTTCTTCTGGTGTGTTACAGAAAGGTTGTGGAACATTTGTTTTACCAGGCAAAGATGTGTTGTGGTTTCTCCTTGCCTGCCTAAGGCACCTGATTGGCCTAATAAAGGGCTGGCCGGCCAGTAGTTAGACAGGAGAGGCATAGGTGGGGCTGGGGTGGGGGGGAATAAACAGGAGGAGGGGAGAGAATGAGGGAGAAAGTGAGGGTCACACCAGGGATAGGAAGCCAGGCAGACACTGGAGGAAGCAGGAAAGGAAGAGCTACAGAAGGAAAGAGAAGTTAAAAGCCCTGAGGCTAAAGGTAGATAAAGAGAAACAGGTTAATAAGTTAAAAGAGCTAGCCGGAAATGAGCCTGAGCGAGGCGGTGCATTCATAACTACTGAGTCTCCATGTCGTGATTTGGGAGCTGGTTGGTGCCCCCCCCCAAAGTTAGAGATGTAGTAAGTTGATTTAACTGTTCTGTAACATGTGCTTGGTTTGATATAAGCTACATTTTTAGATCATTGGTTTACAATAAGCTGTCAAAGATCTTACATTGTTATAAAATTATGAAGTACTATAAGCATATGGATATTTGCCTACATCCCACTGGCTTTTAGAAGAACTTGGTCATGAGAATTTCCTGAGGCACTATATGCAGAAGGAGTAAGGGCTTAGAATCTGGCACAGCCTGGCTTTCAGCACATAGATTAGCAGCTGCACAGGTGTTCTCTCAGGCTTGTGTGCTCTAAGTTTGAAATTCCCTGTCTCTGGAAGTTCAAAGGTGTTTATTTTCTTCCTCAAAGGTCGATTCATTTTGTTTTCTAGGAAAGTTCTCAGTGGATGAGTGGATCTGTTCTGCAGTATTTGGTACACCCACTGTGATATTTGGGTACACCCACTGTGATATTTGGGTACACCCACTGTGATATTTGGGTATACCCACTGTGATATTTGGGTACACCCACTGTGATATTTGGGTACACCCACTGTGATATTTGGGTACACCCACTGTGATATTTGGGTACACCCACTGTGATATTTGGTACACCCACTGTGATATTTGGTACACCCACTGTGATATTTGAGTACACCCACTGTGATATTTGGGTACACCCACTGTGATATTTGGTACACCCACTGTGATATTTGAGTACACCCACTGTGATATTTGAGTACACCCACTGTGATATTTGGGTAACACCCACTGTGGTATTTGGGTACACCCACTGTGATATTTGGGTACACCCACTGTGATATTTGGTACACCCACTGTGATATTTGAGTACACCCATTACAGTAAATCAGGCCATATGACCTTGATCTAAGAGTTATCGATTAGATTAGGGATGGCATCATGGGCCTAGATCATGTCCTTGTGTGACACTTTGGATCTGCAGCATATTACTGACCACCTCTATCTTCCCATTTAGTCAGCCACATTTTGTTGTATCAGCAGGCCTGTTTCTCTGCTGGTCTGGAGGTTATGCACACAGCCTTCTGTCCACGGGCTCTGTCACTATTCCCAGGTCTTCCGGGACTTGCCACTGTTCTGCATTTAAGCATTGGTCTCTTTACATGTGCGTCTTTTCTTTCTTTCTTTCTTTTTGTCATCTAGAAAGGACACCACCAAGCGGTGCATCTCCTGACTTCTCCTGCTGCTGGCATCAAAACAGTTGATCCCCTGCCTCTGCGGGAAGATTGTGAAGCCAATGCTCTCAAATTTGCTGAGGCTACTCTTCCAGTTTCAAAAGTTCCAGAACATCAGACAAAAACCCCTGGACAGCCATCTACTCCATGTGTCCTGCCTTACTGGCATCCTTCCAGCAAAATCCAAGGATGTCTGCGAGACCCCGAATTTCAGCACAATGGTGAGTATTTTGGTTTTTATTTCTTGTATTTTTAAAATAAAAGTGTTATACTGATAGAAAAGTGATATCAAGCGGACCATATACTGACAAAATTCTATGGTTTATGTGTTTTTCCTTCTTTTATCTTATAATTTATAATGAGCCCCTTCCCTCCCTCCTTCCGTCCCTCTCTCCCTCCTTCCCCCTCTCTCCTGCTCTCTCTCCCCTCCCCTTTTCCTTAATTTTTAATTTCTTTCCTCTCGGCAGGGGCTCACGAGGTAGCCCAGGCTAATGGATCTCTTTTGTGGATCCTGGATTGTGCTGCTGTTCCCAGCTTCACATTTTATAAAGTAAAGAGTCTTTCAGATTCTTGCCAAGGTGTATAGAGAGACCAACTAGATGGCAGTAGATCCTCTTCAGGCAGGACAACAGAAACTGCCTGTAGACATTGTCTAGTGCTGCTCAGATGTGGAATTCAAGATCCGGTTTTCCTTGGGTCTTGTTAGACGTTGCTCTGCTGTTTGTGCCCTTCCTCTGTCACAGTTGGAAATTCCCCTGTGGTGTTCATGCTGGAGCTTATTGTGTGGTGTTTCCTTACTCATGGCTTTTGGGACTGTACAGACCCAGTGTACAGATACTTTACAACGATGCATCTTGGAGTGGGTGGCTCCTCACTCATTTTCCTGGTATCCCATAGACCTTTCTGAAACAGCCATTTTCCCTTCCCTGCTGCTCCCATTCTTTAGATATAGGGCATATGGCCACCGTAGCTCTTATGAACCTTAGGGGCTAATCTTTAATCTGCTCTTGGGAGATGCACTCACCCAGCTGTGTGAGTTTAAAGATATTTGTGATCCAGCTGTTACATAGAGAGGTTTTCAGAGTCCTTCACTTCATCTCAACCTCCATGACAGCCAAGGACAGATAGACAAGAGAACAGATACATGGTCGCTGACTCTTAGTTTCTCTGCTGTGTCCACTTAGGGCTTCTGCTCTCTTGGTAAATTGAATACTTGGCTCTTCCAGCTCCTATCCTCCTAACCTGGTTGCTATTTCCTTGTTTTTCATTTTCTTTGTTCTGTGGGCTTCTGCTATCTCTAAATGTGAGTTTATCATCTCTCAATAGAAGTCTAAGATGTTTCTTTGAAGTTATATCAGTATTATCATTGAGAAGAATTTTAGGAACTTATTCATAATTCATGTACTTGCTAAACACATTAAAATTACTCAATGCCCCTTTGATGTAATTTCTATCAACATACAAAATTTATTGATAAATATAGCTCCAGAACAGTGGTTCTTAACCTGTAGGTCACAACCCCTTTGGGGACAAGTGATTTTTTTCACAGGGGTCACATATCAGATATTTACATTGTAATTCATAACTGCAAAATTTCAGTTTTGAAGTAGCAGTGAAAGGATTTTATGGTTGGAGATCACCACAGCTGCCTTAAAGGGTCTCAGCACTAGAGGGGTTGAGAACCACTGCTGTAGGAGCTACAAAGTGCATGATAGAGGGACAGGCCTCTAGTGAAGGTCTCCTCGCCACCTCCTCTCCTGGCAGAAAGGGACAGAAGGAAGGGCAGTCCCTCCCTGGTACTGCCTTAGGTCACGCCTTCCAAAGGTCTTCTCCTAAAGCTAACTCAACAGCAGTTCAGTTTCACTGTGAATTTTGGAGAGGACAAACAGTCAAACAATTTCATTAATATGTGATATCTGGTAGCTAACAGATAATGTCTTCTGCCTTTTTTTCTTTAAGTGGGAAAACCAAGGATGAAGAATTTGCAGTTACCTCCACACGAAGTCTTTAATGATGAAGGTATTCTAGTAGTTACTTCAGAGCAGCACCAGCTCTTTTGTAAGGTGGTTTGGTAGCATATTGCTCTTAGGTTTGACTGATACTTCAAAGGTTGCAGAGGACTTCTATAGATATTTTTACAGTAGGCCTTTGAGGTCTTATGAGAGGGATGAAATTATTCCCATCTCACACACAAGGAGTCATGTGGGGCTGAGGAGTGTCCCCAGCAAATGTGTCCCACCTCAGCAGAGGCCGTGGCTGTCACTGCTTCCATCTGCCTGTCTCAGAAATTTGGCCTGATATTAATCTGTATTTTTTAAAATGCCTACATGTTCTTATTTTTATCTCTAAAATATGTGTAATTAATAGAAATGAATTTTTTCTTCCATCCTGTCAATTTTTTTTATTATTTTAATGAAGGCAGGAGGAGTTTTGAAATCTTGAGGTGAACATTAAAATGACTGCTGTGCCATCCTGAGAGGCATGGCTATAATAGGTAAAGTGCTGATAAGTTCCTGAATGAATTAACTGAACTGGCATTGGCAGCCAAGTATATTAGAAAGATTTCTCTTTTACCAAGTCTGTGAGTATTCACTGAACAAAACTTGTGTTTTGAAGTGCAAATCTGGCTACCTTGAGTCTAGTTTTGCCTTTTGTCTTGTTGATAAACAACAGTGTTTGTAAACATGTGATGAACTTGCTCACCGAGAATGTGGGATTTCAGTAATAGAAAGAGTAGATTTTTGCCAAACTAATTTTTTTCTACATTAGTGAGACTTTCAAAAATAACATGATATAATACCATGTTAAAATTTTGAAGACTTATTTTTATTATTCTTGATAATGTGTGTGAGCATGTGCACATGTATGCAGGCATCCTTGAGGCTAGAGGCATGGCAGTCCTCTGGAGTGGGAGCTGCAAGTGGTCTGAGCTGCCCGACGCAGGTCCCAGGAATCAAACTTGGGTCCTCTCTGAGCCATCTCCCCAGATTCAGAATTTTGCATTTTGCTTTCTTAGTTGGAAACCGTTTTATTCTTTGAAACTAGGATAAGACATCTCAAGATGAGTTGTTTCCTGAGAATACTGAAATCATAAGCTGTGTTTAATTAATGACATTATGGGATTTCAATGATATGAAAAGGGTTCTGGTCACTTTGGCATGCTTGACCTCTGATAAACTTAGAAAACTGCCATGACCTATGATGAATTAAACTTCTTATTTACCGGGTCCTTTGTTTCCTGATAGATCCAACATTGCTATAGATATGATGGTCTTAATTTTCTGTCCCTAGTACATTAAGCATATGATTGTTCTGTGGAGATTTCCACTGGGAATGTGATTCTGGGATTCTCTCGTTACAGATGCAGACAGACTGTCTGAGCTCTCCGCCCGCTCCGCGGCTTCCAGTCTCCGGGCTTTTCAGACCTTAGCACGAGCTCAAAAAAGAAAGGACAATTTCTGGGGCAAAACATAAACCTTCTTTTCTTCTTATCTAGAGAAACACTAGCATTATCTTTCCTTATTGCTCACCATGCTAAGATTTTTGGATTGTTTCATTTCTTACTGACACTTCCAACTTAAGTTATTTGATTTTTCAGTAGCTCATCTTACCCAGAAAGTTTTCATGGAGATGTATCTAAATTTAACTCCTTAAATTTCTTTGCTACTTATCTAAATATGAAGATATCGATTGTGTAGTTTTTTTTTTACACATTCTCTCTTTTGTATCAGGTGTGGAGGTGGCTGATAGAAATGTGAATGTCATCTATCCAGAGAACATTCTAAAGAGATAAAGTCAAAATTAAGATCTCCTGAATTCTATCCCCTCTGATTGGTTCTAGGCATTTTTAGAGCTGTAAATGTCATAAAGGAATCTGCTGTTTAATCGGCTTTTACTTTAATGCTTTGTTAGCACCTTCTGTACACAGTTTCAGTGTTAAGAGAATTGTACTTTGAAAATCTGGCTGTACATATTTTTCTTATTTATGTAACAAAATTTGCTCAGAGAATATGTATATTTTTGATCTTTTTATGTATTCTATTTGTACAATAACCGGCATACATTTGAATAATGTCTAGATTTTGAGAAATTATTTGTGTGATGGAGAATTAAAACTTTGTAGGCATTTAAAAGTGAAAATTAAGTGTGCTTGGCTTCTCCAAAAGGCTATCATGTGGAATAAATGCCTTGTCAAAGCATTTTGCTAGAATTGGTAAATCAGAAATTATACTATGTTTGCAGCTGTCAAATGCAATGAAACTGAGTCTACAGGATTTTTTTTTTTGGTACAAGTATAGGGTTTTAAAAGTAGATTCATTAAAAAAATTTTCACATCAACTTTGTGATTCTGTTTTTCACTTTTGGGATGAATTAGACAGTTGTTTACAAATCAGGATAAATTTAAGTTTCTAATAAGAATGGGTTTTATAAACATGTTACACAAATCTTTATGATAGTACATGTAAGCCACTTGTTACAGTTTGGGTTTTTTGTCTTGTTTTATTAAGAGAGGATCTCTCTAGTTTCTAAGGGTGGTCTCAAACTCATGATCCTTGTAGGTAAGCTTCCTGAGTGTTGGAATTATAGGCATGTGCCTTCTTGCAGTGACATCCCCCAAATGTTGTGTGTTGGAAGTTTGAGGCCCATCTGATAGCACTGTTGGGAGATGATGGAGACTCTAGCAGGTGGGGCCTAGTTGGAGGGTGTGCCTTTGAAGGGTAGATTTTGTCCCCGGGTGTCAACCTTTGCAGACCTATGCAGATCTGGGAGACCTGGGACTTGAAGACCTTAAAGAGAGAGGCTGACAACAGTCAGATGCTATAGGCAAGTTCAGTTTCAGGATAATTGTATACAGTCAGATGCTATAGGCAAGTTCAGTTTCAGGATAATTGTATACATGGACATAACAAAGAAAGCAATGATCCAAGGAAGGTTGTTTGTTCAGACAAACTTGTAAATAAATACCAGTAAGCACAAACTAAATATTAACATAGCAGCCCTTCTCAGAACAGAACAATTTAAACACAGTTGCCTGACACCTAGTATAGATTTATCTGGGAAAGCACAAAGCAAGGCAGAAGGCCATATCCAGATTCAGGGTACACTGAGGATAGCGCTTAGCATATCCCCCTACCAGATTGGGTTCTATAACTTTGTTCCAACATCCATCAAGCATAAACAAGTCTTTTAAATGGAACGTAAATGTTTGACACAGGAGATATGAAGTCATGTCCAAGAGCAAATCTGGGAACAAAATACACTTAAGGTAAAAGACCCCTTTTTTATTTCCTGGAGTCTCTCTCATAGAGTTCACCCTCAGAGCCCTGTTCACCGTGTGCCATTCTTTTGATCATGTTCTGATACCCAGGCCCTAGCTTTCGTATTCTATGCCTTCTGGCTTCTATGAGGTGAGTTCTTTGCTCCATCATACTTGAACTTCCATGATGTTCTGCCTTGCCATGAGCCCACGACAGAGGAGCCAGCCTACCACGTCTGTAACCATGAGCCTAAGCTAGTCTCTCTTGGTTTCTTTCCAGGTATTTTTGTTGCAATGACAGAGTTAACAATAGAATAGTGTAGATAAAGTATTCAGGATATCAATGTCCTTGGATTAGAAAGCAAGTTCTTGGTTTGATGTAAGCTACCTTTTTATATCATTGGTTTACAATAAGTTGTCAAAGATCTTACATTGTTATAAAATTATGAAGTACTATAAGCATATGGATATTTGCCTACATCCCACTGGCTTTTAGAAGAACTTGGTCATGAGAATTTCCTGAGGCACTATATGCAGAAGGAGTAAGGGCTTAGAATCTGGCCTGGCATTCAGCACATAGATTAGCATCTGCACAGGTGTTCTCTCAGGCTTGTGTGCTCTAAGTTTGAAATTCCCTGTCTCTGGAAGTTCAAAGGTGTTTATTTTCTTCCTCAAAGGTCGATTCATTTTGTTTTCTAGGAAAGTTCTCAGTGGATGAGTGGATCTGTACTGCAGTATTTGGTACACCCACTGTGATATTTGGTACACCCACTGTGATATTTGGTACACCCACTGTGATATTTGGTACACCCACTGTGATATTTGGGTACACCCACTGTGATATTTGGGTACACCCACTGTGATATTTGGTACACCCACTGTGATATTTGGTACACCCACTGTGATATTTGGTACACCCACTGTGATATTTGGGTACACTCACTGTGATATTTGGTACACCCACTGTGATATTTGGGTACACCCACTGTGATATTTGGTACACCCACTGTGATATTTGGTACAACCACTGTGATATTTGAGTACACCCACTGTGATATTTGGTACACCCACTGTGATATTTGGTACACCCACTGTGATATTTGGTACACCCATTACAGTAAATCAGGCCATATGACCTTGATCTAAGAGTTATCGATTGGATTAGGGATGGCATCATGGGCCTAGATCAAGATTGGATCTGCAGCATATTACTGGCCGCCTCTTACTTAAAAACTTCTTCTGCATTCCCAGAGAGATCATAGTTTTAGGAATCATCATTGTTTTAGCACAAGAGTATTTGTGCTAAAGACACAAATTTGAAAGACATGAATTTAAATCATGAGTGTGTTCTTAGTAGCAAGAACAGGCCATGAGGTTTCTTAGTACTTCGAAGGACCTGTGAATGGGAATTCATTTTAAATAGATTTTATTTAGGCATACTTTAATAAACTGATATTATTACAATTATGTCTTGTAGAGTTTGGACAGATAAACACACCTGAAACCAGGGCAGCCGTCAAGATGTATTTCCATCCTGTGTGTCCTGATTTTCCTCTCTTGTCAAGTCCGGTCCATGGCTTGTCCTCAAGGCTGTGCTTTCTGCTGTCTTCAGAAACACTCGGCCAATCCTGCCTTTGTCTTTGAAACAGGGCTTCTCTAAGTTGTCTTGGCTGTCCTGGAACTCATAGACACACACCTGCCTCTGCCCTTGATTACAAACATGCCACAATGTCTGGCTTTAGTATACCTATTTTTCGAGCATATGTGTTAAAGGTATATTATACCCAAATGGATATTATAACCTGATTACTTGGTATTTTTGTCTAAATTGGCATTCCATGGCCATTCTCAGGAGTGAACATTTATGTCACTGTATAGAGTTTTTCCCAAAAGCACACGTTCCCCTCCTCTCGGGTCCACCTTCACTGCAGGAGTTACACTATTCTCCATGCTCTCTGGTTGAGAGCCCAGCACAAGTGCACACAGGTGCATATGTACCTGACATGTACATTTGCATGCTAATTTTTAGTCTCACCTCTGGATGTCTTTGGAGTCTAAATTCCAAGTTAAAAACATTTACATAAAGATTAAGACCATGATAAATATGTTGGGTATGTTGTTAGGAAAGGTTATGCAATTTAAGCAGAATTATGTTTACTTTGTAGGTAAAACAAGCTTCATGCCTTGGCCCAAGACCCATTGGCTAGTGAGTTAAACCTAGATCTCAGCGAGCTCCACCTACACTCCCTTCTCTGAAGTGTTTGTGCTCAAATGTAATATCTACTATGAATCAGCTATTTCTGGTTGAATCATTGGGGAGTTAATTTTTCTCTTTGCGTTCTTGGAAGGGAAAATATTTTCCTTTTTCGAGTCAGGAAAACAAGAGAATGTGGGTAGTGGATTGTCATAGAGACGGACCCAGCCAGATTGGAAGTGAGTTAACTTACATAGCCAACTGTCTTAAAGAACAATGTCAAGGCTAGCCTTCCCAGGAGTCTAAAGGATGTTATACACCTTTGCTTGCGGCTGTGTTTACACATAGAGTAGACAAAGCATAGTTTTAAAAAATATTGGTCTTTCCAAAGGAGCAGGTAGTCTAAAGTGGTGATCATAGAGTTGTTCATATTGGATCTGGGAATATGTTTAGGGTGCTTATATGTGCTGAGCCATAGTCTGAAGGTATATTCAGGGCCTAGTATTTGTCGGGCTGCAATAATATAACCGTTCTGTTTCCCAAAAGTAACTGCAGGAAGTATTGACATCTAAGGCAGTGCACCTGATGCTCATAGCTCGCCTCTCCAGTTCACTTTGCAGTTAAAAGCTCTTTGGCTTTATGCTGATGGGCTTTCATGGCAGTGTTGACCTTGACCGAGGCTGGAGACATTTTCCTATGCTGAATATTAGCACAGAAAGACCCACCTGCCACTCTCCCTTTCAAAACCAAGCTCCCTTAGTCCACTTTCAGATTTTTTCCCACTCTGCTTCTCCCAAGCAAGGGGCAGCTCCCCGGTCCTGACAGCTCTGACACAGCAGGTGAAAACAAACATCTTCCCTCATGGTGGCCTCCATTTTCTTTCTGTGAAGGGCTCATCCACTAGTCTGATTCATTTATGATGCCCCAGACTCTCAAAGCATTTCCTTAGAAACAGAAATGAGGACTTCGGGAAACACCGAACTTCCTTGAGTGTCAGGTCCTGATGCCAGTAGGTGGAGTGGTATTGGAAGAATTCACATTGTTAAGAACTCTGTAAATCTGTGAGCAGTTGCAAAAGCATCAATAATTTGAGATTGCCAGCACCAGCAATCTGTGTAAACCAGAGCGTTTCCATCTCCCTCCCAGAGTGGCTGTCCATCATGGCCTGCCCTTCTGTATCATTTGCCTGATGGAAAAACATCAATTCCAGGAAATAAGCAGCAGGTTTAATGATTATTACACCGCATATCCCTTGCCACATACAAATAAATTCTTGCTTTATTATTTCTTAGATGAAATCCATCTAGAAAAGAAAATAAGCCACAGGTGGCCACCAGAAGACGTCCAGAAGGACTTCCATGATAGACCCATGGACCAGTCCAGAGACGGGCCCAAGATTCTGTTTGTATAACCCAGACTAGTGGTTCTCACCCTTCCTGAGGCTGCAACCCTTTAATATGGTTGCTTAGGTTGCCATGACTCCCCACCACCCCAACTATGAAATTACTTCCGTTGCTACTTCATAGCTGCGATTTTGCTACTGTTATGAATTATAAATATCTGTTTTCTGATAGTCCCCTCATTCCCACGGAGTTAGGTGACCCCTGTGAAACTTGTCCCTCCTCAAAGGGGTCACAAGCCACAGATTGAGAGCCACAGTTCTAGATGTTTCTGAGGCTAAGATCCTTTGGCGGTCACTGGCTTTGGGTTTATAATAGCCCACACAATTCCTTCTTGAGTAAATCTATTCAGCTTTGGCCTGTGTTCTTCATCTTGCCAAGAAGCTCAAGTTTAGTCTGCAGGTTAAATACTATATGGTCTTAAAGAAGCTTTACATGTACTATCCAAATGTTCAGCTCAAAATTTTTGTCAAATTTTTATTGAAACAGAAGGAATGGGGCTCATTTTAGAGACATTCAGGATTGATCTAGTAAGCAGGAGACAGTGCCCTGAAAAGAAACTGTAGCACAGCTCTGCACAGACCTCTCCTTTCTGACCTACATTCAGCTCACACGGAGAGGCAGTTTTAGGTAGAGATGTTGAAATGATTTGTCTATTTCCGTTATGTGGTAAAGAAGAAAAAAAAAAAAGATTCTGACTACAGTGTTGTGACTCAGCGATTGTAGAAGGTGGAATCAATTACCTGGTGCATGAACACCAGATTAGCGTAACCATGAACTGGAGATGTTATCAGGCCTGAGTCAGGAAATTCAGAGATGCAGGAGTTTGTGATTACTGATGCAGGGAAAGATTGGCAAGCTTAGTCCATGAATGAGTGTATTGTGTCCAATATCAAAGGCTTCCTAAGTGTGCTGCAAGTGACTTCTAAGATGAACAAAACAAAAACTAAGCTCTGTAATTCCAAGAAGAAAATAAAAGCTAACCTCAATACCATACATTATGGGAAAATGGAGATAAGTGTCTTTTCTCAGACTTCAGTGAGAGTTGGGGTTCAGACCCTTTCTACACTCAGGAAAATTGCCCACAATGACTACCTTAGCGTGTGATGTTCCCATTAAAAATGTATTCAGGTCAAAACAGATGGCGGGGAAACCAACACAAAGTTGAAAATAGGTTGAGCAGTGATGCTAAGTCTGGTTCCGTGAAGGACCCATCATCCTGGAGACTTTGCCTTGTAATTTTGCAAAAGTGGAACCTCCAAAGTGTGTTAGCAGTAGAAAACCTACAAAGGATTAACAGCATTCAAATTGACTTCTGTGAACTGTGGCTGAGACTCAACATATACCTTGGATCCATGTGCTAAAAACATGCTGGTTTCTATGATGAGCCACAGTCCAAGTGCGGAGACCAAGGGAAAAAAACATGTCCACATTTATTATCGTTTGGAACCGTTGAAGCACAGAGCAGTAGAGACAGAATATCCACTTAAATAACTCGCAGTAATAAGGATGCTAAAAACAGTAATGGTGAATGGTTTTGATTGAGAAAACTTTTAGGAGACTAGATATCGGCGCAGAGTGGGGGTAGGGGAGACTAGATGTCATCCTCAAGCAGTTTCAGTGGAGGTTTGCATTCACGCACTTGTTCATTTACTCAAACTGCGTGCAAAAACTCCACAGCCCATTCATTTCCAGCGTGCACAACAGTTTTCCACTTAGACTTCACGGATCTTTTCATGACAGGAAATTTCCATTTGCTCCCGGTCCCTGAAGGTCAGCCAAGTCAGCAAGCCTTACTTTTCCTCTGTGTCACATCACCCTTGTTAGACCGCTTTTTACTGGCCAATGACATAAGCCACAGTCCTATGTGCATGCAGGCTTTGGGTGCGTGAGAACATGTTTGCATGTGTGTTAGTGACTCACAACATATGGCCTTTTGTTACAACTTCTCTGTCTAAGATACACATACAAAAGTAAGATAGAAATGCAATAAATCTTGAGTGCATTTTCCTCTGGCAGTATACCCTGCTTTAAAGGACATGTGCATTGCCTTGGTCCTGTTTTTCATGGTAAGCCAGGGACATGCTTTCTTCTGGGTCTCAGGTCTCAGTTTCTTTAGGATTCTGGAAATGGCCTTTCTTCAGCTTCCGAAGGGACCACCCCAGGGATCTTAAAAGCCAAGAATGTTGATGGTACTCAGTCAGATGTATTTAGAAATGTTTTGACTTGCCATCTTTCCTGGGTGAATGATTCACTCTTTCTATATCACAGCATTTCTCAACCTGTGGGTCATGACCCCTTGGAGGATATTGAATATCAGATATCCTGCCTATCAGATATTTACATTACTATTCATACATTAGCACAATTACAGTTATGAAGTAGCAATGAAATAATTTATGGTTGGGGGTCAGCACAGTAGGAGCTCTATTAAAGGGTCACAGCATTAGGAAGGTTGAGAGCCAGTGATATAACAGGTTTTTTTCAACACTCTGAGTAGACCACAAGAAAATTGGGGGGGGGGACAACCCAGAAATAATCATAAGGCAATGGGGTGTGAATCTTCACTTGTTAGCTGTGCAATCCTGGGAAAGTTACTTGACTTCTCTGAGCTCTTGAAGCTGAGTGTGCTAAATATAGTTTTAATAATCTTAAGCCATCTCAGAAAACATAAATAAACATGATGGTGAATTCTTGTCACTTGACCACACCTGGAGTCAACTAAACGCAAACACCTGGGCACACCTGTGAAGACTTTTCTTGGTTGGATTGTTTGAGGGTGAGAATACCCACCCTAAATCTAGGCCATGCCTACTGGTTCTATATTAGAACACCTGGAGGGGGAAGCTTTTGGTTTTTGGTCTGTCTTCACTCTCCTTGACAAGTTCATCTGCCCTGTTTTTGAGTCATTCTGCTTATGGATATTAGGATCAGCATCAGGATTCTAATGTACACTGCAAACCGACAGCTCTCCGGGATCTTCCTTGGACTTTAATATCTGATTGAGATTGCTAGAATATCCAGTCTCCTGGACTGAATAATTACCACATCCTTAGCCTTTCTGTCCGGAGACAGCCATTGTTGGACTACCCATACCATAGCCTGCAAGTAAGTCATGCTAGTCAATTCCTCCTTAATACGTTTATAGATTGTTACCCTATGAGTTCTGTTCCTTTAGAGAACCCTGGCTAGTACACATCACAGTTCCAGGACTGGTTCTAGAGAAACAGGGTTTTAAGGATAAACTGATTAAGTTTCTGGAACAAGCTTTGCAGTTCCTGAATGTGCCCTAGAAAAGAATTTTCTCTCTAGCAGCATAGAACTCAGGTTGCAGAAAATCAAATTGAAGTCCTTAATGTCAGGTTGGCTGTATTCTTAGCCTCTGAGGGGGTTGGTAGTTAGTGTAAGAAGACATTGGTAACAACTTGGGATGGAGATGTGTATACTAGAGGACCCTACTGAGACTAAAGACTTAGAACCTTTAAGTTCTGAAAGTTTTGTCTCACCTGGGGAAGTAGTCATTCCACCATAGCAGAAGATGCCCCTCCCACTGAAATATTGCCCTCTCTGCCTTTGCCTGAGGGAATTAATCCTTCATTGTCTCCCAAACCCTGGGTGACTTTCCTTGAGGGAGATGCCAAGTAAGACATTACTGATTGTCCCTCAACACTCACCAATAGACCTCTAGACCTATAACCAGGTGTTGTGGATTATTAACTAGGTAAAGATGCGCTACATTTGTTTATGCTGCATGTGTTTAATGATGTAAAGATGTGTGTTTAATGATGTAAAGATGTGCTGCATCTGTTTCACCTTGCCTGCCTAAGGTACCTTATTGCTTTAATAAAAAGCTGAATGGCCAATAGCTAGGCAGAGAAAGACTAGGCAGAGCTATAATCACAAGTTTCTGGCCCATGTGGCCTGGTGTCCAGACTTGCAGTCCCACAGCTGCTTGGCTCCAAATAACCACGCAAAGGCTTATATTAATTACAAACTGTTATGACTCAGGTTCATTACCAACTTGTTCTTATACCTTAACCCATTTCTATTTGTGTATCACCATGAGGCTCATGGCTTACCTGTACTTTTACATCTTGCTTCCTTGGCAGTAATTGACAGTGTACAGAAAGATATCCCACATCACGGGGCTGGCAGACAGAATAAATAGGAGGGGAAATCTAGGCTCAAGAGGAGGAAGAGAAGGAACAAGAGAAGAGAGAGAACAGGAGATGCTGGAGGCCAGGGGCAGTGTACCGGCCAGCAGACAAGCAGAAGTAAAAGGAAGATATACAGAAAGAGGGAAAAAAGCCTTGGGGTAAAAGGTAGACGAAGAGAAACAAGTTAATTTAAATGAAAAGCGCCTGAGTGAGGCCGAGCGTTCATAACTAATAAGTCTCCATGTCATGGTTTGTGAGCTGGCTGGTTGGTGGCCCAGACCTAATGCTAAACAGGCTCCTAGAGGAGAGACAGCAAGTGTAGTCCATAAAGAGGTGCACCGCACTGATAAAATGCTGAATGGGTTTGCTAATTTATTCAAGCAAAAGTCTGGGGAATACGTGGGTTTTAAGGATGCGGGATAATGGTGGGAGCTGGACCAGGCTGAGTTTATCAATATAGGCCTACCAAGTGGAGATTCTAGGGTTAATACAGAAGCTCACACAGTTAAAAAGGGTGTCAGAAGTTTGATTGGTTGGCTGAAGCATTTGTCAAAAGATGGCCTACTGAAAAGGATTTGAAGATTCCTCTTGCCTTACAGTTGATGAAGGAATTTTATGGCTCAGGGAAATCACGATATAAGGGCGGCTGTGATAGGTAAAACCTAATCCTACATGATGATGAGGCCAGGAAGACACACTCTTCACTAATCCCATAAGACACAAAATGGCAAGGGGTACACATTTAAAGAGCCTTGTAGTCACTCTTTTCTTACTGTCAATTCTTAGGGCTGGAGATGCTGTTGCTCAGTTGGGTAGATTAAGGGGTGTGTATGTCTGTGTATGTGTGTGTGTATGTGTGTTGTGTGTATGTATGTGTGTGTGCGTGTGCGTGTGTGTGTGTGTGTGTGTGTGTGTGTGTGTGTGTGTGTGTGTGCATGTGTGTACTTAATTGGCCCCGAGGTAGCAGAAACCATGTGGCAACGCTGACTCACCAATGGCATGATTTGAATAGACCGGTTGTATTAATCGGTCGTGGTATTTCCAGGCATGAAATAGATGAGCTTACTGCATTTTTGTTTGATCTGTATAAGCAGAAAATCCTCAGACAAATGAAAGAAAGGCTATGCTGGATCATGACAAAAGGGAATCTCAACCCATGAACTAGTTTCCAGACCTCAGCCAGTTTGCAGAACCTGCAACTGAATGGAGGGGCTTGAGGAAGGATCTTGAAATCCTTGAGAGTTTTAGCGCTAGCTTTAACTCCAGCCTTTCATTAGAGGGACCTATAGTGTTTTACACTGGAAACAACCAGACTTTCCAGAGTCTATTGGATCTTGATTCTGAATTGACATTGATTCTAGGGGACCCCCAAGGAGAAACATTGTGGCCCTCCAGTTTAAATATGAGGGCTTATGAGATGAGGTGATGAATGGAATTTTGGCTGAAGTCTGGTGATTCACAGCGAGTCCTCACACTTCTCTGGTTATCTCCCTAAATCCAGAATACATAATTGCCATGTATATGCTTAGAAATTAGAAGAATTTCCATACTGGCTCCTGAACCTGTGAGGTGAGGGCTATTATGGTTGGAAAGGACAAATGGACGCCATTGGAGTTGCCTCTACCAGGGAAAACAGTGAACCAAAGATAGTATCACATCCCCGGAGGAATTGCAGAAATTAGTGCCACCATCAAGGACATGAAAGATACAGGAGTGGTTGTTCCCACCACATCTCTTTAACTCTCCTATCTGACCAGTGCAGATGACAGATGAAAGGTGGAGAATGACAGTTGACTCTTGGGAAACTGAAGCAGTAACTCTGAATGCAGCTGTGGCACCAGATGTGGTGTCCTTACTTGAGCAGATGAACACACCTCCTGGTACATGGTATGCAGCTACTGATCAAGCAAACCCATTTTTCTCCATATCTGTTCATAAGGACCACAGGAATCAATTTGCTTTTAGTTGGGAAGGTCGGAGTTGTGTATTTTTACAATTTCATCTCAAAGGTGTACTAGCTCTTCATCCCTGAGCTTAGTTCAGAGAGATCTTGATCATTTGTCTCTTCAACAAAACTGATATTTTGATGACACACTCTATTGATGACATTTTGCTGACTTTATCAAGTGAACAGGAGATAGCAGCCACTTTGGACTTATTGGTAACATACACATATATCAGAGGATGGGAAATAAATCTAGGGCTTTCTACCTCAGTGAAATTCTTTGTTGAGTGGTGTGGTGCATGCAGAGACAGATATTCCTTCTAAGGTGAAGGATATCTTATTGCATCTGGCCCGTCCCATCACCAAGAAAGAAACACAATGCTTAATGGGTCTATTTGAATTCTGGAGACAGGGCTTTCCTCTCTTGTGCATGTTACTCTGACCTATATAACAGGTTGGAAAGCTGTTAGCTTGGTGTGGGGCCTACAACAGGAGGAGGCTCTTCAATAGGTCCTGATCATATGGCTTAGCAGACCCAATAGTCCTTGAGGTGTCAAAGAACGTTGGTCCAGACAACCAAGGAGAAATCGGATTGTTTCTTCACCATGGAGGTAAAGAAGAATGCGGGTGATTATTTAGGGCATCCCTTGTTGCCATGGCCTGTGATTAATGTCAGTGATAAACAACAACAGCTCAATCCAGGTAGCATGGCAAAGGGCCTAGACTGTTTTATTTTGTTAAGAACACATTTGCACATATATACACATACGTTTAGCAACGTTTTGCTTTCTTTAGTTTCTTTATCATGTAATATAACATCAATTGAGATAATACCAGTGGTTATCATATTGAAGTTATAAGACAGCAAAAAGAATGTTCCTTAAGGAACATTGCCACCTATTCTGAACTCTATAATGCATTTGTGGTTGTACATGGATAGTTACACTGGATAGAATTATGACTCGGTTATTGCTTTCATTTGGAAATTAAGTATGCTATAAAAAACGATTGTGAGTCGGTTGACATGGACTGGGCTTCTGATCACTAATCTTGGTTGTCATTTGACTACATCTGGAATCAGCTGCACCCACGCATCTGGGCATACTCGTGGCAGATTTGCTTGCTGGGACCACTTGAGATGAGACTCATCCTAAACGTGGGCTATGCAATCTGGTGGAAGTGTGCATAAAAGACTCGGAAGAACGAAGCGTTTGCTTCTTGCCCGCGTGTCCTTACTCTCACTGGCAAGTTTGTCTGTCCCCGTCCTGAGTCATACAACCTACTTCTTCAAGATTCCAATGGAGACTGAAAATCAACAGCTCTCTAGGACCTGCCTGGGACTCCAGCCCCAGGTCGTGACTGCCAAGACAGCCGGTCTCCTGGACAGAACAATTTCTACATTCTTGGCCTTTAGTTAGGAGATAACCATTGATGGACTGCTCATATCTCAGCCTGTATATAAAGCCATGTTAATAAGTGTCCTTTGAATAGACTCATATATTAGCATTCTATAAGTCCTGTACTCTTAGATGACCCCGAGCGATATAGTTAATCTTACAAATCTGAAGTACTTAGAATTTCAAGTGCATGTGTATGGCACTTAGTAATTATAACAATATTATTTTTTTAATTTCCTGAAGATAGCTCTATTTCACATAAGGTGAGAGATGCTGGCGAAATAAAAATTACTTCAATCCTGTACTTTAAAAAATTAGTGAGAAACACAGGGAAGTGACAGAGCTGTGTTTTAAACCTTAAATGTGTTCAAAACAGTGTGTTGGCATCTTTTGTCTGCTCCATGAGCATACTATTTTAGCCACTGTAGCACATGGCAGTCTATTTATGGCCCCCCAACCACAAACACATATAAGTACACAAAATGAAAAAGAAAGCAACAGATTATTACCATGGTTTATTTTCAAAAACATCTCCGGGTACAGTTCAGATTTTAGGCTGTGGACTTAGATTAATTGGCTTCCCATCTCTGATTTTATATCTGATGAAACTTTAGATATGTTACTATGCATCTCTCAGCCCACAGAGCATAGAGAGAGAGGGTTCTTCCATAGTCACCCATACATAGAAGACGCTCGGTAACTTCTTCTCTTAGAAATCAGTTGCCAATAATATCGTGAACGACTTGTCTTCAGCCTACACTATTTAGCTCAGTTTTCTGGATGATTTTACAGGTACTGTCACACTTTTGCCAGTAAGGAGATCTAGGCAGTGATAGTGCAGGTCTTATAAGTTTAAAGTCATGCAAACTTCATTGCTAGGGAGATAGGAATAATGAACCTCCTGACTCCCCTTTAGATAGACTGCTCACTAAGAGACACAAGGGGGATGGCAGAACAATTTTGACCATAAATTCTACAGGAGCTGGTTACACAGAGTCTTTTTAATTACTAGTTGAGGTATAAGTAAAAATTGCCAATGTTTTTGCTAAAGAATAACCAAGAAAAGCAAGTCTATTCTTAATAGGTAACGTTAGCTTCTAACCAGTTGTGCTGGTATTTGCCTCTAAACCCAGCACTCGATAGGCAGAGGCAGACAAATCTTTGTGAGTTTGAGGCCAGCCTGATCTACAAAGTGAGTTCCAGGAGAGCCAAGGCTAAAGAGGGAAACCCTGTCTCAGAAAACAAAATAAACAAAGCCAAAGTGAATTATTTATTTCCATATAAGATGGTGTCGCAATGAACTATGGATATCATTCTGAATTTTATACTATGTTTTTACTATGCTAAAAGTGCTTGTTAGAACAATTACACTACGTATCTAAAACATGTTTATGCTACCTATTGTGTTAACTTTCTGTACTACTGTCAAAAAATACCTGAGCTTAAAGGAAGCCTCTTTCCACTCACCTCTGATCACCAGCCTCCAAAGTCAGTAGTCACCAGGCCTGTTGTTTTGTGTCTTTGATGAGACACCTTCTCTTCAGATAGGAAGGCAATTTTTGATCCGCCACTGTGGTGGAGGATCTGTGAAGAGGCCAGTCTCACGGTTAGCCTTGTCCCCTAGTCTGTGGCCACCCTTCCTTGGGTGAGAAAAGGAAATCACTGAACTGTCCATAGGAGAGCTTCATTCTGCCAGGCTTGGGCTGAGTGGCCTGAGGTTGACTTAAATATGTCTCCATAGAGGGAATTGCCAGAGGTGTTTTAAAAAGCCTTTATGTCACACTCAATGCCAACAACTTATTTCTTTAAATATTTAAATTAAATTTAAAAAATCAACTAACATGTTCATATGGTTCCAAATCAGAACAATATAAAGTTATGAACACACACACATATTTCCACCTTGGTTCCTATCTACTCTGATTCTAAATGAATAAACATTTTTGTTAGTTTCTCATGTGATAATTTTCATGCTTTTAAATTGCAAATACAAATATATCTGTGTTCTCTTATGCTAAATCTGTGCTCTATGCCCTTACTTCTCAGTGAACAATAAATCCAGGTGGTATTTCTATATCAGCACTTTTAAAATAGTTTATTTCCATGCTGAAGCCTTTATTTATTTGGAGTGTCCTGATGCACTTCATTTTAGATACGGTTCCTAGTTTGCCTCTTTACAGCTGGTCCCTCAAATACCCCCCACAAGATTTTACTGAAAAGTCTGCCTTGACACCAACTGATCTAGACACAGCCTTTATCATGCATCAAATCCCTGTAGGCATTTGGATCTAATTCTGACTTTCTATTCTTTTCAGTTGACCTATTTGTGAATGCATCTAGTAGCACCACAGTGTTTTAAGTATTGGAATGGCATATTTTAATAGTTGATGAGCGTTGTCTCACATTAATCCTAGCCTCGCCTGGAACTGAGTGACAAGTGGTGGTGGTGGTGGTGGTGGTGGTGGTGGTGGTGGTGGTGTGTGTGTGTGTAGAAATGGTCTTTGCTTTCTGAGGATATTTACAACAGTTCCCAGTGGGCTGTGGAGACATTTAGAACTGTATGCTAAAATTCTCTACTTATTACCAAATGATATCCGGGTTGAAAGCTTCATGCTTCACGGCTGTGTTATAATTCTAAACCTCATCGCTGATGGTTTTTTCAAAATCCAGTGTAAGTCTGAAAGAAAAGTCAGGGACCCCTGAACTTTACCTAATAAGAACCCCAAACCGTTTCCTTTCATCTACTAAGTTCTCAAGAGATGGCTACCGTGTGGGAGGTTTGCTGGTCTTTGCTGGAGCAGCAGGACACATGTAGAAACAACGGCTTCCTTTTCTAGATGTGAATTTAAAATGATGGTTCCTTAAAAGAAATACACAAAGGGGCTGGAGAGATGGCTCAGAGGTCAAGAGACCTGTTGCTCTTGCAGAGGACCAGGGTTCAATTCCCATCATCCACATGGTGGCTCCCAACCTTCCTCACTAGATCCAGCATTCTCTTCTGACTTTTCTAGGCACCAGGCACCCAAGTAGCACACATAGGCATGCAAGCAAAATGCTCCTACATGCAAAATAAAATAAATAAAAGAGAAATATACAAGTAGCACAGAATTCGGGAGTTGCCCTGAAGTGTATGCAACCCGAGGTTGTCTTTCCACAGGACACTGTAACGGCTCCATGGGTCTGCTGCTGCCCTTGACTTATCTAAGTGTGTCCTTCCATCCACTCTCCAAATGCACCGGTAAGGTTAGCTCGGACAGCCGAGCTTAGTGATTTGCAAACTGAACATGCTACGGGAGTGAGGCATGGCTGCCCCGTGCGTGCTTGAGAGGGTGCAAGCTGGGCTGGGAAGTGGAGGAGGCAGGAAACCCTCTGTTTCTTGAGATTACAAATCTCAGAGTCACTTTCTTTCTCGGTAGGGACCTGGTTTATTAATCGCCAGATTACCTGTGGCTTGTGTTCGGCGCCCTTTAGCCCCCACGGTGGGAACACGTCCCCCCCCCTTTTTTTCTCTCTGTCTTCTGTTTCTCCCATTTAGCTGTGGCAAACCTCTCTCTTGACTGTCCTCGATGTGTCTGGTGTTTGGAGGTTGTCTGGTTTCCTCACTAGACATGTTCTTTAATCCACTTCTAGCAGCAATGGAATTTTTCCTAAAAGTGTTTATTTTTCTTTTCACAAAGGCAATACAGACATACAATAAAATGAGATAAAACAAAATAAAATGTGCTGGCGAAGTGAGTAAATATCCCCTGCAGAAAAAAAACCACTTTAACTATATAGTGACTCTCAATATTTTCAATGCAGGTTAACTGTTTTCATTCTGCAAAATTGAGGTTATGCTCTATATACCATTTTGTTGTACTGCTCTCTTCACTTGGGAAGCCTCCACAGCCTTCCTTACTGAGATCCTATTAAAATGGTGTGAAAAATGGTTTGAATCCTTGTTCCTTCCAATTATCGGCTAGCTTTGACCACGTGGTACAGAAAAAGGGCCTCTAGAATGAGGAGACCTGAGTTTCTAGCATAATCCTGCCATTAGTTGGTTGTGTGATTGAGATGCAGAACTCAAGTTTGCTTTGTCAATTAAAGCACCCGCTCGGTGCTAGTTCCTGATTGAGACCAGGTATGGATTAGAATATGTTTCAGGTGCTGACCTAGGATCAGCACAAGAGAAACACTCTTCAACCCCTCAGAGCCTCCGTGGCAATGCTGAAATATATTTCTCAATGAGTAGCACAGCTGAACTGTCTTCTCTCCAATTTCTCTCTCTCCTCATTGGCCTCCAGCTATAGCAATTAAGCTCTTGTGCCACCCATCCCCATGAAAGACATCTCCATTGGATTCTACTCCTTATTTTGTGTAAGTGGTGTATGAAATGTAACATTGTTATTTGCTTTGTCATTTTACTTACTAAGAGTCCCCAGAACTGATGTATCCCGGCAATGCCTACTCTTTTCTTGGAATAAATATATATACAGTCAACTCATATTTATGATTCTGAGTACAAACTCATCTCTACAGTCAACAGTGATGGGACTTTTTGGGTTATTTATAGAAGTGGCCAGAGCACAGAGAACCATGCACATTCCCGCTGAGGCTGTATTTCTTTCTTTCTCTGTTTTGGTTGAATATCCTAACAGAAGCAACTTAAAATGAGGAAGGGCTTGCTCTGGCTCACAGTTCAAGGCACCTTGGCAAGAAAGTCAAGGCATTGGGAGCTTGAAGCAATTGCCTAAGTCACTTCCGTAGTCAGGAAGCCGAGAGCAATGAACGCATTTCAGGCTGCTCCATTCTGGTTCTCCAGTTACATGGTGGAGGATCCCAGCCAGGCAGTGGCCCCACCCAGTGGCATACCCAGAGGCCCATGTCCCAGGCCATTGTTAAATTCTGTTAACAATACCTAATACCATTATTTTCTCTGCCTGTTTGGCTAAATTCTCAAACAATGAACAAAAGGGTTTAAAAAAATTTTTTTAATTATTTTTAATTGCAGTATGTTTTGTTAATGTGTTTCACATTTTGATACTTTTTTAGGTTGCTGTTTATGATTTTATTATTTAATAAATGATCCCCAGGTAAAGTTTGGAAAAGTTAAGAATAAGAAGCCATCCTGTGTCTTATGGAGAAAATGTCTTCTTACTTTGCCTGTAGGGAACATTTCTGTACCTTTGCTGTTTTCTATGATGGGGCCAGTAAAGGCATCCCAGTAACACATTAGGAAACAAATATTTCACAGCATCATGGCCCAGACCTTGTATTAGAGATTGGCACATTTGGTAACACAGTATGCATGCTTACATCCATTAGGAAGGAGACTCCAAGGAGACAGAGACTCATGGGTGATGAAATCCTAGCCTCTGAGTGCTGGGACAGCAGACCCTTTCTGACTCAGCCTCTGGCTTCCCTACCAGCTCTGACTCGATCTCCCAAACACCTTGTGTTTCTGTTCACCTCCACACCACTCTCTGGTGTACTTTCTCTGCTTGTGATCTTGTTTCTTCTGTCTGCCTGGTGGGCACTTACTCAACTGACCGCACTTGGCTTACACATCATCTCCTTGAAGAAAACTCACAGAGCTTTCCAAGAAAAGCTGGCCAAGCCCTGTCCAATGTCCTCACTGCTCTAGAAGCTTCTATAAATCATACCACATTTGTTGTATAAGTATCTCCCTTTCTCTCTAGACCTTCTCTTTACACGCAACATGAGCTCATCCTTGCTCATGGCTCTCTGACTAACAGTATGATGAGTCTCTCATTCAGTGCCGTAGCTCCCCGGCCCCTGCTTTACCCTTATTCTTGTACGCCTTTGCCAGAATGAACTAAACAATTCAGTCATTTCTTTTCCTACTCTGCTCTTCTACCAGATGCCCCATGAAGGAAACCCCAAAAGTCAGGAAGTATGGAACTGTCAGTTTTCTCCTCTCCTCCTTGGGTCCCACCCATCGTTCAGTCTGTTGAGTTCAATCAGTCATCATCTTTTGCATTCTTTCCATGCCAGTGATCTACCCCAGGCCATAAACTTCCCACTATCACACCACTGGCCTGCTGACTTCTTTTTCTGTAACCTCTCTTGCCAGAGATCTCTTCCTCGTCCTCATCAGAAGTCTGTCCTAAAGAGGCAGATGGGGCCTCAGTGGTTCACACCATCCTTCTTTGTTGTCTGGCTAGCTCCTGTAGGATGACGTGTAAGCCCTGAGAGTGACTGATTCCTCTATGCTTTTTCCTTCAAACCCCATCTTTCTCTGCTTCCTCCTTTGATAGAGCACAGGCCTCACAGTCTTGCCTACCTACTCATGGTTCATCAAAGCTGGATTTGTGCCTGTTGATTCCTCAAGGGATGAGAGAATTGTATTTATTTTTTGTTCCCCATGGCTTTGCCCAGCTGATTTTTAGCTATGGGTGTTTCCTCTACCTTCAGAACATTTATCTGATAGTCACATTATATACTTCAAATACCTGGAAGGCAGGAGCTGTGTATCATAGCCAACTGGCCAGCATGGTAGAGATAATGTTTAGCAATTTTCTGAATGAAGAAATGAACCCAAGATTTTAAAGGTGTTGGTCATAGTTACTGTTGACCCAGTATGTATCTGACTGACCGGTAGGCAAATAATGCCAGTAACTAGTGCCCCCCCCCCACAATGGGGGCTATAGTTGATGGAAAATCACATTCCTGGAATGTAGATATTCTTCCTTTCTGTGGTCACACTTGTCAGCTCGGCCAAACTTCCTCTCATTCTCTGAGTTTTATTAATGCTAATCATGGTTGAAACAATTCCAAATAGAAGAAATCAGGCAATGACTTGCCTTTTATGTTATTTGAATAACACAAAATATTTCTATGTCACTTTGTTTTTCATGAAAAACAGAAATCTCACTGGCTGCATTGTTTGGATTTTGTTTTAGTTCTTACTAATTCTTTTTCCTGGAGAAGTTATGTATAGATCAGAAGACCTGGACACCTAGTGATATTTGACTAATGAGTGACACATTTATTTCCTATTGGGATGTTAAAAAAAATGATTCTTGTTAGGTTTGAGCTTTGTCAAAAGTACATATATTTATCTAAACAGAAAAAATAGAACAAAAGATGGTGAGATCATGTGCACAGCTTGACCTCATTTTTATATAATAAGAATAATCTAGTCAGGATATCTTGGAAAACTATTGGGGGTGTGTGGGATTGCAGGGGCCCCTCATAGTTAGCATTTCTTATTTCTGGTTTTGTTATGCTGTAGGAAATCTGTAGAAAGTTCTAGAATCATTTTTATTTATAGTTTTGTCTTGGAAACTTTTTTTGGTTGTTGTCACCCTCTGAGTAGGAACCTTTTATTCATAGAAAGGGACTGTGTGGAGTAGCTTCACACTGGAATCCAGAATGTCACTTTAACTCTTATTTACATATCTGGGAATAGGAAGTTCATGGATAACGCAATAATAACACAAAAGTTTCAGCTCTTTGAAATTTATCAAGATGATTTCTTAAATTGCTAAAATTGGTCAAATTCTTAAAACGTAATTTGTAAGCTGTGAGGATGCGTCAACTCCGTGGTGAGTCTGGGGGTCGTTTTCATCTGTGATACGAATGGGGTCTCTTGTCAGTATGAGTCAACTTGGGAGTCACAAAAAAGCTCAGGTGGTCAAAGGCCTCAATTGGCTCAGGACTGTCTGCCAATTTTGGCTCAGGACTGTCTGCCAATTTTGTAACATGGTGATACATATGTCACCCACCTGTTTAAAACTCATGATGGCATCCCACGACATTTGGGCCAAATCCATATTCCCGGATGTAGTTCAGGGATCTCCACCAGTTCAGCTCCACCAGTCTCTCCAACTTGGTTTCATTTATACACGAGTCCATGTATTCATTCTTCTCAAACCATTCTCCAAATGCTGTGTGTGTCCTTACTATGTACCAGATACTGTTTCAAGAGTTGGGACTATTGCATAGTAAATAAATTCTTGTTTACTATGGGGCTTGCATTCTAAACAGGAGACAGACTGATAAAATTGATTGTGCTAGGCAATCATTGATGCCAGCTCCCTGAATACCTCAGAGGAAGACGAGAAAAACATAGTGATTTTCTTCAACGTGTGCAAATTCTTTAAAGAGGATAGCATAATTCTTTTTTTTTTTTTTTTTTTTTTTGCCTGGCATATTCTGCCTGTAGCTACTTGTTTGAGATGCACAGAGCTGACCAGTATAGTTGGTGTATGATTTTGGAACAGAGATTACAAAACATTATGCTCTCTTTTCTTACATTTCTCCTTCTGGGAGGGGCTAGCCACTATTTTATGAGCAGCCCTTAAGAGAGTGCCATATGAGGAGTATTAGAGGCCTTGAAAAGTTATCTGAGGGAACCTCCTGCCCTACTCAAGCCTTCATATAACTGTAGGTGTGGCCAACATCATAACTATGATACCACAAGTGACCTTAGAAGAAATCTTAGAAATGTAAGGTGACACTAAGCATTTACTGTGTTAAGTGGTTCGTTTTGGGTTCAATTCGTTATGCTAAACATAGTAGTCCTGTGTAACTAGTACAAGGGTATCTAGACGTGATGTCAGGATCATTAGGGAGACCGGCTTGTGCGGCTTTTGGTAAACATGTCTTTTCGGTAGATTAGGATTCCTGGGCAGAAGTCTGCTTTGGCAGGGAAGCACTTCTAATTTCTTACAATAAAGGACCCTTTGCACTCTGGCTACTTTCCCCCCACGACTTCATGAAGTAAATCACCTTTGCAACACTCCATAGCAAACACAGACCTCTAGAAAGGTGGATTATCTCCAAAGATCAAGGCAGGTTGGGTTCTATCTGTGGGTGCAAAGATGTGAGAGAAGGAAGCATTTGTGGCTCTTGAGGTGAGGTGATGCTAGCTTCCAGTTCTTTCCCGCAGTTCTCCTCAGTTTAAAGTCATTGTCGAGAACGCCAAACCACCAGGGTGACACAGGGGAATCCCACAGGTGACCGTGACATTAGCTCATATTCTTGGAGTGGTCCCTGGAAGAGATTTTCTGGACATTGTAGAGGAGGAGTTCCTGGCGACTTAGCCCTAAATCTATAATGGGGTCTCAGAAAGCAATCTGGTGCCCCCCCCAGATGCCACCATCCATTCTAGGATATAAAATTAATATCTACTCTTTTCGTTTTCATTAGTAAGATTAGCCACAACTATTTCCAAAATGATCACAGAAATGCTATGAGAAGATTGGAGGATGAGGGCTTAGCCTAAGAGTAACATAAAAGATGCAGAAAGTAGCCATGGGATGCTTATCTAAGAGGTAACAAAGAAGATGTGGAAAGTAACCAGGGATGCTTATCTAAAATTTATCCTAATATTGTCATTTCCCTCCAAATTTCTGTCCATCGCTCCTTTGAGCTGCGATGCTAAGGAGCCCTGAAAACAACCTGGACCTGACTTTTTCCAGGTTACTATGACTAGGCTTGGGTTACTTGGCCACTATAGTCTCTGGAACCTAGTGTCACGTACAGCCACTTGGTGTTATGTACAGTCATTGATAGATGTAGATCCTGGACCCTAGAGTACAGAGTGCAACTGCGCATCTGTTGTGGGAAACTGGGTGGTCTTGGGGGGGGGTCAATCAAGGGCTCCATGGCTGTAGAACAACATAAGGAGGAGAGATCTTCTAGAAGGAAGCCATGTGTGGATGTCACTATGGTTTGTAAGTACAGTATCCTGGAGAAGGCCCGTGGAATTCTCAGACTTCACTGGGGAACTTGGGTCTCCTCAGGGGCGAAATGCCTGTTTGTTTAATGGAAGAATTAGAAAAATTTCTTGAGACATAAGACTTGGTCTTTCCTGACCCAGAAGTGGGTCTCCCAGGTCCAGCCTTAGCCCAAAGGACATGGCACAGGGAGGTGGTCTCACTCATGCGAGTGCAGGGCTGGTCCTGGGGAAGTAGGAAGCTGGCTCCTCTTGGTGTCCTTGAGACCACACGGCATCCTTTTTTTTTCTTTTTTTAATCTTTTTTGACATCTTTCTTAACATCTCTATTTCCAATGCAAAGGGAACATTTCTTCTTTTTTTAAAAAATGATCACTTGACAAAAATCATAACTTATTGGAAGTTTGTCAGAGTAGTCATAGTGTCATTTCATATTCTCTTTACTTTCTGTCAAGACATCCCAGGCAAAACATAAAATGTGGGGGAGAGAAGATAAAAGCAGAGGAGGGGAGAAGGAGAAGAGGAGGAAGCTGCTGCTGTTGCTGCTGATTTCCTGGGGTTACAGAAAGAAGCAACCATAGACTGGCCTGTCCGTGCCTCCTGCCCTGATAGAGACATAGCAGTATAGAGTATCTTAATTCCATTTTTTTCTGTACTGTGACGGGAATAGACACAAGATTCTGTGCACACTGGGGGTGGTATATTTTCATGAATTCCAGCAAGTCTCCTTTGCAGACCAAGTATACCCCTTGCCCAGACTCAGAAGAAAGCACTGACCTATAACTTCCTGAGAGGAGAAAGCCTTTCATTGATTCTGGATCCATCACTGTGTAGCAAAGTGACTTGGAAAAAAGTCAGGTTGCCTTTCTGAGCCTCATATTTCTTATATTTCAAAGTGGAGGTGTATGATCTGACAGGTTATTATAAAGGGCAAATGAGATGAAATCGGGGGGGGGGCTGCTTGAAAATGATGGATCAGATGAATTCTGTGATTTATGACAGTCTGACTATAAACTCGAGAAGGTAGAAGCTTTGAATACCAAAGTTAGGAGACTCAGTGAATGAAACAGGAAGAGGCACAAAGTCCCCACAGAAATCCAAGTTCCGTGTGTTACTCTGGTTTTGTTTCTGGAAGTCCAAGTTGAAGTTAATAGTTATTCAGGAATTCAGACAATTGCTTCTAATATGCATGGAGAAATGGGAGGAAAGGCTAGAAGGTTTGTGGCCTAGTCAGTGTCATTGCCTGCCTAGAGATACACAGTTTTCCTTTCTACAGAAACTATACAACATAGTACATGTAGTCACTACATGTACAGCATGTGGCTCAGAACTGGAATGTGTGCGGTTCCAGAAGTCACCTCAGGAAAGCATGTTCATAGATGCCAGAGAATTTTCAAGCAGTGATAAGGGAACCAGATTCAGCAAAACCATATCAACTGAAGAGAACTTTTGAGCAGTCCTTAGGGTACCAGAATATAGACATTTCATTGTGCCTGGAGTTGGGGATGGGAACGATCCTGACCAAGGACTGCAGGCCTGTGTTTATGTGAGACAGAAAAACATGTCAGGTCAAAGGCTTTCCTCAAGTAGGCACATCTCTTCTTGCTTCTCAAGTGGATAAGTCCTACGTTAAGATGAAAATGGCTATAAATCCCCTTCCCATGTGTTTATCTCTGTTGGCAGTGTGGGCAGCTAGAGCAACGGGCACTGAAGTGGCAGAAATCAGAGTCTGTGACTCACTTGTCAGCCTCTGGTGAGAAATAGAGAAATTTTGTTTTTACTCTGCATGTGACCTTGCTTGGGCTCTGTCAATATGTTGCAAAGACAGGTTGCTGAAGGCAGAGAATCTCTGCCAAGCAAAGATCTGGGCTTTTGTTAACAGTTTTCTGGCTTAGATGTGCGGCCCATGTCCATAAGGGGAAATCACGAAGGCATACCTTTTGATTCCTTTTTCAAACTCATGCTTAGTACCACACAATAACACAGGAAAGTTAGAATTAGCATGCTTGATAAGATTAAAGCCTCACATGAAGAGGACCATCTAGACCCCTTGTGTACTCTGATTTAGCCATGACCTAAGAGGAGAAACCTGAACGCACAGTGAAGGTCAACTCAGGCCACTTCCTGGAAGGAGGAAGAAGGAAAGGAAGCCCTGAGGCTGTTGCCTAATTTAGAGAAAAGGGGGACAGGGTAACAGTTGAAAATGTTTAACTGGTTCTGAGGAGTAAGTACCCCAAATACATTAAAACATGAAACATAGAAAAGAGTAAGGAAATTATGAACATATGGTTTGATAAATTTCTTATCAGATAAACACACCCATGCAATCATTCAGAAGGAAAAAAATCCCAGAAACCTCCTTTTCCTCTGTTCTTGGCTCTGCTTATACTAGAGTTAACCAGTGTATATATATTTTGATCTACAGTGCGATAGATTAGTTTTGCCTGCTTTTTTGAATGTTACATGAACTTCATTACAAGGTTTGTATTTTCTGTTTGACATTTTTGTTCAACATTTGTTTAGGAAATCCATCTCTATAATTACATGTAGAAATAGAATACATTTCATTGATGTACAATATTCTAATATACAACCACACAATGCTTTATCTATTTTAATGGCTTCAGTTTAGGGTGATTATGAATAGTGTTGGTATAGATATGTTGTATATGCTCTTGTATAAAAACTCATTTTTGTTGAGTGTGTGGTTAGAAACTGAATAGTTGAGTCAGAGTGTTTATTTCATTCCTGTACTGCTTTAAGGGGTGCTGCAAAAATAGTATCTTAAAGTGGGTATATTGTATGAGGGAAGAATAAATTCAAAAAATTAAAAGGTAATATTTCCACTTACTAGAAACTAATTATTGTAAATAACATTTAAAAAAGGGTATAAATTGCTTTCTAAAGGGCTCATTAGGGTTTCATTTTCTGTAGATGCTTGCCAACAATTATGCTCATTTTAGTGATTCTAGTGTATGGCTATCTATCTGTCTGTCTGTCTGTCTGTCAGTCAGTCTGTCTGTCTGTCTGTCTGTCTATCTTGAGACTTGGTATTATACAATAGTCCAGGCTGGCCTTGAACTTACTGTGTAGCCAAGGGTTACGCTTCTGATCCTCTTGATTCCACCTCTAAGATTATAGACATATTAAAAAAAAACCAATTTCACATGGAAGTATAAAATATCTAATTTACATCATGCTGAGGATTAAACTCAGGGCTTCATCTTTTATAGGCCAGAACTCTACCAAATGAGTCACAGCTTCATCCAGACTGTACTTTTTAACTTGACCTTTTCTTGTGCTGATTAAATTAAACTCTTTACCTACATATATCAGATAATCTCTTTTGCAGAGCACGCATAGGAGCATCTGGTTTGTTTTCTGATGAGACTGATCTCATGTTCTTTATGGTACCTTTCTGCAAATATGAGGTCAACCATAGATCATAGGACCTTCTTCCATAATTCCAAATAAATACAAGATTTTTGCCAGTGCGGGGCATGGAGTGCTCTTCATCAGTGACCAGTAGAGAATTTAAGAGGGAAGAGACAGGAGGGCCATAGTGATACTGGACATAGAGTTAGAAGATCAGAATTTAATTTAGGCTTTTTTTTTTTTTTCCTGATGGCCATGCAGAGTTTCGAGCAAACTACAAACAAATTTAACTCTATATAATTACAAATAAGGAACAAAATATCTGCCCTCAATACAGAGACTATTTGCAATGACAAAATATAGGGAATTCGAGTAATATTTTCATCACTAAGGAGACCATATATATATATATATATATATATATATATATATATATATTAATTACCAGACCTCCATTGTGGATTAAAAAAATGTTTTTGACACATTGTTATATTTTCAATAAATATCCAACTGTCTCTCTGAGAAAACAGCCATTATTAGTGCCAGCCATCATGGAGTGAGCTTCATAGATGATATGAATCAGGGACAGGAAAAGGACATTCACCCGTAACTTAGTCAATATTCTACCCAATTCAGGAGAAAAATAAGGTAAGAGAGAGATAGAAACAGGAAGGACACTTAGTTATTCCCATTTTCAGATGATACCTTTCTATGCTTAAGAGACCATGAAGACCCCACCAATAAACTCCTCATTCTGATAAATAAGTTCTGCACAATAACAGGATATAAAGTCAATATACAAAACTAGATTCCCTTCCTACGTACCAACAATGGACATGCTAAGACATAAATGAGAAAAACATTCTTATTCACAATAGATTAAAAAAAATACCAAGGGATTTGTCTAACCAAGGAGAAAAAGAATCTCTACATTGAGAATTTTTAAACATAGGAATGGTGGAGACATTAAAAGATAGGACAGCATTTCGTGGTTACAGATCAGCAGAACTGATACGGTGAAAATGACGAAAAGGTGGCCTCCAGATGCAACACAATACCCATCAAAACTTCAATGACACTATTCACAGAAATAGAGAAAAAACCCAATTTCATGTGGAAGTACAAAAATGCACAATAACCAGTTTAACCTTCAGTAGAAAGAGCAGTACCTAAGATGCCATGACAACTAATTGCAAACTATATTATAGAGCCATAGTTAAAACTGTAGACACTGGTATGAAAAAAGACACGCAGACCTGGGAAGAGAGGACTCAGAAATAGTTTTCGACAATTATGCTAAAAACCACATTAGTGAAAAGGCAATCTTTCCCACAAGTGGTGCTGATAGATCTAGAATTTTGCTGGGTGTAGTGCTGCACATCTTTAACTCCAGCACTGGGAGATACAGGTAAATATCTACGAATTTAAGGTCAGTCTACTCTATATGTAAGTTCCAGGCCAGCAAGAGTGAAACAGAGAGGTCCACATCTTACCTTGTACACAGGACAAGAAACACTGAAATTGCTTGGGGAAACCATAGGGGATTATTTCTAGGTCTGGGCAAGGCAAGGACTTTCTGAATAAGATTACAGTAGCCAGGAAATAATAGCAAGAACAGGAAAATATGATGGCATGAATAAAAAGATTACCATGCAGAAAAGGAGACTATTATCACAGTCTAAGTGACAATCTATAGGTCCAAAGGTCAATGCATTTCCTACATCACTAAGGAGACCACATATATATAAAATAAAATACCAGACCTCCATTGTGGATTAAAAAAATGTTTTTGACACATTGTTTTGTTTGGTATGTTTACTGGTTTCTAAAGGTGATTAAGAGTTTCCCCAGCCTTGTGCCACCAACACTAGACAGCTACCAGCAGGAGCTAATACTCTGAGATGGGTAGATCTGAAAAGCTCATGTCAATTTGCAGCTGCTCAGGCCAAGTCTTGGAAAGACAAATTCCTTTTGGGAATGAAAGAATAGATTGCCAAGTGCTAGACAAGTTGCTGCCTACAGGCAGCTGCAACAGCTGACAGCAAAGAGGATCAGTCTGCTTGTGCAGGAGACTGGAGATGGAGATGCTCTGCTTAGGAGGCTGGAGAGGGAGATGCTCTGCTTAGGAAGGAGGCTGGAGATGTGGTTCGTCTAGGTCTTCATGCCTGGTATTTCTGCCTCATGTCTCCAAGTCCATTTTTTTCTAGCTGAGATAGCATATTCTTTCTTTCCTTAATGCCCATTTTTGTGTCTGCCACTTTGAGCTCAGGCTTCCTTTGTTTTTGTCTCTACTTTCCAGTTATAGTGACACAGACAGGCTAAGAAAAAAAAAGAACAGGTTGGTGCCACCTCTTTCTAAGTTCTTTTAGATGTTATTGTTTTCTGTGTTCTGTAGTCTAGATTATGGGTACATAATCCAAAAATCACATCATGTGAATTATAATATGTCCTTCTAAGCCAAAGCATCCTGACTGGTAGCCTTTATAAATGAAGAATTAACCCCGAGTTCTTACTGTGCTTGCTTCCTGCTTAGACTGGGAAACACAATATGGAGTGAAAGGGTCAAAGGGAATGTTTAAGGGGATATTTGTGGTTCAACCCACCAGGGAGATGAACAAAGAAACAAAAGAAGCCCAATGGCGTCAACCTAAGCAAGGGAAATTCATACGCCTTGGCACAAGTTGTAATCATGAACACCTAACTTATATAATCATCAGAAGTTGGATGGCTCTCCTGATATGTGAGACTTATTGTCTCCACGGGACTCTTTCCAATGATGCATCCTTAACAGGTGGGATAAGATATACCACGATAAACACAGAAAGGAATTCATTAAACTCACAGGGTATTAACGAGTCATTTCAATAAGAGTGAGTAATTCAAATAGGCTCTCCTTCTTTATAGTTGCCAACGAGGAAGGACAGGATAAAGATGCCCAGGACCAAATAGAAAAAAGAAGCAATTAATACAGCATGTGCCCTCCTTCTCTCATGAGCAAAGAAACAAGATCTAAGAAAAATTTCATGGGCTGCTCTGAAGATGGAGATAAAGAAAACTTGGAAGATGTTCCCATATATTTTCTTTTGTTTTACACAATTGTAGTCATCAGCAAAGGCCCCTACACTGTGTCCTTACCCATTGGGACTTCTTAGATCCATAGGGCTTAAGAAAGGAATGGCCAATATTAAGAAAGGAATAGACCAAAGGAAAAAAGTGACCTCCAATGAGAACATGTTGACTAGAGTATTATTTTATCCTACAAATTAATCTCTTTATAGAAGAAAGAGTATTTATTAATTTTTTCATTTGCTGTCTTTCTCCATTTACAGACATAAACTACTATTTTGGGTATAGTATTATAAGCAGTTGGGGTTAGCCCGTGAGGTCAAAGGTTAGATACTGGTAAAGGCTAATGATTCTTTTGTCTTTATCTTCTTTGATTATAGATGCTGATTACCACTCACCCATGAGCCTATAAAGGGTCACCCTTCTTATAGGACTGTAAGAAGAAGAATATGTTTTCCATCTCTTGTCAATTCTTATTCTCAATTGGTGGTCCAACAGATGATAAGACCCACTTGGACAAGTCTATACAGTTTATAAAAAGGACAAGTGCCTTGGGTCCATCCAGTTATCACTGGGCTCAACAGCACATCTCATGTCCAGTAAAAGTCACCCTATTCAGTTGTACTGAGAAGCAAATGTCTTTTGTTTATACATTATGCTGACAAGCTGTCATGTGCTATAAGAGCTCACAGGGAAGGTGGCTTTGGAAATGAGATTTGACTCTCTTGATTCAGATACAACATGTCTGTCTCAAAGTGTCCTTCAAAGCCTCCTTCCTGAGTCAGGCTGCCCCTGGGACAGGGAAAAGGAGAGTAACACAAACGTGTATGAATAAAGACATTGCATTCTTTAGGATGACTAGAGGGTAAACTATTTCCAAGAGTAATTACTATTGCTCATGTTATAAGAAGGGCTACAGGAAAGCATCTAATGAGATGCTCATCTATAGGGAAGACAGAGAAGACCGCCTGTCATCCTCATTATCAGCAACTTCAAGCAGTAGCTCCATCATTGTAGTCTTAATAGGGGTCCCATAGTTGATTTCTGCTGTTTCTTAGTTGATATTTTGCTTTGAATCTGCTCCATCTATCTGTTGCCCCCATTCATTCAAAACCAAAAGTACTAGATTACTCTCTGTACTGTATTTACAGTGTTTTGACTGTATTGGGTTTTCTTTAAGTTTTACTAAGCCCCATGATTTTGGATAATATTAGTTGTGTTATGCTATGTGTGTAGTTTGGATTAAGCTTTCTTTTATTAAGGTGGTGGTGTGGCACAGCACTTCTGCCATCAGCTGTATCTGTCTGTAAAAAAAAAAAAAGTACCACAGTTGGGCTTTTAGACTGCTAATGTTCCTTCTTAGAAGGAGGGCGTGGGCAGGGTGATTGGACTTTACCCCAGCCACTCCTTCAAGCCAGAAGTACTCAAATCTGCCCTAATTGTACATGGCCCTGTGATCTTTCGGAGAAGTTAGAATATGTAGGTCGGGGAAAACTAGGGAGAGAGGGCTTTACCTATTTGGCTATGGAGGAACATTCATCCATACTGAGTGAAAATTATTTAGTATGGTCGCTTTTTGATCTCTCATGCTTCCGTCAATAACCCCTTACCCAGGCTCTGCAGGTAAACACAATAAATTCATTGGTTCTTTAGGGTGAACCCTTGGGAGAATTGAATAATTTGTTTGTCATGGAACCTTATGAGGTTCTCAACAAAATCATTGTCACAACAAGTGGTAAAAATACGATTTGTGTATGAAGATGAGGATGGCTGGATACTCCTAGAATGGGAAAAAGATTTGAAAGCTACAAATTACAAATGTCTGAGTAAATGTGTAAAAGACAAGACTTAGAGATATTAATGATCTTGAAATTTCCAAGATCAAAAGCCAATCAGTCCTCCTCTTAAGCCAAAGGAGCTGTTCTCTTGGTAACAATTACAACTGGCTTAAAGAACAGAGTTTAAATAAATGCTTGAATTTTGCCCAACCTTTATCTATATACTACACAGTGGTCAGCAGTCTTGACTGTTATAACTGACCTTCTAGGAATTCAACAGCATTACTTTGAGACATATATTAATGGTGCAGAGCTATTTAAAGGGACATGACTTGGACCCTTGTTCTCCAAGGTCAACGAGGTCTTAGGGAACAGTGGAGCAACTCTTGAGATGTCCTGTAACCATAGAAAGTCACCTGTTTTCTTGTTCAGGGAGGTCATGGAGACCACACTGGATGGACTCTCACCACTGTCCGGTGTTAGTCTCTAAGATCCATGCTCTCTGAACTCTGACATCAAGCCACGCCCTCCCCTAGGCTCTGATGTCAAGTCCTTTTAAAAGCAAGGTCCCACGTGCATCTGCCCCTCTCTCTCTGTCTTTGTCTTCTCTTGGGAGCTCTCGCTTCTCTCTCTTCCTCTCTTCTTCCCTTCCGTTTCTTTCTTCTTGCTTTCCCACTATAACCATAACCCCTCTGTTAGTCATAATCATATACGATAAAGCTCTTTTCTCCATAGAAACAGCTGTTAAGAGTCTCCTGCTATCCGCCCCTGCCTCCAGATAACTGAGTAAATTCGAACCACACCTATATATACTCAAAACCCTAACATCCAGTCTACACAGGGAAAACTTCCTCAGCACTTCCAAGGGAGACCATGACTAAGCAAGGCCTGTGACTTACTCTCACAGAGATGGAGCATCTGGAAAGTGAAAAAGGCCAAATGGCCAGAGATTCTCCTTGAACCCAAGTGACTTCTGGGGAGCAAATTCTCAACTGATTTTGACAATAAAAAAAAAATGATGAATTTTGGCCATTCGATGGTCTGAGTTACCCAAAGGAAAGTCTAAAGAAAGATAAAAATGATTGGTTTTCTTTTTTTAACAATCCAAGGGATTGCACTCCTCAGACCTTAATATTCATATGAGATGTTGCTTAGGTAGCTGTTTCTCACTAATGACTTTCTTCATGATAAGAATAAGGCTATTCAGAAATGAGACTTTAGACGAGTAGTTCTTAAACTTCCTAAAGCTGTGGCCCTTTAAAACAGTTCCTCATGTTGTGGTGATCCCCAACCCTAAATTATTTTGTTGCTAGTTCATAACTGTAATTTTGCTATTGTTATGCATTGTAATATGAATGTCTGATTATCAAGATATCTGATATGTAATCCCCCAACAGGGTATTGGCCCACACAGGTTGCAAACCACTGCTTTAGATTCTGAGTCAGTTCAACACTACAGTGCCTACCTACAACCAAAAGAGACAGGCCCATTGCTGTTTGAACCTAAAAATTTAATGATGGCTAAGTTTCTCTCTCTGTTCTCTAGAAGCCATTCATGAGGGACCCCCACACTGTCATTCTAACCATTCCAACAGTGATCAAAGTGCTGGAGTTTGTCACTTAGAGTTCAAAAGATGATTCTTGCAAACCCATCAAGAGATTCTAATGGACTTTGATTTAAACACTTTAAAAACCTCCTGTCTGGCTTCCCCTGCTCTCTGCCTAGAAATCAGAATGCTAATAACTCTTGCTTTTAAATATCCTTCACACCTCTCTCCAGGCACAAATCCATAACTTCCTTTCATCCATATACCCGACTTTTGTACAAATAAAACCACAGACACACCTTTGGGGCCCTGGAAGGGTAACATGGACTGTTACGCCTGATGCTCCTGTTCAGTTAGAGGAGGCTGGATCAGTTACCACTCAATCCCACATCAGCAAGTCAGGGTTAGCTCTTCAGGAGAGAGAAGCTGACTAGGCATGGTAGGGTAAGAAGACCCCAAAGAAAAGCAAGCAGTTTCTTTCTTGGTTAAAAGCCAAACTTGGGCTTCTTGGCTACCTCACCTCTGCTACAGGATAAAAATGCCTGCTGCCTCCAGGTTTTCACCTGTTTCCTGAATTTTGGGATTACCACTACAGAGTGGGAGATATTAGAATAGCCATAAAGGCTTACCAAGGGAAAATGTATTATGGTCAAGAGAATTGAATCTCTGGCTTGAGTGGAGACCTTACATTCTTAAAAAAATATTTTAAATTCTTTAAAAATACATTGAAAATGGCTTGAGTGAGGTTGCTTAGTGTTGCAATGTCTGCTTTGTGAGCAATTGGAGGCTGTTTAGGTATTTCCCGCAGTATAATGAGTAAATAAAATGCAGTGGATATATATATAGAATGTAATGCTAAGCTTGAAGTAGGGGTTACACATAGTATCCCTGATAGATTATAAGATCATAATACTGTGTAGAACAGGCAAGAATGAGAACCATTGCAATAAAATAAAAATAACTGAACACACTAAATAATACTATTTATCTTAGAAGAATACATGCATACAAATGCATATTAAACATGTACATAACCTGTATGGAATAATGATCATGTACATTTGAGTAATACGTCTGATGAATATAAATATTTTACCTGAGATGACAAAAGTCTTCTGCCCCCTCAGAGATTTGTATTTTAAAGATTGCATTTCCAGATGTAGATTTTTAAGCACCAGCCAACCAATGGGAAGTAGAGTCATTCATTCAGTCATTACAAATCTATTCATCATCTGCCATATGCCTAGCACTATTTTCAGTGGTAGAAATGGTACAGAGGGTGGAGCAGCAGAAGCTGACTTGGAAGTGAAGACCCCACTTAGCTCCTCTTGGCATAGATCCAAGATCATCTACAAATACAGTTTGTCTGGGATCTGGGGACATGATGCTGGTGTTACTCATTATCTGGGGTGACTTGAAAATTCATGAAGGGATCTGTGGAGAGAAATCCTGTTGTGATCAGAATATATGTCATACATCACTACATATGTCTCCTGCTTTCGTTTCCACAGGTCCATCTATATGCTACAGCTGCATTGGAACAGCAACCAACTTTTCATATTCTCTCTACAACTGTTCAGAAATCTACACACGCTCCAGATTACTTTTTGTTTTAGTGAATCCTGGTCAAACTCATGAGAAATCCCCGTATGCTAACACTGACATTAATGAACTGTCCATTGGAGAATATATATTGCTATTAAAGACTGTTTTACAATTTCCTATTGTTTTATTTTCCCTCACAGTCATTTACTCCCTATCCAGAGAGGAGTATAAAGCTAATAAGGAGAATCAAACTCCAATTTAAGAAGAGCCATGCAGGCAAATTACCTCTGTTTTTACAAATGATGATAAATTACTTAAATCCACGAACCTACATACATATTCATTTAGTATGCTTTTATCAGTCCCCTCCTAAGGGTGTAGCATTGCTGTAGTTGGAGTTACAAAGATGAAAGAGACCGTCTCCTCCAAAACATACAATTCAATGGTGTCAAAATTTGTTTTCCAATGGAAAGAAATTTATGCATGCTTCTTAGTTTCCCAAGCCAATCCAATCCACAGACTATCTTAAGTTGCATGCTATTACAGGGGTCTGTCCAAAGATCACTTTGCTTCATACACAAGGCAATCAGATATGGAAGAATTTCCTTGTTACTTATTTCTTTTGTTTTGGGCTCACAAACAACCCCCTAAAATGTCTAGCATTTGTTTAAGATTTTCTAATTTATAAAAGTATTTTTAAAATAAAAGGCAAACACATAGCGCATATTTATAACATGGTATTTTGAACAAGTAGATACATTATGGAATTGCTAAGTTGAGCTAACATCACGCTAATGTAGTTTTGATTTCCTGTCAAGTAAACTTGAAGTCTATGCCTTAAACAATCTTCAAGCACATAATAGGTTGTTACCAGTTACAATCAATTGCTGTACAACAGAGCTCTTGATCACACTTTCTTCTTTTTATCTGATGCTTTATGCTCTTTGATTAACTTCTTTCCAACCTCTTGCTTTCTGTCTCCAACAACCACCTTCCTACTTTTTGCATCTATGAGCTCAGTGTTTTAACCATTTTACTTAAAAAATGAAATCATCAGTCTATGTGCTTGGCTGTTTTGATTGCATGTATGTCTCTGTACCACACACTGCCTGATGCTTGCCCAGGTCAGAAAGGGACGTCCCATTTCCTGGAAGTGGAGTTATTGATAGTGTCCACAACTATGGATATTTGGGATTAAGTGTGTGTACAATAAATTTAAGTCAGCCTGCAAGCCCTTTGTTTTCTAGATTTTCTTCTTCAGATATCCATCTGCATCACACAAGTTATACAAAATAATATTTTGAGACTTGTGTGCACACAAATGAAATTTCTGAATGAATTAGGGTACTTACAGTATTAGTTTATTAAAAGTCTATTAAAAATGTTGACTGGATTGTTCAGTCCCAATATTTCCAAAATTAAACTGATCCTGGTTATGATTTTATGAGTATTTATATTTTCACCTTCCATAATTGTTTGCTCATTTGAAAATAGTGTCTTATGAGAACATTCTGTGGGAATAGGATCCGTAAGGAAGTAGTTATATTAGCCAACATTGTTAAGTTTTAAAAACTAATTACACTTTAGCGTTCTGTATATTTAAAAAATGAGATAAAGTTACTTTAACAATTGAAATAATCTCCAAAATTTTGTGATTGCTGATTTGAAAGCACAGAATGTAGGGCATGGCTCTCTTACTTCTGGTCATTTCTAAAAAGATAAGAATCTATGAAGTTGGAAGAAAAATGGGTTTGTGACCAAAATGCTGACTCAGCTACTATAGGAGATCAAAAGGTATTCGACTCAGTCAGAATCTACTATGACAAAGTAATTGTTTTCTTTGAAAAATCTGTAGAGTCTAAGACGATTTCTGGTATTTGTCTGCAAAAGCACCTTTTGGGCTCCTATAGTGACGTTTTTAGGAAAGCCTTCACATCTCAAGGTGGGAAGGGCTAGGAGGCGGCGTTTTGTGGCCTTCTGTGGTGGTTAGAAAGTTCTCAGAAGACAGAACTGGAAATTAGCTAATGTCTGATGTCATAGGGCTCAGAGTACCAAAAATTGGGTGTCCTGATGGCTATAAAAGCAGAAACTTCTGCCTCACCTGTCACAAGCAGAGCCGTCACAGCTGGTGAGTGTACAAACTAATGCAGTGAATTGGTCTGTTGGGTGGGATGCTATGCAGCTGACTTGATTCCCTCATATTTTTGCCTATTGCTTTCTTGATAACAGGTTCTCCCTTCTTGGTTATCAACTATTCACGTTTGAGCTGTTTGTGATGGCCATCCTGCAGACATCTAGGAGTTTTTCCCTTATGGGGGCTTTGGCCTCCATCTGGCTGCTTCTCATTGCCCTGTGGGTCCAAGAGGCAGTGGCGCTGCCCATCACTTCTGGCTGCAAGCTTGATGTGTCCGACTTCCAGCAGGCACACATTACCAACCACACCTTCAAGCTGGCAGAGGAGGTACACAGGCATCTTAATTTCACTTCATATCTGCTTGGGAGTCAAGGAGACTTTGCCATTTTCTTTGAAGCACTTGTGAGCTCTTTAGCAACACTGTATCTCATAGGTAGAGACTTCCTTCTCTGCCTCTTTGGAGACTCTTTGAAGGCCTGATCTTAATCAGAATCTTTTGCCATTCGGCCTTTAGGATGAATACACTGTATTTTAGCCAAAGAGCATCCATTTGAATGTCGTCTATTACTGACTTTGTATTTCTTTGTACACTGTTCTACACTCACACACTCAGTCATTAGACCCTAAGGGAGCATACATCTCTACTTACAGACTTTTCTTCTACTTCTGCATCAACCAGGCACTTAGGCCTTTCTCTCTTCTAGGCTAGCCTTGCGGATAACAACACAGATGTCCGGCTCATTGGGGATGAACTGTTCCAAGGAGTCAAAGTAAGTTCTCACTGTGATGAGCAGGGAGTGTATCCAACTCACGCTTAGCTTCAGTAGTTGCTGGGTCCTCTGGGATATCCTGTAATATGACCCCGGCTGCTTCCTTTCTACCTCCAGGAACAAGATCGATGCTATGTGATGAAGGAGGTGCTCAACTTTACCCTTAAAGAAGTGCTGTTTCCCCACTCAGATAGATTCCAGCCTTACATGCAGCAAGTGCTTTCCTTCCTGAGCAAGCAAAGCCAAGAGCTCAACTCCTGTGTAAGACTTTCTCTTGGCTCCACCCTTCTTGTACCCGCTCCTTCCTCCACTCCTATTCCAGCTAATGCCCGTGGACCTCCCTTCTCTCCTTCCCAACCCTGGTAATGAGTGAGGGTGGCAGCGAGGAGGGCCTCTCAGTAACATCAGAAGCCACTTGAAATTGGACAGAAAGCAATTACTTTGGCTTTAATTGACGCATAGTTTGGGTCTGCAGGGGGAAGATCTTATTAGTTTTCCCTTTGGAAAGAAAACAACTCAAGTTATAAGGAAGATGTTGGCAACTGTAAAATATAAAAGGCTTAGACATGGAAATGTGGAAATAGATCAACTGAGTAGCAGTACTGGGGGGTGGGGGCGGTGGCACAGAATGAAAGGGGAAGGGGGAGATAGAAAGCTCTCCTGGTTGGAGGTATGGAAAGCACTCTCCTTTCTGTTGGGACTGGAGGTTGAGAAACATGAGTGTATAAGCTTGATCCCTCCAGACACTCCAGACTGTGAACTCTGTCCATGAGGACTGGGCAGATCAAATGCAGGGCAGACCCTGCATTTATTGGGAGGACCCACTTTTCACCGAAGAAGCTTCCTGCTTATTTCTTATGCTTCGCTCCCACCTTTAGTGAGGCTCAGTTTAGGTTTCGTTTCTACTATTCTTGCTGCTGGTGGAAACGTCATCAGGATTCCCCCGAAGATGAGGACAGCTCTTCTGTAAAGGAAGTACCTGGATTTCAGGGCCCCAGCAAGAGCGCTGAGATTATCTAGATCAGCAGCGGAATCTAGGTCACTGTGGGCAAAACTACTGAATGCCTCTGTTCCAGGTGAATGGTCACGTGGCTCAGATGCAATGAGGTGCAGGCTTCAACACGACAAAATTCTGTTAGTGAATCCTCTTTTATTTTGTAGCACATCACTGGTGATGGCCGGCGCATCCAGAAGAATATACAAACACTGAAGCAAACAGTCAAGGAGGTACTATTGATTCGTGAAATATTAAGTCATTTACCAGGAGAAGCATTGCTTTCTTTCTTGACTTTCCCGCCCCCACTTTCCTCAACTTTGTAACATTTTATTGATTCTTCTACTACCTGATCCATTATGTGCTTAGCTGCTTATGCATCGCCTACATATCATTTAATCTGTTTCTAAATTTGTAAGTCATAAATTCTGGAGCTGGCCAGAAACTTAGCTCAACTAGAATCATTAACCTGTGCTCTGAGGAGGCAGCACTCCTGAGTCTCAACTCAGCACTTACCCAGCAGCCACATGTAATTATTTTAGCATGATTAATTTGTTGGGAAAGTCTCTGTTCCCATTGACTCATATAATTTGAAGAAGCACTGAAAACCAAAAAGCTGGGTGCAAACTTACTTGATGTGATTTTTGAGGTTATTAAATGAATGTTCTAAAATGTGGCAAAAATCAACCCAGAACAGTAACAAAAGAGCTGGGCTTGCATATAGGATGACTATTTGGAATCACTGGTTATTAATTACTGTAACTGGAATTATAATAAGTACCTGATAGCTACTGATTTAAGATTAAACACAGAGTGGATAACCTTCCAATTTATTTTTACATAGTTTCAATAGAGTAAAACTATCAGTGGTGGATTTACCACAATGAAATGGAAATATGAGTTGGAAATCCTTCTCTTATTTACTTTCATTGTTAAGGATTTTTTTTTTCTTCATTCTCTCAACAAGCCACTAGTGAGCACTTATCGATTGTGAGCTAGTGTATAACTTTGTAGGGATCAGCATCACTGTGTGGCCTCTTTGGGGAAATAATAGTAGCAGGGGCTCAGGTCAACAAGTATAACACACCATAAAGCCAGAGGCATCATTTACTGCAGTGAAAGCTGGGCTCTTTGCAGGTGGGTGTGATTAAACACTCAGGAACAAATAGCTCTAGCTGAAGAAATTATCAGTACTATGCCCAGCCTTATCTACTCCTTCTAAACGTAAACATCGTCTTCTTGAGCATAGTCTGTTAAACAGGACTGGTTTCTTTCTGTGGAGTATTAAAGGCTTTGTCGCTTTTCAATGCTGTGCCCTGTCTCTTGTTAGAGCGTTTTTGATATCAACACATAGGCTTGGGTGTTAGCATACCAAAGACGTGCACTTCAAACGCGTGTTTAAAAAGTTATTGTTCATCTACTTTGTTGTCTTTGGAAAGATGAAGTGTGTGAGAAAACACTCACAGAAGATGTAATCTCTGCTCAACACATTTTTTTAAGCTTATATTTCACTGTCCATCAATTTCAACTTTGACATCGTGATGCTATTTGGGAGACTGATTAGGCTGTTTCCTGTGGCAACAGGGGAAGGCATGTTACTCACAGAAAGCTGGTAGAGGAGGTACTGGTGAGGGCTGAACCCAGAAGGGGGCCGTGGCTGGTGTTATCAGGGACAGCAGACGAGCTCATGGTGTAGAATGGACAGCAGAGTGGGGGAAGATAAGCCATAAGATTTTGTAGATCTGAGAGTCCTTATGATATAAAATAACATGCTTGGGCATCATAAGGAAGGAAGTCTGGGAAGGAAATGTGGGAAAAAGGCAGGAAGGGAAAAGGACAAGATGTAGAGAGCTGTCAAGAGAGGAGTATTTTTTGGAACTATTTAGAACAGATAACAGATTAGGTAGGTTTCAGAGGGACATATTTTGTGCTTGAATTCAGATTTTTGTCTCCCATTGAGCTTGAGTTTTATCCTCATCACACTGGGATGAAGGAAGAACAAAGGAATGGGATGACTCCTATCTGATGTTTTACTAATTAAAGCAAAGGTACAGATATGCTTGACATCCTCTTTAGAAAAGGAAAGTCTGCTTTTGTCTACTGTGCTTCTCCTGTTACGGTGAGCGTAGGCACAGCCTACTATGTGTGTACACATGTGGGTCTCTGATACTATGTGTGTCTCTGAGTCAAGGCTGTTTGGGTCATGGACAGGTGTAGGGACGACATGGCAGGTCAAGCCCTGGCACAGTGGCACTTAACATCTTCAGGTCTCTCCATGACTTCCTGATGTTTAGTATGGCTAGGAGCTAAGCAAATCATTTCTCCAACCCCCACTAAAATCGTGTAATTTGTGGGATACAATCCAATGATTTATCTATGTGTGCATTGTACAAAGTTCGAAAAGGTTGATTAACTCACCCATCAGTGACTTCATTAGTGATGAGAACTCCTTTGGCATCCTCAATGGAGAAAGGCATAATTTTGAGGTCTTTGGCAAACCACATTCTGCTCATGCGAAAAGTGCATTATTGTTGATTATTAATCTTTTAGAGAAGGCTGGCACTTGGCTTTGATGCTCAGCAAGCTAACCACGCATGTCCCTCTAACTAGTTCCTCCTTAGAAAACCACACAAGTCCTCAAATCAGTTTGTGTTCTTGTTTTCACAGCTTGGAGAGAGTGGAGAGATCAAGGCGATTGGAGAACTGAACCTGCTTTTTAGGTTCCTGAGAAATGCTTGTGTCTGAGTGGAGGCTAGAAAATGAATAACCAACCCTTCCCGCCTGTTAAAAATAATACAATTCCTGAAAAGAATTTTTTTTTTAAAAAAAGGAAAGTGAGAAGCTGAACTCTATCATCATTAGAAGATTCTAGAAGAAACCTGTCTCAGTTAAACAAGAAAACCATGTCTCTTGTTTGTGAGACCAGAGGTAGAGTTTTTAACCACAAAGATTCATTGATAATATTTTATTGTAACTGATAATCCAAGAGAAAAAGAATGTGTTTTTAAAAATTGATTATTTCCACCAAAGAGATTACTTCTCATCCCTTTAGAAAAAAGTCTATGTAACTTCATTTCCATAACCAATATTTTATATAAATTTATTTATTATAAGTATGCATTTTATTTATGCTAGTTTGTTAATATAGACTTATTTATAGAAACATCTGATATTGCTATTTGAGTAAAAAATAATATTTATGATACTATTATGGAAACCTATCTTGGACTTCAATAAACACATGAATTCATCATATATCTCTGTCTTTGTGGTTTTTCTCCTTTAATCAGTAATGTCATCATTGCTATAATTATCCAATAAGTCTCATAACCTTATGCTTGATCTATGAAAATGAGGATATAGTATTATACTGTTGACATTTGTCCACGGAAACCTGTAGTTTTGTGTGTATAGTGCATGCTTGGGTGTTTGTGTTTGTTATATGTGCATCAAAGCCAGAGACTGATATTGGGCATTCTACTCTATCAGTCTGTGTTGCATTATTTGAGAAAGGGTCTTTCACTGAACTAGTTGCCAGCATATTCTAGTGATTCTCTAGTGTCTCCAAATCACTGAGGCTATAGCCTTGTGTAGCCATGCCCAGCTTTTCATATGGGTGCTGGGGAATCAAACTCCTCCTTTTACATTAAATACTCTTACATTCAGAACCACCTCCTCAGCCCTGCAAAGCATGCATATGAATAAATGCAGCAAGGGGGCAGCTTTATGATCTATTGAATTGTTATTTTTTTTTGATGTGTTGATATCGTGGTTTAGATGAGAATAACTCCCATAGACTATTCCATAGCATGTGGATACTTGGTTCCCCAGTTGTTGGAACTGTTTTGGAATATGGACTTGGGGGAGTTGTGTCACTGGGGGAGTGCTTGGAGATTTTAAAAAGCCCACACCATGTCCAACTTGCTTTCTTAGTCTCCAACCTTCTTATAAGATGTAAACTCTCAGCTATTGCTCTGGTGCCATGACTGCCTCCCATTGTGCCCCTCTCCAAGATGATTGTGGGCTAACCCCTGAAACTGTGAGCAAGCTTCCAATTAAATACTTTCTTTATAAAAAAAGAATTGTCATGGCAGTAGAATAGTGACTGAGATAGATGTTGTTTAGGATGCTTTTATTTCTCTTCCAAGTGAATTCCAGAACAATTATTTGAGCTAACTTTGAACTGTACTTGCTTTAGGCTACCCTTTTAGAAGTTGAGCCAAGAGTAGAAAGATATTTATTACCAAAGTTGGGAGGTTTTACTGAGAGACTTTAAAAAAACCTTTCTCTGATGTCAGACAACATGCAAAAACAGGTAGCATCAAATATGTCTTCCTCTGATCCAATCTCACATGGAATGTTTCAGAAATTTCTCTTTGTTAATTCTGAAATAATAGCTGGATCTTCTCATTTCTCAAATGGCTAACTTTCCTCTAAACTGTGGCCATTTCTCCACCGAATTATCCTAATAGTTTATGAATGTCCTCCTTCAAACTATTTGTTTTCTTATAGTCACGTAAATTAGAAAACACAAAACATTAGCTTGGGCATTCTCCAGTTGCTGATGGCTTACTACCACACTTAGAATGAAAACAACAGCTTTTATCATGTCATTCCAACATCCCAAGTCCTTCTCACTAATGTCCATCCTCTCTGATTCAGCTATGTCTTTCTCTGCCTTGTGGGATTGGACACATGTCAGTCATCAAAGTGGCACTGGCAATAGTACTTTAACATAGTAGAGGCAGCAAAATGGCTGCATCATTTAAAGCTGGTCTGCCAAGCAGGAGTTGTTACTGTCATACCAAATTCAACCCCTCCCTTCTTCCAGGATTAAAGGCTCATGAGAACCACATGGTATTTGTCTTACAGTCATGACTGATAGTCTGTTCTCACCAGGGACTACTGGTCTACCTTGTAGTCCTGGCACCAGCTTTTCCTTTATGAGAGTCAGGGGTGGAATTGTGGGCTGCTGCTTATTTTTTTTTTTTTCCTGCAAAGCTTGTCTGATTCTCCATGCTTTTTAACTGTCCCATGGCTCTTTACTCTATATCTGAGGTATAAAGTGAATGCTTTGCTTCTCCCAGAGCTTTTTATTCCCAGAGTATTGTAGAGGAAGTTTTTAAACTGAAGTCTTTGCCCAGAAGTCTTACAATCTATGATTTTTACCTTAGGTCTTGAGAAAAGCTATAGGAAAAGGAATAGCAGTGGATATGCTTTCTATTAATTATCCATCAATTTTTTTTCTAATCAATTTCCCCTATATCAGTGGTTCTCAATCTGTGGGTTACAACAAAAACTTTTTCACTGGAGTCACCTAAGAAAATATTTATGAAGACCATCTGCATGTCAGATATCTACATAATGATTCATAACAGTAACAAAATTGCAGTTAAAAAGTAGCAATGAAAATAATTTAATGGTTGGGGGTCACCACAACATGAAGAATTGTATTAATGGATCAAAGCATTAGGAAGGTTTAAAAGCACAGCCCTATGTGAAGACTACTTATAGTGGATAGTATTTTATTTTCAGATAGAAATCTGACCACATTGATGCCATGTAATACTATAGTAGCTCATGAAATTCCATGGGTTTTCTGTAACGGAACATACTTTTTTCCCTCATCCTTTCAAAGACAAGCGTGGGTCCTACATCCAAGGAAGACAAATTATTCTGTTGGGTACCTTCAGCGCCTTCTTTCTCCTTTCCCATATCACTTTGTGTCCAGAGTGACTGAAGCAGACCGCCTTTGCCCACATGCTTGCTTTCTGGATTTTGCTTGCACTTGGTTTACGGGCTAAGTTAGCAGGAGGCTGAAGAATAAGAATGAGGTCAAGAGACTGACTCCCTGGAGCCCTCCTACTGGGTTGCTGTTCACATCAGCAGTACATTTCTCCGAAAAGCCAAAGCTCCCTCAATCATTCTTTACATTGTTCTTTTTGTTGTTCTGGTAATAGCTCGTAACCAGTGGGCTTCCAGCTTCTGCAAGCTCTACAGAACTGCATTTTTTTTTTTAAAAAAATTGCTTTTCTTTAACTCTTTCTACAAGTTAAAAACAGACAAATAAAACAATCCCATTAAATTCTTCTCCACCACCAAATTACTATGTCATATCTTCCCCTGGTTCCCTTTCTTATGTGCCTGTTTCCTCTCTCTTCCCCACCTTACCCTGTGTATTGGCCAGGTTTGTGTATCTACTTGACAGGAGCTAGAATCTTCAGGGGAACGCCTTAGCTGAGGAAATGCCTCCAAATACAGCTGTAAGGTATTTTCTCATTTAGTGATCAATGTGGGGAGGGAGGCACTCAGCCTATGGTGGGTGAGGTCATCCCTGGGCTGCTTGTTCTGGGTTCTATATATAAGAAGGTGGATTGATCAAGTCATAGCAACCAAGCCAGTAAGCAGCACCCTCTTGCCTTTGCATCAGCTCCTGCCTCTGGGATCCTGCTCTGTTTGATTTCCTATCCTGACTTCTTTCAGTGATGAACAGCAATGCTGAAGTGGAAGCTGAAAAAAAAATTTCTCAACTTACTATTTAATGGTGCTGTTTGGTTGCAACATTAGAAACCCTAACACACCCTGCTAAGATCTGGAAATCTGCATGAGATTCTTATACCCAAGAAGTAGAGCCAGCCATTTGTTAGAATATCATAGTTATGTGAAAACTTTCAACTTATCGTTAAACAAAACACAAAATGGTAGTAGTTTTACTTCTGAAATTAAGCACAGTATCTTTTTTTTTGTTTTGCTTGTTTTTGAGACATTTCTCTGTGTATCCCTGGCTGTCCTGGAACTTACTCTGTAGACCATGCTGACGCCGAACTCAAAAGATTGGCCTGCCTCTGCCTCCCCAGTGCTGGGATTAAAGGCGTACACCAGCAGCATCCAGTTAAGCACTTTTTTTTTTTTAAAGTTTCTCCCTTGTTGCTTCAGTAATGTTCCACACAGTAGAGATGCATAGTTCAGCGTGCACTGTTTCCTATGGGAATCAAACCCTTCCCCCTCTGGCCCAGGAGTGCTCTTGCTTTGTCCTTGGTGGCTTTTTCTCTTGCTGTGGCTTTTTGGGGACACCTGGGCATCTCCATTTATTCCAACCCACCCACACTTGGAATTTCATTGCTTTTTTTCTGCTTGTCTCTCCTTTCTTTATCCCCTTTCCTTATTGCTAATATCAAAGCTCCTTAGAGTGACCACACATGACCACGTCAGCCACCACCCCTTCCTTACTGAAATTTTTATCCACTTGGGATCATTCTCTGTACCTCACATCTTCCCTTATGCAGTTTTGCCTCAGTGCCTCCAAAGCATTAGCCAGATGTGGCTGTTGCGGAGTATGATTTTAAGATGTGTTACATTTGTTTTCGCTGTGGAACATTTGTTTAATGATGCAAAGGTGTAGTGTATATTTTATGTGGCATTTGTTTAACTCTGTGAAGCTGTGCTACTGTGCCTGTCTAAAACACCTGATGGTCTGACAAAGAGCTGAATGGCCAATGGTGAGGCAGGAGAAAGGACAGGTGGGGCTGGCAGGTGAGAGAATAAATAGAGAAATCTGAGGATAAGAAGGAGAGAGCAAGGAGGGGAGCCAGGGGGGCAGGCACCGAGCCACACAGCAAGCCATGGAGTAAGAAGTTTAAAAAAAAGGTATACAGAAATAGGGAAAGATGAAAGTCCAGAGAGAAAAGGTAGACAGGTTAATTCAAGAGAAACTGGCTAGAAACAAGCCCAGCTAAGGTTGAACATTTATAAGAAAGAGTAAACCTCCCTGCGATTTATTTAGGAGCTGGGTGGTTGGTGCCCAAAGAGCCAAGAGTCAAAAAACAATCAACAACATGTGATCTTCCTGATGGGCTCTGTTTCTGTGTGAGGCCCACTGTTGTGAGATCCTGGGTGCTGTCTGTGTGCTGTGAGACTGCCTCTTTCCTATGACAGATTCTTCTTGAAGTTGCAGGAAGGAGCTATTTTTGGGGGTTTTTTTTGTGCAATGATTGCTTAAGAATTTTGTGGGCCTCAGGTTTCTAGTTGCCCGTGTGAAGACTTTTCAGTTAGATTTACTTCTGTCACAGGTTCTGCAAGACTCTGTGTGACAGCCTGTGACATTGTGAGGATGCCGGGCACAGAACTGCACAAGTCACAAACAGACTAGACTTAATTACTGAAGAGGTTCTGACAAAGTGACAATCGCCATCAGAAAGGGACTGGAAGGTTGGGAATGAGCTGACCTTTCAAGCAATTGGAACTATTTGAGCAGATGAAAGCATCCCCTTTGTGAACCGCTCTATCCTCCTTTCTTTCTGCATCCTGGGATAGTAACTGCTCCATTTTCAAAGTCTAGTTTTTGGATCTTCTTCACATTTGTCACACCATGGTTTAATCATGTGTTACTTATCCACCCTAAGAGCTTTCCAAGGACAGAACCTATGGCTGCCCACATTTATATTCCTAGCTCTACAGTGTGGACCACTCTGGTTAGCTCTACCCTCACTGCTGTGTGGACTATATGCCTAAATAAACTCTTCTTCCCTCGTGTTGCTATATTAGTCAGGATTGTCTAGAGTAACTTACAGAATGAATCTCTCTATATGTATCGGATGGGGATTTATTAGAATGACTCACAGGCTGTGGTCCAGCAAACCCAACAATGGCTGATGAATTAAATGGCCTATGAACTGAAGGTCCAAGGGTTGCTCCACCCATGAGGCTGGATGTCTCAGCTGGTCTTCAGTCAGAATCCTAAGATGTAGGCTCTAATGCTAGTGAAGGAATGGACTGCCAGTGAGAGTGAGGGCTAGCAGGCAAAGAGCAAAAGTGCCTGTCTTTCATGTTCTTATACAGGCTTCTAGAAGAAGCTGTGGCTGGGATGAGAGGTGGGTCTTCCCACTCAAAACATCTGGATTAAAGGTGTGTCTTTCCACCCCAAAGATCCAGATTAGCAGTGCATCTTCCCATTTCTAATCAAGCAAAAATCCCTCACAATTTTCCCTGCTCATTTTTGTTAATTCCAGACATGCTGACAACCAAGAATAGCTATCAAAGTTATTGTGTCTATTGTTTTATCACAGTATCAACAACACTGATGCTCACAGGCACCTCAAAGAATTTGTGGCTGATGTACTTTTTTTTTTTTTATTTGCAGAGAACGAATGGCCTGCTTGTATGAAATCAAATCATCAGATCTGAAAATGCTAAAATATCAGCCAAAGACGTGATGGTGAATACAGGCACTACAAAATAACTCTAACCACGTACAGGCTCTCAACTTAAAAGGTAAGTTTATTCTCAGTCAGGACCATACACAAGGGGTGCTTCTCTACAAGTCAGAGACAAGATGGGTCAATGACAGCACTCCTGTGTTTAGGCTTGAAAGACATGGGTCCAAGCTAGCTGTTCTTTCCTGGTTCTGTGCCTTTGGGTGAGCCATTGACTTTTCCATTGCTGGCTCTATCACTTTAAAAACAGATTCTTTATTGCTATGGTTTAAACAAAACACAATCATATATACTCATGGTTTGAATATTTGGTACCAGCTTCAGGTGTCAGTTTGGAAAGTTTTAGAAATGGTAGGGGAAAGGACCCAGTAAGACAAGCTTTTGGAGGGTTATATTGCTCTTGGATCCTACTTGCGTCTTGCTCTGATTTCCATCCACCCAGATGTGAATAACCACTGCCCCATGCCATGACAGTACCTAGTCAGGCATCCAGATATGGTGGAGTTTCTCTGAAGCCACAGCTTGGCCAAATGCATTTTCTCTTAAATTGTCATTGTGGATATTCTGTCGCAGAAATGTGACATCAAATACCTATGCTGAGGACTGGTACCAGAGGTGTCAGATGTTACGGGCCATCATGAAACCTGACCACATAATCTCAAAGTGTTTGGAACTAATTTCAGGAAGAATTTGGAAGATCTGGGGGGATGGAGGCTGGATAAATCTCACAACTTAATAAGGGATTTTTGCCAGGAGCTCAGAGAAATGTGAGAATTTTTTTTTTTCTATCAAAAGCAGCTAGCCTGAGAAAGGCCGGTATTCCACAAACCTTCCTCAACTTGTTATTTGCCTGTGTTCGCCCAACCCTTTGGCCTTTCCTGAGACTTGAATAATCCTGTGACACTATTGTCCTTTATGCTGACCAATCAGTCATTACATGTCAAGAAGTGTTCCCTCCATGGGGTGAGAGACAACCACACCTGGAAAGTTACCTTTACTTTGTTAGAGTGCTTCACTGTGCAACACAGAGGTGGTTTTTTTTCTAACAGGAATGTGGATAGGGAAAATCAGGTTCAAGTTCCAAATGGGACTTTTCTATCTATCTATCTATCTATCTATCTATCTATCTATCTATCTATCTATCTATCTATCTATAATGGTCTTTAGTCTTAAATTCTGGCAAATGATTGGTCTGTTTTGTCCATGTCTTGAAACATTGTGTAAGTCTGAATTTGAAGATAATAGACTAATGAAGTGGTTTTCAACCTATAGATGGCGATTCTTTTTTGAGGCCGAATGACCCTTTCACAGATGTTTCCTAAGACCACAGAAAACACAGATATTTACATCATGGTCCCTAACCATAGCAAGATTACAGTTATGAAGTAGCAACAAAAATAATTTTATGGTTGGGGGTCACCCCAACATGAGGAACTCAGCATTAGGAAGGTTGAGAATTACTGCTCTAATGGATTTTGGCCGAGGGCATTTCATGACAGAGTAGCATTCAGGATGTGGTCTGAGGCTGGTTTCTTTTAGATGGAGTTATAGGGAGAATTTGGAGTAAAAATCAGAGTGGAGAATTTGTAAAATGTGCATGGTGAGCAGAAGAGTGAATATTGTAGACAAGGATGGCATGACTATTAAAGATTAAAGACATCACCTTCGTTAAAAGGAGGCCAGCAACTTCTAAGTAGGACAGTAGAAGAGAAGCTTTGAGGGGATTTCCAGAATTGACCAAACTCTGTCCATTGTAGGCTCAAGGGTGTAAAATTGTAAACTCACTTGCAAAACTTTCACAGTCATACCATGCTTGCACAGGATCATCCTGGGAAGTGTGTTTCCTGGGACCAGCTGCCAAGGCACCAGAGGCCATGTTAGCCATTGTTCAAGAGCTCACCAGCTTCCTCTCAAACTGGAGTTAGAACTTGGCATTGCCACATGGTAACGGTTTTGCAGGCACACAGAATGCAAGCGTTATATCTTTATGGAGCTTTGCACTACAAGGAAAGCCTGGGGGCATAAGTCAATGTATGGCAGGGTCAGGATCCCTGCAGACAGCTCATGAGAGAGCAATGCATAAATCTTTGAGGGTGACATATAGTCTGTAATAGAAACCTCAGGGTGTTGGAGATGTCAGTAATATGGGATGCTTTCTTAGGAAAGCCACAGGTCATGGGAAGCCCTAGAGACTACAGATGGCTAAGTCATAGGGACAAGGCTGCCTAAGCCTGTTGGACCTCACATTATTACACCACATCTTGAGGCCCAAGCATGGGGTTGGAGCTTTAGGATTTAGTTTTCTCTGCTGGATTTCAGTCTTGCTTCTTTCCCATCCTACCTTATCACTGGCCATCCCTCCATTATGGAGTGTGCGCCACCGAATATTGGAAGTATACAATTTCCTTTCTCACCTACCCTCTACTTCCCATTTTTTAGCAAGCAGGGATTCAGCACATGGCCTTGGGGGAGATTTCGGTTACAAACCGTAACAGTCTGTTTTAAAATAGCCAATGTAAGTCTCTTTATTTTGCCTATTTTTTCCTCAATCTTCCTGAATACATACATAGTTTATCATGGAATGTGTGAGGCCATTTTAATCTAGTCCCCCAAACCATTAATTTTCAGATAAATGCTCTCTGCTTGTCATTTAGGACCCTTATATTATTTTCTCTTAGAACATTTGTCATTTTATGGCTAACCCTGCTCATCACTAACAAAATCCTTTACACATTACTGATAGTAAAAGGAGGTTGTCTCCACTGATTTGGCCTCTGACAAGCTAAATGGTGGGTAGCACAATGTGACAGAGCACACAGAGAAGCAAGTGTTCACTCGTCAAACAGAAGCAGAAAGAAAAAGGGTCATGTTGAGCTTGCTTTGTGTATAATAATCCCGAGAATGCAAGGGGCCAGTGACAATGACCAAGGGATCCTCAATGACCTCCAATAGGGTCCTCTATTCCCCAGATTCCACTACCTCCCACACAGCAATTCTGGGGACCAAGGCTTTTTTTTGTCAGAGCAGACCTTTGGCAAGCATTTGGGCCACAGCATATATACAGCCTATAACATGGCTTATTACCATTTTATTATTTCTTCGTAAACTGTTTAGTGTGGGGGTATAAGTGTACACCATGGCATGAATGTCAAGGTCAGAGGATAATCTATGGGAGTTAGTTTTCTTCTTCCACATGGTCTAGAGAATTGAATTCAGGTCATTGTGTGTAATAAAAAGTTTCTGGCCTGTCTGGCCTGTGGTCCAGACCCACAGACCTACAGTCCCATAGAAACACACAGACGCTTACATTAATTTTATGCTGATTGATGTATGACTCGGACATGTTGCTAACTAGCTTTTTCATCTTAGCCTATTTCCATTAATCTGTTTAGCCATGTGGCTTGGAATCTTTTCTCAGAGCAGCATGGTTGTCTTCTTTCCTCTGCGTCTTTCTTGGTGTCTCTGCTCTTCCTGTTCCCAGAGTTTTCTTGGTCTGGAAGTCCCACCCACACTTCCTGTCTGCCTTCTGGCCAATCAGCGTTTTTATTAAACTAGTAGGAGGGACAAATATTTATAATGTAACAACATAATTCCATTACAATCATGCTTGGCAGCAAGATGCCTGAGCCCTCTTGCTGTCTCAACTTTGTTATTTATTATTGGTCTTCCTCCTACTATTCTGCTAAGTGTATATTTGTGAAATGAATTTTTTAAAAAATCTATTTTGTCTACTGATGCATCCCTAACCTTACTGCTAATAGTATATTTATGAAATGAAGATTTTTTTAAAAAAATATATTTTGTTTATTGGTGCATCCCTAACCTTGACAATAGGTTTTCTGGGTAGCATTACCCAACAGAGCTGGGCAGACATCTTTTGGAGAGCTACACCAAAATGCCTTTACTCATGTGTGCCAGGATTTTTATTTTGCGCCATCAACCAGCTTCCAAATCATGACATGGAGACTTATTATTTGTCATGAATACTCAGTCTTATCTTATGCTTGTTTCTAGCTACCTCTTATAATGGTCTTATCTTATGCTTGTTTCTAGCTACCTCTTATAATGGTCTTATCTTATGCTTGTTTCTAGCTACCTCTTATATTGTAACCTGTTTGTCCATCTCTGTTTTACCTCCAGGCTTTTTACTTTTCATTTTCTTCTGTATCTTTTATGGCTTCTCTGTGTCTGTCTGGTAGCTGCCTGGCTGGCCAGCCTCGGGTATCACCCTTTCTTCTTCCCTCATTCTCTCCTCTCTTGATCACTTCTTCTCTTCTCCTGTTTATTCCCTCTGCCCACCAGTCTCACCTATCCTTCTCCTGCCTATCTATCAGCTGCTGAGCTTTTTATTAGACCAGTCAGGTGCCTTAGACAGGCAAGGCAAAATAGCAACACATCTTTACATAATTAAACCAATACAGTGTAGACAAATGTAACACATCTTTACATTGTTAACAAATGCAGCATAAAAAAAAATGTGACTCACCTTTACACAGTTAAAATGTTTATTCCACGGCATAAACAAATGTAACACATCTTTACATAGTTAAAATAATAGTCCATAACATTTATGACTAATAGAGTGAACTTCCTTTTTTCCTAAGTGGACTGCTGGTTATTTTGTCAGTGTGGATACAATACAGAAAGACAATGATACAAGTTTATAAGGAGTTTGTCTGGGATGATCTTTGACAATATGTATGGTGTTATAATGTATTTCTACCTATACTCTGATAAGTAACATAGCAGCTGCTACTTCATGCCGTTCAGTGGCTGCTGTAGGCAAAATGTTCCATTATTATTACTGGTTCTGTCTGTTATTCATAGCTACCCTCTGAAGGAGGTATGTTTACTGTTCCACTTTTGAAAAAAAATCACTTCTACTTTTTAAAATTTATGTATGTGTGTTTGTAGGATATGCGTGTTCATGTCCATAGAGGTCAGAAAGGGCATTGACTACCACAGAGCTGAATTGCAGGCAGTTGAGAACCACCCAGCTTGGGTGCTTGGAACTGTATTTGGGTCCTCTTCAAGGGCATCAAGCTCCCTTAGCCTCTTCAGCCTCACTGATAGCTCCAGTTTAACAAAGACAAAAATCTTAAAGCTAAAAAGAAATCATGTCCACATGGATTTATAATTTTAGGTCATTTACATGGAGGGGGAGGATGCTAGTGTCAACATTCAATACTTCTTGGTTGTCACCTTTCTGTTCAATGGGTTCATTTCAGAGCATTTATGATTTTTCCTAGTGAGAAGCTATATCTCATACTGCAGTGTTTCTAAAACACAATGGCAGTGTGGTTGACAATCAAGGCATTGTGATTGCCTTACTTTGGCAGTGACCACCTTAAAATGGTCATTTCCTAATGGTGATTGATGAACTATGAGCACACTTGAGCACACCATCTTTGGAGACTATTTTGAAGTATGTGATGCAATAGATTAATTACACTTGATAACATAGAAAAAAATATTCACACAGTGCTATGATTGACACACTTTAAACATTTTATTGGTGGTATATAGTCAATAGTAAACTTTTTTTATTTAAATCCCAGAGTTGGAGAGAAGGCTCTGAGGTTCAGAGCATTTACTAATCTTGCAGAGGACCAAGTTTAGTTCCCAGCTCCCAAGATGATGGATCAAAATCAATCTGCAACTCTTTATTATTATCATCATTATTAAAGATTTATTATGTTTGTAATGTTCTGCCTGCATGTATGCCTGCAGGCCAGAAGAGGGCACCAGATCTTATTACACATGGTTGTGAGCCACCATGTGGTTGCTGGGTATTGATGTGGTTGTTGGGTATTGAACTCACGACCTCTGAAAGAGCAGCCAGTGCTCTTAACCTCTGAGCCATCTCTCTAGCCTCCAATCTGTAACTCTTGCTTCAGTGGGCTCCATTGGGTCTGTTCTCTGCAGGCATCTGTATTTATGTGCACATACTTGCATGCACACATATATGCCTAAAAATAATAAAAATAAATCTTAAAATTTCTGTCTTTGTATTAAAAATCACTGGAAAAAATTAAAGACTAAACTTGGCAAAGAGGGTTAGTTTTCTCAAGGCCGCGAACCTGGTAAGTATAGTCTATTCCATACATTTCTTCTCAAGAAATGTACAAGCTACATAACAAACATAAATTTCAATGATCAGATACTTCTCTTTAAGTCATCTGTCCTCTTCAAATATCACATAATTCTTGTAATGATTCTTGGTATTTTGGACTCTCTGGGAGATTCCCTTCAGTGGCTTTGTGAGTTGTGTGCCTGTCTCTGTCAGAGCAGGTGCTAATCACATACATAGCCTCTGATGCATCAACACCAGTGAGGCAGGTCTACTGACAGACACACTTGGCAGTTCTTGAGAGTGGGCTGTGCAAAGCCCAGGCATTATGGGATGTGTGTGGTCTTCCTTGGATGATGATTTTTAAAGATATAAATCACTTATGTAAACAGAACTTTAAGACATTGAAAAAGAGGCAGCACCCACCAGCTTTATTTAGTCATATTGCCCACCTGGATTGCGTGGAAGTTTGGTTGGGGATCCCCAGTTGGCTGCTGTAGGTGGAGCATTACTCCTGGAAGTGTTGGGCACGCCCTCTTTATTGTAGACACAGGGGACACGTGCATAAGCTCTACAGATAAGCAGAGTTTCACTTGGTGATGGTATGAATACTCTAACCACAAGTGTCCTTTATCCAGCCACAGGGAGTTTACGTTAATCCTACGCCCCACCCTCAGAAGACATGAGAAGCTTTGATCCCTGGGGCTTACACTTTCTCTGAAGGAACTTGGAGTCCTAAGCCCTCTTTTGAGAAATGCGTCTCAGAAACCTTGTTCTGGATCCAATACCTTCCCAGTCACTCCCTATCCTGAATAATGTTCCCATTCCCTGAGTTTTTATGGCATTTCAGTGAGTGACACTGAATATACCCTGTCAGCTGTCTCCGCTGTGACTCTCTATGACTCATTCTCCTGTCCTGTCATAGACTATCTCTTCTATCAGCTTGAAAGAAAGAATCCACTTTTGTTTAAAATATCAGAAACACACACACATTGCTAGGTTAAAGGAGGAATTTCTTTTTAACTTTTATTTTTATGTGTATTATTATTTTTGCCATGGGTGTTGGGTCCTCTGGAACCAGAATTACACACAGTTATGAGCTGTCGTGAGTGCTGGGACTGGATCATGGGTCCTCTGGAGGAGGAGCCAGTGCTCTTAACTACTGAGCCATCTCTTCAGCCCCCAAAGGGGACTTTCTTATGAGGACTAAAAAATAAGTACACAGAGGTCTCATGCTTCCCACTACCACCACCACCATCATCACCTTCCTCTCTCTCTCTCTTCACATAGCCTGGCTGCCCTAGAACCCACTCCATAGACCAGGCTGGCATAGAACTCAGAGAGATCTGCCTGCTTCTTCTTCCCGGGTGCTAGAATTAAAGATGTGCACCACCACATCTGGCTTTGCTCACCATATCTCATTGCCACAGCACAACTTTTAAAGTAGTGTGATCTGCTGTGATGATTCACCCCAAGTTCTAATACCTCCCCTTTCAAACAGGAATCTGCTCCTGCCTGTAAACTCGACCTTTTACATAGTGCCGTGGTAGTATGGTCAATGTTTTGATTACAAAACTCTAAAGAGTAAAAGAGCCCAAGTGATTGTCTTCTGTATGAATGGTCAGCATTTTGATGAGGCTCCATTAGAGAGACAGCTCTGAGCGCTGGAGTTAAATAGGGCTTCCTCGTATCTAACGCCCAGCTTTGGGGGCTGAATGGGTGACAGAAACTGAGAATCAGGAAGGGGGGGAGGTGGGTGAACTGCATGTGGTATGGCCTGCCCGTGCCTATGCATTGGTGTCTTCTACCAGCGCCAAGCCCCAGCAATCACAGTTATCACCAAAAATTGTTATTCAAGAAGGAACTCGCTGTCCCAAGCTGTGACAGGCTCAGTGTCAAGGCAGCCAGGCAACAAGCCTAGTAAGTATTAAACTCTGCTGTGTGGTGTGAGAAGGGAGATTATAATCCCGGATACAATCATTTTTTTTTTTTTTTATTGTAGGAAGACTGCATTAAAAGATACATATGATAGTTTAAAAAAACAAAACAGGTATTTCTGGTAAAATTCAAAACGACTTCCAGTTTTAATTTTCTACTTGTTTGCTCTCTCTCTCTCTCTCTCTCTCTCTCTCTCTCTCTCTCTCTCTCTCTCTCTCTCTCTCTCTCTCTCTCTCTCTCTGCGGTTTACTTTTTCCAGACAGTCATTAAGTAACAACCTGGGGGGAGAATGCAGTGACATTAGAAACAAACAATTCATGGCTCACCTTAGGTAATTTCTCATGCTTGATTTGCCCGGAAACTGCAGACCGAAGGAGCAGCTCTGCCTTTCATGGAAGTTATCTTTGCTCAAGTCCAATGTCACGGTCATGGGGAACTGCCCTTCTGGGAAGGCTTTCAAATCCTTAGGCAGATCCCAAGCAAGTTTCAAGTTCAAAGCCTATGTATAAAACGGCACGTGGGAAGCTGAGTCCACAGGACATGGGGCTTGCTGTCAATAAAGAGGCTGCTACCAGGGAAGTACTTTAAGGTCACTTTTGTTAGGTCTTAAAGAACACAAGATGCTAGGTGAGGGCTAGAATATTATGGGATACCTCAGGTATAGGCGTGTTTTAGTGCAGTAATGAAGAATGTGTGATTAACAAATTTTGATTAGAAGCAAACTTAAAACAAAACAAACCTGAAGCAGGATTCCCCTTTATAAGCCGCAGGCCATCCCTCACTGCATGTTTCCACTAGAGCGAGAGGGCCAAGCAACAGGTATTTGTGGACTAACTTTCTGCCAAAACCTTATTCTGGAATGTTCTCTCTCATTCTCTCTTATCTCTCCCCCCCTCTCTTTTCTGTCTGTTCCCATTTAATAAAAGCTTTCTGCTCACTTCCCACTCCAAGCTGTGTAGCTCAGGCTGGTCTCCAAGACCAGCTTGCCTCAGCCTCTGAGGTGCTGGGGTTACATATGGGTGTGGCCAAACTCATTTTAAGATAGTCTTTTTCTTATGTATCTACTATTTTAATCATAGCTACCAAAAAAAATTAAGGAAACCCTGTCTCGAGCTCCCTCCCCACCTCCTACCCCCCCAAAAAAATGAAAAAGAAGGGCTCATCTTATTTCATACCTAAATGATCCGATTGTTGTCACATGGGAGTCAATTGAGAAGGTGAAAGGGACCCGGTTCTGATACAGGGAGAAGGGGATGGTGATAGGGGAGGGGCAAATAGCCACCATCTGTGCCTCAGAAGGGCTTCTTCCCACCTTCACCCTTTCCCTGGAGTGAGTAAGTCGGCAGATGGGTGCTGGTCCATCACACTGGCCGCCTCAGAGACACCCTCACTTGAGACACTGGCAATAATGGCAGGTTTACTGGTCAGAGTTAGGATGTCTATTTTATCTATATCTATCTGTCTGTCTATCTGTCTATCTATCTATCTATCTATCTATCTATCTATCTATCTATCATCTATTATTTATTTATTGTCTTTTTATTTATTTATTTGAGACAGGGTTTCTCTGTGTAGCCCTAGCTGTCCTGGAACCCACTCTGTAGACGAAACTGGACTTGAACTCACAGAAATCTACCTGCCTCTGACTCCTAAGTGCTGGGATTAAAGGCCTGTGCCAGCACTGCCCGATTTAGGATGTCTATTCTTACAGTCTAAAATGCTCATAATAAAAATTCCAGGGCTTAGTGCCCAGGTGGTTTAGAGTGGGAGGTGGTTTTTCAGGCAAATTCACATTCTTGTTACTCCGTTTAGTTGTGTTTAAATTACATCTTTTGTAGGCATGGATTTCATTACCCCCCCCCCATTCATGTATTCATCAAGGTGGAGTTGGTATTAATAAAAACTACCGACTAATGTCTCTAAGTGGACCAGGGGGTGTGTGTGGGGGTGCTCTGGATTGGTTCCCTTGTCTTACATGGTGGAAAGGTCATCACTTATATTTGGTTTATTTCATATTTAACCTATACAGTCATCTTATAGACAGTGAATAATTTAAAAAGACGTCTTACATGAAAGCTAAATAATTATACGACTATCCATTCTGCTGATCATTAGCTTAGTATGTGATTGCCATTCCCGACAAGAGAATTTTATGTCGGCCGGCCAGAGATTCAAAAAGGAAAAGAAAAAAAAATTTTTTTTTTGATATCGGGAGGAATAGGTTAGCGCTCTGGAGGACCCTGCGGTAATCACCCGAAAGTACAGCTGTACGGGAAGGCAGGGACCCTTGGGCCATTTAAAATGGAGATTTGGAAAAGTGCTCAATGTTTCTTTTCTTGCTGAAGTCTTCAGTTTCTGTTCGGATGCTATTAGCCATCCTATCTAAAGTGTTACTCTAGTTTGAGTAGGTAGCTTGCGCTCTCTGGTGGACAACCGCTAGCACAGCAGCCCACCTATCTCCCGGGATTTCTTTTCCTTGACCTCCAACCCAGCTGTGTTCCCCAAGCCAAGCCCCTGCTCTGGTGTAAGATGCAATCACACTCTTTAGATGACTCCTTCAGGCATCGTGGTGGGAGAACACACATCGGCTAGCTTCGTGTTCAATATCTCTCTGGTCGTAACTCTATATATTACTTGGCAGAAAAGTTTGTATCTGCTTAACATAAATTTATTGGCTTTTCTTTTTATTATTTTTATTCAGGACAGAGTAGCAGGGAGAAATAAAACACGAAAAAGGGACATTAATTTAACATTTTTTAAAATAAAAAAGAGATGGAAGTATATGTAAAGCGTATAAACAGTCTATGCTGTGTATTGTATACAGTATATCAACATCAAATAAAAATATAGAAAGAAATTATACTTTCTGCTCAACAGGAGAAATTGTGTGTGTGTGTGTGTGTGTGTGTGTGTGTGTGTGTGTGTGTGTGTGTGTGTGTTTAGAAGGCTATTGGGAATCAAGGAAAGTACAACGTAATGTCACAGACATTTGTCACATAAGGAAGAGAGACTACTTTAGTAGAGGTCTTAACCAAAGCTCTGGGATCTGAGCAGATGTGGAGAATTTAGAATAGGAAGACCTCAAGAAAAGGTCCCCCCCACCAGGATTTTCTGCAGCCCAGGCTTGCCTCAGTCTTGCCAGGTAGCTAAGGCTGGACTTCAGCATCAGATCCTGTGGCCTCCATACCCCAGGAGCTGGGATTACAGGTACATCCCATTCAGTCCGAGTAACATTGGATCTATTTCCACACATCCTTGGTGTGTTTTGAATCTGGCAGAACCTTCTTGAGGATCCTGAATCGGGGAGAAATGGCCCACACTTGTATCTAGGACTCTGGAATGACACTTAGGAATGTTTCTATCACCAATTAGGATCTATGCTATGTCCACACTGTCCAGGGCTGTCCTGTTCCAAACACTTAACACAGATAGCAGAATTTTTTCCATATGTCTCAGTTTCCTAACATGTACATTTCACATTTAAAACCACTCCAAGAGCAAAGACTAAATATTTGGATCTGTGTACCCCTTACCCCCACCAAAAAAGCTTATAAATAACCAAACACGCCAAACAGATGTTAGTCATTAGGAATTTACTTTGTCTTAATGCCTTGAAGCTAATGGGAAGGATTTGTGGTTTTAATTTTACATTTTTATGCATCGCTGTGCATGGCCCTGTATTAATAAGGGTATTTCCATAAAGTGTGCACTGTATGCCAAGGCTATCCCTCATAACCCATCATGCCTCTGTGTACCCCCACTTTCTGCTCTTGGCATTCTATCTTCAACTAGACAGCATCTCTTCTATACTTTTTATTCATTTTTTGTGTATAGGATTTTAAATGTTTTTGACATCAAGTTTTTATTTCTACTGATAATTTGTAATGGCTTCCAGGATGGTTCAAAATGGATTACTTAGTAGAGATGAAAATATATTTTAGTTTGTATTTTATTTTAATTTCAGACAATGATATCACCATGTAGTATTCTTAACATTTTATTCTAGAATGAAATAAAAGTCCACACAGACTTGGAAGCAGTGAGGAAATTTCACTTAAAGGGAAGCAGCAGAAAAGATCAGAATCCGCCATTGGGGACCAACAGACCACGATGAAAGAGCCTTTGGGGCCCTGATTATTGTTTGGGGTTCCCTTTTATGACATTCAAGAGAAAGAGTTTTGTTATTAAGGAGCAGAGTGAGGGTGGCTCTCTGTTTTGACTGATAGATTAGGCCATGTGATCAGTTTCCTATTACATATGTCCCTACCCATAATGCATCTGGCTTTAATCATGTGCAAAGCCCCACTATACTAAACATAGACACATGAGGGTAAACGGGATTCTCCCTGAAGGTTGAGTTGAGGACAGTTGTGCCTTAATTTTCAGGGATCGAAAGCCAGTTTAGATTTGATCAAGCTTTCTATTCTTTCTACCTAAGTATAGTGGGATTACATGTGAATAAACACTGTTCAGATGTGGTGCACAAATAGCCTGGTGGGGACAGGTATCTGCAATTTTGAGATTGCTAGGTGCATTGTCTAGAGAGAAGTGTATATGAATGGTACACAGAGGTAAAGGAATTAGGCTGGCAAATATATTATTAGAAACTGTGTGTATGTATGTATGTATGTATGTGTGTGTGTGTATGTGCGTGTGTATGTATGTGTGTGCAGGTGTGCATGTGTGTGTGCATGTATATGTGTGTATGTGTATATGTGCATGTGTATGTGTATATGTGTATGTATGTGTGCATATGTGTGTGCACATGTGCATGTATACAATTCAAACTAAGCAGAGTCCTACGTTATTTAATATTTCCTATAGCTTGTCTGTCTCAATAGGACTTGATTCTGGGTGAATTTGTCAGTTGTATGTAGAGCTAGATATAATTTTTCACTTATCAAGAGCCAAGTACTCAATTTCTGCTTTAAAATTTGCAGTGGCCAAGCACAGCCTCTTTTGCCCATGATGCTGACCACTCACAGGAACTTTATAATTGTGCCCTATAGATGCTGCCTCAGTCATCATAACATGAAGTTCTCCAACTGACTATTGACCACCAATTTTAGATTTTGGATTCTTTGGTTGGACATTTCTGATATAAGAAAGTCATGTCCACCATAACTAAGTATGGTCATGTGCTGCATAACTATACTCTAATCAACAACAGGCTATGTCCATTAAGGATGGGTTCCTGGGAGAGCAAGACAGTGAAAAATTCTTATTGCCTACTGATGTCACAGCCACCTGATGTCACAGGACAGCACATCACTTACCTGTTTGTGGGGACAGTAATGTAAATAAACTTCCTATGCTGATAGTCATGTGAAGAAATGACACATGGGGCTGCAAAGATTGCTCAGTGGTTAAGAGCTCTTGTAGAGGATGTGAGTTTGATTTTCATGACCAATGTCGGGCAGCTCACCACCGCCTGAAACTGCAGCTCTTAAAAGTTGAGAGATCACTTCTAGCCCTCACCGGTACCTTCTCTCTCTCTCTCATCTCTTTGTCTCCCACACACTAATACACATATACAATTTTTTTTTTAATAAACAGATAGGTCATTATGCTAAATAATGATTCTACACAACCATGTCATTGGCTCAGGTACTGTGCCAGTGTATTATTTCACAGTGTGTTTCCCCCTTTTCAAAACAAGTTCCCTTTAAAATATCATTCATTCTGTATAAGGTTTCTGCATCTCAAATAGGCACAGCTGTGGCCCTACACCTGCCCCTGATTTGTTCTTTCCCAAATAGCATGTTTACAGTCATGACTATTCATTTAATTGTACTTAAAATGTAATAAAAATTGTGAGTTGATTAACTGTACTTTCACATCCTTCTGAGTCATAGAGTGGTGGTGTGATCTATAAATGTGATATGGAATAATTAAAAGGGGACACTTAATCCATCATGTTAAATACCCTTTTCTTGGTGAGATCCTTCGAGTAAAGTTTAGCAATTTTGAAATGTCAAAAAAAGTATTAGTTCTTGTATCTGTAATACTGCATATTACGTCTCCAAGTGAGAACCAAAACCATGTATTCCGTTTTCCCAGGAGTGTACTTGCTGGCCATCATCTCCCCCTTCCTCCAGCCCCAGCCTTTGAAATCACATTTCTCTCTCTGCATCTTCAAATTCAATTACCTTGGATGCCACACGTGAGAACAATCCTTCCATATTGTCACAGATGACATTTTTTTGAAGCTTATGTAGCGTTTTGCTGTGTACATATACACACCATAATTTCTATGTTATCCACCCTTGCTGGATGCCTTGGTTGAGTCTCACTTAATTCTTGTGAATAGTTGTTGCATGGAAGAAGGGAACTCAGGGCCAGATTTCAGGGAAAGGTTGAGATATCAAAGAGTAAACACCACAGTCAGATCTCACCCAGCTGTCTTCCAGCTTCCTCAGCCTCATTCCTCCTGGCTTCTTCTGACTGCTTTGTCTTTCTATGCCTACCTTAAATACTCTCTTCACTCAGTTAAGGCATGGCTCCACCACTGCCTTCCTGGGAGCCTGGAACTCCTTCTGTAAACTAAGATGACCTTGAACTCAGATTGGATTAAGGGCATAGGTCACCATTCCTGGGATATTCCCTGTGCTGGGATTAAAGGTGTGAGTTACTACTGTCTGATCCTTCTAGACTGACTGTGGGTAGATCCCTCTGATATCTCCGACTGTTTTTTATTATATTTGAAAATATCACCACATATTCCCTTTTGTGTCAAAATAAAAAAGGTGATAGATAACATAAGAAAAACCAAATACAATAGGTACAATAATTATATACAATATATACAAACAATAAATGAATAATGTTCAGTCCATTAACAATTGACAATTCAAATAAAATATTTCATTAATTATTGTATTTTGATGAGTCCAGGATTATACCTAATTCACTTTCTTTCTAACTTGTACTACTAACTAAAAACTATTATTTTGATGTCTCTTAAAGTTATACACTTTAACTTCCAAGATTTTTTTCTAAAACTGTCACTAGAAAACTATAACTATTTCATCTTCAACTACCTCAGAGACCCAAAAAGGAAATAATATTTACCCAAATAAACAGGAAGTGCAAGCAACTTCCAAAATCTAGAAATGACAGAGATGATACCCATCTGCCTGGACAGTCATACAAAGTTCCTTTATAGAGTTGGGGCATCCATCTTCAGCCTACAGGCCCAGAATCTCTTTTCATTTCAGTGAAGCAGGAAATCTGCTCTGCCCATTTTGGTATAGTTCAGTCACTTCTTCTTGTGTCCTGAAGAATATCTGACAGTTTTCACTGAAAAGCAGGAACCTGAAGGACTATTTCAGCTTGTTCTGTCAAAGTGCAGAGGTCACTTTCCTATGGAACCTGCATGTCCAGTTTAAACAGCACACTGTCAAGCAGTCAATACAAGAACAGGTTTTTGTCCAGTGGCTAACCGATGCCACAAAGAAAGTAGACTCTATATGGAGTTTCTTCAATGCCCATTTTTCTCTTGAAGTAGATTGGTGCTGCCAGGAGCAGACCTATCTCACTGTCCAGAAAAATTTAAGTTCTTAAAATATTTTAAATGTCATATTCTATGGATCTCTGAAGTATTTGAAGAAGACCTGTTTGATCTTGAAAACATATTTAAAGCTAGTAAATCCTTTAAAAAGAAGATTCAATAATCTATCCTTATATCCTATATATCTGTATTCCCTTTTTCTTTTTTAACTATTTTTTCTATTTTTTAACACAAATCTTAAATCTAATCATTCTTGTTTAACCCTTTTCTAACCATAACCATTAACAATTTTTAACCAATTAACAAAAACAATGACAATCACCCATAATCCATTGAACAACCCAAAACAACCCCCCACCTCTTGGGAATGTGGGCACTGTATTCTTAAATATATTTACTGCTGTTTGGGGGTGATAGTATCTTTAGGGGATCCTGAAAAGAAAAGTTTTGTTAATTGTCAATTCCTGAAATAAGAAGCTGTATCATTTGTTGTCCAGTCTCTGCATTCCAGGAAAATACATGGTTTGTCTCAAGTCATGGCTATAGTAGTCTGTGAAGCTGGTTCATCTCAGCGAGCTGCCACGAAATTGTCATGAGCGGTTTATAGTCCAAATCTGATCTTTGGTTGATGTTAGCTTTGTCAGAGTTCATGTGAAATCATCATTGTGGGGCCCATCTTTCTTTTGGATACTTTAAGTTCGCAATTAGACATTGTCATGGATCACTGCAGAAAATTGCTAAGAGTCAAAAACTCAACAAAACATACAGGAAGCTAAATGTGTAACTATTTATTCAGCATAGGATTAGTAACAATAGAATAATCCCTTATTTTTTTGTTATTCTTCTGTCCCATATCAGCTGGCTCTTCTGATATGATACAGAGATTTTGTATTTTTTCTTTAACAAGTATGCTTGAGTTTAGAGAAGGAGAGAGCCACACTCCAACTCTAAAGCCAGCTTTAAATTATAATTAAACTGAGACTTCAACTTACAAGAAAAATTTGTAAAGGTTAAGCAATGAGATTTTACCCTATGAAGTATACTGATACCAATAGTTATGATATTCTTTTGCTTGTAAATTTTCCTGGATACCTTACCTTTTGCTTTAGATGTCTAGATGTCCAAGGTCTTAACTTCTTGAAGGTGGGAATTTCTAGTTTTCTGTAAAGACAAAAGCAAAAACCTGCCCCAACTCTTTGTTTTTTTCTTACAACTTAAAGAATTGTAATATGGGTGGATGAGCTATCAATTCTTATTTTCATGGTTTCTCTGGTTCAAATCGAGTCTTTATTAATTTTGATGGTAACCATAACTTCTCTTCACCTTTCCTAATGTAGCACATATCCTGGCTTCCATTCAGAATTTAGGACATCTTTGAAGTAAACAGGCTGATTTAGTTCAGCTGTTTTTTTCTATAGTTCAATACCTTTTAGCAGCTGTTGTTCCTTTCTCATTAGCACTAAGAAAATTCAAAGTTAATAAAATATTATGTAGTCTATCTCTGGGGGTCTTTGTTATTCCTTTCTGTTTATTTAGCATTTCCTTTAGAGTTTGATTTGATCTCTATGACTGCTTGCCCACTCTGTGCCACCATTTTGTACAAAAGCCAGTAGAACAAATACGTAACAAATTCCCACAATCTATAATTTATCATTACATGAACGATATCTTGTTGGCCAATTCAAATATTGATACCTTAGAAAAAATTTTTGAAGAAGTGAAAAAATTTTTGCCTGCTTGGGGATTACAAATTGCCCCAGAAAAAAAAAATACAAAGAGGGGATTCCATTAATTATTTAGGCAAAATAGGCCAACAAAGAATTAGACCCCAAAAGGTACAAATCAGGAGAAATAGATTGAAGACACTTAATGATTTTCAAAGACTACTAGGAGACATTGACAATTTATGACCCATTATTGAAATTAAAAATGATGAACTGGATAATTTGTTCAAACCCTTAAATGGTGACAAGGACTTAAAATAGTCCGAGAGAATTGTCACCCGAAGCTGAGAAAGAATTGGCTTTGGTGGAAAAGAAATTACAGGATTCACATGTAGATCATGTGGATCCAGACCTTAATTGCGTTCTAGTTATCTTGCTCTCTAAGCATTCTCCTACAGGAATTTTAATGCAAAGAGAAAATGTTATAGTGGAATGGATATTTCTTTCACATAAACAGAGTAAGAAATTAAAGACATATGTGGAAAAGATTTCTGAACTTATTTTTAAAGGAAAATTAAGACTTCATCAATTGACAGGAATGGACCCAGCAGAAATTGTTGTACCTTTAACTAGTGAAGAAATTGACCAATTATAGGTAGAAAGTGAACCCTGGCAAAGAGCCTGCAGTAATTTTTTGGGAGATATTAACAACAAATATCCTCAAAGCAAAAGAATTGAACTTCTAAAGAAAACTAATTGGATTCCTCCTTGTATTGTACAAGATAAACCAATTTCTGGAGCCCCTACATTTTATTCTGATGCAAACAAATCAGGAAAGGCAGGTTACAAATCAGAACATGTAAGTAAAGTGGCTCAGAGCCCTTATAATTCTGTTCAAAAGTCAGAATTATATGCTATTATGATGGTATAAATGGATTTTTTTAAACCAAACCTCTTAACATAGTCACTGACTCTCAGTATGCAGAAAGAGTTGTTCTATGCATTGAAATAGCTGATTTTATTAATGATGAGTCAGAATTAACTTCATTATTCAGTTACAAGAAATAATCAGGACTAGAAATCATCCCCACACATTCAATCCCATACGGGTCTGCCAGGTTCTTTAGCACATGGTAATGATGAAATTGATAAATTATTAATAGGAAATTGACTAGAGGCCTCAGAATTTTATAAAAAAGCATCATGTCAATAGCAAAAGATTAAAAAAAAAAAGATTTCTCTATCACTTGACAACAAGCCAAAGAAATTGTAAAATGGTGTCTCACCTGTTCTTTCTACAACCAAACTTCATTGCCAGCAGGAAGTACTCCTAAAGGTATACATAGAAATGAAATCTGACAGATGGAAGTATTTAATTTTACAGAATTTGGGAAATTAAGATATGTCCATCATACAACAGATACTTTTTCAGGATTTCAACGTGCAACTGCTTTGAGTTCAGAAAAGGCTGATTCTGTAATCACACATTTGCTAGAAGTTATGGCCATCATGGGGATACCTGTACAAATTAAGACTGACAATGCTCCAGCATATGTCTCTAGTAAAATGAAACAATTTTTTTTTGCTTATTATAATATAAAGCATATCACAGGGATACCACATGATCCTACAGGACAGGCAGTTGTAGAGAGATCTCACCGCACTTTGAAAGAGATGCTTTATAAACAGAAAAGAAAAATGAAAAAACCCAGGGAGAGGTTGCACAGTGCCTTATTGACTTTGAATTTTCTTAATGCTGATGAAAAGGGAACATCAGCTGCTGAGAGAGATTGGGTAATGGAGAAATCTTCCAAGATAAACCAACCCATCTACTTCAAGGATGTGTTGACTTCAGAATGTGCTTCAATGGGATAGGAGTTTTGATATGGATACTGACAAAATTAATAAAGATCTGCTTCAAAAAGGAGTCCCTTCCTGAGGAGGAGAAGTAATGGCTAATTCCCTGTATGACAAATGGATACATGATAAGGAAAACACATTTAACAAGACCGGGGCAGGGTCTCAATTTTGTCTTTACAGAAAAATGGATACAACTGCCTTTAAGACACTGACTGGATATTGAACGGTTAGTCACCTACAATGGAAGGGAGATTGATGATGAAGGAATGTAAACAAAGGACCATGAGAGCAACTGATACAAATATGCACTACTGGGTAATTTCTCAATTCTCACTGCTTTACATCTTATATTTATACCTCTTCAAAAAAAAATGTGGTCCTGGTTTGAGTATAAATAAAGCTGGATTTGGAGTTGGAGTAAGTGGCTTTCTCCCTCTCTAAACTCAAGCATATTGGTAAAGAAAATGTGAGAGATTCTGTATCATATCAGAAAAGCCACTTGGTGTGGGACAGAAGACAGAATGTTTAGGGACCAATATTATCAAAAGTTAATCTTAAATCTGATTTTTCTCCATATCTACACCTCCCAACCATCCTCTCTGCATGCAATTTTCTCCTGAAGTCATAAGGGATGTAAATATCTTCATTGGGTATCAATAATGCTTACGTTTTCCATTGTCAACAACATTTTCTCCTTTCAGCTATCTACAAAGAATCTGGAACTGAGATGGGGCCCCCACCACAACGATTCCTACTGGTGAAAAGGGAGCAAGAGAGAGAGAGTGAGAAAGAGAGAAAGAGACAGACAGACAGACGACAGACAGACAGAGGCAGAAATAGAGAAATCAAGAACCTGGTGTACACCAATCAGTGATTCAGTGATTGTTTTTAGAAAATAGACCATTCAAAATGGCTACAAGATAGCCCTCTATGATTGTCCTTCATGTCACATCTCTATAAGAATTCCGGATGGATTTGCCCAGGACTCTGAGAATGGTTATAGATGTGTATAGACAGTCCATTAGGATCTTATCATAGTTTTAGCTTTTACAGGATCCCAAAGAGATGCCATCACCCTTTAGTCAGTAGGAAGCAACCCTATGAAAAACTATGCCCCCTTTCCCAGTAAGTTTTGTCCTATGAGGGTTATGGGTAATTATTATTCTGATAGAATAGTTACAAATTAAAATTGGTTGAGGATAGAGCAATAATATAGCCTCAGGGATTTCTTTTAAAGAAGAGAAAGGGGAATAGATAGGATAGATAAAGGTAGATTGTTCTATCTGCCTATAAACAATTTTTAGCCAAATATATGGGCTAAGCCAAAGACAATTTGCACTGGCATAGATATTTGTATATTGATACAAATGTGAAATCATTTTTATATGTTTGAGATAATTTGTATATTGGTACAAATTTAAATCTGAAATTGTTTTATATGTCCAAAGCAACTTGAACATTGATATAAAATTGAATATGTAAATGTTATATAAAACTGAATCTTATATTTTACATACACTTCTACCTCTATTTAAAATACTTACACATTATTGTCATGTCCACTATACAATTGCTACCTCCATTTAACTATACTAGACATGTATGATTGCACTAGTTATGATATATGTACAAGATGTTTTATATACCTCTGTTTGGATGATATATATGCATATACATGTCTAAAATACTGTTACCATTTTGCACGGTATATATACCTCTGGCTAATGTTTGACAGTCATACTAAAAGTCATTGTTTGGAGACTGTACACCCCTTTATAGGTAACCTAATTTTACAATACAAGTTTCAATCCTTAGGATGATAAGAATTGCAGTCAACATTACTTAAGTTGCCATGTCATAGTCTTTCCAGACACAGGCTAGAATACCATAGATAGACAGGAGTGTTCAACCATTTCATAGACCCAGAGAATACAGCATTTAGCATTTTGTTTTTCAGAATTCGGACATGAGAGACGTGACGACTCCTGGTGTCACTGTTCCTTTCCCGAGATGGTGTTGAGCATCAAGGACACTCCTTTGCTATTTGTCCTTTTGGCAGATAATGGCTGGTTGGGTAAAGAATTGCCCTTACCTTGATTGTGACAGTACACACACGATATCCAATCTGGATGAACAGGATGACGGATGGAGACTGACGAAACCTACCTGGACAGGATAAGACAGTCCCTCTAAAAATGCCCTGCTTCTGAAAATATCTGTCAGATATCATAGGCCTGTAGCCAAAATGACGGATGCTCCAACGGTGCAGAAACCATAGGTGACTGTCCAGGTAGCTGAATGTCACTGTCCTCTCCCAAATTTTGGAAGCTACTACTCTCCTGTGCTTCTGACTTTCAGGTAATATATTTTCCTTTTCAGGTCTTGAGTGGGTTGAAGAATAGGTATTTTAAGGTTACTATCCTATCATTCCTTATTGAGGAACATTCAGGTGTTGGATTTTCACTATCCCAGATGAACAGTTTTGAAGTAATTTATACATCCCACCATCTACCAATATTCTAGAAATGTATGATGTACTTTGTATGTGTTAGGTTTTAGTTGTAGTTTGAGCCTTTTCCTCTCCCAGACATCACCTCATAATAATTCCTATTGTATGTAGTCTTAGTTTAGAACCTTCTTAGTTAGACAAAAGGGGGAGATGTGGTGGGATTCAGGTGTTAGCTGATAAGATTAGAAGGCACGTATCCAGGGTCCTGGGAACCTGAAGGGGGTGTGGCCAGCCCCATTCAAAAGGGGCTGCTGGGATCTTGAGCAGCCCATTTTGTTTCCGCCTTCTTGAGAGATTGGATCAACATCCATCGCTTGGACCATCCGATCGCTCAAGTATCTTCCTAAGGTGTAACCTGTTATCGTGAGTGTTAAATTACTTTCTAATAAATATTAATCCTGTATTTAGTATATTGCAAGTGAGATTTATTGTGATACAAATGTCTCCAGTGTTTGTTTGCACACTGCCATGCTCCTCACCATGATGATAATGGACTAAGCATCTGAAACTGTAAGCCAGTCCTCAATTAATTTTTTTTATAAGAGTTTCTTTAGTCATATGTCTCTTCACAGTAATAGAATAGAGACTAAGACATCAATTATTGACCCTATTTCCCAAGTGACTGGAGTCTGTTTTGAAAGTCCTTATCTGTGCTTATATTTTTGAGTGTTTTTCCTTTGTCTGTTTTAGAGTTTCAGGTCTTCCATTAAAATCTTTGATCTGCTTGAGTGATTTTTCATATGGGTGAGAGATACAGATCTAGTTTCAATCTTCTGTATGTAGACTTTTTTTTTTTAGCACTTTTTTTTTTTGTTAGAGAAGCTCTTTTTCTTCATTGTGTATTTTAGGTATCTTTTTAAAAATCAGGTATCTGGAAATGTGTTTTTTTGTTTTTTTTTTTTTTAAATCTGGATCTTGTATTTGTTTTCTTTCAGCTAATGTACCTATTTCTATTTCTGTACTAGCATCATGATGTTCTTATTACCATGAGTACACAGTGTAACTTCAGATCACTTGCTTTGTCCATGTGGGATCACTTTTGCTCTTATATGAAATTTTTGCCATCTCAATAAAAGATGATATTGGATTTTGATTAATATGACTTTGGATTTGTAGATTTCTTTTGCCAATATAACCATAATCATTGTTAATTTTTCTAATGTATGAGTACGGGAAATTGTTACATTTTTCTAGTGTCTTTTTCAATTCCTTTCTTCAGGATTTTAAAGTTTCCTTTGCAGAGGGATCTTTTACTTTCTTGGTTAGGCTTACTCCGAAGTATTTTACTGAAGCAACTGTGAATGGGAATGTTTTTCTGATTTATTTTGCAGCATTTGGTATATAGAAGGCTAATGCTTTTTTATGCTAATTTTGTATATTGTCTCTTTGCTGAAATTATTTATGAGATCTAGGAGGCTTTTGGTGGAGTCTTTGGGGTCTTTTATGTATAGATTCATATCATCAGCAAGCAGGAATGCTTTGATTTCTCCTTTTCCTACTCATTTGCCTTTGTTTCCCCCTTGGGTTATGTATCTAGCTAACATTGCGAGCATGTTGAATAAGAGTGGAGAAAGTAGACTTTCTGTCTGGCTCCTGATTTTACCGGAAATGCTTTTCTTTTTCCAATTTAGTAGAATATTGGCTGTAGAAATTTTGGATGCAGTCTCCATCGCGTTGAGCTCAAAGTATTCAATATCCTTGCTATTACCAGGCACTGTTACTGTTTAAGAACCAAAGCCAGGGGAACTGAAGGGTAGCATCCTCGTTTTGCATTTGTCTAGTGATTAGTGATTTGGGTATCTTTCCGTTCGCTCATTTCTCAAGCACATAGTTTGTTTGGTGAGAGGCCTGTTCATTCATTTTCCTTACCAAAGATGACTATGTGTTCAAAACATATATTGGCTACAATTTCTTTATCAGATATGTAAGCATTTATTCTAGCTCTGTTACATCTTTTTGATGTATCCAATTTGTCCATTTTTTTTTCCTAGTGGGGCATGCTTTATAGCAATAAACTTGCTTGCAATATATCGTAAGAAGGATTAATGTTTATTTGGTATATTTCTCTCACAATACAAATTAAACCTTAAGACAATTATTGGAGAGAACAGTCCCTGGTGGCTCTGGTCCATTCCCCGGAATGCAGGAACAAAGACAGAGCCCAGAACTTGGTGTCCCAGCTCCCAATTCATTCTGGATTCCTAGGGGTTTGGATTCTCAGGGGCTACTAAAGCTTCCTAAATAATGCCTGATCCTCACTGCAACACTTCTCCTGTTACAGTGAAGAAACCATTTAAACAAAGGTCAGGTGGAATGTTGCCTTGTTCTCATGTCGAAGCTGTCTAGTTCTAGGCTTTCTTTCAGGTTAATAGCTGTTTCCACCTGAGGTAATTAATAATTTTTATTTATTTTTACAATTAAAACAATAATTTCCATGAACTGATTTTTTCAAAGTTAAGCCAAATTGTCTTTTCCGGCTATACTCAAGAAATAATGTATTATTTCTTTTATATAATATTATATTAATTTGTTAAAATTTATTTAAAATCTGCATCACTATATACGAGAGATGTCAGGTGACAGGTTTTTTGTAATAACTTCATCTCATTTACATTAATTTTAAAAAATGTCTGGTATTGTTTATACATGAAATCTTTTTCTTTTTGCCTAGTATTTCTGTAGATTTTAGATCACATATTTTACTTTTAGAGTATGGGAGACTATTCAGGTTCTTTCTGTGTGAAGTTTGATAGCGTGTGTCTCTCAATGCTAATGTTTGTTTAATCAAGAGTTTCAAATTTATGATCACAAAATTATCTAAGTTATTTCTTTAATATACGTTTAATAACTGTCTATTGAAGGCCACCATTTTTCATGTTCCTGATATTGTGATTTTTGTTTTTAATATTTTCCCCCCTAAACTGGGCTGTTAAAAAAATCTTCACTTGAAATTTCCATAGAACCAGTGTGTCATTTTTTTTTTTGATTGCCTTTATCTTTCTTTCATTTTTAAATTTCATCATTTCCCTTTCCTATTAGATTTGGGTTTAATTTAACCTTTTAAAAAGTAGTTTCTGAGAATGAAAGTTTGGGCCATTAATGTGAAATCTTTTATTTTTTTACGTAAATGAAATATGAGGCCATTGCTTTGAGATTTTCCAGCTTGCCACTGTAGACATTTTGTGTGTGAACATCCTCAGTCTGATTGCTGTATTCAGAGTCCCTAACATGCTGCGTTGTCAATGACTTTAAACTTTTCTTCAATGTCACTTTTGCGTTCTCCTTTGATTCCTGTGCTTAGAAACGTGTTAGTTTCCGTACATTTGGATGCCTTCTCACTTTGATTTCTAACATTATTTCATTTTGATCAGAGAACACACATCCTCTGCTTTTGTTCCTGCTGTCCCATGAGTTATGATCTGACTTTTGTCTGAGTAGATCAACTTTTCGGAATAGATCTGAGAAAGAGGGTGGCCTTTGCTGCTGGGTTAAGTGAATTATATAAATTTCCATTAGCTCTAGTTGTCACCATTTAAATTTCCACATCTTCTTTTGCCCCTTCTTTTTGGGTACCGTATTGGTGCCTCTGACATGGTGGTTTTCTTCATTTCTCTGGAAGTGTGCAAAGTTTTGATTCAGTGCATTTTTGAAATAAAGCTATTAAGGACATAAACTAATGAGCACCATGAACTTGTCCTTTGCTTTAATGTTATATATTTTTTCCTATCTAGAACCTGCTTTTGATACTAATAGACTCACTCCGGCTTTTAAAACATTTACTATTAGTATGAAGTATCTGTTTTCATCTGTTGACTCCTGTTTAATTGAAAATGGGCTTCTACCAGGTAGTGTTTAAGCTGTGCTTCTAGAAGCACTACCCTGACAGTCTTCTTACTGGTGTGCTGCTCACCACTCACATCTAAAATGAGAAAGGAAGGGAAGTATGTGTGCTATGTTGAAGTGAAAACTTTAGAGAGTCAGTCCTTTCCATGTGGGGTCTGGGACTTGAACTCAGGTCCTCAGGCTGATATGGTAATGCGTTTTACCTTCTGAGCCATATCCTGGGCTCTAGACTACTCACATTTAAAGTGATAACTAATATACCTTAATTTAAATTTATCATTTTCTGTTTATTTGTTACATATACTTCCTGCCCTTTGCTTTATTTTCATGTTTCTTCATCTTCTTGGCAGGTAAAAAATATCATTTTATCATCTTTATTGAGACTCATTTTGCCAATTTGAGACCAGGCTTTCTCTTCATGTCAACCTTTAACAATTATATTTTCCATAGCTGGATGTGCAAATTTGTAGAGAAGCAAGCTGACTTCTTTGGCTGGAACATTTAGTAGGTAGTGTTATATATTTTCATATTTCCATCGAGGGACATGATGTATGGTTTTACTTTTATGATGTTAGTAGTCCCTGATAATCGTTGAAGTCCTTAATTATAAGGTTTGCAAAACAATAATTTAAAATAAAAAATAGATTAAGATAAGTCTATGAGTGTAAAATATCCCTTCCACTAATGTTAAGTTTTTTTTGCAAGTGTTTTAAAGTTGGAGGCTTCTTAGGTCCCAATTAAAGCACATAATTCTCATAATAACCCTAAGAGTTGGAGTTCTACAGCCACTGCATTTGAGCATCAACTTATTGTTGTTGGAACTATTCCAAGCAATCTGCAGCATACAGTGAAACTTTAGTGGGTGTCTGCATTTCATTTCCAATGGCTGACAAAAGAGACATTTGGGGGAAAGGGTCCATTATTGCACACACATGTCACCACTGAAGGGGAGTCAAAGACTCAGGGTCTTGAAGCAGCTAGACACATCTATGCTCAAGAGAGAATTGAATTCATGCATGCTTGCCCTGTCAGCTCCCTTTGTCCACTCTTAGACACCTCTGCCTAAAGGATGGTGGCACCCTCAGGTGCAGATCTTTTCATTTCAATTAATGTAATCAAGATAATTCCCCCACAGATACAGCCAGATGTCAACCTAATCTACAAAATTGCTCATTGGGATGTGGTTCCCAGGTGATTTTAGATCATGTCATATTGACAATAAAACTAATCAGCAAAGGGACACAGAGGTCAGAGGATCAGATTTGAGGCCATCAATTTAGATTCTGTCTCAAATAGAAACAAAAATATTAAAAAATATCAAATCAAAGTACAATAATGCATATGTATGAAAGGGTCATAACAAATCATTTTTAGTATACCAACTAAAGGACTGAATAGAAAGCAAGACATATTTTAGTAGGCCCCTAGTCATTAACACAACTGACCCCATGATGGAAGTATCGCTCAAACCATAAAACTCAGCACATAGACATCACCACCTGCCAGAATGAAAAGAAAAACCTAATTCATTTAAGTCCATAGTTCTGGGAAAGTCTCTAAATGTACTAAACTTTGCTGGGAGTCAAACTCCAAATGGGTTCAATTACCTGGGATGGATGTGTGAAGTCTGAGCAGCAAAGAAGCTGTGACCGCCTGTTTCAAACAAGTGGCTCCCGATAGCCTGAGCTGCTTTTATTTAATAAAATTTTCAATAGTTTGCATGAACAGTTTTACAGTCAGATTCCTTTAAGTTTCTAATAATGGTCACAATGATTGCCAGTTTGCTTCTGTACCTCATTCCCCTGCCCTCCCCCATCTTTCCCACCGGTAACCACTACCTGCTTGATTCATAGCTTTAATACCAGGAGGATAAATTGTTGCAAGTGACAACAGAAGCTTTCTAACTAGGCACACATATGCATAGGACAGTGTGCCCAGTCGGCAACGTTTGCAGGCACAGCGCCATGCAAAGTAAAAAAAAATGCTTTGCCTTTGGTAGTCAGTTTACCTGTAGTCAAATCTAAGCTCTCACAACAAACTCATCAGCCAAAACTAAATCAGTTCATTCTCCATTCTGCATTACTCTATCCTTTCCCATTTGTCCTATGGGCGACGTGGAAACTTACTTTTTAAAAAAATGTATGAGTACTCTGTCTGCCTGCATGTGTTCCTGAATACCAGAAGATGCTATTAAATCCCATTATAAGTAGTTGCTGGGAATTGAACTCAGGACCTCTGGAAAAGCAGCCAGTGCTCTTAACTGCCAAGCCATCTCTCCAGTCCTGGAAACTCACTCTTCATAGTTGGCACTGCTTACCCTTGTTCTCATGTCTTCTCAACTTTCCACAGTATTGGCACGGCTATTGGTAAGGAGGGCAATGCAACTTCTATACCTCTGCTTCATTCCCTGTTCCTAGACTGTTCCCATTAACTCTTGGTCTATTTATTTGCATTTTTTCTAGACTCTTGTGATTAAAATCATTCTCTCCACAACAGTTATGCAAATTTGTAATGTTATGAACTACCGGTGACTCTTTCAGGCTAGTCACAAGGTGTGATGGAAAGGCCACATCCTGTTCTCAAGAATCCTGAATACATGGTCCCACTTGAACATCAGAGGCTTTAGGAGCTGAGTCAGGTCCACCGTATATTTTTAGCAACATCCCCTCCGGCTCACCCAGAGGAGAGTTACTGGGGGGAGTTTTCCTTCAGGAACAGCCTTTTCATCCATAGTTCTTGGAAAGCACCACTAGAGGGAGCAGCAATATGATTTGTGTAAGGAATGCAAGGAGAGGGGGTAGCACATATGCTCCTGGGGTCCTGCCCTGAATTGTGTAGTGAACTATCCATTGGCCCTGCCGAAGTGGGTCAGATTCCCCCTGGCCTTGCCAAGGAGAACCTGTTCGTGCTCTTCTCAGGCCTTGTCCCCGAAGAAGTCACAGGGCTCCAGGCACACATTGCTTTTTGGCTTCCGAAGTTATACTTCTGGCTAATTATTCATTTCAATTGAATATGCCAACCCAGGATATGGTTTTTGTGCTTAACGCTCGCTCTGAGGAGGCCTCAGGGTTACACTGGGATCTGAAGTACCCTGTGTAGTTACTTTCTATTTTCTCCATCGTGTGTCTGAGTGGTCTTCTCTGGTGGCTCCCCCACCCACAACCTTTCTACAGTAAGTTAGGTATGGACTACTCACCCTAGTTAGCTAGATAGTGTTTGTGGGAGCCCATATCGTGACTCGGCTTTCCCACCGTGACTCAGTTTGAATCTGAAGTCCATTCTGAGCCCACTCGGCTTTCCCACCGTGACTCAGTTTGAATCTGAATTCCATTCTGACCCCCAAAGACTTCAAAACTTGTTTTCTTTCTAGTCTATTTAGGAGCTGTGGAGTAAGGCTGACCAGGGTCCAGGGAAAAGGACACACTATCTAGCTGAATGCAGGCGGCTGGTAGGAGATGAGAGAAGTCTGCCTCTTAATTCAAGGTCATAAAGGGGTGTGGCTTTTTCTTATAAAAACAACTGATCGCCTACGCTGCGTGAAAATGTGAACATTGTTTCTACTTCTGCCTTTTAATTTGGAAATAAGCAGGCTCAGAAATAAACTTATTGCTTCTCTGGCAGTGACAGGGACGTCTCAAATTCTGCTCTTCTATCTCTAAGATTTCCTCAGCTTCATGTCCCTACTGAGTCAACCCAGCTAACTTGTTGGCAAGCTCCGAGAAGTGTCTTTATTCAAATAAATAAACTGTATGAACTTTTTTGGGTTTTGACACAGGGCCGCACTATGTAGTTCTGGCTGTCCCGGAATTCACTCTGTAGACCAGGCTGACCTTGAACTCATAGAGATACACCTGTCTCTGTCTCCTGAATACTGGAACTAAAGGCATGTACGGCCACTCCTGGCCCGACATCTTCATCTTTATAATCTAACCATGATGCTTGGAAGCTGGCTTCAGTGTGTGTGCGCACTCAGAAGACATTTTGTTTATTTATTTAATTGCGTTATTCACATTTAGGGAGCACACACTGAATTGACATGTGGGGTCAGGGGACAACTTTCAGTTCTTTCTATCAATGGACTGAACTCAGGTGACAGCCTTGGTGGCAAATGCCTTTCCCCGAAGAACCACCTCACCTGCCCCACAAAGGAGCATTTTAAAGATTCTTATAGAACTTAAATATTCTTAGTCTTGGTTGCTTCTTCAGATTCCTAAAATATTTTTGCCTACTTGTCAGTGATCAAAGTTGAAACAGAAAAAAAAAAATCATTAATGTCTAACATTTTACCATTTGCTTTAATTAAAATCCGAGAGCCGGAAGGGTAACTGGTAATTTGAACGATGCATTTTCCCATATTCATCGTTTGGGATCTCATTTAAAAACCTGACATCTTAGCAAATGGGATCATCACGTCTCTGTCTCCAGGGCGATTAGTGAGTTATTTGTATCATCAGTAGCAATTAGCTTAGCAAAGTGTAAAACACTGCCCACTATTCATTCATGTTTTTTTTTTTTTTTAATTGCAGTGGCTTCAAGTGTTAAGACAGGAAGTAGGTGTGAGACCAACTGTGTCTTATTGATAATTAACAGCAAAGTCTTCATCCCATGCCTCCAACAATAATAACCTTGTGTGAGAGTTGGAACAATAAGTAATAACTGAAAAAAATTGGCATGCAGTAGGTCTGCAAAATGCTTGTCTGTTTGTACTCTTATTTTTCTTTCTTTTATTTTTGACATGTAGTTTTACTGTATATACCCTGGCCATTCGGAACATGAAGCCAGCTTAAACTTGCTAGTGTCCTGCTCAGCTTCTTGAGTGCTGGGATGGCAGACAAAGTCCCTTGTTATCTTCTTCACTGCATATACCCGGAACATCTATTTTTAAAAAATCTTCATGTTCTCAGCAGTCTCCAAGAGAGGAGTTTTCTTACATAACCAAGTACTCTGTCAGTAGTACAGGCTACAGTGAATAATAAGTTAATTTACAGCAGTGTTTTGGTTTAAGTAGGAAGAGATAATGTGGGGATATGTTTCAAATTTAATAAAAAACAGTCTGAGATATCAGAGGGATCTACCCACAGTCAGTCTAGGAGAATCAGGCAGTGGTAACTCACACCTTTAATCCCAGCACAGGTGGTGACCTACGCCCTTAATCCCATCAAATCTGAATTTGAGGTTGTCTTAGTTTACAGAGGGAGTTTCAGGCTCCCAGGCAAGCAGTGGTGGCACACACTGTTAGTCCCAGCTCTTGGGAAGCAGAGGCAAGAGAATCTCTGTGCGTTCAAAGCCAGCCTGGTCTTCAAAGCAAGTTCCAGGACAGCCAGGACTGTTACACAGAAAACTCTGTCTGGAAAAAAACAAAACAAAACAAAGACTGGAATAGGTGGGTCTGTCCTCTGATAGCTCAGGCTGTTGTTATTAAATTTGAAAATATTCCCACAAGATAATTTATGAGCAATTGCTTTTAATCTTGATGAATACATTTCTTCATTTTGTGTTAAAATCTTCTGACCAATAAATTCATTGCTTAGTTAATGCATGTCTCTGCTAAAATTATGGTGCAGAGCCTTATTGTAGGGCTCAGAATTTTCTTAGAATTTATTCTAAGGACAAGTGGAAGTTATACTGGGGGTTAAAACAAATAAAGTCAACCTACCCTATACTCTGGTTTTTGAAAACTATTTTTTTCTCTGTGGTTGGAACATGGAAAGATCCTTTGTGAGGGTGTACAGTTTTTCTATGCAAAAATGACTCTATTCTGCATAGTTCAGTGCAAGCATGTCCCTTACATAAGCAGGGCTCTCAGCGTGTCTAAGTTAGCACTCAGGAATCCTTGGAACAGAACCATCTGACCCTCAACCACAGAAACCAACCCCCCCCCTTCTACAGTAAAGTCTCTGTCTTATTTTACATCCTGGTCATTTTGTTGTACATAAATATACTATACTGTATAAATTTGAAACACATGTAGAAAATTAACTCATAAAATATACAAAAGAAAAATGTCAGATTTTTGTGCTATAATGTAGTGTATTCAGAATTACATGGATTCTATCTACATGATTATTGTCTACGTGAAGGTCAGATGACCTCTAATTATGCCTTGTGTGAACGTAACACTTTTTTATTATTGGGTTAATAATTTTTAATTAATTAATTAATATTAAATAAAAGGTTTTTTTCTCCCTTCTACTACCCTTTATACAATTGTATCCTGCAATCTCATTGGTACAATGGGTTCAGGTACCTTTTCTGCATTAGCATCCTGTAATCTCATTGGGGCAATGGGCAACAACCAGATCAGATAGGACACGTGAGTCAATTTACTATTTGGAATGTTTACTTGAAATACCGCTTGGCCAGCAAACCAAAGCCAAAATACAATTCAGGCAACCAGGCAATCTGCTGTGATTCCAGAACTCAATGGTGTTTCTTCTGTGTGCTGAGTGATGAAGAAAGTGTATAGGTAAAACCCAAATCAAGTACAGCAGTTTCTGAAGCATCTTAAATTTCATCAATTAACTGAGAAATATATCTGGCTATCATTGGGCATTCAACAGTCTGTTTCCCTGTTCTAGGGACATGTCATAGAAGACACGACAAATTTGTCAGTAGTCCCAAGCAGCTGGACAGTCCACTTCTCATGGCATTCACTGTGCCTTTACTGTACATAGGCAACATTGTTTGGTATCCTGGGCAAAATTTCTCTCTGTTTATTTGCAAACAACCCTCTCTGGCTTAGTTTTACAATCCAAAATTACTTCCTTCTGTTTTTCTTATCAAAACACACATCTGTGGGTGACTTCATAAGGGTTACCTTCTTCTTCACTAGACAAGCACAATGTGGGAGGATCTGGGGGATGAGAAGGTGCCTGGAGGATGATCTTTCTCCTGGTCTTTGTGATAGCTTTCTGGACTGGCTTTTCATCTCATTGGGGTAGCCTAGGGAACACGAGGAGCTGGCGTCTTGGAGGACCGGGACCTGTGCTCTGTCCATGGAGCAAAGGGGAGATGACGTATCATATTTCTTCCCTGTTTCACTTCCAGGGTACTCGGTGTTTTCCAAGAGCTGCCTTGGGCACGGCCGAGATACAGCTCTCAGTGGCCGGACTTAGTGATATATCGTTCTTAAGATGCCCTTTTTTCTAAGGGTCTGCAGTTGTCAGATATTCATTTGCCACCAGCAAAGAAGTACTTCTTATATGGACTTTAGAGACTTTCTGTCTCACTACGACTTTTGGAGTGGTTCAAATGATGGGAGCCATTCTCAAAAGCTTCTGGGTAGACCGTGACTAGCATGTTGGCCAACACTGCATCTTAATTAATTTCCACTACCTCATCTTGGTCCAGCTTAGAAATACATTAAAATCAGAACCAGCCTATTTGAAGCTGCCCACAGATACCAGTTTAGAAAAAGTCAAGCCTTGACATTCAGGTTTGAAACTGGTGTCAAGCTTCCTGTCATTGTTTCCAGAGATGGTGAACAGACCTGACTTGTCCCATCAACCATCCCATGGTTCTGATGACTGTGGCTCTGGCTCTTGGTAGAGGACTTTAGCCTGGTCCTATGGCCCTGGGCCAGTAGCCATGGGGATGCAGATTTGGCCTGAATACATACAGCAGGGAAAGCTAAGGGAAGCACTTCCTGCCATCTCAATATTTCCTAGATTGTGCAAATATGCACACGCTCCAAACAACGAAAAGTGCAAACCCAGGCGGCTGGAGTCGGAAGGGCATCCAGAAAACTCAGAAGCAGGTGTGCACTGGTGATAAGAATGGCCGAGCATTGCAAGAATCCACATGATTGTGTGCCCTCTGTGGTAGCTGTGAGGTGCTGACTAACATGGATGCCAGCTCTGTAAATACCTACCTCATGCTTATAACCTACCATGAGTGTAATCATGGCCGATGGAATAATGAAAATTAAAACCCAAAATTTCTTTGTGGCAGTTTCATAGTGAGGACTGGAAGGGATGTGAAGAAAACCATCTAGATAGAGAAATTCAAGAAGTGAAGGTGATCCAGGCAGCACCCATTTTGTGAAGGGGTGAAGTGTGAGGTAATATACCTTTGAGTCTTAGTACACGGTCAGTAAGCCTTCCTCCGCCATACTCCTATGTACTCCAAGGGTTCAAAGACACGTGTAACATGTTTGTAGAAAAGCGTTTCCCTTGCTATATTTGCCCAGTTCCTTCATGGAGATAAGTCTCCTGAATTCACCATATGCTCTCAGTGTTTAGCATACAGCTTGTCACAGAGAAGGCATCCAGAAAACCATTTAAAATAAAACAAAAAAAAATGAAATAACTGAATGACCATAAGGCTGGCAAAGAAGACATGAATTTGGGAGATATTTAGGAACTAAAATGGAAAGAGCCTGGTGACCAACTGACTGGGTGACAAGGGATGGGTGTAGAGGAATCATAAGTAAGTGAGAATTCGCAACAATGAAGTATAGTAAGCTTTAGTATTTCACTTTGACTAAACAAATGCTTTGGAATTTGTGTTTATGTCCATTAGATTCTGCTGTTTTAGCCTTGGTCAGAGTTGCCTCCGACTGCAGAGCTCACACTTTTCATAGAATGGGTCAAAGCTTCTTCCTTATCAGACCTCCTCAAAAAGAGGTCTTGTTCTGTGAAAGCTGGGCCATGATAACTGTACACCAAGGTGTAGACCTGGAACATACACGTTGTGGGAGAATAGACTTTAGATAAATGTGAATTTCTAATAGGCAGGTACTGTTCAAACACAGAGAAGATCCTCCTAGGAATTAACAGTTGCTAGTAAGTGGAATGATGGCTAGGGGTTGTCTCATAAAGAAGATTCTGGTGTAAGATGCATATCTGAACAGCATGACCTTTCAAAGTACAAGACTCTCTGCTTCCATGAAATCCATTGTGACTTTCTTTGCAAAATTAGTTCAAAGATTTACTTGCGACTCTGGCCAGGGAAGCAGGCAGGTTAACTTCAGATCTCTATCTCTTCCTTAGCTCTTTCAAAACCAATCCCCTAGTCTCCTTCCCCAGCTTGGCAGCACGCTACCTGCTGAGCCCCCAAGCCCCATCTCCAGTGCATCACACAGATCTTCCCCTCCTAACTTTTCTCCCTCAGCTCATTGCTGTATCCCAGCCCCCAGCTGGAGCTGGCACCTCCTGCTAACCTACAGGCCACACCTGACAGAAAACCAGGTAGGCTAACTGCAGATGTTCCCCCTTCCCTCCATTCTTTCAAATCCTGCAGTCTCATCCCCAGCTCTGCAGTGAACTTTCTCCTGTGGTCTCTTCCCACTCTCCGCCCCATTCCCAGAGGACAAAGCAGATCTTGGTGGGACATCCTGCTTCCCTCCCTCCTGTGAAACCCTCGGCACCCACACTAAAAGCTTATTTCCATTGCTGTCTACTCCTAATACAGTTAAACGTTTTTTACATCAGATTCCAAGAAGAATTTCTTACCAGGCAATACAGCCAATACACTCTCCCAGGAACCAGAGAAGGCAACAGAAATCAAGGAACAAAACATATATTCAACATAGACAAGACCAGATGCCAGTACCTAGAATTACAATATTCCCAAACCCAGAGGCCTAGATGCCAGCATAAAAACACAGTAACAGCCAGGACAATATGTCTCCATAGAACCCAGGAACCCTACTACAGCAAGCCCAGAGTATCGCAACCCAGTGCAAGGAAAAGACCTTAAAAAAGCCTTGATGAGCACGGCAGCAGTCCTTAAAGAGAAAATGAGTAAATCTCTAAAGAAATACATGAAAACACAAACAGCAGGAAGAAATGAAAGTGGAAACAGAGCTAATAAGGAGAAGCCAAACTGAGGAAAATATGGGACAAATGTAGGAACCAGAGAAGGAACCTCAAAGTCAAGCTCACCAACAGAATACAAAAAAATGGAAGAGGAAAACCTCAGGCACGGAAGATCTGGTAGAGGAAATGGATACCTTGGTCAAAGAAAAATTAAATCTAAAAAAATCCTGGCATAAAACATCCAGAAAGTTTGGACCCTTGGAAAACACAACTATGTTTCTAATGAGAGACAGACAGAGTGTGGATTCAGGTGAGAGAGGATATAGGGGGAACCGAGAAGAGTAGAGGAAAAATTATAATCTGCACATTATGTGAGAAAGAAATCTATTTTCATTAAAAGAAAAATATAAAAATGAAATTGTAGAAAGAATGCAACATTCAGTGTTTCATATATTTATTTAATTTATCATAATGGGTCATTATTCTTCCTGCCTTTTCTAGTGAAGTGAATACTTCCAAAAACAAGTCATACTGCTTTACACATAGAACTTAGTATGATAGTTATCTAGAGTAGGGCTTCAAAAAGGCAGAAAGAGAAATTCTACTTGATCCATCATTTCTCTATCTAGGAATTAATAGGAAAGCCTGGGTGAATGAAGTAAATGGTGAAGATTCACAGTGTTAGCTATAAGTAGATTCATAACTATTGTTCCTCATACGAAATTGTTGATAATAGCCAGAATACAAAGAATGATTAAGTAATAACTAAAACATTACTTGGTCACCAAAATGTTATTGTACTTTCACATTTGTAGAAGAATATGTTAAAGTAGTATTAATAAATAAACCCTTAGAAAGGAATATGTATAGTATGGCTTTTTAAGTAATTACATGTGCATTGCATTTTAATTGTTTTAAAAGATATGAGATATTTTTGAAAGTTTACAAAATGTGGTCTGTTATTTAATTTTGGAAATGAAATCTCTTAGGAAATTTAGTTGTAAAATATTGTATATATGTTTCTTTATTGTGATATTATTGTTTCTTTATTGGTAGAGGGGATGTTTGGTAGTTAAATATGAAACAATTATCTTTTATTGGGTGTTAACATTGGATAAATGAAACATTTATATAACTTCTTTGCCCACAACTTTTAAAACCAATAGCCATACTAATAATGGAAAAGATTCTGCAACACCACATGAGGGACTTGGCTTTCAGTAATGGTTCTTGGCATGTAGAGTGTATAAAGTTATATGGAGCATTGCACATGTTCTTAGAATAAATATTTATTTATATAGGTTCTCTTAAAAATTTATGTGAATCTAAACACAAATAATACATTTTAATTATTTTTAATGTTTCAGATAATTTGTTGACATAAACCCCACCAAGGAGAAGCATGTCCTGCATACATACCACTCCCTCTCTCCATAAAGCCAGCACCTCTCAGTAAGAGGTTGCTAAGTGTCTATCTTCTCCCTGCATCTGAAGCCTAGACTATGGATGCTTGACTATGGTTCGCAACTGTTTGGGCAGTTGAAAGGAGAGGGAGGAACCAGCCATGAACATATCCACATCATTACTGGGAGGTAGAGGATACTGAGACCCCAAAGCTGCCCATTACTTGTCCCATGTCATCCCCAAAGCTTTTCCCAGTTTCTCCTGATCCTCACTCCCAAATAAGAGGCCAGCTAATCCCAACTGATTGGGATGGATGCTGTCTGCTCCACTTGCCACAAACTCTGATTCATTAATTCTCATCCCCTTTAAGGACTAGGGCTGGTCCATCAAAGACTTCTGTGGTGCTCCTCTGCATTAAATACTCATATGTCACAAGGTTTACATATTTAATTAGTAGAAACACAAATGCTTCAGAAAGGGAGATGATACAAATAGATAAATTCTTCACAAAAGAAAGGTAGAAATTATGTGTCAAAAGGGGAACAATCCTCTTCTTTATAATTTCAAACTATATCATTACGTATCTTTGTTACACATTTCACATTCTAAAATATTGTACAAATAATACTACTTTTTATTAATAATATCAGTTTTTCCCTAGTAGATTGAACATTTTTTGAAGGAAGGATTTCATTTTGTGCACAGCTGTTGAGTCTCTGACCAGTTTCCTTGAGCCACTGATGAACCAGTGAGTGGATGGCATTTTCATAGATAAAAAGGAAGAACCTGGAGGTCACTGTTACTAAAGGTGCTTGAATTCCTGGTGGTTTTCTGTTCTCACCTTCTATGACAGGGCAGAAACTTTTACAAGGAGTAGGTGAACTGGCTTCCCAACCTGTGGTCACATTTATTTTAAATAGAACTATATCAAAACAGTAGATTGAAAATGAATCCCCAGTGACCTTCTGTTTTTCCACTCACTCATGTCATGTATTGAGTCTTTTCAGACCAGGTGCTCAGTGGCTCAGCCTGGCAGAGTATGTTCCCGAGACAGAAGTGGACAGCATCACCTGTGACTAAATTTTGTATAATTAGATGGCCTCTTTGGGTGCTCATTATTACCAAAGAGTTGGTAAACAAGCATTCTCTCCACAAACCTCAGATCCCTCTGGTAACTGTGAATTGTGATAGTTCAAATAATTTTAGTGATGGGGTGGAGTGATATCTCAATGGTTAGAGCTCTGATGGTTTTTCCAGAGGGCCTGGCCTCAAATTCTAGCACTCATGTGTCAGCCAAGAACCATCTTTAACTCCATTTCCAGATTGTCTAATGTCCTTTTCTAGCCTCTGTGGGCACTTCATGCATGTGGTGCATAGACAGATATGCAGGCAAAATATCCCTACAAATAAATCCTTAAAAAATTGAGGTGGTAACTTCTTAGAAGGGATAGTGAATAGAGGCTGGTGGGATACCATCTTTATATCCAAACATTTCACATGTAGCCCTCCTCTAGGGTCCCCTAGTAACGATGAGGGTACAGGATTTGAGAATGGGTGGATAATCTGAGAAGCTCAAATCAGGGTGAATTTCATATATTCATAAATAAACCCTGGGGGAAAGGATGTTTTTAATGAAACCTGAGCCAGGAATATGGCAGCTACCATATTTCCACGAGGACAGGGTCTGGATGGGAATGACTCCAACATGTTAATAGTTACACATCTTCTAGAATCCACTCCTGAACACTCTTTCTCCCTCCTCACCTGACAGTTGCTTAATCTTGCAAGTGACTTCTTTTCATTGGAACATTACAGATTAGAGGAATTGGGGCTAATTTGGGATATCCTCTAAATGTCTCTCAGCCTTACTGACCCAGCTCAGTTCCATGGCTTTAAAAGTGACCCGTGTGCTCATGTTTACAGGACTGACCTATTCCTTGAATTGTATGCTCATGTATCTGTTACCTCTGCCCAGTGGAAATACTTGCTTATGTATCTGGTCATGTACTTTGTTTATCGGCTGCTTTTTCTTGCTTATCATCTCTCTTCCTCTGGTCCTACTGAAACATAAACACCACGAGGCCAGAAAAGCCTTATTCACATCGTTTAAGACTCCGGCTCGGCTCTCCACCCACTGATACCAGCTGCCATGCTGTCTATTCCTTTCCAAGCCCAGCTGATGTCCCCTCGATTCTTATGGTATATGTTAACCATTTACAAATGCCACATCTCACAGAACCTTTAAACCCTTCAACTTAATCTTCAGCTAAATCCAAAGTGCCCGGGAAACCAGGGCAGGTGCTGTGGAATGCCTAGGCAAAGATATGTTACATTGTTTTTACTGCAGACTATTATCTATGTAAAGGCGTGTCACTTTTATTATGCTGCGTTTGTTTAATCATGTAAAGATGTGCTGCATCTGTTTCATCTTGACTGCCTAAGGCACCCGATTGGTCTAATAAAGAGCTGAACGGCCAATCGCTAGGCAGTGTAAGTATAGGCGGGGCTAATGGGTAGCGAGAATAACTATATGGAGAAATCTAGGCTCAAAGAAAGGAAAGGGGAGCGAACAAGGATCACAGCCGGGATAGGAAGCCAGGCATCATCAGCCAGCAGCCACATGAAGCAGTACCTGAGATACACAGAAAGTAAAAAAGTCCCTAGGCAAAAGGATGATAAAGAGAAACAAGTTGATTTAAGTGAAAGATACAGGAAAGAGCTAAGCTAGGTTGAGCATTCAAAACTAACAATAAATCCCTGTGTCGTGATTTGAGAGCTAGTTAGTGGCCCCAAATAAAAGCCTGGCCCCGGCAGGAGCATGGTTGGTTGAGCCATTACTTAGAGGATAATTGAGAACAGAGGAGGGGTCAAGAAAGCAGACGTGTGATTACACGTGAAGGTTCTGATGAGAATTTCAGAATGAAAAAAGCCACGATCACTTCACTGCGAGATAATGAGAATAGTTTTATATCAAAAGTTATTTTTGAGAAAAATGTGACTTGCTGTGATTCCAGAAAGTAGTGGAGGAGTGTTCTGAAGAAGGTGCTGATTTGTTTTCTACACATCCCCAGTAGGTGCTGCTGTGAGTCAGACTCCTCTCTGAGGAAGCAGGAGAAGCTTTGCCTGCATCCAAACTTAGACAAACTGGGGGTTCCAACTTATTTCCAGAAGTTTCTGTTTCTTGGTGGCACTTCATCTATTAATAGTTTCTGGCTTTTCCATTTTTCTCACAACTCTGCCTTCTCAATTCTGACCCAGTATTTGAGCTTCAGGAATGGCCGTGGCTCTCTGATTAGACAGACACAGGGTCTAAAGTGCTGCTTCTATCAGACCAGTCACTGGCTGGAGAATGATCCAGATCTTTCTTATCATAAAACAAGTTGGTTCAGCAAAAACTTTGGATGTGCTGTTTTGTTAAGACTCCAAATCACCTCGTGATGCAGTATGACATCTCAGTACTTCATCAACCATCTGCTATCATTAGTCCTAGCTAAAGGCTCGGCCTAAGATGGTGAGGGATCCTCTCAGTGACTTCGTACTTCTTCCCAGACCACCTATGTTTCACATGCATTTTCCCCGTAAGACAAGCTTCTGCCCTCTCACATGCTGTCCTGCCCACCTGTGACACGCCTATACTGTTGTAATTCTTGTCATCCTCTGTATCTTTGTTACAGTTCCCTCTGGTTTATAACGTCTTCTTCAGCTGTAGTAATGCACGCTGAACATTTCCTTCCAATTTAAATGTCAGCAAACATCATCTCAGGCTTCTGTGATAAATCTAATATTATTGGTATTCTTTCTCATTTTCTCCAATGTGTTCTAATAAGTCTTTCCAAAGTTGTTTCTCCACACAAATATCCACTTATTTTTTTAAAAGTATTTAGCTTACAGGGACATATTTATTTTGCTTTATGTATGAAAGGCTGGTCTTTGCTCTAAAGTTACCCATGTGAGAAATGCCATTTCAGCAGGGAAGATGAAGACAGTAAATAAAGAAATACAGATTTTATTAGGTAATCATAAGCCTTGAGAAGGATAAGCATGGAGGGAGGGGGTGTCAGTAGCAGAGAACTGAGCAAAGCTTGGCTTGGTCCTCAGCACCACAAAACAAAATAAGAAAAAAGCCAACCAAGCTGGGAGGTAGCAGTGGAAGGGTGGTGGCAGTAAGGGGACAGAGCAGGAAGAAATATGGTATTTGCTTTTAAAGGAATGTTGGCAGGGAAACTTTATGGCGTTTCACATAGGCATGGAGGTCCTCACAATGACAGAGCTTGACAGCAAACTGATTCCTGTTGTTGGGTTCCTGTAATTTAAGTGGCTGTAGAAACTGAGACTAGACGAGGTAAGGGGTTTTCAGTAACATGGTGTGATTGTTAGGAAGGAAGTACACACATCTCTAATCTAGAAGATTCTTGAATCACTTAATATGCCTTGTTTTTTCTCAAGGAAGCATATAAGTTGTTTGAGTACTTCATGGAAGAAATTCTTCTCCCTCCCTCCCTTCCTCCCTCCCTCCCTTCCTCCCTCCCTCCCTTCCTCCCTCCCTCCCTCCCTCCCTCCCTCCCTCCCTCCCTCCCTCCACTTCTATTTTTTTAATAAGAGGATTTATTTTTATTTGTGTGTATGTGTGAGTGAGCATATGAGTGAGCATATGTGTGAGAAAGAATACACACACACACACACACACACACACACACACACACACACACACACATACACGCATCACATGTATATAAAGAAGTCAGAAGAGGGCCTTAGATTTCCTGGAACTGGAATTGGAGAAGGTTGTGAGCCACCATGTGGCTGCTAGGAATTGAACCCATGTCCTCTGCAAGAACAGCCATTGCTCTTAACTTTGGATCCATGTCTCAACTAATTCACTAACTCAAGGTCTTTGACACAGATTACCTTTCTTAGCTGCTTACTTTCAGAGTGCATTTGCTGAGTGCCCATTGCCTATTGGAGACAGTTTTCTCAAGTTGGAGAAGGGGCATTAAAATAAGGCTTTCCCCTCAAAACACCCAAAGTCTCTCGGAAAGGAGAAAACAGCAGTTAACAGCAGGACTTACGTCATTTCCAAGTGCAGGTGCTCATAAGGAAGCTCCTAGGACAATGTCACCAGGTACTGAGTGATGGTGGCTGGCTGGGCAAGCGGCCGGCTAGGATTTGAGGACACATTTTTAGTGGGATTTGAGCTGAGACTTGGGAGGTCAAGGCTGAGGTGGTGGTGTAAACTGCACCGTTAGGAGCCCTGTGGAGGTGAAACGGTGACTTCACAGGTTCCCGAAAAGGAAAGGATTGTGGTTGGGGTAAGATGGCGGTTGAGAAAAGGAGGAAGCAGATTGAAGAGGATAGTGGGGCAGGAGGGGGAGCTTTAATTTTATTCTGCAGGTTGTTACTTAAGGGATTTTTAAAAAACCATTTTAAGCAAGTTGCTTGATAGAAAGAGAAAACCACCTCGGATCATTTTAAATGGGCGATTTACCTCTTGAAGATAGGTTGCAATATATGGAACAGCTATGTATAAAAAAGATATAAAATTGTCCTTGGTTTTATAACAACAAATGAAAAAAAAACCATTCAAATTCACCAGCTGAACAAGGTATACGAGGAATTTTCTGTTGTTGGGTTCTTTTATTTTAAAAATGGAGAGATCAATGACTTACTGGGATATAAAAATACAAACTGAATGAGCAGGTGCACTTCTGTGAGTGCAAGGCCAGCTTGGTTTGCTTAGTGAGCACCAGGACAGCCCGGGTTAAATAGGGAGACCCTGCACGAGAAACATAATAAATAAGCAAAATCAAAAAGCTGAATGAGCATTGCCTCCCATGGAGAAAAAGGGATGCTGTCATAGAACCACGATTTTCCCGAAGACCATCTCCACCTGATGTCAACCAAAAGAGAACAATGGCCATTTAGTAAGAGGAAAAGAAAACACCATATGTGTGAGTTCATAAGTCATTTGTCCAATAGCAGAATTAACTGGAGATGGAAGGATAAAGGAACTGCATTTAGAACAGTCAGGATGTTGTGGAATCAAATTGTGGCTCTCTCACTGAGAACATATTCTTGGTCTGCCACCACATTCCAGAGTAGACGCCTCCTGTCTGCTGCTGGACACACCAACCATGTCTTGATCCAACATTGCCAACTGTACAGGGGCATCTGTGCCATTGATTGTGGCTCATCAAACTGGAGTCTCATCAGCCTCATTGACAAACCCCGCCACTCACCATAGGCTCTCATTAGTTTACTAGTGGTTTGTGCCTCTTTATTTTTACTCCTTACCACAGAAGCACCCTGTCTGTCACCTTCAAATTAATATGACCATTGTTAGCAGTCTCAATTTCTTCCTCGGGTTTCTCATCAGCTGTGGTAACCTGGAGTCTTCCTCAGCTGCTGCTTCACGAAGGAGGCATCAGGTCCTCCATGTTTGTTGTTTGTTTTGCTGAGTCTAAACATATTATTTAAGTAGAGAGAAACATTGTTTAAAGGAAATTCAAAATGGGTGAGGGAGATGGCTGTTGGTCAAATACTTGACATACAAGAATGAATTCACTCTCTAGCACTTGGCATAGCAATGCACGTGAACGTGAACTATTATTTAATATCATAACATTGAAAACACTATCATTATTGTTTTTATGTTTGATCTGGTTGAATAAAAATTCCAGATCTATGACCCCTCGTCCCTCCTTAGTTGTTGAAGGAGCCAGCTCATCCGAGAATTTTGCTGCTGTTCTCAAATGTTAACCCCAACCCAACCCCCAATTTTCCCATAAACTGATAATAGATGGGCAGACATGATCACTTTTAGTTCTGAGTTGGGGCGAGAAGTCTTTATCTGTTGCATTGCTCCAGGAGGTACAGATTCCTGGTTGCTCCCCAATTCTTGATGTTAAGATATATAAAAAGTTTCAGATGTTGTCAGACAGATCAAGTTATTCTGTCAAGGGAGTGGCAAGTGGTGATCACTCTGGCCATTGGAGGGTGGGGGTTGGTAAGAAGGAATATTTATATTTAGGAAACTGTACAGAGTGACCCCTGAACTGCAGAGGACTGTTTGTACATCCATTAACTGTGTATCTGTTCTTTCCCGAGTCTAGGCATGGAATCTAAAGGTAACTCAAAAACACTTGGATGGGTTCATGCAATAGATGACAGAGCCTTATTGGGAAGCATAGTGGGCATGGAGGAGGGCTCTGTTCCTCAAGCTTTGGAAAGGTCTAAGTCCTATCATTTGAGTTTCTCGGACTGTAGTAAACAGATACTTGTTGTGAACTTTTGATTTGAACTTTCCACCATTTTCTTTCTCTGGGCTTTTCTACTGTGGCTTTGGAATTAAGCTTGATTCTAAAAATAAACAGGTTAATTTTCATGTTCTCTGTCCCCCCAAGTTAAAGAAAAACAATAAAAGAATCAGCATGCAAATCTCAAAACAAATCCAAGTCAATTAATAGATTTTTCTTTTTAAAATTATGTGTGTGTGTGTGTGTGTGTGTGTGTGTGTGTGTGTGTGTGTGTGTGTGTGTTGTATATGTCTTTCCACGCGTGGCTGTACTTGTCTTTCTATATGTGTGAACATGTTTTTCTGTGTGTATGTACATCCTGTTTCTTCCATCTTGCTGTAGGAGGACTGGTGCTGTAGATACATACTGCCATCCCTGGCTTTTATGGGGATTATGGGGATCTCAGCTCAGGTCTTCATGGTTGGTCAGCAAGTGCTTTAACAAGATATGCCAATAAACCATCTCTCCAGCCTTGATTCTTTCTCTTTTTCCAAAAAGAAAGTTGCTTAAAGAAACCATTTTTAAATGTAAGATACATTGTTTTGAAGATAGTAGAAGAAGAAAGTTTTATAAGCTTATGGACTTTATTTCATGTTAAGTTTTTGCATTTTTGGAAACAAAGTGAGTGTAGAACTACATTACTGATACACTTCCTGCTTAGCTTGTCGAATGGAGAATGGGTGTGTGCTGCCACAGTAACTTGCCTTTAACCACAAATGAAGAACTAAGTTTTATTTCCTAGACAAAATCTAAAAGCCAACACTATTCACCTTTTTTTTCTGTTGGTATGCATCATCTTGGGAATGGCCCAGGACACTTTCCTACCAAGAAAGAAGACCTCTCAAGGGAGTATGACAGTTGGTGGATTACTCACTGTATTAGATCAATGACATTTTTGTTCTTTAAATCTTCCCCAGGAAAAAAATGCACAGTGTAAAAACCACAGCCTCAGCTGTCAGTGGAAATGAGTTAATGGCACCTTGCTGTTGCATGGGGGCCAGTTCTTGGAAAGAGGAGAGCCATGAACTCAGTTTCCAAACCAATGGCTGCCGGCATGCTGTGGCAAAAGCCAGATGATCCAATGGCTCATCTCACTTTAAAATGGGTTTTAAAATGTTAAGTTATATAAATATAAGTCATATAAACTAAAAAAGGCCCAAGATATAAAAACAACTTATATTTTCCAGAAATACTTGTAAATATTGTTCTAAGTTAAAATGGTAATAATTTGGGGTCTTAAAGCAGCAATGTAGAATTTCTAAAGCCTATATTTTATAGTTATATTATCATAATAGTTAAGACAAATTATAAAAAAGAATCAATTTTTACAAACATCAATTAAGTAAATTATGTTTTAAAATCATATGAGTTTTCTTTGGCTATTTTTTCCCCCACTGGAGAAGTATAATTTCTAAATATCCTGGATAATTGAGGTCTAGGGGGATGGCTCAGTCAGGCAAGTCAGTGCTTGTCCAATAAGCATGACAACATGATTTCAGTATCAGTGTAAACAAATTAAAACAAAGGGTTGGGCATGATGGTGTCTGCCTGGGATCCCATAAATGGAGAGTTGAAGAGAGCAGATCTCTTGAATTTGTTGGTCAGTTCTAGCCATGGTGGTGAACTCCAGGTGTGTAGTGAGAGACTCAATAAAAAAAAAAAAAAAAGTAGTGGGAAGAGATTGAACAAGGTAGCCAGTGTCAACATATGGCCTCTGTGAACAAACATGCACCTGTACTCTTCCATATATACCAACACACACACCCGTATACATAAAATTATTAAAAAATTTACATCTTTGGATAACAGATTTATTAAAGAACCATTCAAAGAATTTAGGGATGTATTTCAAATGCATTTTAAATTATAAGCTGTCTCTCTAAATATCTTCTCTGAGAATATTTCAATGAGAAATTCTAAAGTTAATAATTTTAAATTTGTCATGTAACAAAAAATTTTATTCAGAGTCCCACAGTTGTTACAGAAGTACCAAATTTGAAGAAAAATCAATCTATACAATCTATTATGTGGATTTATTAGTGCAATGGCTGAAGCCACTCTCCAAATAGCATACCACAGAAGTTTTAGGCAGACAGTGGATCATATTTTAAAACAATTTTTCCTATTACTCATAAACAGTTTTCTGAACAATAAGTCCATATGCCATTTAACGGTTCCACTTTCTATGATATATTATACATAGGTTCCTACTAACATCATTTCCCTTCATTTCTCTAAAATTCATGTTCCTTCTCACTGAGGTGAACACATTCAGTGCGTGACTTTTAAGCCCTTTCCCAGTTCTGATGGCTTTCTCTGGCTTCAGGCATGCCGGCCTGTGAGAGACGGTCACATTCACTTTCTCCTTCTCTGTGGTTTGAAATTCTTAGGAGCCATTGACTCTATCTTCTAGAACCCATGGAGGTGTAGACATCCTCTTTCTCAGGTGGATTAGAAGCAGCTCAGAGTTCCCATCATTCTGGAAGATGTGATCACTGTCCCTTCAACCTCCTGGGCAATGTTGGTGGGAGTAAAAAACTCCCACCACTATGGTCTGTGTAGGATCTCCCACAGTCAATTTGCCAACCACTGTTGGCCTGGAGGCTACCTGGGATAATTCCGTATGTTTTTTATTCCTAATTTTAACACAAATGTCCCATGAAGTTCAAGGGACCACTGAGCCCCAGGCTTTCATTTCCGTATTGACTCTGAGTTTCCTCTTCGCTGACTGCTTCTCACATCTTTCTAAACCTTTCCACTGTGGCCTTTGAACTCACATCAGTCACTTTATTGCTTTAGCATTTTTCTTCAATTCTCTGTTTTGGCTACCTGACCCTCCCCTGTGTTGCTGGATCCCTCGTAGCTCTCTTTAATATGGCTGTTGTCTTGTACATCTGGGCATGGAAATGGAGGAAGTTTAAGTGTCTTGATTTTTTTCCCCTCAGGGCATACGACATTCCCATAGCTTTGTCCTAAAAGTCCATAGCTTCTTTCCATTTTGAAGATTAGAGTATTGCACCGTATCTCCCCCAAGTCACCTGCGGTTCTTCCCTGTGGATGCTGCAGTGGTCCATTATTCCTAGGAGGTGTTTACCTATGGACTTCTGCCACTCTTTCCATGTTGTCAGTATGCATACCCACAGGGCTCCAGGCATGCTAGTCTCCTAACGCCAAGATCTCCTAGTCATCTCTAACTTGTCCTTTATCTTTTTAAAAGCCAGTTCTCTCAGGAAGATCCTGGAACTTGTTGATAGCCAGCATTGTTCTCATCCTGGAATTCTTTCAAATTCATGAATATACTCTACAACTTTCCAGCTTGCTCCCTAGAGAACTCACCCCAACAGTCATTCAACACCCACAGAGTAGACAATCCACCATTATTACTTTCATTTTACCATCTCTAACTCTACTTATATCTTTATTGCCCTTAATATCTAGCAGAATTCTATGGTTTATCATTTGCCCCTCCTTTCCTGTCTATATTGACTAGGTGAAACTTCACTTAGGATTAAATTCACTTCTCTGCTGCTGAGCTTGAGCTCCGTATCTGATTCTGATGACAATTTAAATTACAAGGCAAGCATTTTAAACACAGTGCAAATTATCAAGATCTGGCAGGTATCAATGATAATGAGGTTGGTCACCATGACTACCATCATCACCATCATCAGTAACATCCTAGGTCATTGTAGGACTGGTAGGTAGGCTTCTAATTGTTTTATTAACATTATTGATAGCTTTATTCTTCACCATAGCTAAATGCAGTCAGCTGATATCTCTTCTGCTTTTAAACTGAGGTTCTCTGTAGCTATTCCCTTTGCTGCCCCCTGGTGTGGTTGCTAGGGAGTTGGTCTTATGTGGTTCTTCACAGGCTAACTATATGCTAAGGAATGTCATGCCAATCTCATAACTAGCTGCTCAGGTATCCCACTGAGTTCTCACCTTACTGATCTGAGTGGTCAGCCCTTCCAGTCCCTGTATCTGTCCCCCCTCCTGGCTGCTGTAAGTGTATTTCTTCCGATTTTTGCTCCACCAACCAACCTGGTTTTGTCTGCTCTGAGATCCACTCCAGGCATACGCAGCCTATCTCTGAAGTAATTCCAAAGCAAAGAAACTACGAATTCACTCTGCTTCTCTTTTGTTTTCTTTCTCCAATATTTGCTCTGTGTGAACTCTCACTGCTCATTTACAAAATGGTAAAGAAACCATTTCCTGTAGTTGTCACAGGATACGTTTGCTAAGATAACTGATATGTATAGTAAGAGCCATCAACTAAATTTCCAGTATTGTTATGCTTTCTTGTTAGAGAAAAAGTGATGTACTCACCATTGTATAGAAAGACAATTGGCTGAAAGCGGCCATATGCACATGCTATTCAGCTGTCTGTTGCTATGACAAAATATCTAAGAAAATCAACTTTTCACAGAAGGAAGATCTATTTTGGCTATGTGAAAGTAGTCTGTGTATCCACTTGTCTTTTTGTACTTACGTCTTTTATTAAGGGTAGCGCTTTGCGAATTTTCCTTGGGCACACCTAGTTTTCTGTGTTGAAGCAGTGATAATTAAAGGTTCATTGAAGGCAGTATGATGCCTCACTGATGAGTAACAAGTGGTACTCATGGTGCCAATGTGCTAGACGGAAGGATGATTCATTGTTCTCAGTGCGAAGTAGAGTGGTATGAGATTTTACCATGCTACTCGGGGTGGCACATCATTTAAAACTTTAAAGTTTTAATTTCCTGCTAAGTATTAGACTATGGTTGATTATGGATAACAAAGTGAAAAGAGAAGGCTACTATATCAGAAAAAAATGCTATATAAGCCCTGAACCCTCATTAGATGTATGTGATTCTCTTTGCCACACTTCAAATTAAGCTTTAGAAATAGCATAAAGGTCATGTTTAAAATGAATTTGCTGTAAACAAAATAATATTGACATAGCCTTTTAAAATCATCATTGCCTCTAGCATAGCTTCCAGAAAATTGAGATCTTTTGGAAATAATGACTGGAAAAGGGATAAAAGGTACTTTAGGTAGAGGTGTGGTCTCATTCAGTTGGACCAGATTGTTAGTTAGGTCATCTGTGTTATGTCCACATGCACAGGTAACAAATTTGAGATATCTGTATTGACCACTTACTTCATAACAGCTTCTTCTAGGTAAGAGAAAGTCTAGATGAGCTAAGATGTCTTAGAAGTAGCTGGTCTAGTTGAGAGAACTGAATTCACTAAAGCCGGAAGAGGACTCAATGAAGCCAGAGTCTAGGCTGAGCGCTTATTGATTCACAATGGGCAGGAATCCCCAAAAGGACAGGACTACTGATGGGAAGGGCCAGAGTCATATCAATAGTCCCCACAGCTTCCTTTCAGGCTCTGTGCCCGTGTGTAGCCCACTTGGTATCTTCTCAGCTTCATCTCCTGAAAGCCTTATTTGAATGCACAAATCATTCACAATACATTTATACATCAAGCGCTTGGATAGATTTAGAGATTAAAAGGATGGAGAATAAAATAAAATTTCTGATGCCCAAATATCTTCAGGTTGGTGGCTAAAATAAACATAGAAACAAAATGATCAGGTAATATGGTGAGGACTATGTTGGAGTTGTAGAAAATGTCCTGCAGAGGCAGAGTGCACAAGAACTGTTTCCATTTAGAGGAAGTCAATAAATGCTTCCCGAAACAGGTGATGTTGAAACTGGGCCCTAAATAGTAGAAGTCCTGAGGTGTCAGAGCAGTGATACTCAACCTGTGGGTCTTGGATCTGATATCCTGCAATCAGATATTTACATTATGACTCATGATAGTAGCAAAATTACAGCTACAAGAATAGTTTTATGTTGGGGGGGTCGTCACCATAGCATGAAGAGTTCCAGCATTAGGGAGGGTAAGAACCGCTGTGACAGAATGTTCAGGCCCAGCTGGGTTCTGGAGTCCATGTGGTGCTGTTGCAATCTGAGTGTGGGTCAGAGAACACGGAGAGGAGGTAGGCAGCAGCCTGGAGATAGTCTCTTCAAACATTCAAGGATCTGTAGTAAGAGATAGGCTGCCATTGGAGGAGAGGCTTGTCCTAAGCATCTTACCTTTGGGAAAAAGACTTTCTGGACAGTGATATTGAGACAAGCAGCTGCTGAGGAAGCAGCCAGTGTCTAAGAATGACAAACCAGTTTCCACAGATGGTAGGGCCACAAGTATTAGATCAGGAGAAAAAAGGGACAGATCTAAGCTAATGAGTCAACGTAAGTTTTCTTTTGGAAAATATCTTACGTTCAATTAAAGCCACCAGGAAAGAGAACACAGAGGAGGTGTGGGGTTCAGGAGTGTGTTTGAGGAGACCATAGGATAACTACTTTGAAATCTTCCTTGACCCTGGCCTTGTTTAGTGGATTCTCTATGGTGTTATAGTCAGGAGCTGGCTGGAAAACGTTTTTTATTTGTTTGTTTGTGGATTATTTTTCATATTATTTTATGCATATAGATGTTAAATCTGCATGTATGTCTGTGCATCACATGCTTGTGGCATCCTAGAGGCTGTAAGAGGGCATTGGATGCCTGAAATAGGAGTTTTAAACTGCTGTAAGTTGTGTGGGTGCTGGGAATTGAATCTGGATCTTCTGGAAGAGCAGTTAATGCTCTTAAATGCTGAGTCACCTTTCCAGCCCCAAACCGAGTTTTATCCAGTTCCAGTTGGCAGATGTGGTCAGGCAAGCTGTGCTATGAGATTATGAGAAGTTGAGGTGACTCTCAAGAACATATGGGGTGCTGATATGAAATATTTCAGCTCCAGGTGTGATTGTAGGCACTCCTTAGGAAGCCACTCTCTAACTCAGGTCTGTCCAAATGCCTGTTTCAAGGGAATTACAACATCTACTTACTTCTTCCAAGTCTCCTGCAAACATCTTGGAAACAGCCAACTCTTGGAAAAGAGAGTTTTGGGGAAATGTAGTCTCTGGTTTGACTGTGCCATAGGGAAGAAACTCTTATACACTTCTGGTAGGAATATAAATTAGTGCAGTATAAATATTGACGGTATGGACCCTTCAAAAATTAAAGCTAGAACACCATATGATTCAGCAACACTATTCCTGGGAATCTACCCAAAGGGACCAAAGGCAGTATACTATCAAGATATATGCACAGATACAGTATCAACTCAGGCATCTGTCAACAGATGAATGGATAAGGAAAATCTAGAATGTGGAACAATGAAGCTTTATGCAGCCATAAAGAAGAATAAGATGTCATTTTCAGGGTAATGGATGAAGTGGGAGATCATCATGTTAAGTAAAACAAGCCATAAAGAGATAGACAAATATCTATATGTGAAACAGGGAATATCTACTATGTGTATATGTATGTATGTGTCTGTCGGTCTGTCTGTCTGTCGTCTATTATCTATCTATTGCATGTATATTTCATGAAAGTAGAGAAGGAATACTTGGGAAGTGTTGGAGGCTAGCAGGAGGATGTATGGGGTCCTGGAAAGGGTAATGGTGGTTAAGTTTGGTGGGGTCCTGGAAAGGGTAATGGTGGTTAAGTTTGATCAAAGTACATGATACACCTGAGTACAAATCTTACTACGAAGCCTATCATTTTATGCAATAATTACGCTTTAGTGAAGTTAAAAATGAAACAAAAGCATGATTATTCATGGCGCAGGCGGTTAAGTCTCTGTTTCTGGAAGAAACATTCAAGTTATAAAATGTCCAACATTTCTTGGGCGGGAAGGAAAGCAGAGAGAGAAAGAGAGGGAGAGGGAGGGAGAGAAAGTGATTGAGTGAGGGAGGGAGGGAGAAAGAGAGAGAAAATGAATGAATATAATTATCTCTTAGACCATGACTAAAATTTCTGACTTGGATTCTCTGAGCAAAGATCTTAGGGTTAAATTGTGTGTGTGTGTGTATGTGTGTGTGTGTGTGTGTGTGTGTGTGTGTGTGTGTGTGTGTGTGTATCTTTAGTTTATCTAAAATTGATTAGTAATATCCTCCTGGAGTCAAATACATCTTCCTGCTAGTTCCTTTTCATTTCCTAAATGACCCTCCTCTACTCTCATGTCGTATACATGCAACACACACACACAGACACACAGACATAATGACAGATATATGGATGATGATGATGATGATGATAGATAGATAGATAGATATATAGATAGATAGATAGATACGTATGTATATACATACATACATACATATGTACATACGTAGCCCAGGTTCTACATATAGGAGAAAAGGTGATATTTGACTACCTCATTATGGCTTGTTTTACATAAAACGATGATCTCTACTTTATCCATTACCATGCAAATAACATAATTTTGTTCTTCTTTATGCTGCATAGAAGAGAAGGGATGGATCAAGTGGTTCTGGAGAAAGACCATTCCTGGAGATGGGAATTTAGAAGCTATCAGTATCTGGAGTAGTAAGTCTGAGAATAGAGCACGGGCAGCATATCTTACTCAACTGTGAGTGGTGATGTGATATTAAAAGAGTTAAAAATTAACATTTAAAATACATTAGTGCAGATCACATAAAGGATAATCAGTATTCTATGGAAAATAAATAAAATTGGAGTATACAATGAGAGCTAGATGGATGGTAATTATAAATTAGTACACAAATATCTGACAAGTGTCTAGTACAGTAAACTTGCTTGCAAGAGTGATCTTCAAAATTTGACTTTTGCTCATGAGTAAAAAAATTTAAACTTATTAGCACAGCTAGAAATAACCGTTATTCTAGTTTTTGTGTGGCTCTGATAATGCTGTGAATGTTTATACATTGCCTTACACAATTTAAAAATAAACAACTCAGTTTTACATATGCATTTAAAGGATAATGATGCTATTATTAAGGTAATATTTTCATAAAACTTTGATTTAGCAAAGTTAATAGAGAGGATTTGGAATTCTCCCAACACAAGGAAATGATAAATGTTTGGAATTATATATGCATATACATTCATACACAAATTAATTCCTATCTGATTGTCAAAATTTTATACATATATTAGGCATCATACTGTACTCCCTAAATTTGTACCATTATTATGCACCAATTATAAGTTAAATCTATTTAAAAGTAAAATATTTAAAATTTAAATGTATATGTATGTTTTTTTTTTTCCTGCACGTATGTCTGTGCACCATGTGTGTGCTTGATGCCTGTAGAGGCCACAGATGATGTCAGAGCCCAAGACACTGGAGTTACAGATGTTTGTGAGCCACCATGTGGGTGTTGGAAAACTGGGTCTCCTGGAAGGGCAATCAGTGGCTCTTCACTGCTCAGCCATCTCTTCAGCCTTGCAAAAATATGTTTTTAAAGATAAGATGCATCCCTATTTTTTACAAATAGAAACCTTGGGCTTAGGGTGTATTTCAGTGGTAGAATATTTGCACATCATGCAAAAAGCTATATGACAAACTTTCAAAGCTCAGACAATGTGTAGTATTTACACATTAATGTTGAAAATGACCCTGGTGTGGTATATGTGTTTACACCTTAAACAATCGATTTTTGTAATCGATTTTTGCTTCCAAGTGTTGGAAAAGCTATTATAAACAAGTTTTCAGGTTTGTGGTATAAAGTGTGTATGTGTGTGTTTGTGTATACGTGTGTGTGTGTGTGTATGTGCACATATGCTCTCAACACATTGAGGTAAACAGTTGAGAGTTGCCACTGCTGGATTCTATTGGCAGAATGTATGTAGTTTTGTCAGAGACTACCAGCTTATCTTCTCATGAAGCTTCACCAGGCTGACAGCTCTTTCCTCTGTCTCCTGGTTGGTTCTTGGTGCTGTGTTCTAGATTCTGTTACTCTAATAGGCGAGTGGTAGATTCTTGATGCTCCCTTTTCATTTCCATATGTACATATGATATGGATCTCAATAGGACTTGATTAGTTATATTTTTCAAACTTCAAATGAGAAGAAAAGTCTGTTCTTAGGAGTAAAAAAAAAAACAGAGTATGAAGTTAGGAAAGGATGTCTTGATATTCTGCTTTCTTCTAAGGAATGCCACCCTCGAGTAGAGGAGATTGACATCTCACCAAAACAAGCACGTCCGAGAGCCAGAGATATAACCTCTGCCAACTCTTCATGCTTATTTCTAGCTGTTTCTGAGGTCCTTTCTCTATTACCTGTGCTACCTGTGTCTTTCCAAGAAACTCTTCTCTTGGAAACAGCATTGCTGAAGTTTTCATTTTAACAGGTGCAATGTGCCAGTGAACTATTACCAACTCTGGAACATAAAGGGTATGATGAAAATTGAAAAAAAATTCAGAAATAATTAAGACAGTACCACAAAATTTAGTGGATTTCTGGTGCTTCTGTAACTTGTTTAAATCTTTCAGTACCCTCCCTTCCTGTACTAACTGCCTCTAATGGACTATAGTCATTCACCTTTTTCAGGCTGAAGGATTTTTTTCTGTTGGGTTTGTGGAAAAATTCAAGTTCTGGAAATGAGAGACTCCATGTCTTGACAGCATCACCAAGAGAATGGTGGAGAGAGTGGAGGGAGTGGGTAGGATCCTTTGGATGCATTCAACATCTTCACCCATAGGTCTAAGTCCCTGTGCCCACCGCCACTCCAGCTTGCTAACCACCCTACATTGATTTCCTTTTCCCTGAATCACATCTTCTTTCCTCTGTGGCTAATCCCCAGAATTGCCACCCACATGAGTCTCGACTCCAGCTCTGGTTCTGGAGTAACCCAATCTAACTTTGTTTTTCACTCCGAGTTGGACATGAACAAGCAAATTAAAAGCAATGAGATATGCAAATAAGATTTGTCAATCAGGTTACAAATAAAAAGAAAATTAAAATAATTATCACATTGTGCTTATTGTAGGCCAAGCATTGTTTCAAGTCACACACACACACACACACACACACACACACACACACACACACACACACACACAAAGTTGATGCCATTACTGTCAGGTACATCCAGAGAAATGTTCTCAGGTCCACACAACTGGTATAAGTTCAAGCCAGGATTCAAGTGCAGTCTATTTCCCACATTGGCGCTTCTTATCACAATAACTAGAATGAAAAAATAGTTTTAGAAGAATGATGCCATGATATCATGCAAGTATTACATGCACTTCAATTGTCCATACACATGCATATACTTGGGTAGAGTCCATACAGCTAATAAAACTTGGTGTTGCAGTAACCTCAAGGGTAAGAAACTCACCATGTAAATAGAAGTGGTTGGAACATGAATCATTTTATTAAGCATCTATTTAGATTAGTATTAGTTAACTGTTGGCTCAATAAAGTGTTTGGGTTTAACATCTACCAGTGAAAGATCCCCAGTTCTGGCTTCAGGAATTGATAGAAATTGTGGCCTCTAGGAAGACAAGGGGCAAATATGGTTTGATATTAAATCAGCATGTGCCATTTTGCAATGGATATCACAGCTTTTATAGTGCCATATCTGAGCTTGTAGTCCTGGCTACGAAACCTCATGTGTGAGAATTAGTTACTTTTCTTGTTGGTGGAGAAAAATGTTTTGCAGTAGCCACTTAAAGGATGAAGGATTTCTTTGGCTTGGGGTTTGAGGAAGTACATCTTATAGCATGGAAGACCTAGTGGCCTCAAATATGAGGTGAAGTCCAAGCTCAGAGATAGGGAAGCTCTGGTGCTCAGCTATCTTCCACCTGATTTTTACTTTTTGTTCAATCTGGCCTCATGATATATGGGGTGGTATGGCCTGTATTCATAGTGGGTCTTCCCTCAACAGCTAAGCATCTCTGAAAATATCATCATATATACTCCCAGGGGTGTATCTCCTAGGTAATTCCAAATCCAGTCAAATAGTGGATGAAGGTTAACTGTCACAGCTGCCAGTGCTCAGGCCCTGGAATTAACCCAGTCATTAGATGTTCTGTGCAAAGCATCAGAATAGCATTTTGGTTTAGATAGAAGTTTTTGCCACCGTGCATACTGTCTGGTACACCATTATCCAGTGAGGGGACAAGCATATGAGAATGCCTTGAACTTCGTTCTTTTATGAAAAAGCTTATGTTGAATTTATTTTGAGATTTACATTCACTTGGATTCATTTCTGTATGTTTGAAAAATTTCTTGGCTTCTGTCATACTTTTAGAGGTTGCATGGGTTACCTCAGGAAAAGGAAGTTATAGAAATAACAAAGCTCCATGCCCAGAATTCTGCAGGTTATCCAAACAAGAGGAAGGCAGTCTGTGACAGAGCATCTTCTTCTCAAAAACCTCTGCTTCCAGCTCAGGCTGGATTCTGTGAGCACATGGGCATGTATCACTGGCAGTGAGAAACTGAAGAATGACGTCAATGCCTGAAGGGGAAGAAGAGTAAGTTCTTTTTTCTCAGGTTGGCCCACCGGAAGAAGATGGGAAGTCAGATCAAAGCTGGCTTGACACCTCTGTCCTGGGAAATCCTATCAAGTGACTACAGAGAAAACCTAAGCTGGCCAAATTTCTGCTCATTGTCAAAAGACAGGAGGCACATTGGGGGAAGTCCCTGACCACAGCCCAATAGCACAGAAGATTGACAGGCTTCCTGAAAAAAAAAAAAAAAAAAAAAAAGAAAGGCTAGAGAAAAACTTCAAACTCCACCTGGGATGACAAGAAATCTTACCTACTCTCAAGCTCTATCACTTTCCTGACAGAAGTATAGGCAATCCTGTGCTACATCACGGGATTGATTTTATTTTGTTGTTTTAAATGAAGACCCCTATTCCTGTGGCAGAATGCAAGGCATTTGTCACCATTTAATATGCTCCCTAAAAATTCTAATTAGAAGATAATACCTCCAATTTTCAAATAAGAAAAGTCATAGAACATCCAGTGAGGGATGCCACATCTTAATTAGAGTAATTGATATGATATTATCTTGAGAGTTTCTTGAAGTGATACATCTTTGCTCTATTCTCAAGACGACAGCATCAAGGTGAGCTGAGGAATATTTAAGATATCTACTGCTGTACCTGTTGCCCTTAAAAAGAAAAAGAATGGAAACAACCTTTAAAATTTCACTTTCTGTGAAATTATTCTTAAATAATCAACTAAGAGAATAAACCAGAAAATACACACACACAAACACACACACACACACACACACACACACACACACACACACACACACACACACACACACACACACACACAGGGATGTTAAAACAAACAAGCCAAAACTAGAAGTTTTGATGGGAGCTGGAGCTGGAGAGATGACTCAGGGATTAAGAGCACTTGTTCATGAAGAGAACATGGGTTTGGGTCCTGGTGCACACATGGCAACTAACAACTGTCCATAACACCAGTTCCAGAGGATCTGATGCCCTCTCTTGGCCTCTGCAGGCACCAAGCATACAACTGTTGCTTATACATACATGCAGGCAAAACATCCCTACACATAAAAATAAATAAATCTTAAAAACAGTAAGCTTAGCTTAAGCTACATGTAGAGACACCATCTCAATAAAAGGGTTGATGGACATAAAATGATCAGTGTGATCTATAGGCTTCTTGAACTCAAAGAGTCTTAAGAAGGAAATTTTCAAATGGAAATATATGTACAAACATCAAAAACTTCGTGACTATAAAGCAATTGGGTTTTAGAATAATGTAAATCTTAATAGGCAGTGATAGCATGTACATATGAGTACACATATAGACATATTCATGTTGATAGAGGGTTTCACATTTTCTAAGTCAGCCTCAAACTCAAAATATAGCTGAGGATTATCTTGAATTACTACTCTGATTTTAGAATTATAGCCATGTTCCATCACACAAAATTTATAATGGACTAAGGGATTGAACTCAGGGTGTTAGGCATGCTAAGGAGGCACTCTATTAACAGTAAGGATTCTGGGAAAAAAAACCCATAAGAAATCATGCTATTACTATTTACCTAAAAAGAAGAATACACATAAATATACATACATAGCTTAAATGAAAATTTCTCATCTGGACTGGCAATTTCTGTCCAAGATCACCCAACAAAACCCAAATACTAGACATGCAAAGCCCTTTTTTGAGTTTTTGGTCAGGGTTGTCCAAAATACTCCCCAAACATTACAGAGTATTGTTATTGCCCTTGGTAGTCTCCCAGAGGTCTCTATCTATTGCTAAAAACACAATGGACTTCAGAAACAGAACCTAGAATTCCCTGATCTGGAACTGAACTGAATGCTTCTGATACCATGAAAAATTCCAAAGGAGAAAAGCAACAAACAATCCTACCCAACTAGGATGCCCTTGAACTACAACAATGACCAGCATCATGTAATAATGCAGTAATGGTACACACACTTTGGTGGTAACCAATACCTCCCTAATTGGATAAGACCTACCAGGTACTGAAAGCCTAGCCAACCAATCAAAGCTAGTAAAATCATCATTCTTGGAGGAGAACCTTCTACTTTACTAAGCTAGCACAGTCTGTAATTACGCCCTATATATTTGTTCTTAAACTTAGAGGAAAGTGTGACCTTAACACTTCATTAGAAAACTCCATGAAACAGATGGAGACCATTGTAGAAGGCCACAGCCAATCAAAATGCAGAGTTGTAGACCCCAATACCAGTGAGTTTAGCTATACAACAACTCTTACACCAAAGGCCCAGGAAACATTGAGGAACAGCTTGGTGGTGGGAGTAATGTAAGAGCCAGAGTTTGTTGTGACATTGTATCTCCCAGTAATATCAGAAGTTACACCCTTAAAGTCTGCTTTAAGACCACTGACATGACTCCTTAAATGTGAGGTGATCCACAGACAAGCCAAAGTGAATGGAGGAAAGACCATGAGGTCTAAACACCGCACAAAGTTGCCGAGAGTAGAGAAATAGTCTTCCTCAAGGAAAAGCATACCTGTGTTATTCAATACTAAGATGGTCATCCCTGAAAACTTAACATACAAGTAACATTATAAAGACCAAGAAGGTTGTATTCGGTAATATATATGTATACACACACACTCACACACACAGACACACACTAATATATATTTTTTTAATGAAAAAAAAGACCATGCATTTGGTAGGGCAAGGAAGGTTTAGAGGGAGGACAGGGAAGGGAAAAATAATTATAATCTCCCAAAATAAAAGAAGTAATGAGAAAGATACTTTGCAAAGAATTTTGTCATTTTTGAAAGTCTTCTTTAGTTAATTGTCCAACATTTTTGGCAACTAAACATCTTGTTTCCTTTTGGAGAATCGTATCACGTCCAATAGGTACAATTAGGTCTTATCTCTAGGAGATCTGCCACCAGATAGTTTTCTGATGGTCAACTGATCCATGAACAGCCAGTTAGATACATTTTTCTGGACCACAAAGATGAAAACAGGCATTAGACATTATTCACTTGCTCCTGTATGGTGCCTGTGGGAGGGTTCACATTCCCAGGCATGAGCTCCGAGAGTGGCCTGGGATAGATGGTCTATTTGAATTTGGTTCTTTAGCTATTCATTTGTGGGTTCTTCCAAGTTCCTCAGAAGTATTGTCTAATTGATAAAATTAATCGCAGTGGTTTTAAATACACCAACAAAGGACCAACTCATCAAGTTTTTAGGATTAAAGACAGGGTCACTGGCTTGGTTGAAATGGGATGGCTAAGAGTATCAGTTCAGGTAGAGTCACACTAGCCCTTTCTCTTGTTAGTTCAGTGATTTTTGGTAAAAGTTTATCTTCTACAGTTGTCAGAATTAAACAAGATAGGCCCATTTATATACTTCATTGGTAGCTGTTACATGATATTAGGCATAATCTTTGTACTGGCAGAAACCCTTGGCATGCAAATAATTATTCCCAAGCTCTGTTTTGCTGGAGTAAAATAAATGTTTATTCAGACTTTCTTAGACTTTGTGGTCTTTTCAATAACGTTATAAACCCTATTTTGACTAATAATTACCTGAGCAAACTTGGAAAATCAAATCATATATGCTCTGCAAATTAAATATAACAACAGGCTAGGAGAGGGGCGCGAATTTGCTACGGGTTATTTATAGTTTAAGGGTGTCCCTTTGGGGTACAAAGTGTCAGCCTAACTCATGGGAGCAGTGGAGACTAAGGTTGGTCAACCAGGCAGTCAGCTGTGTCTATGTGATCAATCACAATAAAAGCTGGCCAAGGGCAAGCTTCTTTATTCATGTGATAGAAGCATAGCGCTCCTTGCTATTTTGGGAAGATAGAGCCTTTAGGGAGGGGCTGTGTATGAGGCCCTTAGGCGGCTGTGGTCCTCCAAACATTTCAAAGGGAAATGGGACCTCATCCTGCTATTTTGGGAAGATAGAACCTTTCAATCCACTTGTAGCTGAACTGAAGTGAAACATTGTTGTAAATTCTGATTTTTCTCCTACAGATGTCAGATATTGCTAAGGTGTTTTCCTAATCATAAGAAAATGTGTACCTGATTTACACAATGGAGTACTACTCAGTGGTTAAATGACATCCTGAAATTTGCAGGCAAATGGATAGATCTGGGGAGTATCATCCCGAGTGAGGTAACACAGACTCAGAAAGATAGACATGGTATGTACTCATTCATAAGTGGATTTTAGATGTAAAGCAAAGGACAACCAGGCTACAACCCCCTGCCCCCAGGTAACAGGAGGAACTCAAGAGAGACATCCATGAATCCCCCTGGGAAGGAGAAATAGAGAAGATCTCCTGAGTAAATTGGGATCATACAGAGGGTCAGCAAGGGGAGGTGGGAAGAGAACATGAAAAAAATGGGATGGTTGAGTGGGGGGGAGCAACAGAGAGAGAGAGAACAAAGAATTAGACATCTTGTTAGAGCTACTGTTGGGCTAGAGAGAAACCTGGGCTAGGTAACACCCAAGAATCTACAAGATGACCCTGGCCAGGACTTGAAGCAATAGTAGAGAGGGTACCTGAACAGGCCTTCCCCAAGATCAAATGAATGATCACCCCAATTGTCATTATAGAACCTTCATCCAGCAACTGATGGAGGCAGATGCAGAGATCCACAGCTAAGCCCTGGGTTGAGCTCCTGATATTATATTAACAGAGGGATCAGGATCATAAGGAGGAGACCTGTGGGGTTTAATAAAGTTTCAGAAGTTTTGGAGATATCAGAGGGAATCTACCCACAGTCTATGTGGGGGGTTAGTAAAAGCTCCAGAAGTCCCAGAGCTCTAACCACAGTCAATCTAGGAAAATCAGAGTGGTGGTGATTCAAACCTTTAATCCCAGCACAGGGAGTATCCTGGGAGTGGTGACCTACACCCTTAATCCCAACTGAGTCAAGGTCACTTCAGATTATAGAAGAAATTCCAGGCTCCCAAGTAGGCAGTGGTGGAGCCATGCCTTAATTTATGAAAGGGTACTTAAGTCGGGATTCAAACACAGAGGGAAGCAATTCCTAGGGAATTGAGGCTGAGGAAGCTGGAAGACAGCTGGGTAAGATTTGACTGTGGTGTTTATTCCCTCTAGTATCTCCAACTTCTTCAGAGATCTATCCCTGGGTCTCATTTTTTCGTGCGACAGAGACCCACAGAGATGGCTGACCTGAGCTATTGGAAGCTCACAGACTCTGAAATGACAGCCTAGGAACCTTCATGGAAAGGAACTAAACCCTCTGAATGTAGATGATAGTCGAACAGCATGGGCAGTTTGTGGAGCCTCTTGCAGTGGGACCAGAGTTTATTCCTGGTCATGAACTGACATCTTGGAGCCCATTCCCTAGAGAGGAACACCTTACTCGGCCTTGATACTGGGGGAGGGACTTGGACCTACCTCAACTGGATGTGCCAGACCATGACCCACCTTGAGGTTCCTTGCGCTCCCTGGGGAATGGATGGGGGGGGGGGAGTGGGGAGGCTGAGGGAGGATGAGGGGAGGGGTGGGAGGGAGAGCAGTGGTGGGTATGGGAAAAAAATTGTACTGACTCATTTTTTGCTTACTTTTTATTCTATACACAGATAAATATTGTTCTGTTATTTGAAAAAATAAAAATAAAAGAAAATGTGTACCTGACTTTCTTAAAATAGTCTATGGGTGACAATCCAGTATGAATCAAATGAACTTCACATTTTATCAATGTCTTCCCATTTACCAAGGATGAAGTAACAAAGTAACAAAAAGGGAAAGCCTCCACATGATATACAACAAACTGTATAAAAAGGAAAAATGTAAAATAAAACAGACTTATGCATTCAAGGTTTCATTTTGTCCAGAGAGAAGTGTGCCTTCACCCCAGAGATGTCAATCCTAAGCCTGGGCATTTCCTTATTTATCTGAGTGCCTTGACTCATACCACCCAGTCTGTGCTAACAGGTAGGATTTGGTGTGCAAAGTATCAGACTAGCCTGTGGAAACAGGAGAAACTAAGGTTAATCAACCGGGCAGTCAGCTGTGTCTATGTGTTCAAGTGTAATAAAACCTTGTTAGTGGCAAACTCCTTCAACAGGTGTGCCAATAGGGCCTGTCATTACACGTCATTACTGATTACTGCTACCTTGGCAGAGGACAGCTGGTGGATTTGTTAATGGAAGATTCTGGACCCTGACCTGTGCTCTTTCCTCTGCTGACTTTGCTTTGTATTTTAACATCAAAATAAATCATAATCATGACTGAGATGACTTTTCTGAGTCCCAGCAGTGAACCTCAGCATGGTCTCGGGGTTCCTCTAACTTATGGTTGGCTAATGAAAGTGGCCTTGAGGACTCCTAGGCTTCCAGAATGTTAATAGATGACTAGAATGTTCCTTTCCTAGAAATGGTCAGCCCTTGAATGAACTGATGATAATTTTTTCCCCAATGGAATTATAGTATAGGCATGAGTACCTGAGTATGGATCACACACACACACACACACACACACGCATACACCTTTAACATGTATATGTCTACATATATGAGTAAGTACAAATGTGTGCCTTGGCATATGTGGAGAAGGTGTCACACTTGGCCTAGTTACTTTGAAGCCTAGTCTTTCTGTGAAATAGGAGCTAGTGTTTTTCTATCTGCACTGGTAGCCAGCAGGTCCCACTGGTCTATTGGTTTCTACCCGCTCAGTGCTGAGGTAGCAGGCATGCACTGGACCACATGGGTGCTGGGACCTGAACTCATAAGTGTTGGACCATCTTTCCAGCCTGAACTCAGGTTTTCACTCTGACTCCAAATGAATCATGAGCCAGCAAGAGGTCCTAGAGGGTAAAACATTGCTACTAAATCTAATGATCTGAGTTCAATACCCCAAATCCACATGCTGCGAATACAGAATGGGCTCCTAATAAACCCTCCCCTTTACACTGGGGCAGAAAGAATATGGCTTCCTGCCCTCTACTGTGAGCCAAGAGATTAACTATAGCTAATGTTCCAGCCAACTTTTCTCTCTGTAACTTCTGTGCAATCCTTTAAAGTTATAGATACTTATAAATGCTCAATAAAGAAATGTTAATTGAAATTAGGATGTAAACACGTTTTTGCAATATGAATTTATTTCCATCTTTCTTTAGTAACTCTAGGTCAAGGACCGAGGGAGTGCTTTAAAATTTCTTAAGAAACAAAGATACATTCTTTAAGTCAGGGCTGTGAATATCTAGATTATCAACACACAGTCTCTTCTATTAAAATAAAAAATACTCTATACTGATCACTTTGGTGCATACGCATTACGTTTTTGCCATTCTTTGCAAAATCCCTCAAAATCATCCAGATGGTCTTTAAAAGCAAAAGGTGATTCATAAAATTCTTTAACCTATGAGATTTATGAGTCAAATTATGGGGAAAACATGACTCCGTGTGGACTTCCATTGTGTACGTCACTTTTCTTCCGCAGGCTCAGCCCGTATGAGGTCAGGAGTTCCAGGAGCTGAAATAACGTGGGGGATGTAGATCCAACACTTACTCATACTGAGTGGAAGAAATCTGGAGGAGATGATAATGGGCCGTGAGTGCTAGGGATGTGGCTGCTGATTCAGGGGAAACGGGCAGCCAGGATGTAGGTTTTGTCTCACTACTGACTCGGCTTAGAGCAGGGTCTCGGGAGATGCCGTTGAAATCTTGCTGACAACCACGATTGCCAATTTTCAGAAAGAAACTCTAACTGGAAGGAAAAAAGAAAGTGTGCAGTCCCTTTGTTTTAGTAATACAATCACACCTTGGCTCCTGGTGGCTTGGCAAAAGCTTTGAAGGATACCGTGGCGGTGAATGATTCTGCAGGCTCAGTATTGGCCGAACTAGCAAGGTGTGAAACCTCTAGTTTGCATGTACAACAGATGGTTTTTTTACAGGCAGCAGTAGCAGCAGCAGCAGAGAGAGAGTTTGTGTGTGTGTGTGTGTGTGTGTGTGTGTGTGTGTGTGTGTGTGTGTGTGTATTTGACAGGAAAAGGCCAGAAAAGGATGTGCTATTGGAGTGATAGTATTCTATCTAAATCAGAGACTTCTGTGTCCCTGACTGAAAACCCAAGTGTGGATGACTCACTTCCAGTGTAGGATGCCAAGACCGGACACTCAATCTTTAGGAAGAGGGGCCGAATGAAGGATGAGACCCTTTGTAATCATCAGGAGTTGAAGGAAGGGATATCAGGTGGAATAGCGTGGGTTGTTCTGGGTTCAGCAGCCTGGCGGATTGTGCAGTTAGCATGCCCGTGAAGTCAGCTAGAAGGCCTTGCCCAGGACTCTATGGGTTTTTATTCTCATTGACGGAATCAAGTGGAGCTACTCTCTCAACCAGTTCCACAGGAAGAAACAACCCACAAACGCAAACTTCTTTAGATTTATCCCTTTCAATTCACATATCTAACATAGAAATTAGAAATTCATTCGATAAACTTTAGTTAATATCGATCAATTATGAAAGGGGCAGATTAAGAAAAATATCCCGGGCTTTTAGATTCATTAACTAGTTGAATGAATAAACACATTATTTTTCTGGGTCTTCGTGTAAATCGAAGGAATAGAGCATTAGCAGCTTCTGCAATGCAACAATTCTGTGTTTCATTATTAACTCCAAGTGTTATTAGAGCCTTGCCATTTTTAACCTGAACATTTGACCAAATTGCACGCATAGTTTTAACATGTATCTTTTTATCTCAAATAGAAATTCTTAACAAATAATGGGGGTACAGACAAGGCCCTATGATGAATTCCACGGCTCTTTAAAAGTATTTTTTATTTATTTATGTGAAAGTGGGACTAGGGACATGCCATGATGTGCCCAAGAAGATCAGAGGACGATTTGCAAAAATTGACTCTCTTCTTCCATTCTGTGGGTCCCAAGATTTGAACTCAGGCATTCACGCTTGGCTGCAAGCACCTTTACCCACATAATGGTCTTATCTGCTCCCCATTTTTCATAATTCTTCTCTCCCAAATACTGTATTTCACCGAAACGAAAAAGAGCTATGTAAAGCCAGCTTTGACTTTATTCCAGAAACTCTCCAATATTCCTTCTAGAGACTCAAGGTTTGGTTATTGGTATCTAGAAAGGACAGAGAAGCAGTGTGCCAGAAGTCATTGATATGATTTGACTTACAACACCACGCCTTTTGTAAAAATCTTCTCTGGGCTGCATTTCTTTTTGAAGAGAGCAATGGCAGAGCTGTGTGCCTCGGTGCCTGGGAGCCTTTGACCTCAAAGGTTGATTTGGACTCTGTTTTTTTCAGCATACAGTTCTGCAAAGGTCATTTTTCTTCTTCATCTTTTCTTTGAATTGGAAAATTGTAAATCTTTTCTTTTGCCCCCCCTTTTAAAAAATAATTGATTAACTGCACATTTGTGTAGTTTAACTCTTTTCTCTCTTTTTATTGAAAATAGAGTCTTTTATATCCCGATTACAGTTCCCCATTTCTCTACTCTCCCAACCTGCCCTTTCATCTGGATTCATCCCCTTTCTGTCTCTCATAAAAGAACAGGCATCTAAATGACAAAAATAAAATATGATAAGATAAAAACTTTAAAAAGCATTGTGTCGTGGTTGGACAAAGCAAACAGAAGAAAAAGAACCCCAAGAGACACATCAGAATCAGAGACGCACTCATTTACATTCTCAGGAATACAATGAAAACACCAAACTGAAATCTGTAATGTATATGCAAAGGTGTGGTCCCTTGTAGGCCCTGTGCTTGCTGCTTCTGTGGGCCCATTTCACCTTTGTTCACTTGATTTAGAGGACCTTATTTTCTTGGTGGCTTCCATCCATTCTGGCTCCTACATTTTTTTTTTCTGCCTCCTCTTCCTCTGGGTCCTCTGAGCGCTGAAGTGAGGGATTTGATGGAGACATCCCACTTAGGGCTATGTGTTCCACGGTCTCCCCCGCCTCCCCATAATGTCTGGCTGTGAGCCTCTGTATTTCTTCCTAACTGCTGCATAAGGAAGCTTCTCTGGTCAAAGATGAGTAAGACACTGATCTATGAGTATAGCAGAATGTCATTAGGAGTCATTTTATTGCTTCCAAATAATCCAATTAAAAATGGGATACAGATCTAAACAGAGAATTCTCAATAGAGAAAAATCAAATGGCTGAAAAATGTTTAAAGAAATGTTCAACATCTTTAGCCATCAGGGAAATGTAAATTAAAACTACTCTGAGATGTCACCTTACACCTGTCAGAATGGCTATGATCAGAAGAACAAGTGACAGCCTATCCTGTCGATACAGAATAAGAACACACAGCCATGACTGCTGTGGGTGCAAAGATAATTTTTTAAATTTAATAAAATGCACAGAATGGTCCCAGCCATTGGGTTTTAGTAAAGGAGACATGATATTGTTTTCTAGCATTAATAATACATCACATTTAATAGAAAGTCAACTTCCTACAGATAGGAGGGAATAGAATTGGAACTGAAAAAATTGAATAGAGTTATTTGTCTTGTTTCTTGTTTTTTAATGACATAGGAATTCATTGTATAGGCCAGGCTGACCTTGAATTTACAGAGATCTGTCAGCCTCTGCCCTATGAGTGCTGAGATTAAAGGCATTAGCTACCACCATCTGGTGAACTTGTTTATTTTTTTTTTGAGACAGGTTCTTATGATTTTTATACTGACCATAGCAGAAGGTAAACTTGAATTTCTGATCATCCTACCTTTGCTTACACCTACATATCATGCCTGTTCTGTGCAAGCACTCTACCTATTGAGTTACATCCCAGGGCATCAATATGCATTCTTAGATAAACATTCAAATGTGTATGTGTGTGTGTGTGTGTGTGTGTGTGTGTAAATCGCTATGCTTAAATGCTTGAGGGAAATAAAGGATGTCATGGAAGCAATGAAATACTTTCTGATGGTTAGGAAACTAGCCCCCAGTGGGAAAAGATATGAATAGAAATCTCCCATATGACTGAAGAATTGAGATTCCATGAAAAGCATGAAGTGTTAGCCGAGTATAGATGATGTAAGATTGACTTGAAGCTGGAGGTTTGGGGAAGAACTGAAGGAGATGATAATTTTTCATCTGGACGGAGATAATTGGGTACACTCTGAGGTGCACAGATGAGGGAAAGGGGGCCATAAGGTCAAAGGAACTGCATGAACAAGATGCAGGGTGTCATTGAAGGACTGGTCAGCATTCCCAAAAAGCAATAGATGACTTTTATTGAGCGACTACTGTGAATTGTGACCACTTTCATGGTGAAATTGATTGTTTTAGCTGAAGCCTGAAGAGAAATAACAGCATTAAGCTCGCTGTGCAAAAGAGGAAACCAAATCACAGATCACAAAGATGCTCACTCAAGATCCCACAGCTAAAATGTGAATGACTGGAGTTTGCACCCATAGCTACTACAGACTAGAGAAGGCAGAAATACAAGTGAGTTGGAGAGCAGAGGACAACCTTGGCCATCCTGAAGGTCTGACTCTCAGATAGATATTAAAGAAGGAAGAGGAATTTTCTTGTTAGAACTTGAGAGGGGAGTTTTTTTCAATTATTAATGGTTATTTGGGATAAGTGTGTGTTTAATGCTGGACTATTTGGTGAGGGTAGCCTCAACCACACGTGGGCACAAGCATTAGTGTGATGTCTCTTGTGTGTATATGTATATAAGATGTTCTCCAGGTTTTAAAGATTAGTGGCAGAGGAATTGGCTCTCATTCATCATGTACCTTGATATACATTTGAATGTTACCTTAAATATATTGGTTGAAATGCAATAGTTAAGAAATTATTTTTGCACTTTTACTTTTATTATTTGAGAAACTAAACAAGTATATTGTAGCTATGTTGCCTGCATTTTATTCCATCTGGACAGTCTGACCTTGAGTGATCTTGAATATATGCTAGGTAACTTACTAATCAATTCTGATGAAGGGCTTCCTAGACACATTGGTTTTTTTTTTTGTTTTTTTTTTTTTTTTTTTTTTTTTAACTGTATGCTTTCCTTGCTTTCTGGTCATTTGCAAGAAAAGTTAAAAAAGGCTTCCCCTTTGCAGGACTTTGAAAAGCCCAAGAATTTCCTTTTTCAGCTGTCTCCAACCACAGACAAATGCTCAATATGCTCTTCTCTGTGGACAAGGAATTCACATTACAAGGGCAAGAAAAGAGGGGAGGCGTAAAAAATAATTTCCAGCCCTAAACGGTGTGAAGTAAAAGTGCTTTCAGAAGATCCCACAAGAATGGCACAGGTGGGCACAGGGGGTCTGGCGCATCGTCAGGGAACCCAAGGAGTCGAAAGGAAACTCTAGATACAACCCTGACATGCCACAAAACCAGAGTTATAATGCAAAGTATCTTAGCTTCCCCACCTATCTCTCACCATCTCATCTTAAAAAAAAAGTGTGAAAATACGTAATCCTAAGGAGCCTTCGATTAGGTATAAATACTGGCAGAAAGGGAGGAGAGGGTATAGCTTCCATCAGCCGACAGGCTACTAGAGAGGACACATCAGTTCATTGGACCCATTGACTTAATACCGGGGTTCCTGACTCCAACTGTGTTGGTCCAGCTCTGAGACAATGAACTCATCACTTTGTATCTTGGCTTTCGTGCTCTGCCTCTCGCAGGCTTTTTCCGGCTGCCATGGCCAGATCTCAGTCATTGAAGAAATAGAAAAGATGAAGAAATATTTCGTAAGTATGATTTTTTTTTTTTTAAATAATGTGTGCAGTTGTAAATGACTGAGGTTGCTGCTGTCAACATTAGACTGCCATCTCTGGCCCAGTCATTTTGAGACGACAAGGTGCTATGCTGCTATTTGCTGGTGCGGTGTTGATTGACTTAATGATCCTGATATTGATTTAACGCCGTTCAATTTGCTATAGAGACTGAAAGACATTTAACAATCTCCTCAAAGTTGGGCATAGTATGAGGTACAAACATACTTACCATTTTGTGATTTTTTTTTTTAAATATCATTTAGACATGATAAGTATTCTTACCCTCATGGCTGGATAGTAATTTTTCATTCTTCATACTACTTATGAAAGCGATAGTGAGGGTTGAATATTGCCATTAAAAACACCAGGGAAACAACTTACCACTTGAAAGAAATAGAAGGCAAAGTCCTTGAAGTTTCTGCTTAAGAAATTCCCCAGCGTGTGCTTTCTCTAAAGAGTGATTTTGAAATTCTTTAAACAAGGGAACTATCGCTGAAACTAGCCATTTACTGAAGTCTGAGAGGATTATGTTTCTTAGAGTTTTAAATTGTTTGTCTTTTGTGAATTTTCTTTCAAATTAACTAAAGTTAACCAAAATACTGTCTTATTTTTAAAGTGTTATAGTTTCTCCCACATGAATGCTGTTATACACATAAGTATTATAATGATGTTCAAGCATCCACAGTTTTACTTTTGCCAAGCTGTCTCACACATGTGTTTGGAGATAGCCTGACTTATGAGTGCAGACAGAGGTTACAGAAACCAGTACCGGAAGGGGGCAGTGTGCACACTGGGCTTAATTTGATAATTTTTTTTTTCTTCCTCTTAATTTGAGAGTGACTTTCTTTAGCTCACTGAAGCTATTTGGGGTATGTGAAATCTCATCAGCTCTTCTGAATTTATTTGTGGCCTTACAATTCAAGATTAGGGTAGTAAATACTAAAGATAAAAGAATAGTCTTTGGCTAAATCTAACACAGAATTTTTTGGAGATGCCCGCTAGCAGTAAATGGAAGGGCTGATGGAACATGAGCGACTACTGTCAGCACTTAATTTGATGGAACTTATAGAGATTTTTAGGGCAGCTGGTGAACTAATTACTAGTTAATCTTTTTTTTCTCTTCCTCAGAACTCAAGTAGCTTAGTTGCTAGGGAAGAAGAGGACCTCGTCTCTAGTATCTTGAGGAACTGGCAAAATGTAAGTTGACTATTCCCTTTTGCTTTTCTTTTTTATTTTTTTTTTTCCTGTTGTTTCTAATGGGCCAGTTTTCATCGTCCTCCCTTTGTGATCTTGTTCCCAAGGATGGTGATGTGAAAGTCATTGAGAGCCAGATTATCTCCTTCTATTTAAAACTTTTTGAAGCCTTGAAAGAGCACAAGGCCATCCAGGAAAGCATCGACACCATCAAGGCAAATCTGATTCTTAACTTCTTCAATAACAGCAGAGAGAAGATGGAAGACTTTATGAAGCTCACTACAATTCCGGTGAGGTGACTTTGCAAAGCATTATATTAGCATATGTGTTCAGCGCATTGAATAAGCCAGACGGTAGAAATTGGCTACTGAACAGTTGACAAGGCTGGGAGATGGCCCCCTGTCTGAGATGTTCCCTCACCACAGGCTTGCTGGGAGGAACTTTGTCAACTTTGGAAAAACACAGACATTCAAACCATTGCCCACATGATGGGTAAATGTTATGAGGAGGAAGCAGTGAGCAGAACTCTTGTGCCCCCCCCCCCCCCCCCCCCGGGTGTGTGATGGAAACTCTCGCTTAGGATGGGAGGGTGTGTGTTAATGGAAAGAGCAGTGGGAGGGGTGAGAAGACTGTCTTCTGCTCCTCCCAGCCAGCCCACAAGAACTGTGACTTCAGATGACTCAGACACCTAGGCTGTCCTTTCCTTATCTTGATAGGAAACAGCTGGGGTACTACATAGGTTTACTCTCTTTTGCCAAAACAAAACAAAATGTGCACACTGTCATAGGTATGGAATGAAGACCAAAGAAGGGAGAATAGCAGAGCCTCTGAGGAGACAACTGGGTGTCCCACCCTAGTATCTGTTAGCCCCTCATGCTATGCCATCCAATTTGTTTTGAGAGGAAACAATAGTAGACATTTTTTTGAAAGGATTGCTTTGTATATCTTATGAAAGGCTGTTCAATTAACTTTCAGATATGGGGGTATTTCACCTACTCAGTGCTGGATATCAGAACACCATCCCCAGCCTTTAAATTATGGCTTCTGGGATCTGAAAGATAACTTGAAAGCATAAAGATAAATCTCATTTTTCTAAATTTTGTCTAGAAGGCAAAGGCATTCTAAACCCTCAGGCTTTGATGGTAAATGGGCTCCAATGAAAGGGACAGGTGTCTTGTGTTTTGTAGCCTTATTATTTGTAGCTTTCAGTCTACCTGAGTCATGCTCTGTAGCAGGGTCTGGAAGGTGGCAGCAAAGCCTAGTCTATCAGCTAGAAATGGAGAAAGTAATTGTTCCCAACTCACTTCCAGTTCAGGCTTGCTGTTCAGCTTTGGCTAAGCTTCTTGGATTCTTGGCCATGTTTTGAAAACTGGGAAATAAAATTATCTTCACAACACAGAGTTAGTAGGAACTTGTTACTCCTAAAACCTTGTTTTCATCTTTCTGGAAGTCCTGGGTATTGTTCTTCTTATGGGTGACCTTACGGGTGACCTTGAACAAGCTCTTAACTCCTTTTGTCCTATATTGTTTCATTGTGAACACATTTTAGGAACACACACAGACACATACACCACACACACACACACACACACACACACACACACACACACACACACACACACACATGAACAGACAGACAGACTGACACTCTTTTGTAACCAGTCTTATGTCCTATAAGCCTCTGGATCATTTTTGAAAATGTAACAAAGAAGTAAGATTATTTCCAGCATTAGAAAAAAGCTCTGTAACAGTAAACTGCCTTCATTTTGTTAAGCATGAGGTTTCCCAAGTTGCCTTCTGGCTTCAAGTGGAGAAGTTAAGTAGTTAAATTAATGGGATAGAAGACAGAGAACAGGAAATATTGTTATGCCTCCAAATGGCAAGTGCTCAGTGCCAGCAAATTGCTTACTTCTAATGTGAACATGGTTGGTGTTTCTTCTTAAACCCATGATTTTTCTGCATGTAATGACACTGATCTGATTTGGGGGAAATTTTAAATGATAATTTTTACTTGTTTTGAGTTAAGTTTTTTTTTTTTGGTTTATTTTCCCCTGTAGCTCCTCATCTTGTGTTGGTGGCTCTCATACTTTGGCTGGTATTAATATCTTGAGGGAACTTAGCTCCCAAAGGCACAGGCCTTTTCCTTCCTGTGCCTGGGTCTCTGGGTTCCTTGGTAGATCTCCAAAGCAATCTGCTATACCAAGGGGAGCATTGGCCCATGGGATTTTTTTTTTTTTTTTTTGTATGACTAGAAAGGACTAATCAAAGCATAAGGTGGTAGACTTTGTAGATAAAAAGGTCACTCAGGAGCCCTTTCACAAGAAAGGAATTTCCAGAGGATTAAGTGTCTGGTTCAAGTTTAGGGTTACTGCAAACTTATTCCCCACCTCCCATTCCACCCAGAAGCCTTCTTTAGTACTCTATTTTGAGATTTCGGTAGCAGTTAAGTTAAAGGTAGATATGTGGTATATCTTACCATTCCCTCTTATAAAACTTGGACATTTAATGATCTCTTCAGTCTAAAGAACTGACCACTACAGATGAAAGGAAGGTGTTTCTGTACAGAATTACTTTTTAAAAAAGGAATATTTCCATTTTCATTGGTCATGATGTTTAAATAAGACTATCCCAATGTCTTGCACGCTTGGAGTTAATTTCATTCCCCCCCCCCCCCCAGGTAAATGACCTGCAGGTCCAACGCCAAGCTGTCAACGAACTCGTTGGTGTGATGGGCCGACTGTCATCAAACACCCGAAGGAAGCGCAAAAGGAGTCGGTGCTGTTTTGGGGGTGGAGATCGTCTAAATACGAATAATCCTGCCAGACTCATTTGAAGTTTTAAATCTAAACCTATTTATTAATATTTAACATTATTTATATGGAAAGTTTATTTTTAGACTCATCAACCAAAGAAGTATTTATAATAGCAACTTTTATGTGATGAAAAAAATTTCTCTGAATATGTTATTTATGATTCCTGTCTCCTCAGTTATTTCACTTAGCCATTTCTTCTTTCTGACCAATTACCTAAGACTGTGTGATTAAAAGGCTGTATCTCAGGGGCCAGTCCACCAGTTGACAGAAGTTGGACAGTAGGTGATAAACTCACTTTACTTGGTGACAAGGAGCGTTTATATCTGCAATGACACCATGAAGCACTGTCGACCGGAGAGTATATCTGCACTCTGAGCCAATGCTTTAGAAGCAGGTCAGACAGCACTTCAATGTGTCAGAGAGTATACACTGTCCCTTGAGGCAAGCAGTGTCTCATACCTGGTGCTTCTGAATACTTTTGAAAACTGTGACTGCATTCAAATGGCAAACAATGCACTTGTTTATAACCTGTCACCGTCTAATACCTATGAATAAAATCTACTTTCACAACTGTTCCTTCTGTAGTAGACTTCTTTTAAGACGTGGCTCTGGTGAATGAGCCACCTCCTAATGAATGGGAAGGAAATGAGCCATTTTTAGTTGTGGGAATCTTGGAGCTGCATGAAGCCCCATTAAATGTGGTGCTTTTTTCTACTGACAATTTGGTGGTTTATTTTTTTTCACTGCTCTAGTTGGCAGCTGTTTGAAATTTCTTTCAAAGATATATGTCTAATCACACCACCATTCATCTTAGAGTTCATGCAGTGGGAAGTATCCAAACGGCTTAGCTTGGCATCCGAACCTACTCTTTTCTTCCACAACGCCATGCTAGCATCCCTTCCCACACAGGCTGTAGGTGAACACCACTGGTGTATGCCTTAGCATTTCTATTGCTATGGAAATTCCAGAAAATATGGACAATTCCTTTCCAAAAGCAACCTGGAAAGGAAAGGGTTAATTTTACCCCTTAGGTTATAGTTCATCACTGAAGTGAAGCCAGGGCAGGCTGGAACTTGGAAGCAGGAACTGAAGCGGATGTCATGCGGGAACATGGCTCACTGGCTTGCTTCTCATGGCCAGCTCAGCCTGCTTTCATATACTGCCTGTCTAGCAGGGGCATTAGCTGGTTGTCCACTGTGGGCTGGGCTTGCTTATATCAATCAGTAATTAAGAAAATGCTCTTCAGACTTGCTTTAGAGGTAATGTGATAGAGGAATTTTCTGTGAGGTTCCTCTTCCCAGGTAACTCTAGCTTGTGCAGAGTTGACAAACTAATTGGCATAGTGTGATAGAATTTTAGCTCTAGGGAGAGAAGCCTGGACTGGAGTCAAGATTGTACCACTGTAAGCAATGTGACCTTTACTAACTTCTTTGCATTCTCTAACCTTTTTTTTTTCATTTATTTGAAAAAGAGGAATAATTAAATGTGATTCTTCCTCACAGTATTGCATATAAATTTATGCTTTCATACAATTGTAAATTTTTTTTTTTGTGGTACCTGATAAATGCCTTGGATGTTGAGATACTCCAGTTCGTTAAAATCACAGGGATTCCCCTCACTTGAGAATCTCAACAACTAAGAAATAGACAATGAATAAAATACATTATATTCACTCAAAATGCATAGTGTTTTGAAGATGCTTGTTGCTATGGAAAAGCAAAGTAAAGCAGAATGGAGAACACAGACTGGGATGAAGTGGGCAGTGCAGACATTTAAATAGATTACAGTTTCCTAATCAAAGAAAAACCAGTTGAGGAGGAATTTGAAAGCTGGATATCCATTTGGATTCCAGACGAGACGAAAATTCTTGCAAAGGCTTTGGAGTGAAAATTCCTCTGGCCTGAAAGAAGAAAGATCATACCTTCAGGGGCAGTCCTCAAAAGATGGAAGGGGGCATCAGTCACCACAGGAGGAGTCAGTGTGGAGTGTCAGTGTGCCTTTTTAAATACAAGGAAGTTCATGATGTAATGACTTGGATGCGCTCTGGATTGTGAATTCTGGAAGACCCTCTGATTTGGCATAAGATGGTCTTACAATGTGTATAGGAATGTGTTATAAAACATGGACTTATAATCGCATAAACAAGATTGATGGATGTAATAGGGTGAGCTCTGTTGGCTTCGGGACAGGCAGTGGTGACAAGATTGTCAGTGTCAAGGGACACAGGAGGTTAGTTATCCGGAATTTCTCCCTTACGTTTTTTACTTTATTTTCCCACAAGGCAGCAGTGTGTAAAATGGTTTGTGCCAAGAGGTTACTTTAGTCCTTGGCAATAATCAGCAGTTATTGTAATCATTATTGGGTAACTAAGCAACAGTGGTGGTTGTAACCTGATTGCAAAATTTTAAAATCTTGGATGAGGCAAGAATGAAAAAAATTTAGGCATGGCTGTGAGTGACGTGAAACGCTGCTGATTAGATGTTAAAATGGTGGCTGCAGACTTTAACCACAGATGGAAAGTTACTGTGAAATAGTTTAATCGGGATCACAGAACCAGATCATATATAAGGGGAAGGGGTTAGGATTCCTCAAAGTCTTTCATTTTGCAAAGGGATTAATCACACAGTAGGAAGGGAAGCATTGGGGTGCCAGTCTGGGGCTGGGGTAAATATTTTTTTTTCTTTTTCTGTGAGTGAAGGTTGTGTCAGCTGGTGGGGCCATGGAGAGCCGTATTGTATTATGTGGTGGGATGGTAGCAGGGGGAATGCCCTTCACTAGAACTTGAGTTGAGACTGGCCCGTTCAGGAGTTGTATGTCATTGTCTTTCTTCTATGTTCATATTTAGTCCCAAGGGTAATGTGATATTGTTAGCAGGGATAGGCATCTTCCTTGGCCCAATCACAACAGGGGCAGCAGCCAAGGCCTGGTGTGAAAGCACGGGTGCGGCACAAAGTCCCTTCCTCCTCAGCATCTCTCAAATCAGCTGGCACACCTTTGCTAGTGGATTGCTGGTGTCTTCTCTTTCTTTATTCTCCTTTTCTTGCCCCCTCATATTTTACAGTTTTAAGTCAGGTACATCAGAGTAAGGCAAAGAGCCGTGGGTAAGTTTCTGAGTGCAGTGTGAAGAGTGTGTATGCTCAGGAGGACTCTTGTGCAGAGAGCATGAGAGCCGGAGCAGAATGAATATATTAGCTTCCGCTGGTTTAGTGATAAGTCACTGAGTCACTGTCTAATTTGGGTTTCCATTGCTGGGAAGAGACACCAAGACCATGGCAATTCTTACCAAAAAAAAAAAAAAAAAAAAAAAAAAAAAAAAAAAACCATTTAATTGTGGATGGCTCACTTGGAGTTCAGAGGTTTAGTCCATTGTCATCATGGCACTGAATAGCAAACACATTAAAGAGTACAGATAAGCTTTGATTCTTAATATAGTTGCATATATTGCATTCTATATCTAGAACGTAATATGGATTCTAAGATCTGAAAAGCGAATTACAGCATAAAAAGAAAGATTGCAAAATTAACTAGATAATACTGAATTTGAATTGGATATATTAGTAGAAATATATAGTCTTTTATATAATGAGACAGAAAGGATCAGTGGTTACAAGGACTTATTTGTATATATATTCTTGTCCCTATTCCCTGAGATCACAATTTCTCATTAGTAATATGGACACCTAGCACTTGGGTCTTGATATATATTGTATTATATTATATTGTATTGTATTATATTGTATTGTATTGTATTGTATTGTATTATATTATATTACATGATATATAATGTAATGTTATATATAACTACAAGACACCAAGATTCTTTGGATAGCTGGTTACTAGGTTACTTCCAGGGTTAGGTGGGGAGAGTGTAAAGTGTGCCTCACCGGACTGAAAAACAGAAACATTCGTAAAGTAATATCAAAAAGCTTAGAAACAGGTTGGAAAAAAATCTGTTTCTGGCTCGATATGGAAAAAAAATTGAACATGGAAGCAGAGAGCAATGGTATTGTCATCTACAGAACAGAATAGGAAATCATGAATATATATTGATACAAATGAATGAACAATGCTTGATGAGGGATGAAACATTTACATGGTTGTAAACATAAGATATCAATTAATGATGGATGGGAAAAGAGTAACTTTAAGTTGGAAAAGCCTGGCAGACACCATAGGAATCACAGATAAAGTGAATAATATTTGTAAAAGGATAAATGAAAAAGATGCGTGTCCTTACAGGATGTAATGAAATAAACAAAATGCACCCCCTGTGGTATCCTTGTGAGAGACACGTGAAGTATTTTAATCATGAGAAAGCACCATACAGACAGAAGTTGAAGAACAGTCTGTAAAATACCTGGTTTTGTAAATAAAGATGAGAATAAGAAGAAATTCCATGTTGAAATGAATTAGGCCAGTGCTCCACAGCCTTCCTGATGCTGTGACCCTTTAATACAGGTTATGTTGGGGCGACCCCCCAATCATAAATCACTTGGTTGCAACTTCATAACTGTAATTTTGCCACTGTTATAAATAGTCATGTAAACATCCGTGTTTTCCAATATGAAGGGGTCATTTGACCACAGAAGGGTCATGACCCAGAAATTGAGAACCTCTGAATCTGACACATATGCCAGCTCATGCTGTAATGATACTACTGTATTAGAGCTTTGCAAAGGGAGGGTGTTTTTAGAGCACTGAGTGAAACCAGGAAAGCGCTGAGAATTTTATGACAGTCATACACTGGTGTAAACCTGTTGGTTTTGATGGCTGTATCATGGCTATGTCGGGAATATGTTGGTGGGTGGGAAATGTACAAGAAAGTTTTCAGAAGTGATAGGGTATCCAGTCAGCAACTTACTATGAGATGACTTGGGAACCGTGTAGCGTTCACAACTATCCTATGTCTGATTATTTCAAAAATAAAATATGGTAAAGCCACTGTTGTTTTGTTCATAATTGTAGCCTGCTAGATTCAAAACTTTTAAAATATTTTATGTTAGTAAGATCATACAACTTTGAGTTACCTATATGCAATCTGTTACAAGGTTAGTGAGGGTTACTCTTCCAAAGCCTGTAACTACATGCTCACCTTTTCCTTACACTCTTTATGAAGTGTGACTGACACTCTTGCCACTGAGATGTAGGGCATGTCCCTCTTCTTAGCCTAGAAGAAGCTTATAAATTCCCCATGAAGTATGTTGGAAGTGTAGATGTGTATACTTTAAGTCAAATATGTGCTTACTTGCTCTATCTGTCTGTCTGCCTGTCTGCCTGTCTGCCTATCTGCCTGTCTGCCTATCTGCCTGTCTGCTTATCTGCCTGTCTGCCTGTCTATCAGTTTATCATTTATCTGTCTGTCATCAGTCATCCATCTATCTATCTATCTATCTATCTATCTATCTATCTATCTATCTATCTATCTGTCTGTCTGTCTGTCTGTCTGTCTGTCTGTCTGTCTATCTATCTATCTATCTATCTATCTATCTATCTATCTATCTATCTATCATCCATCCATCTACCTATCAATCAATCAATCACCTATCCATCTGTCTGTCCCCTTATCTATCATTTATCTAATCTCTCCATTTTCACCCTCAATATTTTCTACTTAGAACCTGACACTATGCTAAAAGCTTCAGGCTGTCTTGGGGAACTAAATGTGGACACGCTAACTGGCAGTAACAGTGAGACTTCTATCCAACACCAGCCTTACTCAGGCTGATGTGTATATAAACTCCTTCAAATGTTTATAAACTTAGATACCAAGCTGTTTATGATTAAAAAAAAAGCCAAGTCATACTTCTAATTTCAACTTTGACATATACAGAGTGTGGAAGTTGTCATTACATCATTTAAAATGGAGAAAAGTTGGGGAAACTGAAAATTAATGATGCTTCTTTCTTAGGCTGAGTTCTTGGCCACAATCTGTTTGCTTGTGCTAGAAATCACAAGGTTCTGTTAGGAATAATTAATTCAATGGTAATTTTGATGAACTGTTAGAGACTTAGTGTGGTTTGGGAGGGGATGAGAATCTCTTTTGTGGTCATGGTTAGGGGTCCTCTGTGCTATCATAGGTTTAACGTGTAGTAGTTAGGTTTCTTGGTCTTGGGCAGCCTGAGATTCAGACCCACAGACCCGCAGCCCTAGACCCCTTAGCTGCCCGCTGCTGCTTAGGCTCCCAAAATGATTCAGATGCTTATAATAAGTTCATGCTGTTTGTCCTATGGCTTAGGCACATTGTTAGCTTGCTCTTACATAACTTAACCCATTCTCATTAATCTGTCCTGTCATGTGGCCCGTGGCTGACCTGTGTTCCTTACATGTTGCTCCTTTGGGCTTCTGGCTCAGGCTGTCTGACTCCACCCTACTTTTCTTACCTATGCTCTGATTTCTCCTCCTACTTTTTCTATAATGCCTGTCATGGGCCAAAACAGCTCCTTTATTTAAAGATTGATACTCATAGCATACAGAAAGGCATTCCCACATCATTAACCTATCAACATCAAGATGCAAAGATGAGGTCTGAGACTGTCCCCTGGCTATGATAAGGAAAATGGAATGTAAGAACTCTCACAGGAATAAATACTTCAGAACAGACTCTCTTTTGAGATCAGATTGCACCCTGCTTTAAGCTAATCCATAGTCTGTAAAACAGTGATCTTTTTCGGATAATACTCTGCTATGAGAGATTTTATTTTGCAAGCTGCTATTGATCCCATTTTGAGGATGGAGGATGACTCTGCACCTGAGTCAATATATGTGAACGGCAACACCCACTGCCACAGACTGATAAAAGACTTTCTGTTGGAAGTTCAAAGGGTGTGTGTCACCCTATAAATTTACTGAGCTGAAACAGAGCTTGAAAAGCCATGCTCAAGAACTTACAGGACACATCAGTATACAGAAACATGGAGACCAGCATTGTGATGATGACGGCCCCACCTACCTGTAAAGTGATCTCTCTCTCTCTCTCTCTCTCTCTCTCTCTCTCTCTCTCTCTCTCTCTCTCTCTAATAGGCAGAAAACTCTGGACAATCCCATGAGTTTCAGCTCATCTTGGATCCTGCTGTCATTACAGCCTACTCAGATTGCTTCTTACCCATCCTATTTGCCAGCAGAACCTGCCACCTATATTGCCATTAATTTGCCTGTATCTTTATCTGGCCCTAGCCCTGCCTTTTTGCCTCTGTGGCTAGACTAATCCATGCAGTCTCACTGTGCCCTGCAGTGGTCTGACTCACAACAGCAGCGTTATCTCTGAAGTTTGGTGTGGCTTTCTTATCTCCTCGGCAAGGAGATTCAGGGATCACTATCAGCTCTCCAACTTTTGCTTCTCAGATCTCTTGAAACTTGTGCCTCTTTAACTCTTTGTATCTATTTTGTAACACACACACACATACACACACACACACACACATCACACAGTGTGATTGTAATGTGTGATCTGAGAGTTAATGTTGGTAATTATGATAGGAAAAAAAATACTTTGATTTTGGTGTTATTCGATGCATTCTGACATCGTGGAAAGACACACCGCCATTTACTTATGTTTCGACATAATGTGTTCAGGATACTCTTCCTATGCAATCAGACTTTTTGATTCAGGGTATTCTTAGAAACAGGAATTTCCTCAGAAATTGAATGCCAAGAGGAGGAAAGGCTGAGGTCCTGGGAACAACCAGAGGAGACATTTGTCTCTGGGAAAATATTTATTGCTTGTCTGATGACCTCGCAGGAGAGATTGGACTGAGATGATGCTGAGGGCTGGTGGGGATGCACGCTGCATCCTTGAGAGGACTGCTTAGTTACAGAAACCATGTGCCTTCTATTTAAAATTTACCTTTATATTCAGACTCCATCAGACTTGGAGGGGGTCACTAAATCTCTGTTAATCCTCCCAAAGTGGCCACATTGAATAAATTTTCTTTTTTCTGCTTTTCACTATTATTGGGCATATTGAGGATGGGTAGCCAAGTCTAGCCTGTTAGGGCTGCCAGGCCAGGCCATGATGCTGATGCCTAGTAACAGTAAATGTTGACTATTGACAGCAAATGACAAACAAGATTGGGGTTTTGTAAAAGGACCATGGTGGGAAGCATACCCCCTCTAAGTCCAGCCCCCTGCAGTCTTCCTGTTTCAACAGGAAGTTGGATCACTGCTACTGAGGTAACTGGAGCTCACTCATGCTAGTTAGTAGATGCACTTGGTTTCAGTTGTTATAATGACCCATTTGTCATTCGACCCTACAACCTCTGACCCCAACGCTGAGGTGTAGGGTCTATTTTTAGACCAAAAGTTTAACTCTCTAAAATAACACACTCATTCCCTAAGCACAGGTGATTGACAGCAGGGGCAGGAAGAATGGACATGGTGGCTCACCTGTTGAGTAACCAGCATCTGAATTTGCTGGGAGAAAACCAAATAAGCACTCATCCTGCTTGGCTGCCTCAGACAGGGCTTCATCTGGTCAGATGATTTCAAAGGATTAAAGATGAAAGTCCCAGCCTCATGAGTTGCAGCTGTAAAGGTCACAGTAGTCAGCCCTTGATGGCCTGGGTATGGCCACGCCCAACCCCAGGAAGTATGACAGCCAAGTATCAAACAGTACTGATGAGCAGCTAGGTTATGTGCTATGGGTAAGGCTGTAGATATGAGTTACTGGTAGGGTTCAGCAAAATGTGAATTTTACCATTAGTAAAACTTTCGGGATACCATTTAACATCTTCAAATCTCACTCCCCTCCTATGTAAAGTGGGAAGTTATAAGTCAGTCATGAGAATTGTTTAAGAATGTTTGAAAATTGCTTTGAAGAAAGAATGCCCAAATTATTATTCTAACTATCATTGATAATTTTTGTTGAGTGAATTAATGAATCACTGTCATTGGCTTCCTCTATAAGACAAAGTTTTGTTCATTTTTATTTAAGATAGAAAGTTTAAATTGAGGCTGAGTTGTTAAGAGTGCTTCCTTGGGATAAGCAGCATCCATGTTGGGGGGACTTTATGGGGTACACCTGTTTTTATGTACACATAATTCTCCATAAACGTAACTAAAAATATTTAAAAATAATTTAAAATGTTTAAACAGACACCTAGCAATTGCGCTTTATATTCAATATTGAGTAATTAAAAATATTTAATGGGTACAGTGTTATTTATTTATACATGTATACATGTGATATAATGGTATACATATATTATTAATGTATGTTTAAGATTTACTTTTATTTTTATGCACATGCATGTGTGTATGTGTGTGTGAGACATGGATGCAGATGCCAAGGCCAGAAGAGGACATTATTTCCCTTAGAGCTGGAGTTACAGTCAGTAGTGTGGTCTTCTTGAAGAGCAGGAGGTTCTCTTAAATGTGTACTTTCCAGCCCTGGTGTAATTATTTTATGTATGCATAGTATATGTATAGTATGTAATATAACATATCCATCATCTCAAACATTCATTGCTTATATACATTAGGAGAATTACTTGCAGTGGGAAAGCAGTGGATACCAGTCATTTAGCCCCAGGATCAACATGCTAATTGATTTCTTCTTTTGAGACAGGGTTTCATTCTGTAGCCTTGCCTGCCCTTTGAACTCACTGTGTAGATCAATCTAGCCTTGAACTAACAGAGATCCAGTCTATCTCTGCCTCCTGAGTGCTGAGATTAAAGGTGTGCAAAACCATGCTTCACTGATAACTGAATTTTTAAGGAGTCTTCCAAATCTATGAAACCAAAATGTGTGTGTGTGTGTGTGTGTGTGTGTGTGTGTGTGTGTGTGTTTGTATGCTGGTGTACATATCTGTGCATGGTCATGTAGAAATCAGGAGTTAAATCTATTGGGTATTTTTTTTTTTCTGTGTGACATCTTGTTTCTGAGAGTCTCCCACCGAATCTGGAACTTGCCATTTAGCCTAAGCTAACTAGTCCAGAGATCCTTTGTTCCCACCCTTCAGCACTAGGATAAAGTACATGCCATGACACATGTCTTTTTTTTTTTTTTTTTTTTTTGATGATATTATCTGGAAGCTGAACTCAGGTCATCATGAATGAGCAGCAATACTGAACTACCTTCACAATCATTCATATTTCTTATCAATGCTATATGATTAATCTTCCAAAGCCTTTGCTATGACAATTTTAGATACGTTTCATTTCATTTATTTTTCTTCATCGAGGGCATTCCACACAAGGCACTGAAAGCCTTGGGAAAAGAAGAATCATGATTATGAACACTGTGGTTTGAATATGGGTGCTGTTCCCCAAGTATCCATGTATTATAGGCTTGATTCCTAGTTTGGAAGTTTAAATGAAAATGATCCCATAGGTGCATATATTTGAATATTTGGTCTCTGGTTGGTGGAACTGTGAGGGAAGGATTAGGAGGTGTGGCCTTGTTGGAGGAGATTTATAACTGGGAGTAGGCCTTGAGGTTTTAAAAACTTACACCATGTCCAGTTAGCTCTCCTTGTCTCAGTTTGTGGGTTAAGATGTGAACTCTCAAGCTACTGCTCTAGTGCTATGCCTGTCTGCAGTTCTGCTCTCTGCCATTATTCTAACTTTCTGAAATCAAACCATACTCCACCTCCTAATTAAATGCTTTGTGTTGTGGAATATTAGTTTAAGGTGTATTACATTTGTTAATGTTGAACATGTATTTAATGATCAAAGATGTGCTGCATTCTTTTATATTACATTTGTTTAACTCTGTAAAGCTGTGTCACTGTGCCTGTCTAAAACACCTGATTGGTCTAAAAAAGAGCTGAATGGCCATTAGCTAGGCAGGAGAGAAAAATAGGTGGGGCTGTCAGACAGAGAGAATAAATAGGAGGAGAAATCTAGGGGTGGGTGAGGCGTGAGAAAAGGAGAGGTAAAGGATACCAGGGTCCAGCCACACATGGATAAGAAGGAAAGAAAGATATAGAATAGAGAAAGGTAAAAGCCCAGAGGCAAAATGTAGTTAAAGAAGAACAGGATAAGTTAGAAAAGCTGGCTAGAAATAAGCCAAGCTAAGTCTGGGCATTTGTAAGTCAGAATAAGTCTCCTTGTAAATTTATTTGGGAGCTGGGTAGTGGGCCCCACTATAGTGGGATTTGTCCCTCCTACTGGTTTAATAAAAAGCTGAATGGCCAGAAGGCAGACCTTGTGTGGGTGGGGCTACCAGACTAAGAAAACTCTGGGAACAGGAAGAACAGAGCAGAGACATCAGGAGAGACACCAGAAGATGGAGAGGAAAAAAGACAACTCTGCTGCTCAGAGAAAAGGTACCAAGCCACATGGCTAAACAGACTAATAGAAATAGATTGAGTTAAGATGAAAGAGCTAACAAATTATATGCCTGGGCCATAGGTCAATCAGCATAAAATTAAAATAAGCATCTGTGTGTTTCTGTGGGACTGATGGTTTGAGGGTCTGGACCACATGCTGGACAGGCCAGAATCTTAATACTATAAAACACCTATATCTTTGTTTTACAAGGTTCCTTGGTCATGGTGTCTTGTCATAGTTATGGAAAATTAGCTAAGATATGTAGGATGGTGGTATTGAGAGGTGGTGGAATTTTAGAAGCTATGTCCTTGAGAAAAGTCCTTGGAGGCTCTGATTCCTGCATACCCTTTCTCTTTACCTCATGATTCATGATGTGTTTTGATCTCCAGCCCTAATGTGCCAGAGGCCCAAAGAAATGGGACTTCCTAATCTTGGACCTGAATTGTCAGAACTATGTGTCAAATAAATACATTTTTTTTTAAAAAAAAAAATTAAACATGACTTGGGGACATCAAGAATTCTGAGTGAATGAGCTCAGCTATCTTTTTTTTTTTTTTTAAATCATTAAGTATAAGACTATAAATAGAGTAGAAAGTGCTAAGTACTTGGAAAATGACATGCTGGAAACTCTGGGTTAGGAGTTAGGAAATCCCCACAGTTGGTTTTCTTAGGCTACAACACTGATATTGATGGAGTTTGTAACCAAGGGGCCAGACTCCAGTGCCATCTGCAAGTGCGGTATTATGACATCAGGACCGTCGGTGACAATCACTTTACAAACTAATTTGGTAAAGGCAGTTGGTCATAATGCTGTTGAAAGCATGGCTGCTTCCTTGAATTCTACTTAGTCCATGACTTAGGGCTACCTGGGGTGAATCAGGATAACACAAAACACAACCCCAGAGAAGCAAGAGCAAAGAGGATGCATGTGAGCCACCGACAAACCACAGCTCCTCACCCCTGAGGTTCCTACAGCTTTTCAGTGGATCCCAAAACCTGAGACTTGGTGACTTTTCTGGGGCATCAAATTATTAGACTCTTAATCGATGTGTGTATTTGAGATATATGAGCAGTCTCATTTAATTTTGGTCTAGCTAAAAGTCATCTCTAAGCATAAAACTTACAACAGATCAAAGTATGGAATAAAAATATCAGTAGAATGATCAGCCATAAGTGGGACATTTACATCACCAAACCGCTAAGGCTCAGGGACCATTTCTTAAGAGAAGGCAGAAAGATGGTAAGAGCCAGAGGTCTGGAAGAAATAAATAGAAACATTGTCTTCTAACATGGTAGGACTACTATACTCATGAGTTCATCTCAGCTATTGTTGCCTGTACAAGACCTAAACAAGTTCAAACCTGTTAATATTTTAGTTTTGGGCAGAACCCCTCAGGGGCCTCACCTCTGACTGAGGAGCTATTGAAAGCTGATGGCTTCTGGGGGAGGGAGAGTCATTTTCTTCAAGTGTGTGGTCCCTATTAGATGGACCAAGGTCCAGTGGATGCTTCCATCCCCTTAAGTATATAGACGGGTGCAAATCGGACATAGTGAATTAAAACAAAAAAAGAAAATAGGACATGAAGTTTGGAGGAGGGGGAGGTAGGGTTGGATTTAGGAGGTGGGGGTGAATATAATCAAAATACATCGTACAGAATCCTCAAAAAAATAATAATAACAGTATATGAACAACACTGTTCCTGCCCCCATCAACTTCTTTTTCGTGCCCATTGCATGTGAGCTCAGCTCATAAGAAAGAGACAAGTCTTGAAAGTTTTTGGCTGGTAACCACCGTACAGCGATGGTTCAGAGATCCAGAGTCCTCAGGAACTGCAAAGTGGAAAAAAGGATTGGCTGATTGCAGGGCCCAGCTATAGGAAGCATCATGCTGGGTTGCTGTTTCTGAAATAAGAAGAGCCTGGGAGGAAAATTTCTGCTTTTAGGAGATTTGTGTTTGTTTTTCCCTGACTTAAAGGTCACATATCTGCTAGTATAAAAATGTTCTTAACCACACAAGTTTCAGTAAAATTAAAATCAAATGCTGCTAAGGAAACTGGTTTTTATTTTGAACACCGGCTTAGCCAATAAGGAAAATAGTAACACTATGGGACTGAGTGCCTTGAAGTTCTCAGTGGTGCCAGGAAAACCACAGTCTGGATTTTCTCTGTTCAAGTGTGAAACCATTTATGTTCGTTTTTTTTTTTTTTTTTTTTTGTCTTGTCTCAAAGAAGAGGCCAGAACCAATTCCCATGTAACTCACCCAAACGGCCATCTCTCAAATGCCAGAGCCCAAATTATCAGGATCTCAGGCCAGTCTACAGGGGAAACAGTTTCATGACACTTTCTTCGGGACTGGGTATTGATTTCTGCTTCCTCTTGGAGAAAGTCAGCAGGAAACAGGGAGGCTCTGAAGAGATGATGATGGTCACCTCATCAGAAGCGAAACGGGAATTCTTTCTAGAATGATCAAAGTATTAGAAAAGCAGATAAATCAGGGATCTGGAAGTCAGTTTAAAAAAAGAAAGAAAGAAAGAAAGAAAGAAAGAAAGAAAGAAAGAAAGAAAGAAAGAAAGAAAGAAAGAAAGAAAGAAAGGAGGGAGGGAGGTAGGCTTTGTCAGATGACCTGAGGGGCTGGGCTGGGTGAGGCTCTTTGCTCCTCAGCTCTGAGACAAACTTTGAGGTTTAGGGGAGTGAGGCAGAGATTCTCCAAAATGTGTCTACAAGACCCCAGAAAGGAAGAGGCTATGAAAAATGCATCTGTGAGACTTGGGTGACACATGTACCTCCCACTCCCTTGTCAAATTTCTGTTCTCAGGGTCTCGGGCTGGCAAAGGAAAAAGACAGCAGAAATCACTAAACACCTTAGCTAATGCTTGGCCAAAACTGGTGCTAAGTGAACTCGATTATTTTATTATCAGCATTTTTTTTTTTAATTGGAGGTTTTTATTCCCGGTCATAGATGGTCACACAATGCTCTTGAGTTAAGTAGATGATGAATTAGAGTAGTCCCACTGGTGACAGTTATGCCAAACATCTACTTTGGATTTGCAATGTGTGTGCGTTCTTACTGTGGAAAGCCTAGGGATGGTGCTGAACCCTTCAAGCTAACTCCATGAAAGGATTGGTATTACCACTTTCTTTTTGCAAACAAAACAGAGGCCCAGGATCACTCAGCTAATAAAGGGCAGACACGGGGATCAAATCTAGATAGCCTGATCCCAGAAGGCACAACTCTGGGACACCTTACCTGAGGAAGGGGAGGCCAGTCCAGAGTGGATGATTCTGACTCCTTTTGGGGAATTACCTCTGGGCAGTAAATCCTGGAAAAGAAGAAAGGAGTCTCATATGGATCGATGAGACATTGAATCCACACACCTACAGTCACCTGATTCTAGACTAAGAAGACAAAAAACAATAGAAAATAGACACCACAATCAGCAATTCTTTCACGTGCAGCTGGTTTGCACGACCAGCACTTTTAGGACTAAATTGCCCACCCCCATATCCCCTCCTTTACCATTTAATTCTTTTATTCTGGATTCCTCTTTGTGTTTTTACGACCCTGTATTCTATTTCCCCTTCCTTGGAAGATGTCCCCTCCCTCCCAGTCTCCTGTCAGGTATCCAGCTTCTGTGGCTATTCAGATTGAAGCATATATATTGAAACCTTACAAGCTAATATCATATATAAGAGAAAACATGCAATATTTTTCTTTTGGTGTCCGGGTTACCCCACTCAGTACGGTATTGTTTCTAGCTTTACTCATTTACCTGAAAAGTCCTTGTCTCCTTTTTCTTAAGAGCTAAATCATATCCCATTATGTAAATGTAGTACATTTACATTATTCACTTATCAGTTGGAGGGTATCTAGGATGCTTCCAATTTCTGGCTGCTTATGAACATAGCAGCAATAAACATGGATGAGAACTTAATACTATGTAGAGTTCTTTGGGCATATACTCAAGAATGGTATAGATGAACCTCCACATAGATTGATTTTCAGCTTTTTGAGGAGTTTCCACACTGATATCCACAAAGGCTGTACCAGCTCCTAGTCTCACCAACAATGAATACATATTCCCATTTCCCCACATCTTTACTTCGCCATCATGTTCTGTCATTTCCTTTATTGATCTGGCCGTTCTGACTGGGGTAGAGGGAAATCTCAAGTAGTTTTAATTTGCTTTTCTCTAATGGCTAAGGATGGTGAATATTTCTTTAACTCAGCCACTTCCGTTTCATCTTTCAAGAACTCTCTGCTTAGTATCCCATTTCCTCCTTAGCTTATTTGTTTTCTTAATTTCCAGGTTGTTTTAGTTCTATATATTATAGATGCTAATCGTCTATTAAATGTATAATTGGTAGAGATCTTTTCCCATTATGTAGGCCACCATTTTGTCTGAATGATACCATGTAGAAGCCGTTTGTTTTCACAAGGTCCCATTTATTAATTGTTGTTTCTAGTACCTGAGCTACTGGTGTCCTATTCAGAAAGTCCCTTCCTGTGTCATGAGTTTAAGGCTATTCTACACTTTCTCTTCTATCATATTCAGGATATCAGGCCTTTTGTTGAAGTCCTTGATCCGTTTGGAGCTGAGTTTTGGGCAGAGTGATTGAACACCATTCAATCATCATCAGAGAAGTTTTTTCCTGCCATAGATGGGGATTAATACTCACAACTGGACATGTGTAGAGAATGAGGCTTTGGACCACTAAGTCCTATATGGTATGTCTTCATCAAACCCCTATCGAGACTCATGTGTCCATGTAGAAGAGGAGGCAGAGAGATTTTAAGAGCCAGAGGTGATGGATGACATCAAGGGAACAGTTACTTTCAGACACAACAGAATAGAAACCCTTAGGAGCTCACAGAGACCGGGGCAGCATGCACAAGACCTGGATATGTTCGAGCCAGATGAGGTCCTGGCACTGGAAGGCAGAAGTGGGCGTGGTCTCACACCCAACCTAGACACTCTCTTTGTGGTTGATACCTACTGACAAAGAGAAAATCAGTTTTATCTAATGGAATGTTACAGGGTGTGGGTGGGGGGCGCTTTGATCACCCACACTCCATGGTAAGTCCCATCTATGCCCAAGAGTAGCCCAATAACACAAAACTGACTCCGTGGTATTTTGGATTCTTTTTGTTTTATAGTCTTCAGGGATTTTTTTTTTTCATTTTTGGTCTTATTGATATTTTGCCTGTTTTGTTTTTGTGGGTTTTTGTTGTTTCTTGATTATTTCATTTTTTTCTTCCTTTCTTTCTTGAGAGAGAGAGAGAGAGAGAGAGAGAGAGAGAGAGAGAGAGAGAGAGAACAAGAAAGCAACATAAAGTTGAGTGGGTAGGAAGTTGGGGGGTGGAAAAACATGATCAAAGAGAGATGGGTCTTTTTTTTGCCTGACAAAGACAGGGGATATAGTAGAGAGAGGGAGGGACAAGGGAAGGGCCCACAGTCATTTGTTCTGCTGGGCTGAGGACACACATCCCTCCAAGCCTCCTTCCACCCAAGGGGAGAACACGCTTCTGTCAGGGCCTCCTTTTGTCTTCCCATAGTTACTGTGTATGCTTGAAGGATCTCTGAAGTAAGGGGGGGAGGGAGGAGGGGGAGAGGGAGAGGAAAGAAAGTCCTTGGTCAGCTGTAGTGACAGCCCCCTGGAAACAGGACTGTGCTCCATTGTCTTGAAGCAGAGAGAGATGCACGCGGGTGCTCAGTTCACTTTCTCCTTTTTAAATGTCTTTATTCATCTATGATCCCAGTTCATGGCACAATGCCACCCACTTTTAGGTGTATTGTCCTTCTTTGGTTAAACCTTTTTGGGAATACTCTTAACAGATAAACCTAGGGGTGTGGCTTACAGGTGATTCTAAACCCAGTCAATTTGTGAATGGAGATTGGCCTTCAGAAGTCCACTCTTTGTCAACCCCCTCACCCAATGGCTGACAGTCTTTACTAGTTCAAACACTATTCAAAAGTCTAATGACCAAAGCTTCTTTAGAGACAAACTCTTAACTCTATGAAATGGAAAAATAGGTTTATATTTCTGGTATACAATGACACAGGCTAAATAATCCCATCACAAAGGGTAGTGGAAACATTGGCAAGAAAGACCAGACCAAGGGAACACCAAACACAGCAGAGCTGAGACACCAAACCCCACAGCTCCATTTTTATCTTCAGAGGTTCATGGTGTGTCCAACATATTTCATCAGGCTTAGGTAGACCTGGTGCTATAGCTCTTGGCATAGGTGGCCTTTTTCTTGGCCCACCTCTGCTCAGTGGCTGCAGTTTTACTTGGCAAACATCCTATGTTTCTGGAATCTCTAATAAACTCAAATCTCCATGGCAATTTGGGCTTTATTGTCACAGTTTTACAGACAGCCTGCTAGACATGCCATAAAAGAGACATGATTCTACTACACATTGAGTGAGTAATGTGTATAATTTCTACTAAAGTGTCCCTGTTTCTAGCTATTCTTAATGAATGGAAGTAAAAAATATGTATGTTGGTTTCATTACTTGTGACCTATCTATCATTTATCTACCATCTATCTATCATCTATATCCATATCCACCCACCCACCCATCCAACCATCCACCCATCCACCCACCCACCCACCCACCCATCCACCCACCCACCCATCCACCCATCCATCCATCCATCCATCCATCCATCCACCCACCCACCCACCCACCCACCCACCCACCCACCCACCCACCATCTATCTATCTATCTATCTATCTATCTATCTATCTATCTATCTATCTATCTATCTATCATCTATTTTTCATCACCATTATCTTAATCATGATATCACGAGTCATGTGTAGTCTTGATTCTTTATTTCCAGCTTGTTTCTCCAATAGTCATAAGCCTTCATTTTGGCATCTGCAACATATTTGTTTTTGTTCAAACCTCACGCACAAGTAGAAAAGGAATAGAATTGCAAAGCCATTTGCCTATGAAGAACACATTTGCACACTAGGGTATAATGTGAACTTATACTTAATGTGTTTGTTTTAAGCCATAGCACTTTTTAAAAATAGTCTTAGCCAATTTTCCCCTTACCATGGTCCTCTCCCAGGGTTTACATTAATTACCCTTCTCACTGCTGCAACCAAATAGCTTACAAAGCAACTTAAAGCAACTCAATATGATAGAGACATGACTAGCTACATGACACAGCAAGCATCAATATGAAAACTGAATATTTGTCCTAGGAAGTCCATTACAATAGAGGTGAACAAAAAACCACCCACAGTGTCGATAATGCTCTCTTTTATGGCCCGAGTGATCACAGAAGTTTTTTTTTTTTTTTTTTTTTAATAAAAAAATAACTCTCTCTCTCTCTGTGTGTGTGAGAGAGAGAGAGAAAGAGAGAGAGCATAGGAAACCCCTGAAACTGGAGTTACAGGGTGCTGTGAACTGTCTGATATGAATGAGAACAGGGAACCCAGCTCTGCTCCTCTGCATAAGCTCCAAGTGCTCTTAACTCCTGAGCCTTCTCTCTACCCCCTTCAAGATGTTCTTCATAGATTCCTGGCCGTGTTTAGAATCACATAAAATTAAATAAATACAACAAAATAAAATTAAAGCTGCAAGTCTTTAAAAAGTCAACTAAAAAGATATGTGGGATACGTTTTCTCTTTATACATATCTATTGTTTTAATTTAAATATTATCATAATTTGTGCTCAGAAAACACAAATGTTTAAGAATATTGGGCTTGCTACTCCAAGTTTTACATATTTCAGTAACTTTTTTTTATACCTAAAGAGCTCATGAATGAATATTCATTCCCATTGTGTCAAAATGTCAGAGAAACCAGTGAATAACTAAGGTCAACTGAGGCACAGCTGGGGCTGCATCATTTGGGAAATGTCCAGGATTATTACACAGATTGGATTTATGCTGTTTTGGAGTCATAGACACACTGCAAAGGAAACTTGGTTTTTCTTTCTCCCATGAAAGAAAACAATACATCCTCCCTAGCAGGATCAGTTCAGAGTCCGTGAGTCACATTTGTAATACCCACAAGTCACTGGTGCTCCTTGCTTGCCGCATGTGGACCATGCACATCTGGATTTTCTTTCTTCCAAAGATTCATCTGAATTATGGCCTCATGGCTTTTCAACAAAGAGGCTTTTTGGTTTGCAATGTTTTTCCTCCTGGTTGGCCCTTTGGTAGCCTATGTTTTTAAACATAACCTCAGTTTATATGGAACCCTCAGAGAAAAAAAAACTGTCCCACTACCCAGTTGACCTGGCTAGTTTTATGCCAACATAAAAAAGCTAGCATCACCAGATAGAAGGGAACCTCAACTGAGAAAATACCTCCATAAGACTGGGCTGTGGGCAAGCCTGTAAGGCATTTTCTTAATTAGTGATTAATGGGGGAGGGCCTAGCCCATTGTGGGTGGAGCCATCCCTGGGGTGGTGGTCCTCGGTTCTATAAGAAAGCAGACTGAGCAAGTCATGAGGAGCAAGCCAGTAAGCAGCACCCCTCCATGGCCTCTGCATCAGCTCCTGCCTCCAAGTTTCTGCCCTGTTTGAGTTCCTCTCCTGACTTCCTTCAATGATGAACTAAATGTGGAAATGTAAGCCAAATAAACCCTTTCTTCCCTAACTTGCTTTTGGTCATAGTGTTTGATCATAGCAAAAGTAACCCTAAGATAGAAATTTGTACCAGGATCCTTGGGATGTTGCTGTGACAGAGATGACTATACTGTTTTAGAGAAGATTGTGGAAGAATTGGAACTTTGGGCTAGAAAAGCCATTGAGAATAGCTTGCTAAGCTATTCTGTGGGAGCTTGGAAGATGAAGATGTTGAGAGAAATGTAGATAATTGAGGCCCGACTTTATGAGTTCCAGAGGGAAGTTTGAGAGTCACTCAAAGTATATCTTGAGGCTGTTAAATATTTTGAGTTAAGAAACAGTGGTTCTGGTTAGCTGTAGGTGAAGAATCAGCTGTGATTAACAAGATACCAAAACCTTTAAAGTGAAACCTTAGCTTTGCCGGGACATTGATGCTGGTCAACTGGCGCTGAGATTAAGAAGAAACCAGCATCCTTGAGGTGAAATCTTCTGGGAAGCATTTCCTCAGAGTCACCTCAAGGCAGCCAAAGTTGTATCTTGTGCTGGCAGCCAAGCTAGGTCACATAAGAGTCAACTCAGATGGTACTGGGCTTTAAGGCATGAATGAGTCTTGTAGACCAACTAAGGCTTGGCACTGTGTAGCAGGACTGGAGTTCTCGAACAGAGTCTGTTGGTGAAAGCGCAGGCCAGTTGTAGCAGAATACATCAATATTTTGGAGATGCCTGTACCATGGGATGGCCACCAAGAAAAGCAGCAGCAGTGAACCGGAACTGGCTAGAGCCTAGAAGACAAGCTGTGTGTGCTGTAGAGGGTGGAGTGGAGAAGCGACCCAGGTCCTTTGAAAGAGTCTAGAAGATGATAAGTGTATCCTGGGCATTAGACATTAAATTATTCACACTGTTAAGAGTTCTGTTTTGCTTTGTTCAGATTGTAACTGTGTCCTGGTTCTTCCTTCTTGAAATAAAAATTCATCTCACTTATTTTTGGACCTTTAAGGAGCCCACAATTGAGAGTATGGTGATTTTAAAGAGATGTAGGATTTGAAGAGAGTGAAGTTTTTAAGTGAATTTTTAAGAACGTGGGCCTTTTTAAGCTCATAAAATGTTTTATATTATGATATGTATATCCCAATGTATGAGCTTGGGAATCAATGTAAAAGGAAAGGTGGTGTCTTTACACTGATGTGTTTATGTGCCATTAACAATTGTAGTGGCCAGTTTTATGGCAACTTGACAAAGCTAGAGTCATCTGAAAAAAGAAATCTTCAATTAAGAAAATGCCTCCAACAAATAGGGTTGTAGGCAAGACTGTAGGGCAGTTTCTTAATTAGTGATTAATGTGGGAGGGCTAGCCCATTGTGGGTAGTACTGCTCTGGCCTAGTGGTCCTGGGTTCTATAAGAAAACAAGCCAGTAAGTAGTACCCCTCCATAAACTCTGCATCAGCTCATGTCTTCAGGTTCCTTCTGCAGTAAGAAGCTTCTGACCCTGCTTAGCCCTGAGGTCTGGACCTGAAGACCCAAAGTCCCTCAGTTGCTTAGTCCCAAATAATCACACAGAAGTGTATATTAAGTACAAGCTGTTTGGTCCATGACTCAGGCTTATTACTTGCTAACTCTTATACTTTAAGTTAACTCATATTTTTATTTATGTTTAGCTGTGTGGCTTGGTATCTCTTATCACTGCAACGTTCTCATCTTCTTCCCTCTGTGTCTGGCTGGCATCTCAGTTCTACTCTTCAGCTTCCTAGAATTCTCCTAGTCTGATGGCCCCATCTCTACTTCCTGTCTAGCTACTTGACCAATCAGCATTTTATAAAACCCATAGGAGTGACAAATATTTGCAGTGTACAAGAGCATAGTCCCACAGCATCCTGCCCTGTCTGAGTTACTGTCCTGACTTCTTTCAATGATGATCAGTGAGATGGAGGTGAAAGTCAAATAAACCCTTTCCTTCTGAACCTGCTGATCATGTTTTGTCATAGCAAGAGAGACCAAACTAAGACACCAAGCTAAAGCAGTTTCCAAGTGACTCTCTGCTACATCCTGTAGAGAATTTAGTAGTAGCTTACATTTTCTGATTCGTGTATTGGTTTGCCATCTGTTGCCTAGCTCAGCTCACTTTAGTTTGGTCATCCTGTTATTTAGCACAAAATGGCCTGTCAACATTTTTACAAGGCATGTTTTAAAAACAAGATCATCTTTTGAAAAAAAAAATTATTGAGAATGTTTCTTTATACTGGTTGGTTTGTGTAAGATGCCCTAGAAAAGGACAGGTATTTTTCACATTTAAAATTTTATTTAATTTGTATGTGTGTGTGTGTGTGTGTGTGTGTGTGTGTGCAGGAACTTGTGGAGGCCAGAAGAAAGCATTGAATTCCTTGGGGCTGGGGGTATGGGTGGGTGTGAGCTGCCTGATGTGGGTATAGCGAGGTAGCAAGATTGAACTTGGGTTCTCTACAAGAGTAGCAAGCACTATGGACACTAAGCCATGTTCTACATTATTTAGGAAGCATTTGTAATGATAATAATAAAATAAAACTTTTTGGGGGATTGGAACTGAAACTTTTTCAGGGAAAGTTGAGTTTTCAGGAAAACACACTTGAAATGAAAACACACTTTGAGGCAGTCTCTCAGATGAGTTTTGTAGACCTCCCTCATGAGACAGAAAGAGCCAGAGATGCTTTCTGCTCTGGAGTGTGTCATAGAGTGATGTTTTGGAAGGACGAGGGGGAACAGATTAAGTTTAGGAAGCAGAGTTTCTGTCTGTGATTGAGTACAGCAGTTATGATATAAGACAACTACTGAATGTATTTTTTGAGCCACTGATGGGTAGCACGCAACTTAGCAAGATCCGAATAGAGAGACAGAAAGAAGTGAAAGACCCAAGTACAGCTGAGCACAAGTTTGGAGCTCTGTGACTGCGTGTGGGATGGACTACAAGATCGGAGCCTTTTAGTCTCCAGTGGAAGTGGAAGCCTGGGGCTTGCTGAAATTTCCAGAAGGTATGTTTTAGTGAAGGGAGGAAAAGAACAGTGACAGCTTCAGCTATGGCAGCATGAAGGGACAGAACGGCAGGGAGGGACTGAGAAGAGAGAGCCAGGGTACAGAGACTCAAGAGAGCATTGTAGACAGCAGAGGAAGATAGTGTGGTGGTTGACATCAGATGCCAAAGACGGGAGGCAAGTGTTCAGACTGGAAACCCATCCTCCGGGTTTAACTTGTGGTCACCAGTAACCTTTGCACAGTGTCAGAGGTGCCAGAGAACACAGAGAAGGCAGTGGGCTGAATAGAAAAATGACAGAAATAAATAGCATTCATCTGTATTCGGATACGGGAACCAGTGCAGTTCAGTGGCACTTCTACCAAGCATTAGGCATCTACTGGCATTTCATTATTACCTTGGGGTCAACTAAGATATGACTTAGCGACAAATATAGACACATCACAGTCTTTCAGTGCCTCATGAGCATAATTATTCTTTTCGAACGTTATGTCCAATTTAAAAAGCATCTGATAAATTTGAGTCAAAATTTCCAACCTCAGGCTGGAGCTTGATACCGTCACTATTCATGCATTTTGTTTTTACTCTTAATTTTCTTGCCAAGGGTCTAACTTTTCAAGTTGCTTAAATGTCTCCCTCAGGAACCACAGATGGAAGGCACTCTCATTCCTCTTCACATGAAAGCCATATTTCAGTCCTGCTTCCCCTCTAGAAAAAAGTCAACAACACAACAAAACTACAAATCATCATTAAAAGTCAGAAGAACGGAGTTTTTTTTTTTCTTCAAGAGTTGTGTTTTGGAATGTAAATATCAAAATCAAATGATATACATGAGTTAACTGTCCTTGGTTCAAAATTCCAAATCCTCAAGACGCAATTTTTATTGTAGTGCATCCGTTCAACGGCTGAATGTATTTCTAGAAGAGGCTTTGGCTAAGGTTTAAAAATGGTCTTATGTTTGACGACAAGGGCACTTTCTTGCCTAAGCGGTCCATTAATTGAGATTTTGAAATGTATATGTGTGTGTGTATATATATATGCATGTATGCATATATACATACACACTATACATACGTACATAATACATACAAACATACACACATACACACATACACACATATATATGGATTCATTGGGGCTGGGGGTATGGGTGTGTGTGTGAGCTGCCTAATGTGGGTGTGGGAGATAGCGAGATTGAACTTGGGTTCTCTGCAAGAGTAGCAAGCACTATATATATATATATATATATAGATAGATAGATAGATAGATAGATAGATAGATATGGATATAGATATAGATATAGATATAGATATAGATAGATAGATAGATAGATAGATAGATAGATAGTGCATACAGTGTGTGTATCTATCACACATCATAGTTTATTTTTGCAAAGGATCCTGACCTTGTGATCCCTGTGGAGTACAGAGACAGTGCTAATGTTATTTGTGGAAAGCCTAGTTCCTTTGGTGTAATATGCTTGAAGAATTTCATTCAGAATTTCCAAGTTCTTGCCATGGCTTTTGTTAAGAACTTCCCAGCACTCTATCAAGGTATCTTTATCCACAGCTTCAAAAACATGTCCGTGGAGAACTAGGTGGGAACAGAGCTTGACAAAGGCAGGGCTCAGCTGGTTGTGAAGTTGGTGGGTGTGAAACCGGGGCTTTCAAGCGTTGTTGTTTACGGTAAGGTGCAATGTGGGCAGAGGAGGTTTCCTCCAACCATGCTTCCTCCAGCCAGCAGTTCTGAGCAGGCTTGCAGCACCCTGGCCATTTGGGCTTATTTCACTGTTATCTCAGGGGCTGTGAACCCTCCAGTTCTCTTTTTGTCCCTGTATAAGATGAAGCTGTAACCCACAACTAAGAAGATGCCTACCTGTGAGCCCCATTACACCCCACCCCCACCCGTCCTTTTGCCAGAGTATTTACTGAGAGCAAAGGCTGCAGCCTGCTTGGGAGCCTGCAGCTGAGTACTTCCGATGAGTGACCAAGATGCTTGAGGGTGTGCTGACTCATTCAAGAAGAACTTCAGAGAGCCACTGGGCTGTGGGTGGTGGAGTGTGCAGTGGCTGATTTTCCAGCATGCTACAGAAAAGTGATGGATTGAAGTGACAAGTGAGGAAGTCAAAACACTGTTACCGTAATGCTCAGAATATAGCCAGCCATTTCCTTTTCTGAGTCTCTGTGATACCCCAGTTAATCAGTTTCTGGATTGGGCAAAAGTTTAAAAACACTGATACATATGCAGTTGTATTTGCAAAGCAGTCAAGCAATGTTCTGGACATTTTTCTAAATGTTGTTTATAAATTATTCTCTCTTTTGTCATCTTTGGAAGCATCTATTGCCTATTAGCATCTATTAGCATGTTCATATTTCAATTAGGTGCAGCTGCAGTTTGGAGATATAAAGTAAATAGCTTGGAGATATTAGCTAGGACACTGTATAACTAAAATCTATGTTATAACCCATGGAGGTTTTAATGCCATTTAAATATAACTAAAGGAGCTCTATTGGATACTTAGTCTAGCCTCTATACTATGTAATATTTTGTATATACACACAGATAAAAATAGAAGATGAAAATCTGCGCATTTGATAAGATGTACACTAAATTGTAATTAAATCAGATATGAGGACTGTGAAGAAAGAGTCATATCTTTCCTGGAGGATGGAATGTTTCACCTCCCCTTAGTTAAATGATGTATGACTGTATTCCCATTATGGCTGGATGTTCATGATTTTGAAACTCAGAATGTACAGCATGATAACATTTAAAACTAGAAAGTTGTTAGGATGAGATGAGACCATGAGGACAGAATCCTGGTGATGGAATTAGTGTCTTTACAAGAAGAGAGACATTGAGCTGGGCACAGTGTCATGGGCCTCTAGTCCCAGTTATGTGGGAAGTCGAAGCATGAATCATTTGGACCCAAGAATTTGGAGCTAGCCTGAGCAACAAAGAGATACTTCAGCTTTTAATAAAAGATAAGAAAAGATTAGAGTGCACCCCATCATACACAGAAAGAGGGCATGTGAGTGCATAAAGATTTGACAGCTGCCTTTAAGCCTAGAGTCAAAGCCTCTGAATTACCCTTCTAGCATCTTGAACTTCTCAGTGACAAATTCTCCTGGTTAGGTCCATCTTCCCATTCTATGACATTTTGTTGTGGCAGCATGTGGACACAAATACGCTATAAATAAACTCTCGCAACAATTATACACTGAAAAATGAAACAACTGGAGACTAGATTTTAATCTCACATAAATTTACATATCTCACTATAGAGTCATAATTGTTTTTCAAGAATGTTAATCTGCTTTCTAGTTCAGGAATTTGCGGTCATGTAACATGCTGAGTGAAAATGCTAAGTTCTGCTTATAATTAATAAAATGAAAAGATAACTAGCAATTATTTTAGGCTGCAACACTACTTAAAAATGGTTCTGTTTTCTACTTTTGGGAGTACTGGTGGGAATTATGAAGCTCATTTGTAAGTACAATTTCTCAGCACGTTTAAAATTGTCAATGAAGAAAAAAATGTACCTTTAACCTCATACAGTCTTTTCTCTATCTTACTTAGTTTAACTTAATTGAAGAAGGAGCAGGAGGAGATGTTAACAGATTGATAAGATGCCTGGAGAAACAGAGAACAGTGAACAAAGACTTTGCATATAACTGTATGGGCTTCTTAAAATGGAGGTCAAACCAGACACATTTAAACCAAGCAATTGAATTTGTTTTTGTATATAATAGCTTAATATTTTACATTGACATTTTAGGGGGAAATAGTTAAAATAATGCACGGAAAATTTTAAACTAATGGATGATTAATGTGTTCAGAGAAAAAAAATGAATAAAGAGGTAAATATCTGTCCGATGCCCCTTGACAAGAGTGAGTGGGCAGAAGACAGTCCCAGGCCCACCCAGCACCCCAAGGACAGGGCAAGTGGGTGTCACTAGCTGAACATGTATGTGGTGGAGAAAGGGGAGAGGGTAGTAGAGTGGTTCATGCACTGTGGGGAGAAACGGACTTGGAGAGAGCATGGAAGTAAGGAATAGGCTGCTATAGGTGGTCTATGCTGCCACCTGAGGCCATGTGATGTGCTGGTGGTGCTGTCACTGAGGACCACGTCTGGATCCATGGCTCTACTGCATCCTGGGTCTGTGTTGATGTCATGACCTGGGTTACCACTGGGGGGCATTTATGATCTGCTGAGCTCTGGTTCTGGAGAACCAAAGCTGCAGGATCTCCATGACCGGGACTGCAGCAGGGTATCTGAGAATTCTGGTGAGGGTCCAGTATTGATGGTGTACTAGAGGTCAGAGGTCTTGAACCAGACTAGCAACTCATTACAAAGAAGATTAGCAAGGAAAGCTGCTTGGGTAAAGACACATCTAAGGTCTCAGTGTCACCACAACAAAATTTGTGATGGGAAGATGGAAAAGATGGAGGGGTGGTGTGCTTATTTTTATTTTGTTGGGAAATACTCCAAGTGTGGAGGGTGGACATGGAAGGGCTGGGAAATGAATGGGATTTGTGTGCATGATGTGAATTCCCAAAGAATCGGTAAAACATTTGTTTTGAGTGCTTAAAAAAAAATCAATATATAGACGCCAGCTATATTTCATATACTATCTAGTCTACCTTCCTTCCCTGTGGTATAGCTTTTTAATCTGTGTTTTATATGTACGTTTTCGAAGTCTTACTTTGTAAATCATAGTTAACAAGAGGGAGCTTTTTTTTCATTTCATCATTCCATAGCCGAAAATTTTAATTTATCATGGAAGAAAATGAGACTCTATTGGGCACCTACCCCTGCTGAAGTAATTTTCAGATGTAGAAGCAGCTTCACAAGTTAGGTTCGGTGCTAACTGTCAGAAGCCAGGCTGGTCCCGACAGCTTGATTGGGTATTTTTGCTGACATAACTCGTTTTCTCACAGTTGAACACCATGCTGTCAGAAACAGCAAGAGTTAATTCAGAGTTCGCTCCCCGGGTCAAGTCAGTCCTACAAGAAACCTCCCTCAGTGTTGCCCTATGACAAGATTTCACACCTACATCATTTGTGTGTTTGTGTTTATGCATCTCTGAAGTACAGATTTTGGGGGTGGCTTCCCTGTGGAAGCATCTTCACCCCTTTCCTTTTGGAGAACTGTGGCTAGATCGGCTATTTAGAGTAAGATGCTTGCTATAGCTGACAAGGAAAATGGTTCTCTTCTTGTGAGAATGCCTCATTGTTTCCCTCCACATCACCATCTAGTTTCTTGTATTAGTCTTTTGCTCTTTTTTTTTTCCCCCCGCTTTGGATTTCCTTCAAGTGTGATACTGCCTGCTATGCCTTGGCGCATGCTCTGGCTCTCAGCTGTTTGATAATGCAGAGGTGGCTTTTTGCCTGCTATGCTCCTCCAGAGCGAGAAGGAACAAGATAAATCCTTACTTTTCTGGTCACTCTTTAGCTCCTGAAAGGACTTCAGAAATCCTCCAAGGAATAAGATCTCCCACCCCCTTTCATCCCATTTATCTGGTCTCTCTCTTCCCTGGCTCTCTGCCTTCACCTCTTCTTTCCCTCAGGAGCTGCTTTGCACTGAACACAGTCAATCCATTTAGGCATGCTTCCCACCTCTTAGGCAGGAATATCATTAGTTTTGTATTCATTTATGGAACCAATTCACATCAGGGGCCATGGTTTTTGTATAACCGAGAGCTTTCTTCTCTCGCAGGAGCTGAAATTCAGTCATTTACTAAATCCTTGTAGAGAAATGCTAGCTGGAAAGCCCTGAGTCAGGCATATGGTGAGAGGCAGACAGATGCATTTACTTCTCATGAGTTTGGTTTCTGTAGAGGAATCCTGAGCGCAAACATGTATGCAAATATGTTTCAGAGTGGGTGGACGTGGTAAAAATCTGAGATCATGGTCAGCTATGAGGGAGAGGGCAGTGGCAAAAATCTCTACGAGGCTTCTGAATGGAGGCTGAGTGAACTGGTAGGGGCCTATCTGGAGAAGAGAATCTGGGAAGATCTCAGGGAATGGCAAAGTCTCCAAGTTGGGATGTACCTGTAATGTTTGCAGACCAAAAAAAAGGCCAGCATAGTTGTAAGGCAGCAATGAGGCATGTTAAAGGCAAAAGGCATCACAGCCCCTAAAAACAGTATAGCTGTGGGAAAATGTTCAGAAAAATAAAATTTAGAAGTTAATTGTTCTTCTGGTAAGGTTCTACTGCTGAAGATAATACTTGCTCAAGTCATTGAACATAAAGAAGTCATACTACTGTGTAGTGAGAATCAGGCAGTATCACCTTGACCTGGAGGAGTGGCCTTTGGGCCTTGAGGCCCCAGTGTATGGGGTATGACCAGGTCAGTTTAAGACAGGGTGCACACCTGGTTTCTGCATGTTTTCTCCATTGCACTCTTGCAGAAAGGACCAGACCTGATTCGGCCATGTGGACCAGTCCAGCTTTCCAGGAATTGCCCAACTGTTCAATTCATTGTATCAGTGAGTATTTCATATAAACCCATTAATAAATATTAGCCTTTTAATCAGCTGTTAGCAATTATTATCAGCTACACTGCTGGCTGACTAGAAGCTTTATCCTGGCTGACGAGCATTCATGATACTGGAAGATACTCTGTACGCACTGCCAAAAGAGAAAGGTAATCATCAACTTTACCCAATTACGAATACAGTTACCTGCCTGAAAGATACATTAGTGCCATAGTGCCACAAATGTTATAGGAGGAGCCAACCACTTTTTAAAAACTGGACTTCAAGCCCACTCCATAAGATGGAGCTCATCCTTGACACTGATCAAGTAGAGATTATGTAGGTCATAAGCCCCAGGAGAATACATACTAATATTAATCTTCTAAAGGAACATAGCAATAAAATTATTTCTAATGGCACATTGCTATACCAGTTGATTGGTGGCAGAGATGGGGTTTATATTCAAGCAATCCCATTCCATATTTCTCCTTTAATTAAATGACTAGAAATCATAGCTTGACTTTCATGCTTACCAACTGGGTGACCAGGATAGACAACAGACATCTAGAAACCTGTACTTCCCTCTGGAAAGTGGCTAGTAGCATCTGGAGTGTTATTTTGAGTGTCACAATAGCAATTAAAATTATGTGTGTAGAATTAACAACTAGTAAGGGATTCAAGAGGGATTATTGATCCTGGGCACATTCTGATAGCATGTTAGCTGGACTTCGGCTTTGCTCTCTATTCACTATCTAACAATGCATTGCAAAGACAGAGCAGTACAGGGTTGGAACATTTGGAGATTTGCCTCTGGATCATAGCATTTGATTGTCTGGCATCTTACTAAAATATTCTTCTCTCTATTGTTAGCTAACCTCCTAATGTACTTTCAGCAGCCTAGGAAACACGAAGAACCCTAGACCTGATCTTTGCCCATGCCAATGCATTTGCTTTCTCTGTTCTTATGCTTCAATACAGATTATCATGCAGAATTTAGAAGCTTGTCTTTTTTGGTCACGTAATCTGGCTTCTGAAGAAGGGCTGTGGTACATATTTTCTGACAACCGCAGGAATGAAGTTTTGATCACATCTCAAATCTGCTTCTTTAATTATGTGGTTGCTGGTTGCTCATTCTGACCCTGCAGAGTCAGACTTCTAAGAAAAAGAAGATGGTCTCCTCACACAATCCACAGAAGTGGAAAGGGAAACACATTTTTCTTGGGTAATCCATCTGTACTATGCTTAACAAGTTTCCATTTTTATTTTCACAAAAGATCTGTTGTTTCTCTTCAACTTTTCCTGTCTTTTTTTTTTTTTTTTTTTTTTTTTTTTTTTTTTTTAAGGTGTGAGTGCATTTCATGCTTGAATCCCTTCCCAGTCTCTCAGATTCTTGTGTTTTGGATTTGTGTGAGTCTAGGTTTAGCATTTGGTTGCTTTATTAGTTGAGAGACTTTGAGCCCTTGCTTAATCTCCACAAGTCCAGGTTTTCTTAACTTAGATTAAAAATGAGAATGTAACTCATGAGGCGGATGAAAGGAATACATGAAGCAATTGGAGGAATGCATTCTGCACAGCGCCTAATTTTTTATGGGCAAATTATGTGGGTGAGGAGCAGGGCAGCACATGAGAAATAAAACATAAGCAGACAAAAATACAAAATACCAGAAGAGGAGAGAGATGTAGAAAGAGTAGGAAATAAAGCATTCAATGGCTAAGAGAGAAACACCCCTGGCTGTGGAGAAGAGGCAAGGCGCACGGCTTAAGGTAAGGTCTGCTGTGCACCAAGGACTATGCAGTCAGAAGCAGACTTAGAGGGTTTCTTTCCCTCTGATCTCCGACGTCTACTCTCTCCAGAAATCCTGCTTTGAGGTTTTGTTGGGAGGAAGACTGTCAAGGAAGTCAGTAAAGCTATAGATAACCCATAATGCTTACGGGGGGGGGGGGGGGTGATGGAGGGAGCAACCGATATTTTCCTGATTTTACAAGGCTGTGTGGAGTATTGATGGAAATCTTTTGAAACAGATCCCAGGAAAACATTTGTATGACAGAGCTATGTTTTGAGAATCTAATTTTCTTAGCACTATGCCATTATGATGTCTTCAGTGTAGGTTACTTCCTTGAGTTGTTATAATAATAATAAAATGCAGAATAGATGATGTAAGCAAAAATAGTTTCTTCTCTTGGTGGGATAGATGGCGTATTAGCTTTCTGATATAACAGTAACCTCAGAAAAATAAACATAAAGAGAAAAGATTTAACTTTGTTTATGGTTTTAGAGTCCAAATTAACTTTCCTTTATAAGAGTTGCCATGGCCGTGGTGTTTCCTCACAACCAAAGAAACTAAGAAAGTGAGAAAATAGAAAAGGATCGAGTGGAGTCCCATGTCTCCTTCAAGGATGTGTCTCTAGTGACTGTCAGAATTTACCTCTTTCTACCACTTTCTAACAGGGTTAAAATAGAAGAGGGCCTTTCCACATACTTATCCCTGAGAGTTGTTCCTGATCCAGATAAGAGCCGATGGCTGGTATTGTTCTAAGCAGGGAACTGAAGGGCAGGAGATAATATCCACTCTGTATGCACCATGGACTCCCTGGATCCAAGCGTTATGGATGCACAGATGAAATCAGAATCTCATCCATGGAAACTTTTGGTTAGCATAAATCATTCCTAATCTCGGTGGCTCAAAACCATGTCACTCATTGGTCATCTCTTTCTATTCCCAGGCTTAGCTGATAGTTTTCCTGTTGATTTTGGTGCCCCATGTGCTATTGTCATAACAGAAATACTTGCATATGTTACTTGGGACCAATAATTGTTCTTTAATTATTACTAGTTATTAATTCTGCACACAAAATTTCATTTCGTATTGTGACACTCAGTGTGGCTGCCACTACTTTTTTTTTTGGTCCACTATCCTGTAGTACTATGTCATTATGATATCTTCAGTGTAAGTTACTTCCTTGAGTTGTTATAATAGTAATAAAATTGCAGAATAGATGATATAAGCAAAGAACAGTTTCTCCTTTTGGTGGAGACTGAACAGTCTGTGACTGAACTATTGGAAGACTCTGTTTCTGGTAAGACGCATCTTGTTCCTGTGGTCCACATGGTAGAAATGACGAGGTAACTCTGAGATATCAACAGATATACCCATTTTCCAGAGGGAAATACAGGCTTCTAGTTGTCTTGGTTCTGTCCTGGTCACCCAGTTGGTAAGCATGAAAGTCAAGCTGTGATTTTTAGTCATTTGACTAAAGGAGCTACATACAGATATCCTACATATTGGATTATGATTCGTAACAGTAGCAAAATTGCAACCATGAAGTAGCAATGAAAATAATTTTATGGTTGGGGGGTCAGCACAACATGAGGAAGTGTATTGAAGGGTAATGGTGTTAGGAAGGTTGAGAACCTCTACGGAAGCTCCTGACGGATGACTGGACACACACGGTGACGCTCTTCCTCTATTTGTACCCCTAGCCTAGCTTGCTTTTGTCTGGTTGGTTGCAACTCAGCCTCAAGGTATTGTTTTAAATATTCCTCTCTCTGGAAAGCTTCGAAGTTAACCCTACCAGTCTGTGTTGTGGGTGGTTCATGAGTGATTCTAGAACATTCTGTACTTCTAGTATATAATAAGCTTGTGGTTCTGTTTGATAGTGTATGTGTTTACTGTTTTTTTCTACTTTTCCTTGACCTGAGACACAGTAAGTATTTGGACAGACAGATGGGTAAAGGTGTGAGTGTAACAATGAAATGGATCCTGTCTTTTGACTCTCTGGGCTACAGAAAGTTCAAGTCCACAAGTTCACACCTAAGTAACCTCTTTCATTACTGCTCTAAAGGAGAGTGAAGTCTTCTCATCAGTGAGGCACCTTTTCGTGTAGGTAAACCTTTTGCCTTCCTTCCTTTCTTCTTCCCTCCTCCCCTCCCTCCCTCCATCCTCTCTCTCTCTCTCTCTCTCTCCCTCTCTCTCTCTCTCTCTCTCTCTGTCTTCTTTTTACTTGTGATGAACCTTCCTTTAGTTATTTCACAAAGGCAAGAATGATTCTCTTTGGTGGAATTTAAGGTAGTTGTGTAATTTTAGTAGTCTAGGGGAGAGAAATCAGAGACCTTGTCTGAAACATATCTCTACTTTGAAATTTTTAAAAACCGTTGTAAATGGACCTTGTAAATGGACCTTTTCTTACCCACTTTCATGCAGTAGATGCAGTTTAAAGGACTCTTTTGTGTGCGGGGTGGAGGCACAGCATGGTCTATCACCCACATCTACCATTTTGTGTTGTATTTGTTTTTGTAGAGGAGGGTGGCTGCTTTCTTCCTTTTTTTCTATTTGGTGGCTGCATAACACTTCTTGAACACTAAATTAAACTAACTTGCTGCTCCCCATGCTGTTAGCTACTACCAAAGGTATTGTGAGAATTGTTTCTGAAAGATATGGATGTGTGCACAGGAAATCCATCTGACACTTGCCATAGCCCATCCTCCTGGGAGAGGTAGGGCTGCAGAATTTAGTGTAGCTGCTTGTAGGTGAAGAGTTGTGATTTTGTGTTGTAGAGAAGGGCCGGGGCTCACAAGCTATTTGATAATGAGAATGAACATTAGATATTGCAAAGACCTGAGTGTACAAGCAATATATGCCTCTTGGAGAAGAAGGTTGTGGATAATTAAAAGGACTACTTTGTAACATTATTTTTTTTCTACTGGAACAAAATTTATAAGTGAGTATAATGCTCCTATTTACATAATTTAAAAAGTTAATCCAAGTCTGTTACATGAAATATATTGTTATTATCCTTTAATGCTCACACATAATTACATTAGGCATCCTGAGGTGCTCTGATACTAGTATCTAACTTATATTGCCTATTTTCTTTTCATTTCAAATGTGGAAATTCGAGCTTAATAATACACTTGTGAGTGTTTGTAGCACTACTGTGACTAAGGCAGCTGCATGCAGATGAACAAAGGTGCATGCTACTGATTGGTGTGTGTTAGTCACTGTTCTGTTGCTGTGAAGAGACACCATGACCAAGACAACTCTTATGAAAGAAAGCATTTAACTTGGTGAATGATGTTCTAAAATGGTGAAGAATTCTCATCCAAGTGCTGAATAAAACAAAATACCTCTAATTTATACAGAAACACAGTGGTCACCATCTCAGAAATATATATCTATTTTATATTAGTCGATACATAGTATATATATGGAAGCATTTTATATATAGCAAAATAAATTTATGTACTTAAATACATTATAGAGTTGTATTACCTTCTATGCTCTTTGCCCATTCCCTAATGTGTCCCACCATGTTCATCACTGTTTTGCTTAATGATATCACCTTCAACCTGATTGTGCAGATCAGTGATGCATTTTCTCACTACTTTCAGCTGGTTCCTTAACAGCTACAATCAATGTGTTTTGCATCCTATGCTTCCCTTTCCCGCTACTTTTGTCCTTGCTGGTCTGTGAGATCTGCCTTCTAACTGTTTGGCCTGTAACGAGGCTCTTCTAAGATGGTGTTTCAGAGGTAGCACAGTGGTGGAGAGATAAGCTTTTGTGCCCAGGAATTCTGAGAACTCTGGTGTGTATTGCATAAGATGACGACTTGTATAGCATCTTGGGGTTGAATTGACATGGCTTTGGGCTGTCTAGTGAGGAGGTAGGTAAATGGCTCATCTGGACTTAATGTAACAGCCTAGGAATGTGTCTCTTTAGGTTTTTAGAAGATCATGTCATTCTCTTATTTTATAACCATGACTTTCTCTTTTCTCCTATTTTACTTATTTAAATTACTTATGGCTTGCATATTTTTGTTTATTTTTCAGAGATTCGGTTTCTTATGTATGCAGTGGCCTCATTTCTTTTGTGTTTTGATTCATTAACTCTAGATACTATCTGTAGCAGCAATACTTTCTCCTGCAGGGACTATAACTCATTAGCGATTAAGTTTAAGTTACCAATAGCGTTCAATTCAGGAAATAAAAACACCTCTTGGAATCATTTAACCAAGAACTAGTCCAGACTTGAATTTCATACTTCATGCTCCTGTGTCCTTTGTCACCTGTTGTGAGTCTGATTCTGTGCCCACCTGAAGCTTTTCTTGTGAATGTTTGTGATTATATCTGTCTATTCCTATGTGTGTGACTGTTGTATGAGTGAGTTGTGTGTATGTACAGTATGTGTCCGTGTGAGTAAGTGATATCTGTCTGTCCCTAGCAAAGGGCTTCATTCTGTATTTAATATGTGGCATAGAAAGTATCATATGGGGAAGGAAAGAAATTCTTTACAGAAATCTTCAGCAGAGTTTTTACAAGAGAGCAAATTTCTGGCTCCAACTGACCCAGATAACAAACACAACTATTTAATCAATCATTATCCATAAATAATTGATTTCAATCTTTGTATATTTTAGGAAGTTGCTTTTAACTTGTGTGTTTGCTGCTTTCAGCAAATTGTATACATGCATTGTTCTGGGTCAGGGAGATGGGAAAGTACACATCTTACTTACAAGTTGATTGCACGGGAAATCCAAGGCAAGTATGTTTGGTTGTTACATTTTTTTCCCTCTTAAGGGAAGGTTAAACAATCAGGCTGAGTACCCAGAAGGTTATCAGTCTTAAGTCTTAAATGACCTCAAAGAAATCTGTTGTTAACCCTGGCTGTAAGGTCCAGCAAAAATTCGAGTCTCTTAGAATGTAAGGAAAATTGTCATAATATTGCATTGCCACACTCGACTACTTCCTCCAGATTATCTTGAGGTTGTTTCTTACATTTTGTTTTTTCTTATCTAGTAATTTTTATATTTTAGGAGCAATCTATGTATTTGCTCAGAACTATTGCTGCACTGTTTAATCTTGCTTCCAAGCTGCCAGATGACATTGCAATCAGCTAGATGACATTGTCATCTGCTAGATAACATTGACAGCACGAAAGGACAGGATTAGGTTAATCATAATCACTTCTTCCAAATTTTCAGAAGCAGTCCCATTTGTGATATACGTAGAAAATGTAGTACATTTAAATGGCACATATCGTGCTCCGTGGATCTCCATTCATTGCAACGTACCTTAGCTTTCATCTTTCTGCACGCAGATATCTTCTATCTACAAGATATCCAAATTTCATCTGCCCATAATAATGTCTGGACCCTTTTCCATATGGCGTGAAAGCCGTCTCTGGTTTCTTAAGATCCTTCCTCTTCTGTTTCAGACTTGGGGCAGGCCATTTGGTAGAGGAAGCTTTGGTACTACTGCTGAGGGTCAAGTTATAAAAGTCCTTTACTAACATTTCTGGCCAAGAACCTTCTGAATCTTTGGAGTAAATTTTTATGGGACATATGAGAAGACCCAAGGGACACGGTTGGGCTAAGCATTTGTGATACTCCTCTGGTGATGTGGGGAAGCTTCAAAAATTATTCTGGGAAAAATTCTTTAGTTCTGAAAGAGACTGCACTCTAAAGCCCAACCTCAGATGTTAATATTTCTTTCATTGCAAAAAAAAAAAAAAAAGTAGTTCACCGAACATATGTGTCAAATTTTGAAAAAATACATAACTCCCTAATTGTATTGTCATTTATTACTGGCTGACGTGTTGCCACTGAACTCCCCCCATTTTTTCCTGTTTATACAACAGTGTTGAAAACACATGACATGCTATTCTACTGGAAATGTCCAAGAATAGGATTTCATCGGCAAGCTATGCAGGGAACTTCCACATTATTACTAGCCAACCATATGAAATAGTATTAAAACTCTTCAACCTTGAATCATAAAAGTGTTTGCACCTGTTGGCCATTTTTATATAAACTTCTCAGCTGTGCACCCTTTAAAAAGAATTGTAAACTCTGCGACGTTTTACTGAATTTCTTCCCACTGATCTTAGAACATGACACTTGACATTGAGACCAAGTCTCATGAATTTCTGTGGGTAGAGACAAGTACGAATTTATGGCTTGGTTGACTCCTGTAAAACCAGAGAAAGGAGAGGAGGTAACTGACCCTTTACAAAACCTTTAGGACTAAAAATGATTAGGACTCTCGAACCATGAAAACTCAAGATTTATAAGCATGTCCCATTGATTATAAAGGAGAAAGTAACTCAGGTATATTTGCTGGTGGTAGGTGGGTTGAATGCTGCTTTGGACCGTATGGTTTATTTACAATGCAGATTGATGTGACAGGGCCATTTGTTACCAAAACTGGGGGAAATAAGGAATTGATTCTTCTTCTTGAGAAGAACTTCTCTGGCACTATACCAAAAGGAACATGTTGACTTCAAGGCCCCAAAGTCTCTGAATCCTAAAGCTTGACCAAATATCTGCTTAACTCTGAGAACCCTTTCATATCTTACCGTAGGTAGGTCAGTAACTCTACACAGTCATTTGTCAATAAAACATTACTTAGCCTCCTCTGATGCTTGTTTGATTAGCCTCAAAGAATTCTGAACCCACAACAAGGTTACTGGAAACATCAGTTAGTAAATAGACACTTTACAGTAATTGAATCTTGGTGTCACACACTTCAGACCACAGGCCCTGGCAGCCCAGACCAAGAGTGGCTTGGAGCAAACTGCGCTGACAGGAAGCAAGCTCCTCACCAGGTCCCACCACAGCACTTCGGCTTTCAGTTGCAAGAAGAAAAACTTATCAGTCACCACCTCACCCACTGCCAAGTTGCTGTCACTGAAGAAATATTAGGGAGTGGGGGCAGGTAAACCAGCCGGGATGGGACTTTTAAAACTAATTTCCAATGAACAATTGCATGTTCTTATTGAAGTTTCTCATAACACAGATTAATGGTCAAAGTCATGTGCAGAAGGGAAATCCCTAAGCCCAGGTATGGTGGTCAGACCACTGACATTTAACAGAAATGATATGAATCTTCTCTGCTTTTCAAGTGGTTTTGAGCTGCAGTCTATGAATTCTCAATCCATTCCAGTTAAGTTCAGTCTCCAGACTCCCAAACAAGAGAACCCACCTGTTCACACACTCTAAGCTCAGGAGGGGGCTTCTTCCTTAGCTTGTCCTCACTGCAGCCAGTGTGTCCCTGATTCTAGTGATGAGACTTAATTAAGAGGCAATTCTAAATTATCTCTATTGGAAACAAAACTCATTCCCTATTGTTCTGTGTTCACTGAGGAGCTTGCTCCTGTTTCTGCCTTTCAGGGGTCCTCTGTAGATCTGCTCTGACATCCCACCTTCCAAATGTGACCCATATTTCTTTCTCTTAAAAATGGGAGAAATAAGGGAGTAAGTTATTTCTCTCACCTCCAGTCACTTAAAGCCCTGCTTTGTTTCCTTTATGGCTGCACACACTTGGCTAATGCCAGCATCCCCAGTGTCAACTCAATCACACCGTCGCCAAGGAGACAGAAAACTGCCTCAGTCTCCTAACCAAGCCAGATAGCCGTTGTGTCTTATGGACACTCCCTTGTTATTTGAGTCATGGGTTACCTGGCTCCCTTATAGGTGGACCCAGAATACAGACAGGCTTCTCCTATTTGCAGCTAGCATTCTCTCTGTCTGATTGTTTAGGGATCTTTCTAGAATTGGTGACTCACTGTAAATCCCCAATAGGGACTGGCACCCCAGTGCTTTAATTATTTTAAGTCTTCTTCCCTGAGATCTAGCTTCAGGTTTTATCTTTAGTGGAAGGGAATTCCAGTTACATATAACAGATGTCCTGGGGCGAACGATTGCGTGACTCTCACATATTTCCCATGTCATCATGCACTGTCTCAAGAGAGAGTAACCACTGGAATGTCTCGGATGAATCTAAAGAGAAAATAGTTCTATTTTTAGTTTGTTTGATAGGTAATAAGAAAGTGAATGAAAAGCTTTAGTGCCAACTGAAGCTGCTGTCTCATGCTGTCTCCTGAGATGGTTTGATCTCAGTGGCTGAGTTATTGTCATTTTTTTTTTTTAAAGACACTGTAGTTTTCTACTAAGTATAATTTCCTAAAGGTCCACTCTGAACCCAGTCCTGTGTGGTAGGCAGGTTGTTAACAGGCCATTAGCAGGCTCTCAACACTGAAAAGAATGTCATTCTGTGCAGAGTATTATATAAGCCAGGCAGACTCTAAACCAGCCACCTTGCCACTTAACATGGATGGCTCTGAGTGTTACAATGGCTAGGTGTCCTCTGCTCCATGGTGACCAACAGTTTACAAGTGGCTTCTCTTACATGCCCGGGTCACCTTCAACTGCAGCTGTGTCTGTAAGCATGCCTTTTTGCTAATATAATTTCAGACTTGCTGCTGATTGATCAGAGGTAAATCATGTATTACCTTTGTGTTTGCACACTTGTCTGCCTCTGTTCAGTTTTTGCTCTGAACTATCAACATGTCAAATGGATAAATCCATGTTAGCCTCCAGAGAGACTGTTATGATCTGCTTTCCTGACTCAGCTCAGGACCTAAAAATATGCTAAGGCACACTCAGAAAGCAAAAGAGGTAGAGGTGAGCACCATGATTTTTATTTATTCAAGGAGAGGCAGAATTGTTTTTAAAGTGTCAGTGATGGTACTAACATGCTGATAAGTTACAGGCGTCTTCATACACAGGCCCATTAGGCTATGTTGTCCTTCCTGGAGCTAAGTCACTTGTGCAAACGTAAGTCAGCAGGTGAGGAGGACACACCTTATCTCCAACCCTACTCAACTTCTTCTCTCCATCCAGAGGCCTAGAAAGACCATGAAGTTAGGAAGGGCCAACAGGACAGTTTAAATTCCAGCCTAGGAAGTTCAAATTTCATCTCTTAGGCAAACAGAAGTCACCACGAATATTTCTGAGCCTGAGATTACTGTAACAACAATCTCTTTAAGAAGGTTGATTTGATATTCACGGGTAGGAGAGTCAAACACATGAAACCCAGAGGTCGAAGGCCATCTGAAAACCTACTACAAAAATATATAGAAAGCATAGGGGAAAGTCATATACTTTTATTTTAAAAACTAAAAATATCCAAGTTAATGGACAAATAAATCATGTTCTTGCATATTTATCAGCAAGGACACATGGATATGAATGTTATTATTGATCACTTAAATATTTCCACCTTCCCTTCATTAGTCTGCAGAGTCAATGGAATTCCAATTGGTATCTCAACTGGTTATTATTTTTCATTTCAAAAAATTATACAATATAATTTGACGATGTTTTTGCCCTTCTCCAACTCCTCCAGAGCTCTCCCTCCCAACTTCATATTCTCTTTCTCTCGATCCCTCTCTCTCCAGAAAAAAAAAAAGCCCAAACAAACAAATACAGAGTCAGTTTGGGATTGGTCCATGACTCCGGGCCATGGAGCTGCCCCTGGGGTGTGGTTCCAATGTGTCACTGCAGTGCAGAAACCCACTTTTCTGTTTTCTCTTCAGTTACCAATTGCAAATGGCTTCTTGGTTAGGGATGGGACTTCGCAGTTTCCCCTTCTCATATTTGGGACTCTGCCTCGCTTTAATCTTTACAGAACCTTGTGTGTGTTGCCACCGTCTCTCTGAGTTAATATTGGATGAGGCCTGTTGTATTTGGAAGACTGTTTTTTGGAGTGATCCGTCCCCCTCCAGCTCTGACAATGTTCCAGTCTCCTCTTCCGCAGAGGTCCGGGAGCCTTGAGAGAATTTTGATGAATCCATCCCATTTCGGGCTGACTGCTCGAAACTCTCTCTTCATGTTATCCAGTGGTGGGCCTCTATGTTAATTACCATTTACTACTAGAAGCTTTTCTGATGAGCCTTGAGTGAGGTACTGATCTGTGGATATGACAATATACTGTTAAGACTCATTTTATTTGCCACAATCCTTTAGCAGAATAGCTATAGTAGATATGTAATATTAGGTTCTTGGTCACTTTAGCAGTCAAGTGCAGGTCCTATAGCATGGAGTGGGCCTTTAGTCCAATCAAAAAGTGCTTGGGTACTCCTGTAACGTGTATATGACTATTATATCACTATATTTTGTAGAGACAGCTTTGTTAGACCTCAGGGGTTGAAGCTGCATGATCTTGATGATTAAGCCCTCTACTCTGGAAGCCTGCTGAGTACCTTCTAATATCACAAGAGCTAGTCAGAAGGAGTGAGACTTTACTTGGGTACCTGTTATAGCGTACAGTTGGCGTACTCTGCTCCCTACCCTAGCTGCCCCTCTCTATACAGTCTGAATATTTTGGTTCCCTGGCTCTTGGCCAGTCTTTTGGCCCAGGTCACCCCTCTTAGCTGACTGTTCTTCTCGTCTCATATGGCCTGGCTCAGGGTCACGTTCACTCTGGACTCGCCCAGATGGCTCTGCCTCCGGCTGTGCTCTCCCTTTTGTCTGTAGTAAGCTTTCTCCTCCATCATGACCAGGGACAGTCTTGTCTTTCTCTTTAATCCCTTTCCTTTATCTCCCTGCTCTGTCTTCACTGTGATCGCAGCAGGCCGTCATAGGTACCCTGGATAACCTAACTGGCTAGGAGCCTTGGCTCTTCTCTGCTGTCTCAATTCTCCTTTGCTACAGAGCAAGATGTATTCACAGGGTAAAAAGCTCTAGCCTCCTGAGACATAAAAATGTACCCGGTAATAGTAAGGTTTCTTTTCATTTTCTCGGAAGGATTTTACCCCACACATACCGGGAGGACTAAAGCTGTATCCAAGAAGGCCAAGTTGCCTTCATCTGATCTCTTGCTTAGGCCTCAAGGTCTCAGGAAGGTGGGAGTTCTTTTTCCTAAGGCATTTATGGTCAAAAGGGATGAAGCCCAGGCGTGGGGCATCTCCAGGTGATAACAGCTGGAGACACCCATCAGGCCTTTGAAAATGTGCTTAGGACAAGGTTAGATGGAGAAACCAGCATCTTCCCAGACCTCAGAGGAGCAAAGACATTTTTAAAGTTTTTTCTTTCCTCACTTAAAGGAAATCCAGCTACTTTTGTAGGATTTTGAGGTGTTTTTTTGTGATTGTGATAGACTCTCACTATGTAGCCTCCACAGGCTTTATAGACTCATAATTCTTTTGCAACCCCTGGGATCACACTACTACTCCTGACTTTCAAACCTGATTTGTTTATCACGTCATATCAGGTGTACTATATTTTTATCATGTGACCTCAGTGATATAGCCTTTGACAACAGGGATTGGCACACACACACCCTCCCCAGAGGTAGCTATACTTGCCTCTTACCCAGAATCTTGTATGTGCATTTTAGATGATAATTGAAACTCAACAGACACTCCAAGTTTATAAAAAGTTGCTTCTTAGAAATTTATAGTTTCATTCCCCATATTTAAAGGTTGGTCCATCTGTACTGTATTTGAAGTATGGATGAAGATATGGATTTAACTTTTTCCTGCAAATGGTTTTCTGATTGCCATAAGCCCATCTCCAGAAACAATGAACTTTTCTTTCATGATTTAAAGTCTCAGTGGGGCGAGAAGAACAGGCAGATATATTTTTAGCCTCATTTTACAATTAAGTCGTCTCCACTGGTGAAGATGGTTGAACGACTACGACTTAGGTTAATGTAAAACACTGAAGAGCCAGGAATAATGTAGCTGGTTTATTATACCTAAATATAATCTACAGGGAAACATCAATGATTGAAAGACAATGATGGGTAGCCTTGATGGTTAGTCTTGGACACAACCCAGAATCAATATAACTTCTTTCCTTTGTAGTTTTTCAGAATTAGTTCCAAGAAGTTGACATGGTAATTTCCCTCATCTGTCAGCTATGCAGAGCCATGTTCTGATAATTAATGATAAAAGTTTAGGGAATGTGCCGTGTAGAAATAAACTGCGATGCTGACTTGAGAACCAAATTAAAGAAAACTGACAGGAAAAACAAAAAAGTTTAACTCTTTCTGGTCATAAAGTAAGTACAATTTTTAAAATGACTAACCTATGAATGAATTATTTCTCTCTGGGACCATTAATTAAGCTCTGTAAAGGGCAGAATTTTATAAAATCACACACTTTAATATTTTTGTTTTTAATTTTCAAAAATATTTAACAGGTTAGCATGACTTATTTCTATTTTTCCTTGAAAATTCACCTTTAGTTTCTAAAGAAATAGAAAAGACACCTTGAAAATGTTTCTGGCCTGGGCATAAAGCCAGCAGGGGAGTTACTCACAAAGTGGAAGCTGTCCTTCTACCCAGAGAAGTGTAGTTTTCTGGGTGTGCAGGGGAAGTCACTCTCATCCTGTCCTGGATAGTGGCCAAAGAGTCCACCTATCCTTGAGAAAAAGGAAAGAATGTGCATGGCAGACACTTCATTCCAATGATATTGTTGATGGGAGCACTCTGGTGGCAGTTATACAATGGTCCTTGCAGCCCACAACAAGACACACACCGATCCCTCTTTGCATACCAGCAGCAACACAGGACTTATGTTTTTTTGTTTGTTTGTTTTTTCAAGTTTCCCCTTTGAGTTTGTTTAAAATAGTTTCCATCTGTGTGACAGAGATGTGCCACTAAAGGTGACTAAAGATTCTTTCTGTGAGCCTTTTCTTAAAGCATATGCAAAGCCATCCACAGATCTTCCCCAGGTCTCTTGTGAGAAGGAGCTTTCAAGTTAAGTAAAGAAAAACACTCAAACCTGACCTCCAAGCTAGATTCAGGATACAAATGCTAGCTTCCTTTTATCCCTTGGACCATTTCCAATCACTTTAGCATATCACTTATTAGATGAATAAGTTATGTGTATGCAAATGTCTCAGAGTTCTTCATGACAGGCAGCCAAGCCTTCGCCATCAGCTCTAGTTGTCACTCGGACCCCAAGGAACCCAAGGGGAAGGAACCTCCCTGTCCTCTAGGCCAGCATCCTTGGACATTTTCCTCTCTCCAGCTTTTACCTAGGATATCATGGCTACCTCCTGTAGGTTCAGAGGATTCTTCCGGTCCTAGCAGAGCAACCCTCCAAGGGAGTGAGAATCCCAGACCCTGGGGAGCTAACAGTAATGTGTAGCACTTAAAGAAGCAAATAAAGACGCAGCCATCTTTAAAGTTCACAGCTCCATCAAAGCTATGCTACTTGAGTCTATTTCACATTGTTTGCAAAGTGTCTCCCAAGATATTCTCTCATTTCTCCTCTGAAACAGAAATTATCTATAGATTGTGAGTATATTAGACACACAGATAAGACTCAAATAGTCCTAGCTTAGTCAAAATAAGATTGTATTTTATTTCACATAAAGAAAGAACTTAGAAGGGTAGAAAAATAGTTCAGTAGTCGGGTACTTTTCTGGTACAGATGAGACCTTGGATTTGATTTCCTATAAACCCTACCCCAACACCCCTGGAAAAGAAAAAGAATCCTGGAGGTCTGCTATGGCGGCTCTGTAAACAACAGGAACCCAGATTGTCTCTGTTTTATCATCTTCGATGGGTTCTTTCCAGCCTCAGCTGACCCCCCTCAGTTGCTGTTGTACCCACTGCAGTCCTGCTCTGGGTAGAGGAGGGAAACTGAGGGAAGGGCCACATCCCCCCTCCACCCCACGAATTACTTTCATTCACTTCTACCTACTAGGGATGATGGGAAATGTAGTTTGCTTGTTTAAATGTAGACACAGGACTATCACTATCTGTATAGAAGTTCATTGCTAATGAAGTTAGGGGAAATGATTGTCAGGTTAGAAATTTGTAGTTCCTGGCCAAAGAAGTTGGGGATAACAGGATTAAATGATAGACTGTGGACCATGGCCAGCTGCTTTCTTATAGAAGCTCTAAAATACCCTTTAGAACATTCCCCCGATAAGTAACTCTAAGTGAGACTTTATATCCTATGATATCCACACTATACCTAAATGAACTCTTTTGTACGTAAAAGGGTACCAGTTGCTTATATAATTATAAATGATAACATGTATCTTTTTTCTTCATATGGTAAATTTTTTTTTGTGTGCAGTATTCCTCACCTTTACAACCCAGAGGCCTGGCTTGCCCCACAGTAGAGCCTAGTGCCCAAGGCTTCACGTTTTGCTCTGGGGATCTCTATCCTTTCTCTATGTGGTACCCTTTCCGTTTGAGTTAACCAGGCAGTCTGCATTGCATTGATTTTCCTCAGTATGTTGTTGTTTCAGGTGTTTTAATTACTGTGTCATCAATACCCGACAGAAACAAGAGAGGACAGGTTTATTTGGTTCATGGCTCAGAGAATATAGTTCATCATGGTGGAGAAGGCATGTCTGAGACAATTAAAGACAGCTGGCCACATCCCAGCCACCAAAGAACAGCTCAGGCTGGAGGTGAATGGACTGTAACTCATATGGCCTAATCTCAGTGGGTCCAGCCCATCTGCCAGCCAGGCCTCCAATCCCAAAGGCTCTAAACCTCTCAAGACAGTGCAACTAGCTGGAGATCAAGTGTTCAGACACGCACGAGTGTAGGAGATGTTACACATTCTAACCCTAACCAAGTGTGTTGGAACTCCAGGTTTCAGAACTGGCTTTTACACCGTCATCTGTCTCAGGGGAAGCTGGGCATATACACAGAGGTCCTCATTGCAGACTTGTGCAGACCCTGTGCTGGCTGCCTCAGTCTCTGTGAATTCGTGTGAGCTTTGCTCATTTGATTTAGAGAGCCCTGTTCTCTTGTTGAGAGCTGTGCCTTCTGGCTCTTACACTCTTTCTGCCTCATCTTTCTCAGAGTTCCCTGAGCTCTGAGAGAAGGGATTTTTTTTTTGGAGACAAACCATTTAGAGTTGTGTATTCCAAGAACACACACACACACACACACACACACACACACACACACACACACACACAGAGTCTCTGTCTCTCCCTCATTGTGTCTCTCTGTCTCTCTGTCTGTCTGTCTGTCTGTCTCTTTTCTCTCTGTGTAATGTCTGACTGTGGGAGCTGTATCTGTTCCCATCTGCTGCATTATAAATAAAAGGAAATGTTTCCTGCCCTGTTTTGTTTAAATTATGCATTATATTTTATAATGATATGTCACAAAATGATAATTTAAAAATAACTAGATGCATCCCCTCCTCCCCAAAGAATCTCTCTCTCTCTTTTTTTTTTTAACAATTGAATTTGGGTCAGAGGACAGCAAAAGATTCAGGTTAAAGGCATTCTTTGTTTTACAATATATTAAGTCATGAATGATGTTGGCTTTCCTGCTAAGATGCAATACAGATACTCACTCCTTCATCATGCACAGGCATCCACTGAAGGTGCAAGATGTGGAATGGTTGTGAGGTTAAGAAATGAGAAAGCCAACCGAGTTTTCCACTGTCTCTTGGGATCTTTCTGTAAGTGGAAAGTAACCAAGTTAGCAAGGAATCCTAAGGAGAGGCTGGTGAAGTCCTAAGAACCCAGCATGACCCAGGATTTTAAAGCTGAGAATTTCAAAGGCTGCTCAACCACAGGGTGGATGTGCTGCCTGCGCTGCCCCAGTCATTTATCTGAGCAGGGGCAGTGAGTCTTAACCTCTTGTCTGTGTTCAAATTTCTCAAGAAGAAAAAGTGGCAAATACTACCCAGATGCCACTCTGGGGGCTACCCTGTTTCACCAAGGCAGACTCTTCAGACCTTCCTCACTTTTCAACTGGAAACTATAATGTTGAAAACATTTTCAGTTTTAGAAGTCTTTAATATGTTCACATTTATTTCTATAGTGAATGTAGGAGAAGATTCTAGGGAGTAGCTACAGTTACGCATGACCAGTTGACCACAGCATTAATTAGTAAATCAGTTAATTAGTAAACATGCCATTAATGCCTTAATTCGGATGCTCTATGGGATGAATGAGTAATAAGAGTTTCCAAAAGATTTCATTGCTAAGAAAAATTATGCTTCAGAAAAGTGAAAATAGTATAGTCAATTAAAGTCCCAAAAGCCAATTCTTTGAGAAAATATATGGGCATCATGAAATTCTCACTGCATTTCTTATTACCTATGAATTCATGTTTAGAAAAAGAAAAAGACATACCTTTAAGGAGCTAGGCAGAGCAGTGAGTGCAGACTTGAAGCTCCAGTACTCTGAAGCTGTGGCAGGAAAATCAACATTTCTTTGTTGTGACACTTTATGCACACACAAAACAAAAGTCACCCACTTAAAAGTCATTGTGTGTGTGTGTGTGTGTGTGTGTGTGTGTGTGTGTGAGAGAGAGAGAGAGAGAGAGAGAGAGAGAGAGAGAGAGAGAGAGAGAGAGTTCTGCTGCTGTTTTTGTTGTTTCGGAGAGGCAAAAGTTTACTTCAATCATTTACTCTGTTTTGGAAAGGCTTGAAACATACACAAACCAAAAGGCACTGGAAAAAAAAAATGTTGACTGGACAAGCAGTTGATACATAAACTATCATCAGACAGTTTTAGTGCCATTTACCTCCCGCAAGAACCACAAAGGTGGGAAATGGAAAGTCTATAAATTCAGTTAGTGATTTGCATACTGGAGCCATATGCAAATCCTGGAAGGGAGGACCCAAGCTTAGGCCTTTGCATTTCCCACACTCTAGCCTGAACTATTTTCTTGGTTGTAATCAATAACCACATAGCTTACTGCATAGTCATGTGATACTCTTGTTTGAACTCCAGATAGATTAGCAGATCACATGCCATAGAGACAAATACTACATCCGTTATGCATCTCTCACAATTTCTTCTACTCCCTCGCACTCATCCACCTACCCATTTGTCTAGAGAATATTAGAAGCCAGGACCTATTCTATAACTGTGTCGAGTGTATGACCTGAGCAGGGTCTGTAGTCCTGAGAGGTTTAGGTATGAATGGAAGAGCATCAGAGATGCTAAATATGCTGGAAGAACAAGGGTAAGACAGAGGATGGGACATTGAATCTTAATTCCTTTCCAAGAAAACACAGTCACAGAGAGCTCAAAGATTGCCTATATATTCGGCATAAAAAATGGAATAAATGAGGATGTCTTTCTCTGAGTAAGGAGAACCAGTAGATGTGCAGGAAGAGAGATAAGGAAGGGGAAAAAAATGTTCTTTTTATAGATGCTCACTGAAGACACAGGATTAAAAGATGAACAAGACAGCTAAATACAGTAAGTATCCCAATAAAAACTCACCAGCCCATATGGTATCTGAAGCCATGGCACTGCAAAAAATTATATCCAATGGTTACATGGACAATTTAAAAGGTGTGAGGGCTTCCTAAACAGCAAATAATGTTGGCTGTTATTAAATAAGCAAAGTAAACAAATAAGTTATAAAGTGAGTTTTAATAATATATCAGAAGGCAAAAAAATGAATATCTTTTTTTTCTAATTTTTTTTTTTTGGCAGAAAAAGACATTAATTGGCATGTTGCTTTAATATCTTCACAAAGTCATTCAGTAAGAGCCCTTAACGAAAATCGGAAAGTAATTGGAGACTGGACACTGTCTCCTCATTGGAATTTCATTTAAGTGAATATTTGTACATGTTTTACATAGTTCACATGCTGGACCATGAGTAAACACATGATTCTTAAGAATATTGAAATGACATCTGCCTGGAATGTTCTGTAATTCTCTTGATCTGAGAAATATAAAATATTTTTAAGGGCCACTGATATTTTATTGTATCTCCTTTGAAAACCTTCCAGTTTAACATAAGCGTACAAATAAAACTGGAAGATGATGAAGTATTTTCTTAGAGAAAAACATATATTCTTCTATTCTGTGTTAAAAAGCCTTGAGTCAAAGTATGCAAGTAATAAAACACTCTTAAACAAATCAAATGTAAAACTCACCCACTTTGTCAGAGCTTTCCAGTCTTAGGCCTGTCTCTAGGGTTTTTTTTTTTTGTTGTTGTTGTTGTTTTTTTGTTTGTTTTTTTTTTTTTTTTTTTTTTTAATGAACATCTGGCATCCTTTGCTCTTTTGCATGTGGGCACATAGGCAAGTGTGTATGTGTGTGTGGCATGTATGGGTATGCATCTATGTGTAAAAGGACTGTCATTGGGGGCATACAAAAGAAATTATTGCTGCTTCCTCCAGGTCCCTTTTATGACACAGCCAGAGGTGACAGATAACAACCCTTTTCTCTGGGGAATTATTAGTCAAAGAGAGAAATGATTACTTCCCTTCCTGGGAATAGTGTGCAAAGTACACTAGGTAGAGAATGAGTAGACACAGAGATATACAGAGGTCCTAGGGACTCCCTCTGATGCAATATGAACCCTAGAACTTCTTTGAATGATAGAGTGAGCAAGCCTCCATCTGGTCTACCTTCCTGCTTAGCATGTCTCCACCATCCTATGCTGCTTGTCTCCTCTCCCCTTTTATGAAAGATGTTCCAATAAAGGCTAACACAAGAATCACTATCTTAGCTTCTGCTCTGGGAAACACACTTAAAATTATTTCTATATATTCAAGACATGGGTATAGACATTCCTGTGCTATCAACCACTCCTGAATAACTGCTCAGAAACTTAATATTAATTGTAATATTAAGGTTAGCTAAGCTTTTTACTAGCTAACTCTTACATTTGAAACTAACCCTGATTTCTTATATGCCAAATGGCTTTTAACCTCATTTTCTATATGTCCTGCTCCCCCTATACCTGCTGGTGTCTCTTGTGACTCCACCCTTCTTAATCCCAGCATCCTTAGTTTGGTTCTCCTGCCTATACTTCCTGCCTAGCTACTGACCAGTCAGCATTTTATTAAACTAATTCAAGTGACAAATCTTTACAGTGTGCAAAAGAATTATTCCACAGCACATGGGCCTTACACAGATATTACAATAGTGTGTTGTGTGTGTGTGTGTGTGTGTGTGTGTGTGTGTGTGTATGTGTGCGTATGTGTGTGTGTGTGTGTGTGTGTGTGTGTGTGTGTGTGTGTGTGTGTGTGTGTATGTGTGCAGAGCCTACTGGGTCCCTTTGGTGTTGTTTATATGAACATGTGTTTCAGACTGATCCTTTGGGATTGAATAACTTATCAGACTGATTATACCTCTGATAGAAGCCATTGATTTCCTGTTTCTCTTCATTTAGTGGTGCAGCCTTATAAAATTTCCCCTCTGCACAGTAGCATGTATACTGGTGTTGTTATGCTGGTCTTGCTTAGGGTACCATATTGTTGAGATTTCATGGGTACAATTTCCTTGTCAGGCCTGGAAGATACTATATAGCAGCAAGTGCCCTGGTCCTATGACTTTTTCATTCTTTCAGTTCCCTCTAGTAAATGTACCAACTGGAAATTGGCACCTCACAGTCACTTATTCTCTGCATTTTGACCAGATGTAGATCTCTACAGTAGACTTCATCTGCTGCAAGAAGAAACTTCTTTATTGAGAGATTAGAGTTACACACATCTATGAGAATAAGAATAGATACTTAGAATACAGTTCAAAATTATGTTTAGAGAAATGGCAGTAGTGGGGTCCCCTGCATCACACAGGGCAGAGTGTTCCTCCAAAGGGCCATAAGACTATGTTCCAAAACCCTCAATGCTAAACATAAAGAGCTTCCCTTGAACTGTTCACTGGGATGGTTCAAAAGACTCCCAAACCAATACAGGTTATTGCTATTGCCCTAGGCTTCTTCCAAGAAAAGGAGGAGGAGGAGAAGGGGAATGAGGAGGAGGAAGAAGAGGAGGAGGAGTAGGAGGAAGAAGAAGAAGATCCTATTAAATGATTATATCACATAGTTCAGACACAGGTCTTGGAGTAAGAAAGATGGAACTCACCTGGAAGCCTTTTCTCTAAGGACTAGCTCTCAGAAGGTATTATACATGCTGACAAAGGAGAAAAACAATGTTTTTAGCAATGTGTAAAGTCTGTGAATTACATCCAAGCTTGAAATCCCCAATGGTACATGTATATATGCCATGTATAAATAGAAAATACGCAGAGTTTAAATACTGTATGTTATATTATCTTTGAATTGTTTGATTGCTGAGGAAGGAGACATTTGATTATAAAGGCTACTGGATTAATCCAGCCTATATTTTTGATAAATGTCTTGACTTCAAAATTAAAGTCAAAAGATATGTTACTTTAGTAAAGAGATTTTCTTTTTATTTCATCAAAAAAAATGAGTTGTGGGTTCATTCTGGGTAAAGGAAAACCAGGTTTGATAGAGGAAGACCCCCTGAAAAACCTCAGATGGGAATGGATAGCCAAGATGATTCAACATTTCAGAGTACTTCTGATGCAGTTTTTTTCTGAGCTCTGCATCCAGAACAAATTCAAGGAGACTGGCTGAGATGACCCACTTTTACAGAATACTTCAGTTAGGACTTGACTATAATCCTCAATTTTCTTAAGATCTGCATAAAATTACCAGAGTCTCCAATCATCAGGAAGTAGTCTAGAGAACTATTTCTACATTTCCCAAAAATGGGTTATGGAGTTTGTCTTTGTTTAGAATGTTGGTTACAAGTTGTTATAGACAATGGTCTGGAAAAAGCTATACAAAGATTATATTTAGGGTTCTTGTTTTAAAAAGAAAAAAGGGGAAATGCTGTGGGATAATACTCTTGTACATTGTAAATATTTGCCACTCCTATTGGTTTAATAAAATGCTGATTGGCCAGAGGCAGATAGGAAGTGTGAGCAGAAAAGCTGGCTCAGTGGTTAAGAGCACTTGCTGTTCTTTCACAGGACACACATCATTTCCCTAAATCCACATGGTAGCTCACAACCCTGTGACTTCAGTTCCAGGAGATCTGCCACCTGTCCTGGCCAGGCACAAATGTATTGCAAATGCAAACACGTAGCAAACACTTGTAAATGGCAAGATAGATGAGCAAACCACATTATACTTATTTAATCTTAAAAAATTACTTACTTAAAAAAATATAACTGTTAAACCGAGTTGTAAATCGTATCCTTCAAACATTCTAACTCTGCAGAGATGAGGTAATTGCAGCTGAATGTGGCAGTTGACTCCCGATGGTCAGAAAAGTTCTATGTGGTTAAGCATCCTTGAAGCTTCAGTTGAGTTTTGTGCTACATCAGAAACCCAGGCTGGTGCTTTCCCAGGGAACTTTGCGACACACATGCATGCATGCATGCACAAGCATGGTCTACATTCTCAAAAGACCCTGACTTCATTATATTACATTTGCATTGTGGTTTTGATTTTTGCATTGTGGGCTTTTGGAAGCATTCTGGGATTCTAAAAAAAGGAGATCCTATCCAACATGGTTTAGTAGGGTAAAATGGTCTCCTCATTAATATTAAGAAAATATTCTTTGAAAAAATCTCAAATATAGAACCCAGTGATATGCTAGTGCCCCTCAGCTAGGCTCAGTTCATTCTATCATCAGATTCCGTTGTGTTTAAACTGAAAAAAGTAAAAAGACAAACAAGCAACCACTCTAACTTTGAAAGTCACAGAATCGTATATACAGTCATTGTGAAGACACTTCAGCCTGGTTTCCTTTTCTGAAAAGCCAACACTCATCCCCTGGGCATGCACTCACCATCCTTTTCTTAATGAACTTGAACTTTGCTTCATACTTATCATCTCCAATCCTCTTCTGCAGAGTCAGTCAGGATCCCGGATATAGATGAAAGGAAGTCCCAGAGTGGTACTCAGGCTGCATCTCTAGGGGCTGCTGTTAGGAACAGAGGAGGCAGTGAGATTGGATAAACGAAGGGTGAATTTTTTCAGTCAGACTTACTTATGGTTTATTGTGGAAATCAAAGATAGAAGCTAGCATGCATTTCTTGGAAATGACTTGGTTGTCTTAAAAATAATGGGCAAAATATTTCCTATGCCATGTTTTTCCAGAATCTTTTCTGTAAACTCTCCCATCAACAGGTAAGGAAAAAAATACCCTGGAAGATAGGAGTAGTATATGCTGACACTTGGGAGGCTGAGGCAGGGAGCTGAAAAATTCAAGGGCATCCTGGGCTGTACGATGATACCCAAAACAAACAATAAAACCAAACAAACAAGGAAAAAAACACCAAAACAAGATGAGATATAGCTATGATGGGACAAAGTGAGAAAACACAAAATAAGTGAAGCCTGTATCCTGTGCCCCTCAAAATAGGCAGGTTTGTGACAGACATCATGTCAGAGACTTGGCCACAAAATGTGATGCAGTTTCTGTCTATCCTTTCTTTAGTACTCACTCTTGTAACCCGGCTGGTGTGCTTCGAGAAAGCCCAGGTTACAAGGAGGCCAAACAGAGTCCACCACCCTCAGCCTCAATAGCGAAGGTCTATTGGATGGCCCTATGAGCAAAGCATTCTTAGAAGTGTGTCTCCAAAACTGTGCCTGGATCCCTCCCGTCAGCTCACTTACCCATGCCCTTGACCTTGTTCACACTACTATTTTGACTATTATGAAGACTCCCCAGAACCAAGATGTGCAATAGTTCTTGGCTCATCTTCTATTATTCATGCCAGGTAGCAATTTTCTCTTCACCTTCTTTCTCCTTAATAATGCAACCATCTTCAATAACTAATATGCACTTGTCACTGTGCATTGCTGTCCTCTAGGGGCCACGAGTGACACTGTTCTCTTTGCATCCTTGATGTGATCAGCAAAAGAGTGGGCAATTGCTTACTTCCAGGAAGGAACAATTCTGAATACTTCACATCCATGCCCTCTGATATTTAGGGCAATCCAATAAAGTAAGTGCTAGTATTTGCTCCAGTTTAAATATCAGGACAGTCAGAACAAGAACCAAGCACTTAATCCGTGCAATGCGGTCTAAGTGGTCCACGTGGTCTAAGCCATAATTAAAGGAAGAAGAAGCAGCGCTGTTTTAGAGTTTGTGCTGAATGATTGGGAAAAGGAGGTAAGGTTAAGCATCAGTGAAACACATGTTTACTTTCATGAGGTTTAAAGGAGCTTCCTATCTCTCCTATGCACCAGCCTGCCTTCCTGGTCTCCATCGCTAATGGTCTTTTCCTTACCTCAGTAACCAGAGAGACCCTTAAAGAAATTATAAACATATTAATGAGCTAGTATCATTTTGCCTCTCCTCTAACCAGTGTTATCAAAGAGATAGATTAGTCAGCTAAGCAAATGGCATTTAAACAGTCTGAACCCTAAAACCACAATCCTTAGCAGAGTCCTCTGCTTTGTGGTTATAACGCTTGGTAAGCAGTATTTATCTCCAAGCAGAATTGGTCTTTCTCCTCTGCACCACCACATGAATACTGCAAAGGAGAAAGCCATCTTTATGAGAGAAGAAATTCTTCTGTATAAAAAAATAAGTGTCAAGGTCTAACGTCAGGTAGTAAACATGATGGAGGGTTTGGGCTGTTACATCTAGGAGAATGGTCACTCCCCAAATCAAAAGCATTTGCACAGCCCACACGAGCTGTACACTAACTGCAGTCACAGAGAGAAACTCATGATGTAAAGCAGGCAAAGGCTGCTCAAGTTAAAAGGGAAAAGATACCCTCAGATTTGGCTCTCATATTTTTGAAAAATGTCTATGGCTCAGGTTCAAAAACAACACTGTCCAACATGTGGGAATCTGAGGGGGGTAGCAATAGGAACCCCGAAAACAAAGGACAATTTCCACCCCATGCCCCACCAGGCTCCGAAATCATGTTCTTCGTCCCCTAGCACCCTGTCTATCTGTAAAAATCCTTAAAAATTATATTATTTTATGGCACAAGAAGTAAAAATAAAGAGACAGTCACACAAAACCGTTCTCTCTGGAGAAATGGAGAATGCCTGGGCTTCCCAGCCCGACCTATAGCTTGGCTCCCTTGGGGTTTCGGCTTCACCCTAGGTAGGCAGTATTTCAGCTCCCTTGCCCTGGGGATGGGAGGGGAGGGAATAAAGCTGAAGACATCTTTTTTGGTATATGCTCTGGGAAAGGATGTCCTTCTCAATTGTACCATTGTTATCTGCTGATTTGAAAAAGAAAATAAAGGCCAAAGAAGCAGAGAGAACTCTAGCGACATTTCTTAGATTAGAATACCGTTTCCCAAATTCTCAGTTCTCTAGTCTGCGTTGCTAGGCAGCAAATCATTATTCTCAATTCTGGTGAGAGTCTGGATTACCCACTGAGGGACATACTCGCTGATGGAGATTCCCTTATGACTAAGTTGATTTCGTTTCAAGAAATGTTCTGGATGGTTCTGATCCAGGCAGGACTGTTACAAGGGGGTGCTGACGTCATGGTGGAATCTATTACAGCATCAACCCTGCTTCATTCATCGGTCTTTTAGTATTGATCATTTGAAATTCTTAAAAGCGCTTTTTGAAAACAATCAAATTTGAGACCCGTGGGAAAAACAAATTATGATGGCGATATTGGCCCAGAGGATTAAACTATTTCCAGATTCACCTGCAGCTGTAGATTAGAGCTGTGAGTGATTTATCCATGTCAGGCTTTCATATGCCCCATGTGCATTCACCTTCCACACGGTTTCTCCCCTTTCATTTTCATCCTTAAAAACTTGTACTTATAAATCTCATGTCTCTTAGGCTGATGTCACAGCTCAGCCTTGTCTGCCTTCCTGGGACATCTATGTGACTGTGATTACTGCCACATGTGGTCCCCCTTCTGCATTGTGACAGTTGCAAGAAACCAAGTTGGAAGGAGAAGAATACATGTGTTCTAGGATTAGAGCTGCAACAGGCAGATATCAAAAGAATATGTTACTTAAAGACATCGAGAAATCTAAAGACAGCGTGGCTTATCTGGCAAATGTAGTGCTGTGAGGACTGTTTGAAAGAAGCATCATGAAGATATTATTTCAGTATTCTGCTATAGTTGAGAGCTTTTGGAAAGCCAATGGGAAGTCAGCCTTGAAAGTCAGCTGTGAGGGTGGGCTTGGAGAGAGTGGTGGACCATCTCTAAAGATGCCCTGTGTGTTTCACAGGTGTTTCAAGACACCCAGTGAGATTCAGAGGCAGTTATTTATTTAGAGGTATTGGAGTTCAAACAATTGGATCCAATTAGATAGTGGCTTTATAGAGAAAGGCTGGGTTGGTCAGCTGTCTGTCACTGTGTCAGAAAACTAGGGAGACAGAGGCAGAGGGAGAGAGAAAGGGGTGGGGGAAGGAGAGAGAGGAAGTGACGTCAGGGAGGCAGGGAAATAGAAAGATGGAGGTAGGTCGTGTCTAGGGACAAACATCCAAATATTCTCACTCAAAGTCATGCCCCAGTGGCAATGCTTCCTCTAGCTAGATTCGACTTCCTATGATTCTGCCCTTTGTCAGTTGCCATCTGCTGGGAATGAAATCATCAACACATGGGACTAACACATTTAATATTAAGTCATAGCAAAAGCTCAGATTTAGTGAACACCTTTAGCAGAGTAGAAGATTTCATTGGTGACAGCCAGCCAGTGGAACATAACACACCATGATCGAAATGCTAGAAATTTACCTTTGCTTAATTAGATTTTCTCCCATTTGGCCAATTCTAACAGATGTTAAGGTTTGGGTGGATAATGTATGAACACTTGTGTTCCAACTATTTTGGAACGTTGTAGAACATTGGATGGCAGTGTTAACATGAGGAAGTGGATCTCTGTAGGAAGTGGGCATGATGTTTGTTAGATGATCCTGAAGTTGGGTAGTCAAGGTCACTCTCTGGGAAGAGAAGCCCTGGATAGCTACTTTTGAGGAACTAAACACTCTTTCTGGAATTTACTTCCTAGATGAATCTCACCCACTACATTGATCTTAATTTGTCTATGGTCAAATGGAAGTTGCAATAGTTATTTGAAGAGTTATTTCCAGGGTTATTTGTGACAATTAGTAATTGTTATGTGTGGTAGAAATATGGTCAGCATACCAAATCCCCTTTGCCTGAGGTGACATGGTCCTCCAGAAGCCAAGATTCATGTCAAGTGACTTCCTGAAGAAGTATTCCTCAGCAAAACCTGCATCAATGATAAGGAAGCAGAATAGAAAAGAGTGAATTGCTGATCAGACAGATGGTCTCAGGTAAAGTGTAGGGACTATAGCAATGCTGTGGTACAGTAACACGGTCATCATTTAAGGCAGACTGATCTTTTGTGTTCCTTATGAGTCAGCCACTGCTCTTGCAGAGAGGTAGGCAATGGGGAGAGTTGGGGACAGTTTGTAGTCATGTCAGTGGTAAGATAACTTCCCAGGCACACTCTGGTGAGGTGGCTTCTGTCATCTACAGCCTACCCTCAGGTACTTGTAGGCTCTATTCTATGCCTGAGAACTTCTGACCAAATGCATCTCTAAGGAGTCCATCTCATGCTTATTACTTCCTATTATAGCAGAACACTAGAAGGCACCTCTGAATGGCAGAATATTAAGCAAGTATAAAACAGGGAAAATGCCACATAATTTAACCCGGTGCTTGGCATGTAGTAGGGGCTCTTCATGTGTTAGATTTCCTCTTCTTCTTTTAAACATTGTAAATCAGTGTGTGTGTGTGTGCACACTCCATGGTCCATGTGTGGAGGTCATTGGGCAACCAGTGTGAACTGGTTCTCTCCTTTCATTATATGGATTCCAAGGACTAAGCACAACTTAGAGAATTGTTGGCAAAATATTTTCCCTTCAATGCCATGTGAGAAGTCAAATATTCTCAAAGCACTGCTCACACAGGATTTGGTTGAGGCATGTTGGCTCTGCCCCTTCTTAGAATTTTTAAAGCCTCATCTCAGGATCACACAGCGTACTGACTTTTGTCATGGCACAGAAGAACATGTTTCAGACAATTAATTATCATGGAGGTTATCATCAATAATAATAACGATAGATGTTAACTCTACATAGGTCTAGAATCTCAATCAATTTAGAATAATATAGCTCGAGACAATACCCAGATTCTATATTTCAAGAAATCTTTCATCTATCTTATCTTCTGTTTTCCTAAAGTATATGTAATAGGTTTTGCTATCTAATTTGGTACTCACATGGGTACATTTTTTGTGCACGCCCCAAAATCCCTGAAGGCTAAGAACTTCTCTTCTATTCCTACTATTCTGATAAATCCTTACTCAATCTTAAGTTTATTTATGAGCAAAGAAACTGCCTGATGAATATTTGTCCTGACAATATAGGGATGAATGTAGCGGTGGGTAGATGAAGCTGCCCACGAATCAACCAAAAGAACAATTCTGTCTACAAAGAAACATGTAAGTAATCTCTTCTGGAATTTTATGTCCGGAATTTAGTGGTTCCTACTAGTATTTTAAAACTTGAGTCTTTTTATTCTGATATTGCTATGTGACTAGAAGCTTACCAAATCTAGACCTGAGGTATCTAGATGTTTGTCAAAAGGAAATTAGTGAGCTGAGAAGACTGTAGAGCTGGTAAAACATATTTGCCCTAAAAGTGTGACAACATGCAATGTGGTGGCAACATGTCTTTAATCTCAACACTTGGGAGGCAGAGGCAGGTGGATCTCTGTGAGTTCAAGCCCAACCTGGTCTTCAAAGTGAGTTCCAGAAAAGCCACAGCTATTACACAGAGAAATCCTGTTTTGAAGAAGAAGAAGGTAAGAAGAAGAACAGAAAAGAAGTGTGAAAACATGAGTTCAATTCTCAGCACACATGTAGGAAGCTGGTCATGGTGGTGTGTCCTTAACCACTGTGATGCTGAGATGTAAGGATGAGACAGAGGACCCTGGTTCTCTGAGAAGATAACCTAGTCTATTTGATGATGTCTCCAGGCCAACAAGAGACACTGCCTCAAACAAAGTGTATGCATGGACTGATGTCTGAGGCTTCCTTCTGCCTTCCACATGCATGTGCACACACATATACCCAAAATTCACAGTTCGAATCACCAGTTTCTGAAGACAGAGAGAGGGAAAATTTTTCTTTGGGATCAATCCCTGGTACTGGAAAAAAATTAAATAAGTCACTACCTTCCAAAGTGTCTAGGCAAAAGTGAGATGAATCTGTAGAAACGGATGAAAACAATGTTAAAACACAGCTGAAAGGAAGCAAGTTCTGTAGACACACAAACACCACCTATGCTAAGGGTATTTGAAACTTGTATAGTATGTGTAAGGTAACTATTAAGCTTTACCTTCCATGTGTATCTACAATTACACACTATTCATTAACTTATCTCAGTTTTTCCTCGATAGATCGAAATGATTAATTTTTTGTCGATCATGTAGTCCTAGGAAACGGAATTTCTTCTGGATGTTGCTGCTTTGCCTGTTTTACCCGTAGGCTCTCACTGCTGTGAGCGCAGCCCTTTAATAACTACGTAACTGTCCTCTCATACGTGCCCACACTCCATCCTATTCAATCTCAGTCTTTATGAAACTTGCGAGCTAATATACCCCATTTATTTTTACATTCACTCTTTCACAACTTTTCTGTGGCTTAAAAACAAAACGTTAGAATGAGAATAAAACTTTCCATGAAATATTAATTTGCAGAGGGTTGACGGTTTTTATAAAGGATCTTTCTATTTCGTCATCTTGTAGATTGTCACCACTCTTGTGATTGGTTCAGTGGGATAGATACTTCTTGCCCACTTTCTTTTCCAGTGAAAAGTATCAACCAAAGCAGCTTGAGAAGGAAAAGGCTCAGCATTGAGATTAGAGCAATAGGTATTCCAGAGGCTGGCTATCCCCTCTCCATATTCCTGACTCATTTCTAATCCGAATCATATCCTGGAGAGTCACACATTCTCCAAAATGTCTCCCAAAGGCAGGGACTATAAGCAACCTCAAAACAGATATTTCAAAGGAAGAGGTGTCAATGTGAGCGATTGGCTGTGGGGATATGTTTCAAATTTAATAAAAACCAGCCTGAGATATCAAAGAGAGTAAACACCACTGTCAAATCTTACCCAGCTGTCTTCCAGCTTCCTCAGCCTCGCTCCTCGTGGCTTCTTCTGCCTCCTCTGTCTTTCTATGCCTGCCTTAAATACCCTCTTTGCCCAGTTCACATCCAGGTTAAGATTGAAGGCGTGGCACCACCACTGCCTGCCTGGGAGACTGGAACTCCTTCTGTAAACTAAGATGACCTCATACTCAGATTTGCTGGGATTAAGGGCATAGGTCACCACTCCCAGACATTCCCTGTGACTGGGATTAAAGGTGTGAGTTATCATCCTCTAATCCCCCAAGACTGACTGTGGGTAGATCCCTATGATATCTCAGACTGTTTTTTATTAAATTTGAAACACATCCCCACAACCAGCTCAGTAATTTTATGAACCAATTTAAAAATAAAGCCCTTAATTTTGTGTCTTGTTTTATATAAAGGAAAAGGACAGAGGGAGGGAAAGCCAGCAAAAGCTTTCAGAATAAGGAATGAGGTAGCATGTGAAGTTTGTGGTTACCCTACGTGGCTGCCTCTTTCCAAACCTTTTGTCCAATCTGCATATTGTGCTTACAGGTCTTCACTTATGTGTCCACTCAGATTTCTGTGCTGCACCTCCATACCAATCATGTGCAGTTGGGGTTACCGTACCTGTATTACAACTGTATCAAAAGAAATCTCATCACCTCAATTGCTTCCTTTTTTAAAAAAAAAAAGGGGGGGGGAAGGATAGATGATAAGACACTCTGAATCCTTTTTATACACACAGTTTAGCTCCAGAAAATTTCTAGAAACTAAACTTTAGTTGCTTTGCCTGGAAAACCTTGTAGCAGTCTCTCTGCTCCGTATGCATGCTCTAGCTGTTCTTTTCTGTGAGTCAAACTTCTTCCGTGTGTGTGTGTGTGTGTGTGTGTGTGTGTGTGTGTGTGTGTGTGTATGTGTACATGTGTGTACCAGGGATGTTGCCTGGCTGTCATCCTAAGTTGTTCTTCACCTTATCTGGGTCTCACTTATTCAGGTAGGTGAGCTCCCTAATGAGCTCCAAGGATGTTCCTATCTCCATACCATGCCCCAGAGTTATAAACACACACTGTTGTGCTTGACTTTTGACTTGCGGGGGGTGTAAACTCAGGACACCTTCCAGTCCCCCCAAATCTATTTATTTTTCTGAGAGACAGTATTTCTCCATCCCAGAGTCTCAGCAGATGCTGCAAGAAGAAAAGCATCTTCTTCAGTGAGAGATGCTGCAGTCTCCACGCAGAATTTTTAACAGTGATTGGTGGAAATGTTGATGTCATACTTAGTGTGTCATATTGAACACTCACCCCAGTCAGGGAAGACATTTTTCTTAATTGGTATAGGTATGTGTTATCCCTTTACATTTTACTTTTTTTTTTTTTTATTATAAATAGCCGGCCAGTAGCTCAGGCTTTTTACTAACTAGCTCTTATACTTAAATTAATCCATAAGTCTTATGGATTATGTTTAAGTCTTATGTTTAACCATGTGGCTTGGTACCTTTCCTCAGTTTGACATTTTCATTTTGCTGCCTCTGCATCTGGCTGATGCCTCCCGACTCTGCCATTCTCCTTCCCCTCATCCTTAGTTTGGTTGCCCCTCCTGTACTTTCTTCCTGGCTACTGGCCAATCAGCATTTTTATTAAGCCAATTCTACTGACAAACATTACAGTGTACAAGAGGATTATCCCACAGCAGTTATATAAGTACTGCACCCTCATTTTGGTATGTACTGCATTTTTTTAATTATGAATTTTTCCCCATACCCACCACTGCTCCCCTCCCCCACCTTTCCACTTCTCCCAGCCCTACCCCAGCCTCTCCTCCCCACCCCCACCCCATTCAAGGAATTCCAAGGTCAGTCATTTTGGTCTGGCATGTCTAGTTGAGGTAGGACGGAGTCCCTCACCTACGTATCAAGACTGAGAAAGGAGTGCACCCATGATAGAATCTGCTCCACAGGCTGCCTTCACCTTTTGTCTGTCATCTACTTTCAGAGGGTTTAGTTCCTGTCCACGAAGGCCCCCAGCTTCCATCTCAGAGTCTGTGAGCTCCCAATAGCACTGGAGAGACTACTCCTTGAGTCTCCCCATCATGATCTCGATCCTGACCCCTCCACTCATGCAGTCTCTCCTCCCTCTCTTCAGCTGGACCAATAGCTCAGCCAGGTGCTTAGCTATGGATCTCTGTATCTGCCTCCATCAGCCGCTGGATAAAGGTTCTATAATGGCAATTAGGGTGGCCATTAATATGATAAGAGGGAAAGACAGTTTAAGCACCCTCTCCACTATTGCTTGAAGTCCTAGCTGGGTTCATCTTGTTAAAGGCTCAGTTCACAACCATAAATATAATATTTCCAATTCTAAAAAAATAAGAAGACAAAGATGCTAGTAGCCTGATCCCACAAATTATCCTATGCCATCTTTATGTTTGCAGTTAAAATTATCAATTAAGAAAATGCAAACCCATTGCATCTGGGTGGTGCTTTATGTGTCCATTATAATGGATACAGGATTTTCATGTATATTGCTTATAAATCAGTATTTTGTATTCTTCTGTATTAACATTGTGTCTAGTAGAGTTTTTGGTAACTCATATAAGTTCATAACACAATAAAATGCGCATTTTTAGTGTTTTCTGTAGTGGCTTTCACAATATGATGCTTGCTTAAAGTTTATATAAAAAGGTTTTAAAACTGTGTCTGGTTTAACCTTCCATTGTCCTTCCTTAGACCTTTCATTATTCTCAAATTTAGTCAACAATTTTACCTCAAAAGTTGGGGTAAATATTAATTTCACTTTCTCTTTTTTAACTAACTTCTGTGATTCTTTCATGTATATTTTCTTAATTATCCAAAACTATGTTTTAGAATAAAAAGCAAATGAGGCTCTGAGTTTTTTCTCAGATTACTCATTTGCTCTTTAGTTAGCACAAATTTCAGTTTCTCGTTGACTTTACTAGCACTGTATGCTACGTTTAATGGTCCCATCTTTTGGCTTTTTAAAAGTTTATTTGTAGCTTGCCATCAGGTTTTTTTTTTTTTTCCAGAGGCAATAGAGCACATAGGTAATATCTTGTGTCTGATAGCACTTATTACACTTTTATCTTTGTAATAATTTTGTCTTCTTTTATATATTACTTTTTCTTCGTCCAGTTTTAATGTGTGTGTGTGTTTTCTATTTTTTTTTTTATTTATTTTAGAGGAGCTTTGGTGTGTGCACGTGTCAGGGGAATGTCACTGGAATTTTGACAAGAGTAATTTCGAATGTGTAAATTCATTTTTAGAAGAAGGTATACTCATAACAGTCAAAGGAAAAACGTCTGCTCTTCTGAGCTAGTGCTTGTTGATTCACGACGGTGCATTTTTAGAACATACTGAGGGCTGAGAAACGATCAGCCCAGTAAATAACTGGTTAGTGTACCTGCTCTCACACTTTCAACACGTTTCATTCTTCTCCAAAATACTTGCTTTGTGCGAGGGCCCAGGTCTGTAATGCCTGTACTCAGAAAGGTGAGGCAGGAGGATTGTGAGTATGAAGCCAGCCTGACCCACAGAGTGAGAGCTTGGCTAGTAAAAATGACAAAGGAAAAGAAGCCAGATGATGTTCATTCTCACCATCCTGTTTTCATGAGCAGAGCATGAAATGATCACAACATTTCCAAACACAAGGAAAAGCGGAGGTCAGTCACTGGCTGGATGCTAGGAATGGTGTCCCAGAGGCAGAAGACTCCTTCCGTACAGTAGACACGTTTTACTTGACCTTTGCTCCTGAATGCCTCATTCCTTCTACTGGAAATGTCATGTAAGATGTCATTCCTGTCCATTGAAGTTGATGTCATACATAGTTTCCCTAGCTGATTTTTTATTTTAATTTTGTAATTTAGGCTTTCAATTGGTTTTGAGACAGGACCTCATAGAGTTCAGGATTAGTGTTCACCTCACTATGAGGTGAAGGATGACCACAAACGGATGATCCAGTTCCCTAGTGCTGGGATTATACATGTGTGATATCCTCCTTTTATATGGTACTGGGCATCAAACACAGAGCTTTATGCTTGCTAGGGATGCACTCAACCAACTGAAGCACCCCAGCTTAGTGTTCAAATCCCTGTCAGCTACTTCCTCATTTTTAATGCCCGGTTTCTCTCTCTCTCTTTTTTTCTCTGATCAGCTGATTGTCTCTGCATTATAGCTCCTTGTGCATATGGTCCCACACCTTTCTATATTGATGTTCCTGAGTTTGGGGAATTAAGTTTCACACAGTTGTAATGTTATGAGTGCTATGCAGTTGATATATGTGTAAATGTCAAGGTAGGACCTCAGTGGATGTCTGCTGCAGAAATGTATATTACTGCTGAAACCAAATATGCATTTCAAATATGCTAATAGGGAAAATGTTGACACAAAAAATTCCAGAAAATTTTAGATATTTCTAACGTTCCAAACATACCGAATTCCAAAGAATCTGCTAAAACTCAGCAACACTAATAACTGGCTGTGCATATGTTGTATGGGTTTTGTAGACAGCCATTTCCTCTGCTGATTTCACGATGACATGTGTGAATTACTTTGTTCAACACCTTGTTTCAATACCAACAAACACACACAGTTTCCAAAATGATCATCATTTTTGGAAAGCCTCATTGTCAAGCATGCAGCAGCCAGTAGGTGACTTTTTGACCAGGCTGGAAATGTCACCAACAAACTTTCCCAAGTGGAAGGGTTGGGTGATAAACAGAAACTGCAGAGTCTACATGTGAAAAACATTTACATGTCAGCAAAATTAACTCCAATTGTGGATGAGGTTGACAATTCTTTATATGGTATTTATTTCCGCCCAAAACTCTTCCCTGTGTATCTGCTAAGGGTCCTCAACATTGTGTTGTCCTGTTAGAGTGTGGCAAAATGAATTGGGGCTGAAGGTTCAGATCGGTGGTAGAGCACTTTCCTAACTTGTCAGAAGCACTGGGTGCTAAAACACTGCTTAAGAGGACAGGGAGGAATAGTAGTAGTGTGTGAGTGTGTGTATGTGTGTGTGCTGGGAGGGTTATCATCATTATGACCCCAAACATCAAATCAGGATCATGTTGGACTACAGACATTTTTCAAAGCACTCAGTACAAATGGCTACCCCATGCTGACCATACTGAAAGCCCTTCCTGTGTATGTTACATCAATAATCTTGTCTGCAGACACAGCCCCAGGTGCTTAATTCTACTTGCCATGCATTGCAGAGGCTCTGTTTTTCTCAGCTTTTCTGGTTTTCCATTCTAGAAGATTTCAGCTGCCTGAAAATTGTGGGAAAACATCATTTCCAATAGTTTTGATTCCGCCACAGCAGAGCTTTTCCTGGATTACCCTTTGTCATGAGCAAGGCAGCTCCTGAGGAGACCATTGCTTTGAAATGAGACTAGATGTTGTGTATTTATGACACTACAGTCAATGAGGACCAAACACACTACATTAAAGGTCTACTCTTTTACTTTTTGAAATAAAAAGAAAATGAATTAAGATGAGGAGGGGTAGAATTCCACTGTGCTTCCAGTGGGCTTCTCTGCATTCCCCTTAGAGCCACCCATTACAACATTGATTATGATGTGAATTGTTCGTTCTTTATATAATACTTATTTTTTCCACTGCTGTTGGTCCTTCTCATTTCTAACCTAATGTACTAACATATGTTCTTAACAAAGTAGATTATTAAAACACAAAGAAAGGTATCCCTCTCTGCTCAGAATCCTGCCATGATTTCTTATTACCCACCTCAAATTAAAAATACATTTTTTTTGCAGTGAGGTTGACATCTTTCTATAGCATTTATTGTGTCCATTCCTTTCTCCGTTTTTTATTTTTTAAATATGAATATTGTAGTTCTATAAATGTTGAGGATTTTTTAAAATGTATTTTCAGTTTCAACCCTTTCAAAAATATTCCTAATTTCCCCTGATTTTTTCTCTTATTTATTTCTGACTTGTTTAGAAGTATGTTATATCATTCTGAAAAAAATTAAAAATTATATACAGTCACTTTCTATTATTTATTTATTTATTTTTACTAAATACTTATTTAATCCACTGGTAACCAGGAGTACAGAGTGCATGGTATGAGCCCTTCTAGACTTAAAACATAAAAATAACTTTTTAAATACTTATTTTTAACTATGTGTATGCATGTGTATGTTTCCATGTAAATGTATGTATGACATGTGTGTGCAGGTGATTTGACATCGGATGCCTTGGAGCTGGAGGTACAGGCAATTGTAAGCCATCTGACATGAGCGATGGAGACCTAATTTGGGTCATTTGAAAGAGCATCAAGTTCTGTGAACTGTTTACCCACTTCTGTAGCCCCCATGTGAATTTTTTTTGGAGGGTTACTTTATGACCTAGACTATGGCCATTGTGTGAACATTGTAGATACTACTTCTTACTTCAGAGACATTTTATTTATTGTCCCTTCTGACTGAAATATTCTATTCTTAGATCTCCTCAACCCTATGAGTCTCCACACCATCATCTCTGGGAGTCTATCTCTGACTTCTACATGTTTCATATATGTGTATAACACCAGAACATCCTGTTCTATTTCTAACTACATTTTCTCAACTGTGCTCACTACTCCTGTATGATCTTTCCTTTACTCGAGCATACATCCCATGAGCATGGATCATTGTTAATTTTACTCATTTAAATATCCACAGTACTTAAGGCAATCTCAAGCACACGATAGGTGCTATGTGAATATTTGTTAAATTAATTTGATTTACCAAACAATTTGTGAGCTAAATACTTCTGATCGTATTACCATCATTTAGCTAACATGCTTATCAAATAAAATGTAAAATCAAGATGCCATACACAGTCTGTCTCCTGTATTTTCTATACATCCTGTTGGCTGCTTGGTTAGTATATTGGATTCCAAGATGAGCATCACGCTGGTTGTAAAAAGGTTAGTGTGGAATGAACCTTGTGCTGTGTGATAGGAAAAGTCTAGAGAAGTTGAAAAGTGGGAGGGTCTTGTGCCACGCTAACTGCTCAGATTTTACCCAGAGAGCAGCAGGAAGGCATTGAATAGCTTAGAGAAAGGAATATATGATCAAGTTTGTAAACTAGGACGCTACAAATGGCACACTTATTTTTTGTTGGGTTAGTATTTATTGACTGAATAAAAGACCATTCTCTCTCTTAGAGGTGGAATGGGGAACAAAATGTTTTCAAATGTAAAGCCTAGTGCAAAAGACAAACAACAAACAAATAACCAACTACAAATGCAATACAACTTCAGGGAGCTGTAAATGCTTTGGGGGAAAATAAAGAAGGGTACAGGAATGGGGTGGGGGTGTCCTTTAAATGGGGAGGTCAGGTAAAATCACTATGACAGAAGTTGTATTTGAGCAGTGACATCAATGGAAACACACACACACACACACACACACACACACACACAAAACAGATGAAGCCAGTTCTCAAAGGCGTCCAGAAGATGGGCAAAGACCATTAATCACAATGTTGTAGCGCCGACATGAGCTTTGTGCTACAGCAAATTGAAGCAGCCAAACACTTGCATTAGGAAAGTGATAGATTCTAATGTACTTTGTGGAACAATTATAGTATATTTCTGAGAAACATACAGGAGTAGAACAAGACAGGAAGCAGTAAAGCCAATTGAGACCATTATCGAATGGCTAGAAGAAGAGGGTGATGGAGGATGTGTTGGAGGAAGTCAGAAGTATTGAAGAGGGTGATGGAGAATGTATTTCCATAGTGGGGGTAGTGAGATAGGGCTTGGTATGGATGACCCTTGTGATGTGACCTTGAATGTGACCTTACTGTTGTCCTGTTGAACTGTCAGCACTTGTGACTATTTACAAGAGAACTCTGTAAGTTTAGACACATTAACTTTTCATCAGAGTAGATAGGAGTTTGTAAAAACTCTACCTTTCCTCAAAGATTTTTAGGTAAGATTTTCTTTTTCTTCAGTGGCATAGCTACTCTTGAGTTGTACATGGTCTTGCAAACAACTACCATTCAATTTGTTGGTTTTTCCAACCTACAATTGGATGGAGACATTTCTTTGTGTCTGTCATTGGTGACATTCTGGAGTGAATAGATGTGAACTCACATCTCTAAGATCATATAAAAAACACTGATATAGTGTTGATGAGTTTGACAGAGGACTGGGAGAAAGGGGATCTTGGAAAGTTTCCAAGTTGAGCTGGGCCAGTTAGTCAGTGGTGGTGCGGTTCTCTGAAACAGAGAAATTATAGGAGGTGTTTTAATGGGTTGTGACCCTCCCAGTTCCTACAAAATGACTATTATTCAGAGACAGCCTTTAAGAAGTTAATGAACACTGTAGGATAGGGCTCTTATCCAATATGGCCGATATCCTCATAGGTGAGAGATGGCAGGGATGTGCATATGCAATGGAAAAAGCCATGTGAGCTTACAATAAAAAAAAAAGGTTAACCCAAGAAAGGGGTCCCAGAAGAAATCAGTCTTGCTGGCACCATGATCCTTGCCTTTCAGTCTCCAGGACTGAAAGAAAAAACAACCAATTCATGACAGCTTAGCTAAATCAATAAATGAGTGTCAGGATAGTAAAGACAATAAAGAATTATCTTCTAGAGCTCAAAATACCTGTTATTCTCTTAATCAGAGACTGGCTGGGCAGGAAGACATACAGTCCTCAAGCATTGAGAGATGTGAATGCTGGAGTTACAGTAGATACTCACTGGTGTGGAACACTCTTTACACTGTGAATATATGTCACTGTGATTGATTTAATAAAGAACCTGACTGGCCAATAGCTGAACAAATAAAGTTAGGTGGGAGGGCCAAGCTGAGAATGTTGGGAAGAAGAGGGTAGGGTTAGGAGTCATAAGTAGAAAGAAGCAGGATGTGCATACTGTACTAAGATAACAAATCATGTGACAAAGCATAAAGATGAGAAATATGGGTTAACATAAATGTAAGAGTTAACTAGTAACAAGCCTGAGCTATTGGCCGAGCATTTGTAATTAATACAAGCCTCTGTATGGTTACTTGGACTGGCAGCCAGGAAAGAAAAGTCCACCTACACAGTGGCACAAACATATTGCATGGCTTTCTGCTCCTGTGAGAATTCCACCACTGTAAAATTTCATTATTTCCTTGGTTACTTTTCCACAGTGGGGAACATACACATAATTCTTTTGGTCAGTACTTGTGGCTTAGTCATTTTCTTGTGTACTTGGCAGAGGACTGGTATCTGTCTTTAGAAAATACAAATATTTCTATTTTTCTCCAATGTTTTTCTTGGTCTAGTCTTCATTTGTATGATCCTATTTGCGTGGAGAGGACTCTGTTCAAATGTTTCTGTGCTTGATGGATTAGTCAGAAACTTGACAATATTCTTTATAGTAAATGTTTTAAAAATAATATGAATGGAGTTTTATTTCTTGGCATTGAATTCTAGCTCTGTTTGTAATTGATCCTGAATTTGGTCAGCTAGATAAAGTCATTCATTTAGAGGCTATTGATTGAGCAAACATAGGGTCAGACAGAAACTTGGAATATTCCAGCATTAGGAGAGATAGAAGATACATCAAAATAGATAAGAAAATTACAGGAAAACTAGGGTAAGTTGGTGGCTGAAAGCCAAGGAAAGATAATATTTTAACATGAAAAGGATTGTCATTTTTTTTAATTGCAGGCAGCCTGATTTTGTTGACAGTCTGTGAAATAGTTATTCTTGTCACCCCTTTCCAATTAATCTGAGCCCAAACTTGTCAAACAACAGGAAAACACATTTTGAAGCCAGCTGACTTCAGTGAGCCAGAACCCCAACTCAGCCTCCCTGAAACATTCAATATCCATTTAGACATAGACAAGTGAGCAGTCATGTGGATTTTTGTGAGAGTTAGCTGTACAGTTTCTAGTTCTAGGACAGGAGGCCTGGGTCAGACAAGGATTTGGTTACTTTATCCTTAAGCAAATATTACCCTTTACAAACACCTGCTTACATACATTGATGTGCACAATAATGTTACAATCACGCCACTGTGGCTGATGGTCTTGCATCTCCCAAATTAAACTAACCCATTGAGAGTGTGTCTCCTTTTGGTGGTGGTATGGGAATGGATTGAAGAAGATCAAAGGACAATAAAAAGAATAGGCTACTGACTCCTCCACTCTTAAGAAAGAGGACTCACAGAAGTTGGCTACAGCCGTTGATGATAAATACAATGTTACCTCTATGTATAGAGGATAGAATAGATGGAAGATGGATAAAGGCATGGATTCCTTAGGATGCTCTCATGCATCACATGCATGGAAAGATGAGAAGGAGGAGTTTCTGGTTTGCACATATAAGTAAATAACTAATTTATAAAAAATAGGAGTATGGGGTTTGAGAGAAAATTATGAGTGTGTTCATTTTAATTAATTAATTTATTTATGACAGTGTCTTGCCGTGTAGCTCCAGAAGGGTTGGAACTTGCTTTGTAGACTATGACCTGATATTGTAAGCCAAGTAAACCCTTTTATTCCTTAGTTCAGAGCAACCTAAATAAAATGAGACCACTCAAGTCACTTTATTTACAGAATGAGTAGAAAATGGCTCAGCTGACAAAGTGACAGTAGAGGACTGTTCCAGATACAATGTAAGTGACCATCTCTCTTCACAGGCTGGACAAGCGCAGGGCATGAGGCTGGGTGTGGGGAAACAAAGCCAATTAAACCAGTGGAGCTAGAAATATACTGTTGCTACATTGGATACTAACAGAAGCTCCCAAAACCATCCGAACATTTAAGTTTGTGTGTGTGTGTTGCATTGTGTGTGTATTTGTTATGTATGTGTGTATATGTGTGTGTTGTGTGCATGTCTATGTGTGTATGTGTTGTGTGTATGTCTGCGTTTGTTTTATGTATAGATATGTGTGTATGTATGTATATGTGTTTGGTGTGTGTGTTTGTGTTTGTACATACAAGTATTTTGTATCGTAGGAGTAGGTAACAGCAGCAGTAATTGAAATAGTATCAGTAATGAAAGGGCAGGTAGACATGTAAGACCCTAATTATGGTGTTAAAGAGTGTGTCTATATCCTGGAAGTATGATGTACTAACTCCCTTACCTTTCTATATCATTCAGAGATTAAATATCCCCCAAAGACCATACATCACAGGCTTTCACCCCAACCTGTTGATGTTGAGGAATGGTGGAGCCTTAGAAGTAGAGCCTCATTTGCAGATTTTAGGTTGATATCATGTCTCTGAAGAGACTAGTGGGGTTTTCCCCCCACTTTCTAATCAGGAGATGAGTGATTTTTAACCCTGCACACACATACCACAAGCCATGTCAATAGAGCCAAATGACCTTCAGAACTGTCAGTCAAAACAAGCCTTCCCCTTTTAACATCTATTGTGTGTTATCACAACAGAAGGCTAGCGTATATCTCAACAAACGGGGATTAGCTCTTTCTTTGGAACAAATCTTGCCAGAGCCACTTTAAAAAGATATGTTATTCTCCCACATAGCTGTGCTTTGGCAACTTGGGCTGGTCCTCCCATGGCCTATCATCAGGCTATAGCCTTGATGGCCCCCTGAGGCTAGAGGGAGGACCTTGGTTATGTGTACATGTCTTGAAGTTGGCTCTCTCTGCTGGCCAAACATGGTTTCTTCTTTTCGTACAGCTTAGCTCAGGCTTCCTTATGTCTTTAGGGTAGCAAGGACCTGAGAGCAGAAGCCAAAGGCTCTGTGTGTGTGTGTGTGTGTGTGTGTGTGTGTGTGTGTGTGTGTGTGTGTGTGTGTGTGTGTGTGTTTGTGTGTGACGTCTTAAGGTGTTCCTCTGTTTCATTCTATTCTTTAGAGCAGGTCATAAAGCTAGCCTATATTCAAGAGTGAGAGAAAGAGACTCTATTGATGTCAGAGGGACAAAGGGCCAGTGCAAAGAGACACACAGTAATAAGCAAAAGAATCAGAGCCATCTGTGAAGGTCTGCTCCTTGTCAGCTAGTCACAAGGTGTCTCTTCTTAGAGGAGAGATCAAATATAAAAAATGCTTCCATAATTGGCTTGTAGGCAAGTCTGGGGGCCATTTTCTTAATTACTATGGGAGGGCTCAGCCCACTGTGGGTGGCACCACCCCTGCGTAGTTGGTCTGTTGTGTAAGAAATCAAACTGAAGAAGCCACGGGAAGCAAGGCAATAAGAGGCAGTCCTCCATGGCTTCTCCTTGAGCTTCTTCTGTCTCCAGGTTCCTGCCTGAAGTCTCTGCTTTGACTTCCTTTCATTATGCATGGCAATTGGGACATGCATGGCAATTGGGACAAATAAGCCATTTCTTCCCCAAGTTATTTTTTGTCACAGTATTTATTATAATAATAGAAAGCAGACTAAGAAATCATCTTTGCAAACCATTAACACCTGAAAGATGAGGGTGTTTCTCATGTCATTAGCATATGTCCAGGAAATATGATCTTAGATCTATAAAATTATCAATCCACTATCTATGTCCAACTATGCCATGTACATTACATATTACATGACATAAGTTCAATGAAGGTAAGAATGATAGAAAAATGCAGATTGGTTCAGTGATATTATCTATTGCCAAACTTACTTCAAAGAATGTGGGTAGTTGGCTATGTGGACCAAGTGGTCAAAGAGATCGAACTATATAATCCTAGGTTCTAGAACCCTGAAAACCTAAAGAGAAGAATGCCAGAAAAAAAAATCACTAAAGACTCTCTCCTTTGAAAAACTGAAGGGGAGCACGGTGGATAGGCAACATAGAAATTGGCAAAACTGGGTCCATAGCTTTGGTATTCACAGCTCAATTCTGTTTGTAGGTAGAATGTGCTATTTTGTGTTTAAAAATAAGAAAGAAAGCAGGTACTTACCGTGGTAGTTTGCAGGGGACTTGGTGTCAAAGAATATGGTGCCAAACTTGTGGATGCTCTTTTGTGTTCTGAACTCCACGGGCATCATCTAGTGTATGCTGTTTTCCCCAGTGGTATACCAACACCAAGAGTTGCCATTTCAGCAGGGAGGTGATGTTTTGCTTGGGATGTTCCTTTTACTTGGGCTCATTTCAGCTTCTCTTCGGTTGTGGTGATAAAACACTCTGACAAAAATCAAGAGGCAAGAAGGGAAGAAGCTCACCATTCCGGGTGATAGCTCATAATTACAGGAATGTCACAGTGGGAAGGAGGGCTGAGACTGCAGATCATGTGACAGCCATAGTCAAAGGCAGAGGACAATGAATGTATACACACTAGCTTGTCGTCAGCTCAGTTTCTCCACTCACATAGTTTAAGGACCTCCGCCTAGGGAAAGGTGCTGCCCAAAGTACCAGATCACTTAATAAGATGATCTCAGAGATAGTGCCCACGGGGCAAGTCAATGTAGATAATCACCTATTGAGACTATCTTTAAAGTGATTCTAGAATGTTCCAATTGACAATTAATGCTAACCTTTTCCCTGTTGCTGAATCGACTTACCTCTAGCTGCCCCTTACCCCTTTCCTTCTCTTCCCTCTACTCAGATCTTTTCTACCACACATAAGGCAAGAGAAAAGCAGTGGTTTGCATCCAAAGATCTGAAGCCATGACTTCCTTGGTGTAGATGTTAGTGATACACCTCTGGGTCATGAAATCTTGCAGCAAGTTTGGTGGGGAGGTCAAGATTCAGTTCAATGATCATTAAATGTGGATTCCCTTCCTTTGCTAGTTTCTCCTCCAGAACAACATGAGGATTGTTATAGGATATTGCTCTTGTACACTGTAAGTATTTGTTGCTTGTACTGGTTTAATAAAGTGCTGATTGGCCAGTAGGAAGTAGAGGCAGGGATAGGGTTGGTTTCATGTGTGAGATCAGACACACAGTACCAGATGCCACACTAGAGTTTATTTAGGGGAGTTGCTTAGCGGTCCGAGGAAGAGAAGCAGAAGAGAGGAGGGAGTGGCTTTACACATGGTGCCTCCTCTTCAGAGAGCGGGTGGGCAGGCACAGATTTACATAGCCACACCTAGGGGTGTGCACTCCCTACTTAGCATGTTCTGCCAGCACCATGTTGGGTTTACCGCATGGCCACTACATGGCAGGAATTCTCATCTCACCGGGCACTATGTTGGGTTTACAACGTGGCGGCTACATGCTTGGAATCCTTACAGACAGCAGACTAAGGGAATGCTGGGAAGCAGAAGAGCAGAGCAGAGACACTGGACAGACGCAGGAGAAAGAAGACAAGGATACTGCTCTGAAAAAAGGTACCAAGTCACGTAGCTAAATATAAACAGAAACATGAGTTAACTTAAAGTATAAGAGTTACCAAGTAACAAGCCCGAGCCATAGACCAATCACCTTGTAATTAATATAACCCTCTGTATGTTTATTTGTGACGGATCAGCTGTGGGACTGGCAGAGTGGGACACAGAAACCTCTGACTATTACTGAGGATTACAGAACTGTCCATTATTAGCTATGGCTGTTTTGGTTGTCATTGTTTGGTGCTGTGAGTCAAACATCTTTTCATTTTGAAACTTGAACTTAATTTAAAACACAGACCAATGAGTACATTGAAGTAAGGCTGGTTGAGGTCATAACATTTCTGGGGACTTGGCTGTGCTAAAGATAATTATAACCCTCTTAATGCCTCAGTATAACCCTCTTAATGCCTCAGTTGTCTCAAGCATAAATGTAGAAAAATATTATGGCCTCCTGCCGCAGTTACAATGATTAAATCAATTAATACATGTAAAACTCTCAAGCCATTGCTAAATAGAATAGCCAAAGACCCTTAGGTGTTAGCAAGTTGCTTTGGAGTTTTGATTTTTATAGACCACAAAAGAAACATTTCAGAGATAGTCTTAAGTATTCTCATTTAGAAATATGTGCAGTGAAATCAGAAGAAGAAAAAGTTGTCTACAGTAATATTCAAGGAGTGATTTAAAAAAAAAATGTGTCTTAGAAAGCTATCAACTTTCATCATTGCCGAGGGTGGCCATTCTGAGCAGAGATGAACAATGAAGGATATGTCACTCGTTAGATGAACTTGGGAGGCGATTGGAAGAAATAGTCTTTGGAGGAAGAGCAAATGATTGGTGTGATAATCCTATTAGTTTATACCTCCTGCTCCCTGTAATGGTGCTGCACTGTGGTGATGTGCTTGGCTATTTTCCACTATTCTTTTGAAACACCCTCTCACTTCCTATTGTAGGGGATGTGAGCCGAAAGTGCAGTTACTTGAGACTTAGACAAATACCCACAAGTTTACTCATATTGGGTGGCTTTTTTTTTTTCTTTTGCTGTAACTTCAATTGAGAGTTTTCACTACCGGCTTCTCTTAAGGAAATTCAAAGAAAACAACATTCGCTCTTCTTGAAGACACTGCATTTCTTAATATGTGTAAACTGCTTATGCTTCATCCACCCAGATTCCATTATCCGGTGGAAATATTTACAAAATTTGATAATGATAGCTTCACATGTCTGGAAGCATACATGGCAGTTTTATTCCAAATTCTTATAACTTTCCTTGAAAATTGTAAATATCTGTTTCTACTTTTTATTCAGTGACAAACAGCTTTAAGTACTTATCTCTTAGGATTTTAACACATTGGAGTGCTTTGGTGCATTTGTCAATATATTGCTTTATAATGTGCTATATTTATCAGTTTAAAGGCAGTTTGGTTTATGAAGTGCGCTATCTCAATACTTCTAAATAAACTGTAGCTTTTGTTACAGAAGTCTGCCAGCAATCAGTGGGTGGATGCTCCACCACTCTCCACTGCACACAGAATCAGTTCCACATTCTCTAGTGACAGCCCCTCTCCAGTTCAGGCACCCAGGCACCCAGGCACCCAGGCACCCAGGCACCCAGGCACCCAGGCACCCAGGCACCCAGGCACCCAGGCACCCAGGCACCCAGGCACCCAGGCACCCAGGCACCCAGGCACCCAGGCAACCTGGCAACCAGGAACCCTTCATTTCCATTATCACTTGGAACCTGTGCTTTTCTAGTCCTGGCTAAATCCTTCTGCCTCCTGGTGGTTTTGCAAATTCTTCAGTAGACTGAGCTTTCCTCTTTCTTCAGGATCTACTCTAGTGACCCTTTAAGGACTATTTCTAGTGATTCATTCAGATATGAAGAGTTGGTCTCCTATGGCCACTGTATCTTTTGACTCTTCCTTCCGGATGGCTGTTGGTCTCCTGTAACAAAACAATCTACTTGACAACATTGAGCTTGAAGTCTTCATTGACTAAACACACTTTTAGATCCTTGAAAAGCTCAAATAAGTGAATATTAATGTTTCTAGTTTATATAGCATGAGCTGTTCTTGGGAATGCTGGAATCTTCAGAATCTTATTATATTTTCTTAGGAATCTGATGAGTGTACAAGTTGAAAATTCAAAGCATTTATCCAGTCTAGATGCCTATCTGGTATCCGGGGTTCTACTTACACACTGTCCTCTAGTCTTCACTGAGGTTGACTTCATTAGTCTCCTGTCACAGCCAAGAAAATACAGACTACAAGACTGATGATGGGCTCCTGTGCCCTGCAAGACTTCAAAGTACAGCATGACTGTCTGGAGCCTGGCTCCTTGGGTTTGAGTTCTGGCTGTACTTTTTTATCTCAGCTGGGATAACTACTAAACCTTTCTGTGCCTCACACTCTTTCATTGCAAAATGATGGTAGAGTCTTCCTTTTTCAGTTCATTTTCCTTAAGAATAAAATAGGTTAGCCTACAGAAAACACTTAGAGCACAGAATGGCACGCAGCAGTAAGCACGTGTGGGTGATGACAATCTTCATCACCACCACCACCAACACCATCTGTCATGGTGGTAGAAGAGATTAGAAGTGATTGGATTAGATTTGGATCTAGAGGTGGCACACTAAAAAGCTTCCCATGTATACATGACAAATGGCTCCTCGCTATGTTCTTTTGTCTGGAGTATGGAGTGTAAAAGACCTTTGGGCTTTTCCTTAGGAATTCAAAACTTACTTCATCAAGCTACTTTCATTTAAAATGCACGAATGGTGTCACACGCACACACGCACACACACACACACACACACACACACACACACACACACACACACACACACACTTAATTCCCAGAGATGGAAGGTCCTAGAAATGTTAACATGAGGAAGACCAGATGCTGTCTTTTGAGAGCATCTTAGAAGCCTTGAATCTCCATGATGTGCAGGGGAAGTATTTACCTGATTTTGCTTCGATCAGCTCTATGTGGCTGTGTGGCGTGGAAGGACTCATTGGGCCTGAACATGCCTGCTCATGCCGAGCCTGTAACATTAGGGGTGAAGGGGTGTTCTGTAAAGTTGTAGGAGTATCTCTTCCTCCCCAGCCCTCTTCCTTTGTTCCTCAGAAAAGCATGGGCCCCACATTGCTCAGGAAGGGCAAAGCAGAGGTGAGAGGCAGATAAGAAAGGTGTTATATTTGGCATGACTGGTTTAAAGTTAAATTTGGGCCTAAATAGCCACTTAGGGTGATTTTTTTTTTTTTTTAAATATCATTTAGGTATCTTGTGCTGTATCTGCATTTACATGTTCTTCTAATTAAGCAAGAGACTGAGATGGTAAGATAAGTTCCCTAGGGGAACTCTTTTAATTTAGTTACATTCAATTAAATTCAACATTTTTTTCACTGACCTTGAACTATGGCATTCTAGGATCTATGGACATAGCGTCTTAGACTTGCCAGGTTTTTCAGGGAGTTGTAAGTTCTGCCTAGAAGACAGTCAAAGGCTAACTAAGACCATTCTGGGATCTGTGGATAAAACTAAGATACAGTCCGGTTTCTCAAGGAGTTCTGAGTTCTGCCTAGAAGGTACTCCAATGCTAACATCACACTGCACTGCATTCTACAGTGGAGAAAGCAACAGGGAACCATGAGCCCACACAAGCAGGAGACATGGTCCATGTGACTGGCTGTAGCCAGTGGTGTCTAGGGAAGTAGTTAATGGAAAGGTATGAGGAGACAGTTGGCAATCCTCACATGGAAACAGAAGAGAAAATCACAGCAAACAATATACAGAACAAAAACTCAAGCTTAGAAATGAATCAAGTAGAGTTTCCCCAATGGACTGCTTTAAAAATGGCAGCTTGAGCCAGGAGGTTAATTCCAACACTTGGGAGCAGAGGCCAGCAGATCTCTGTGAGTTCAAGGCCAGCCTGGTCTATAGAACAAATTCCAGGAGAGGCTCCAAAGATACACAAAGAACCCCTATCCAGCCTCCCCCCCACCCAATAGTGGCTTGAAGTCACTTGGGCAGGGTGCTGGTGAATTTCTGTCTGGAGTCACTTTTAAGAGAGACTCTCAGTTGAGAAAAGGCTTCCACATATTGGCTTCTCTGCAAGCTTGAAAACATGGTGGGGGTGGGGTGGGATGAAATAACCTTTTCCTTCTCAAATCGCTTTTGGTCATAATATTTTATCACAGCAATAGAAACATTAACTAAGACAGGTAGTGATCCAGGCAGTAAGTGTCAAGATCTGAATAAAGCAAGCTATCTCCACAGAAAGATAAACTCATTTGCCATTAAGTTCAATCTTTTTTTTATATAAACCACCTGTCTAGATGGTCTTTTCTAGCCAGGATTCACTAAGAGAACTTTGTGGGTGTTTTCTAGAACTCTGAAGGTCCAGATTCTACAAGTAATCCAGTGTACATGGCTCCACAAGCCATCCAGAAGCACAAGCCAGATGAGACTAACTCGGATCGCCTCTTTCTGTCTTCCATACCCATTTCCTCAGGAGATTCTCCCAGTTCTCCACAGAAAATCCTTCCCCTTCCTTTTACCTCAAGTTCCAGCAACTAACATGGAGGCTCCCGGGCCCAGGGCTCTGTCAGCTTGCCTTCTGCTTTCCTTCAAATCAATACTCCAGATTCTACAGTGATCAGATTGTTCTCCTCTCAAGGCTCTCTAGTGGCCTCAGCTGCCCCTCAAACTCATTCTAAGCCTTGCCTGTGGCCCCCAGGGCTCTGCACACCTAAGTCCACGGGGACAGGTTTTCTCATCTCAAACTAAAAGAATCCAGGTAAGTCCCCCTGGACACACCCACGGTGCCAACCTGACCTAGACAATTCTTTACTTAGACGCCTTCCTCAAGTCTTTCTAGATTGTGTCAGTGGACAGTCAAAACCAACCATCATAACCACTTATATTTTTCATCTGAGGCTTGAGGGCCTACATGACACCACTTCATCTCCATTATCTTATTAGAAGTATTTTCTCACAACTTAGTGATTAAATATACAATGTATGAAGTGTTAATGTATCACAGGCGCACAGCTAATGTTGGGTTCCCCCTCTGTTCATGTACTTTTCCTGCGTTAGGAATGAGTCAGTCACACACACAGGCCGTATGAGAATTTACACCAGTTTCTGAGAAGACGAATTATCATTTTTTTCTTATCTCCCATTTTGCAGGCAGGGAAATGGAGGTACAGAGCAGATAGCAAAGTTGGACTTGAGACTAGGGATGACTCCGAGGTAAGGAGACTTTTCTACATGCTCAAGGCTTGGGGTTTGACTCTCAATACCACAAAAAAATAACAGCAGCCATAGCTAGTCGTTGGCAGCTCTGTAATCCTCAGGTTGCTCTGCAGGAGAAATTAGCTGAGGAAATGATTCTGCATTTATCGATGGCTGTACTGAATCTCAGACTTCATTTTAAAAGACAGTACAATAATTTCCTCTCTAATTGGTTTGCTGATTTGGTAACTTGATCCTTTTTTGGTACATATTCTTGTGTGTTTGTGGTAGACACCAGGCTTTTCTGGGGTAACTTGGATTACAAACAGATTACAAACATATGTACAGTAGTAGGCAAGACACAAGAGACATAAAGAGAAGTGGCCGTGCTTTGGCTACTGGAAAATGGGTTGTAGAAACTGCAGTAACTCTTGGGTTTTGAAGTAGCATGTGTGAAGGGTAGGTGAAACACCAGGAGGCAGGTGCCACTTGCTCATCCCAGACAGGAAAAGTAGCAAGGACTTTAGGAGCTGGTCACAGGGCTTTCATTGGTAAATCCCACACAGATTCTGTCCTTCAGGGATGGGGCTCTTCTCCCCGAGTGCCTTTATCCTACGGAAGCTCTTGATCTCTCATCTGTCTTTTGTGGCTTTACTTTAAAAATGCCAACACATAATAAATGAGCACTTAAAAGATGCTTCTGTCTGCACTGTCAGCAGAAACCATGCTGTTTGTCTGTCTGTCTAGCCTCAGACGGGAGGCCTTAGGAAGAACTGGAGACTTCCGGCACTTTGGCTCAGCACTTTGGCTTTGATTAAGACACAGTGTATTAATTCTCACATCTTTCACGTTAAATCAGCAGTTACGTTATTAACTGATTTTTTGCTGGTTTTTTTTTTTTTTTGTCTTTTCATTTTTCTTTAGTTTTGTTTCTTAACCCCTCGGGCAGCCTGCTGAAGAATCAGGAATTAATGTCTGCAGGCTTCTTAAGATTTCCCACTTTTTAGCATGAAAAATTCTTATGTACATTTAGATAGATAAGTGTACAAAACAGTACATAGTCAAACACATACTGACAATAAATCATTGAGAAATTTATATTAAGACAATTACCAAGTGTACAAATTATTTTGGTGTTTATTGAAAATAAAAGAAAATTTACACACTGAGATACATGTGCTTGTTTATTTTACATATATAAATCTTGGCTGAGTACTTGATGCTTCAAGACAGAGCATCATCAGTGTTTTTCAGAGTGTGCTGATATTTAGATTTTATATCAGTTAATATTGAGAATACTACTTCATATAATTGCTCAGTACAAATGACAGAGGTATATTTTGGGTCATTTCAGAAAGTGTTGGTAATACTGTCTTAATCTAAGTCAAAATTCATTTAGTTGCTTTTAAAAATAAAATTCAAAAAGCAATTTTTAAAATGAAACATTTTAACATTAAATAATTAAGACCCAAAGATATTTAAATTTGATACCGACAGTTGAAGAATTTAATACTTACAAATTCAGTCTTTTTGTTTTCTCTAATTAAATCAGAATTTTCTTAAGGCTTCATAACTTTTTTAAAGAATTGTATAAGTATGTATAGTTAAAAACACTGCAGTTTATTGCCTACAATAATCTCAAAACAAACTGTCTGAATGATTTAAAATTATTATCTGGCACCATTATTGGGCTAAGAGCCTATGGCAAGACAGTTCATAGACCCTAATAATGAAGCTGCTAATTATGTCGATAAGTGAACATAGTATAAAAATGACTCCTAATGGCTTCTTGTTAAACCCACAGATCAATGAATCTCATTGATGAATCTCGGCCCTTACCTGAGAAGCTTCTATTTGCAATAGATGGTAAGTAATACAGTGACCCACAACTGGCCAATGTGCAGAGAGTAAGAGACTTCAGAGTGCTCAGCCGTATGGGGAATACACACACACACACACACACACACACACACACACGAACACACACATGTATATATATACATATACACATATACACATATTCATATATATATACACACACATACACATACATGCACACACGTATACACACATGCATATATATACACGCACATACACACACATATATACACATGCATATATATACATACACACATATATACACACTCGTGCATGCACACGCACATGCACACACACACAACACACACACGCATATATATATCTCCCTTATCAGGGGTTATGTTGGAAGAGGGAGTGTAAGAACCAGATGCAATGGATAGATACAAAAAAATACTATTTTCTGGACACAATGCAGCGGCATCTATGAACTCACAGTAGTACTGATGAAATGTACAAAACTTTCGTAAGTCCTAGCCAGACCAAATCCCAGCATAGAGAAGTTGGGCACACAATCCTGCCCCTAGCCTTGGAGCTACAGACAATTGTTAGCTTCTGGGAGAGTCAGAGAGAATTTAGTCCCTGATAAGTTGATAACTCTCGACTGGAAGATTATACAATGAACAATATTTGGCAGGGCATACTGGCCTTGAGAGCTAGAAATGAAAGGAAGGGCATAAAGCTGAGTGGGTAGGAAGGAAGGGTGGACCTGCTAAGTTAGATGAAGGGGCTGAATGTGATCAAAGCACATTGAAACTCTCAAAGAACTAATGAAAAACCAAAATAATAAATTGGGAGGTTTGGGGGCATCGAGAGCAGCTGCTCGTGGAAAGGGAGGTGGGGACCTCTATCGTGGTTACTTTACCCAGCAGCCTCAGCCTCCACCCACTTGTTGGGAGGAAGTATTGTTGCTAACAAGTCTTATAAATTAGGACATTGATTTCATGTTCAGCTGTCTACAAAGCTCTGAATCAATCAGGCACTAAGGTGGGAACATCTACCCCTGCACTAAGGGGGCTTGGCCATTCCAGTTCTGTCTGATTTTTGCCCTGATAGTTCCTTTTCGTTTTTTGGTTCTTTTTGTTATTCTGATTTCATCTTATTTACCTCCTTCGCCACTTGTCATCCTTTATTCCTCCCAAGAGAATTCTGAACTAAACCCAAAAAGGGACACCAGGGAAAGAACAAAGCTTTCACAGTGATGTGCATCCCCTGCTGGCCACTTTCCTTCTGTACTTGGTGACAATGCCCTCCTCATCCTTGGTGTATCCCAACTGTCTTCTTGTAACAGAAATGCCCACAGGCTGGGGCTACTTTGTGCATGTGTGTCCACTGGTGTATAAATAAACATATGCTAGTTGAATTTGGGTTTGTGGAATGACAGCATCTAGAGGTGTCCAGAGTCTCCATCCCAACAAAGCAGGTGGGATCAGCTTTTTGACATGGTTCCCCATGAAATGTCCTTAGGAGAAGCAAGAGCCCGCATTGGTCTTCTTCCTCTGTTACAGGGAAAGCCATAGGCAGTGTTTCCTGGCTTCTTTCTCCTCTTCAATGGCAACTCTTCTGTTGTGACTAATTCACTCACACACTCCTCTCCATACACAGTAACTCCCATGCACTGTGCTCAGTGTAACTTGAGAATGGGGCTGAGATAGGAAAGGTCTGTTCCGAGTGGGACAAAGTATAAAGGTGGATCATTTGCAAACTCACCTATCCAGTCTTGGAATGAGATTGAAGCCAGCTTTCCTTATTATTAGTCAACGTGGTGGGTCCTTTTCATGAAGATGGAAATCAGACTGTCCCGGAGAATGAATAGATATAATGTGGGGGGTGGGGGGAGGATGGGTAGGGATTGATTTGGTCAAAGTACACAGAAGACTTGTATGAAAATGTCTTTATGAAACCACTATTTTTAAGTCCTTAGTTAAAGTGACTTAGACACTTGATGTGGAGAGTTAAAGAAACGAGAAACAAAAAGACCCCCCAAACTTTCAGTCTAGCGACTAAAGGAGACAGGGTTCTGTCACCGTGGATGGACTAGGCTCCCACACTGCTACTTCAGGAGCAGCAAGTGTGCTCTGTGTCTTGTGGTGATGGATTTAGCACCTCCACAGGAAGGAGCATCAAATCTTGCCAATCACTAAGCAGATTGTTTGTTCTAACATTCCTGAGTGGTGGAGACAGAAAGATGGAAGGCAAACAGGTCACGCTTGCTTGCGAATCTGTTCTGCCATCCCCTTTATTCTCTCTAGCACTGTAGTAAATACTCTTCCTGCTTTGAAGGCTAAACAAGAACATAGCAGGCCAAACACTACTTACTCATGAAGTAGTGGGCTGCCTCTGTGAGGCACCAGCCAGGCCTAAGATCCTCTTTGAACCCCTCACTTGTGTTCTATGGTACCACAGCGGTGGGAGTGGGGGGTAGGGGGACAACTAAATAAATCTGGGTCTCAAGTGTGATGTGATTCACCTCTTCTCCCAATTCTGACCCACTGGGATCATTCTGCTTGCTTCTCAATAGGAGTTTGTCCATTAAATAACAAGTAACAATGCAAGTCATACATAATTCAGCAAAATCAAGGCTCCAATGTTTCTGCAGTTTCTGACATAAAATAAGCCTAAGGGTGGCATTTGAGCTGAAATTAGCTAGAACATCAGCTCAGTATCCATTCTAGTATCCTCTCCTATATCCATGTCGCCTTTTAGAATATAGAATCTGCAGAGCATATCTCCTTCTGCATTTCTAGGTTATTTGGAAGAGCTTTGGGGTAGTCATAGGAATATGAAGTAGCAAAGTTAGTTTATGAGAGAGACCACAAAAGAAAGACTTTATTTATAGTGGTTGCCAAAAGCTGTCTAAGTTCTTAGTAGTCAATTGTTGAATAATAGAACCGCAACCCACAGCTAGATTAAACTAGGTCAAATGTAAGTTTACAGTATTGACTTTATGTAAAGCAGGCTAGTCTAGCAGAATAAGCACACAGGTAATGCTGACCTGGATGAGCAGTGTGGGATTTGGGGTTTTATTCTCTATGTGCCCTGGTTTTGAGAGGTCCATCACATCTGTGCTCTAGGAAGCAAGAAAACCATTGGTGGCACTACTTCCTGAATATCTAATATCTACATTTTCAAAGCCTAGACCCCCCATCTGTTCGAGCTCCCTAACAACCCTTTACTGAATTTCTCATCTATAAGCACCTCATAGGGATGCCATGAAGATTAAATATGACCTAACACTTGGCAGACTCCCAGAATATAGCAAAGAATTAAATAAACATTGGCTCATATGGCCAGTTTAATTAAATAACCGTTGATTATTAACTATAGGAAATCACTGCCTCTCCTGTTATGTAGAGGAAGAAAGGGGAACTGGAATATTGAAGTGACTTTTCAAGATACTAGAGCAGTAAGTAAAGCTACTCCATGAATCATGCAGAGCATACCCAAATGTCCCTTTCCTGTTCTCTCACTTTCCTAGTGAGTAGTAGCTGAGGAAACCCCTGGGAAGAGAACCAACATGGAGAGTGGGGACTGTCACATTGTGAAATTATTCCCCGAGGAGCCAGACTCTGGTAAGGATAGTAGGACAGTCAGGTTTCTTCAACCAATACAAAGGCCTGAGGAGTAAATGTGAGTGGGACCCTAGAAGCCACATGGAAAAGGGCATGCCATAAGACACTTACTGAGAAGGATAGCTCAGGGGTATGTGTATATGTGTGACAAGGGGATGCAGGACTTGTAATTGAGAGAGTTGGAGAATAGCATAGCAATCAAAATAAGGCATGCCTTTCATTTTGCAGTTTGAAGAGGCATGAGCTACAGACAGTCTTGTGGTTTAGTGAACATTATCTGCTTCTAAAAGAAGCCTATGCATTTACTGAGCTTTGAGAAATGCTGGTCAAGGTCCTCTCTTCCTATGCTGTATAGATCTATGAGTTAGACTGTGTGGAGTGTACACTCACTCTGTAAATGCCATAAATGTTAGCTCATTAGCAACGGCACTGTTTATGCCCAATAATCAGTATGCAGTTACTCAGATCTCAATTTGACATGTTCATGGGGTTCCTTCAATGTAGCGGCACACATTAATATAGGACAAAACTTAACCCTAAAATTATCTTAAGTGACCTGTGCTAATTGTTATTGCCAATTATTATAAATATCGGCTTAAGACCTACAGTATTAACCATTTCAATTGTTTTACATTTGGAGTTTGAGTTTGAAATTATAGTAGTTTTTCTTCTGTGAGCTTCAGCTATCCTTATACCGAGGGATTAAAGTCTTAGCTGAGATAGAAGCACACAGGGCTTCCTCAGGGTATCTCTACATACTAAATAAGGATATGCTAAAGTCTAGTGTGCAGAGGACCCAGCTGTCATAAAAGACCAGATCTCAATGCCCCCCTAGTGACAACAGCTGAGGCCAAGGAGCTTTCATGACAGCAAAACATCAGCCATTTCATTAAGATTTGCCTTCCCAGTCTAGCCATTCTCAGTGAGAACAAACCATTCATCCTAACAGCTGGACGGTTGAGTGCTTAGCATGACTGGATGATTGCCTTGTTTCCCAGACAAACAGCATAGTGACAACATTGTCTATACTGATTGAATGACAGCTATGCTCCCAGCGACTTCAAACACACCATCATCATGTCACACGATTCTCAAGATGAGCATTTTTTTAATCCTCACTGAAAAGAAGAGAAACAGAAGAAACCAAAGCGTAGACAGGGAAAACAAATTCAAGATTGTCTGGATTTGGAGGTCATGTTTTCGGCCCTCAGCCACACACGACTGTATGTGGAAATCTCTTGGTGTGCTCATGGCGGAGATAGCCAACTGCCACTTGAAGGGAGGTTTGACCACGTGACTGGGTTATCCTTAGTGGAATCAAAGGGAAAACTGATGCTGCACTGGTCTTGTTGCTTTACCAAGTTCACATCGCTCTCTGGGGCTATTTCTGTCTTATCCTACAGACAGAAATAATGGGGAACCCTAGGGTCTGGGGAAGCCACGGATAAAAAGAGTCTGGGCTACTGGCCTACATACTGTGTGAAAAGGGCTTCCCCTCCACCTTACCAAGAGCTGTCTTACGAACAGACATTTATTTGCGTTGTTCATCATTATTTCCTGACACTTTGGAATCTGCTTGTTCTGCTTGTTATTACAGAGTACTTTCACTAATCCTTAACAGAGTTGTGTTGTTCTTTTGTAGTGTGTGTATGAATGTGTGTGTATGTGTGTGCATGAGTGTGTATGAGTGTGTGTGAGTGTGTATGAGTGTGCGAGTGAGTGTGTGTATGTATGTGTGCATTTGTGTGTCTGTGTGTTTGAGTGTGTGTGTGTGTATTTTGCAGGTCAACATGTATAGGCTAGATGTCTATATAACTCCCCAGCCTCCCTCCGCCTTACTTTTTGAGATGAGTTGTCTCATTGAGCCTGGGTGATGATTGAGTAGGCCGGCTGACCAGTGATGTCCAGGGATCCTTCTGGGTCTCCCTTCCCAGCAGTAGAGTTACAGATGTACACTGCTAATGAGTCCAGTTTTACAGGGTGCTGGGGATTCAAACTCATGCTTATATGGCCAAATTAACCATCTTCCAAGCAGCCTAATATACAGATTTTTGAAAAATCAATCTATTTTCATTTTGATACCCCCAAATTTAAATGTATAATTCCATCTCTCAACAGAATTACAAGGTACATCAATCTACCTACCTACCTACCTATCTACCTACTATCTGTATACCATTAGCTATCTTTCTGTCCACCTATCTTTCTGTGATATAAAATATTTTTCTATTTTATTTTGTTTCACAGTAAATAACATGCACTGTAAATAACATGCAGCAATTACATTATTAGATTTCAACAGCTGTTCATGAGTATTTTAGTGACGATTGATTCTTAAATCTTGGGGCAGAAGAAATGTTGGTTCAGTTCCTTTTATGTTGCTATAAAATTATTCTGGGTGGATCTTGACGCTCTATAAAGCATCTCCAGTGTTACTGGGGATTGAAATCAGGGCCTTGTGGATGTTACATTCACTGTGCTATGGGGCTGCATTCCGGTCTCAAGTACTTTGTAAAAGAAGGAGTCTTATTATCTCACATATCAAGATAATGGCATCATTAGGATCTGTTTGGCTCTCGTGAGTGCCCCATAGCAGACGGTACCACAATGTCATCAGCATGTGAAAAGGAGGTAGCATGATGAGACAGGGAGTTAGCGACATCCGAGGAGGTGGCACCCTTCAGATCTCTCTTGAGAGACAAACACCAATACCCTTGTATCCCCACGACCCAGTTATCGTTTGCCAGACCTCACTCGGTAAAGGCCTCACACCTCAGCACCACAACAATGCAGCCCAAGCTTCCCCTGCCTGAACGCTGAGAGATGCTCTCAAACCATATCTAAACCATAGCAGGGCGCAGTAAGATCTTCAGATATGATCATGTTGCTTGCTCGTTTTTCAGTTTAAAAATCGAAACAGTGCTTATGACTTTACCCACATTTTCCTGCTGAATTTGATTTTTGAAAGGCAATGCATTGATACATTGATCTTTGGTCAAATGTTTGTGATAAGATGACTCATGTTTCTTTTGGGTACATAAAGACAGCCTTCAGTGTGGCTCAAGTCAATGCTGCCGATTAGAATAGGTTCACATGAAGATACCTAATGACTTATAGAGTGCTTATCATGTGTCAGTCATTCTTCTAGTGACTCTGCAGAAATTCATTAATCCTCACTATGGTTCCATAGCACCTTTGGGTTCAGTTCATTTTGTCACGTGGAAACTGAAGCATAAAAACATGTAGGAACAGCCCAAAATCACAAGTAGGTTGTGGGGCTAGGCCATGAATCCATCCAGCATGGCTTTGGGGCTTGCGATCTTACTCATTGTTTACAGCATTGCTATGACAATATCAGTGCTCTATGGCTTGGTTCCCATTTTAATGCATTCTTCTTTCTACTACTTTATGTGGAATTGGCACAAACTTAGGAGATTAGAACAACCTACTCTCATAAGCTCAGTTTTCATGGTCAGGAGTCCAGGTGTAGCTTCACTGGGTCTCTTCTGCTCAGGGTCTTGGGAACCTCCAATAAAGGAGTCACCATAGGCTAAAGTCTCCTTAGAGTTTCATGTCCCCCTCTAAATTACTCAGGGGACAGAGAAAGTCATTTCCTTGTGGACATGGAACCAGTGGAGATTGCTTCTTTAATGCCATCAGGGGAGTCTCCTTCTGGACTCAAGGAAGCATAGAAGAATCTCTTTCAAAAATGTTTCCAACTGATTAATCAGGCCTACAAATTTAGCTCAGTGATTGCTTGCTTATTAAACGAACATATAAACCAGAGTTTCCCATGAGGCAGAGGCATATGGATCTCTGAGTTGGAGGCCAGTCTGGTATACAGAGTGAGTTCCAGGACAACCAGGGCTACCCTGAGAAATACTGTCTTGATAAGCAAAACAAAATAAAACAAAAATAATTAACCAATCAGCAACAACAAAAGAAAAGTTCAATCTTTGGCACCCACATAAAAAACCTGCACAAGGTGGCAAACACTTTTAACTCCAACACTGGGGAGATGAATAGTCCTGGGGCTCCTAAACCATCTGGCCTAGCATACTTGTAAAGCTCCATATGAGAGAAGGATTCTATCTCAAAAACTCAGGAAGGGATGTATTATAATAAGGTTTTTTTGGCCCGGTCTGGCAGAGGTCTAGACTCATAGAACTATAGCCTTAGACTCTTTAGCAGATCACTGCTGCTCAGGCCCTAAAAATGATTTAGATGCTTATTATATTAAGTTTATGCAGTTTGGTCTATGGCTTAGGCACATTGTTAGTTAGTTTTTATATTTTGGCTTAATTTATTTTTATTAATTTGTCTGCCATATGGCCTGTGGCTTATTTGTGGGTTTTTGTTTGTTTTTTTCCTTTTTAGGCTGGCTCAGTCTGCCTTTGACTCTGTCCTTCTTTTAAAAATTTATATTAATTTTCCTGCCTACTTTTTCTACGGTGCCTGTCATGGGCCAAAACAGCTTCTTTATTTAAAGATTAATATTCACAACATACAGAAAGACATTCCCACATCAGGGATGAGTGACTCCTGAAGAAGATGCTCAAACGTGTATCCTAGGCTCCACACATATGCACATAGATGTGCACTGTTATACACACACAATGAAACATTTAAGGCTGGGAATACAAGAGCAAATGTCGCCCATTTCCCAAGAGTGGGTGAAAGCTCTTAGCTCCAAGGGAATAAAATCTTTTAGAAGGAAGCTGAGGGTATTCTTCTGAGTCAGTGGGTCATCTAAAGGAGCTAGGAAAGGACATCAATCAGACAGGCTTTCAGTGTATAGATCCTGCTCAGAGACGTGTCAAGAAGAGTCATGTTTGGCCCATTACTGTTTGAAACTCTGGGAGGCAAGGGTGTTTCTGTGTTTGTTTGTATCAGCATGTGAGGTAACGGTAAAATGGGTGGCGTTGGCAGGTGGCCAGAGAGTTGAAGCAGGAATTTGATTTCTAGAGCCCATGAAAAGTCCCTTCAAAGCGCCATCAGACAGATGTGTTGGCCATTAAAAGACCAGGTGGCCCTCTGAAGGTGTGCAAAGAAGCAACAGTGTGGGTGGACACAGGTAGGGGCAAATGTTAAGGACCGGAGTGCTCGCCTAAATGTTCCAAAAACTTGCTAGACTTGGGATCTTACATCAAGGGAGAAGACAAGGCTACCCGCTGAGCATCTAGAGGATGCTGATGCACCCGCTGCTGTTTGCTGTTGTATTCTGAGGTCAGCCCCAGACTTGCCATCTTCGGGTAGTTGTAGGGAGAGAGGAAGTGTGACAGATTGAGCGTATATCTCAGAGCATGCACATCTCTGTAACATGGAGGTTTGTGGCTTGGACCAGCCTTATGGTCTAGATTTGTCTGCAGTTGCTTTTTTTTTTTTTTTTAAATGACAGACATCTATATTAATTTTATGTTGTTTGGCTCATGGCTTAGGCATATTGTTAGTTAGTTTTTGTATTTTAATTTAACTTATTTTTATTATTTTCTTTTGAAGTGATGTGGGAATGTCTTTCTATGTGCTGTGAATAAAAGACTGTTTTGGCCATGGCCAGCACTGTAGGAAAAATAGGTGGGGAAATCAGAGCAGACGTAGGAGAAGGAGGACAGAGTAAGACAAAATGAGATTCAGCCGCTAATATATATATAATAAATGTGCGTTAAATGAAGATACAAAAACTAGCTAACAATATGCCTAAGCCATAGGCCAAACAACATAAAATTAATATAAACATCTAAGTCATTTTTTAAAGTGACTACAGACAAATATAAACCCTGAGACTAATCCAGGCCAAAAGCCTCACTGTTACACATTTCAGAACAGTTCAGTTAAAAAAGAAGTGACTTTAAGACTCAATATTGCCAAGTATCAATGCTTCCTCCATGCCTGGTGAGATGAGTGTCTGAAAAAAAAAAAAAAAAAAAAAAGCAGTTTGATGATAAAACAGTTGAGATACTGCATTTCTTCCTAAGGTTGATGTATTTGAAGGTTGCATGCATGCAACCTGACAGACACATGCAAGCCCCAATCATGCTCTATATCTCCAGGACCCGGATTGTCCCAGTGTAACTCACTTTTGCCATGGATATTAGGAAATTCAGGATGCTATAGACACTTACATATAACCTCACATATTTCCCCCAAATAATATGATTCTGTGGTGACTGGAGAAAGAGAGACATTCATATTTGGAAAATAACAAAATGCTCCTGGCTTGAACTCAGTAAGGGGACACACTTGGGTAGTCAGGTGCTTCCAACAAAATGATAGGACCAATCTCTGAGGGTCTGTGCTGAGCTGACCCCTGAGTGGGTCAAAACATAATATAATCAGGCTTTGCCTTTGAACTAGCTCAGTTCCATTAAGGGAGAATTTGGTTCCCCAAGGTTTTACAATAAGAAGAATAATCAAGATGCCAGACTCAAAAGATGGTTTATTTTCACACAAATATGACAGCCTCAGCATCACCCATTTCTAAAGAAAGAAACAAAGTCTTATAGTAGGGGGAAAGATTATAAATCTGGAACTTGGAAATAAAAATGAATGATGAGATACTTCAGATAAAATGGACTTTTATAATCCATGATTGCAAAAAAAAAAATGGATTGGGTGCATCTGTGTCTGAGATTATGATTTCAAAAGTAACAAAACACTCTCCTTATCTAAAATATATTAGAACACATAACAATGTACAAAGTAATAGACAAATTCATTCACATACTTAGCACGTATGTCTACAATACTCATAGTCAATCATATGATTATTTCAGATCCTGGACTTTTCCTGTTTGGAGATGTTTGAAAGTAGCATGTGAAAGCATGTGGCCCATAATATTTCTAGCTCATCTTCTTGTTATTTAGTCATGAGTATTGTCAAGCTCCTGGGGATAATATAGAATATTTGGAATATACTCATAAGTATTGATTCTAAATGAGATATATACCTTTTCCAATAAATGCTAAAGAACTAAAAACAAAGGAGAGAAAATGATATGTGCTATGGTGTAATCTCACATAGGGAATTGGAATAGACCAACTGAGTGATGTGGGAATGCCTTTCTGTATGCTGTGAATATCAATCTTTAAATAAAGGAGCTGTTTTGGCCCATGACAGGCACCATAGAAAAAGTAGGAGGGGAAATCACAGCATAGGTAGGAGAAGCAGGGCGGAGTCAGACAGGCCAAGCCCGAAGCCCAAGGGAGCAACATGTAAGGAACACAGGTGAGCCACGGGCCACGTGGCAGACAGATTAATGAGAATGGGTTGAGTTAAGATATAAGAACAAGCTAGTAATGTGCCTGAGCCATAGGCCAAACAACATGAAGTTAATATAAATATCTGAGTCATTTTGGGGGCCTGAGCAGCAGCAGGCGGCTAAGGGGTCTGGGGCTGACTGCAGGTCTGTGGGTCTGGATCTCTGGCTGCCCGGGACCAGGAAACCTCATTGTAACAGAGAGAATTCTTAAGATCATTATCAACTTCCTGTTCAAGCTCTAGTCTATTAGCACAATTAAAATGAATTAAAATGATTTTTTCAGCCATTAAAACCAACCACTCATTACCTTTTCTGTTTTCATCCTATAAAAGGAGAAAACATGGGCCAGGACTCAGGAAGGGAAGAGAATAATAATGAAGAAAATAGAAAAATAAGTGATGTCCAGTGATGGTGGTGCGTGTCTTTAATCCCATCACTGAGGAGGCAGAGGTAGGTGGATCTCTGTGAGTTCAAGGCCAGCCTGGTCTAAAGAGGGAGTTCCAGGACAGCCAGGGCTGTTTCACAGAGAGATCCTGCTTTCAAAACAACAACAGTAACAACCACCAAAAAGAAAGAAAGAAGTAAGAAAAGAAAGAGAGAAAGGAGGGAAGGAAGGAAAAAATGGTGAAGGGAGAATGAGACATTTGTATTATCTGATTACAAGTAACTTTTAACCCCAAGACCAAATACTGCCCATCTCCGAGTGCTTGCATGCACGTGCTCATATGCACACACATGTGCACACACATCAGTAGGACATGCTGGACCTGCAGTGTTGACTCTTCTCCCTCAATCTCTGGAACCCATCATGGCCATCTGCCAGTCAGGGAGAGAACTGTGACCCTGCTTTGAGAGATGCTTGCTTGCTGACCCATATGTGATCATGGCTACTATGATTCTGAAATGACTCATCTGCTCATTCTTCCTTTCCCAGGTAAGGGTGACTTAGGCAGTCAATGTCATCCTCATTTATCACTTGAAGGGAATCATTACAATCGTACATGGCTGATATATTTAAGTGTTTAAATTAATATTGTAATTAAACATATAAAATTGGGTTGTGAGCATGGTAGAGGATTTACTGGTATACAAAACATAGGAAGTTTCCCATCCTATCACTTTTAATCCCCATTCACATGGAGCTTATTTGGTTTCTGAATGAGTTTATTCTTTGAAACTGCACCTAGGACTGCACCCCACGGCTGAGACACTCTTATGTTTTGTTTGCCCTATTTCTTAATGTTTTCTGCCCTCTGGTGGTGAAGTCAGGAGTCCTGCTGTGTTTTTCTTGGGAGTCTGAAGTAAAAACATTTCACTAAAAAGGAAATAAAGTCGTCTCTGTTTTTCCCTGTCATGGTGGGCGTGTGTGTCAACTCTGTTCCTCATTGTGTCTTCTTTGGCAAGACTTTTAGGATCAAGTCATTTCTGAACTAGAAACAAAAACAAAGCCATTCCATCCCCAATGAACCCACTGAAAATGCAGAAAGGCAGGTATAATTCCAAGAGGAGACATTGGAGAACCCAGCTGAATCTAGAAGGATGTAAGCACTTGACAGTACACGGGGTTTTGTTCTGAATTAGAGTTATGTCACTTTTCCAGACTCTACAGACACCCACACTCTGGCCATGTGGGCATAATTTACTGTTGTGTGTGTCGGGGGAGGCGGTATTTTTCTCTGGTTTTCTGTTCTCCACATTAGGTTGCCTAGGTAATGAACACAAAAGACCTTGTACTTCCAAAAATAAGGGCATCATTCATCATAATTAGCATCTGATCTAAAGGTTGTGTGGGTATAAGAGCTCCAACATAGCTTTTGGGTGCTAAGAACTTGTAGAGAAGTAAGGAGTTTGTGATCTGAAGAATCGACCCAAACTCTTTAGAATAGGGATGACATTTATCCTGATCTCATTTCTCCACTTGCCTTTTTAAAAGAGAAAGGGAAATTCTCACAATTCCATGAGTACCTACTACCTGTGGATCAAGACTTCTTTGGCTTATCTTGTAAGCTGGACAAAAACGGAGATTTCTGAAGTAAGTCATTAAGAAAAATGTACAAGATTAATCTAAGATGCTCAAAATTCCCTCAGTGGCCATTCAGTTAACTTGCCAAACACTATATCCTTCTATAAGTTGTATCCTCTGATGATATGGGCAATAATTTGAACATTAAATCAATGAAAGGGATCATACTGATCTGGGGAAGAATTTATGTAATGTTGTAATGTCATTCTGTGCATTTTAAAATGATTTTCATAATTCTAGCACTTAGGAACCAGAGACAGGCAGATCTCTGTGAGTTTAAGGCCAGCCTGGTTTACAAAGGGAGTTCCAGGAAAGCCAGGGCTGTTACATAGAGAAATCCTTTCTCAAAAAAACAAAAAAGTTGTTAAAAATACATGTGCACATGTTATGCAATCTAAATGTCTATGTGTCTATATATCTTAGCCTATCTACCTATCATTTATATATCTGTCTGTCTACTTATCTGCAATCTTCTCTTACACGCGCGCGCACACACACACACACATATCATTGATCTACAGGTATCTGCCATTTGTCTACCTATAGCCATCAATCATCTATTATCCATCTATCAAGCATCTCCATGAATTCATATCAGTAATTTGATTCCAATCCAACACCATGGGGCTTTTTCTGGCTGACCCTGAAGCTAAAAAAATATGCCTCTAATTATATAGTGGATTTATTTACTGTCCTTTTCATGGGATCTACATGAGTTAACTTAAGAATGATCAACTTGTGCCTCTTTAGGATTGGAAAACTTACTAATTTTGGTATGATGTTTGTTAAAATCCATTTTGGTTTTAGAGTAGATTGACAAAAGATAAACACTTCTTCATTTTAAAGAATTCTTTGTGTAGTACTAATATTTGTGTTTTATCTATGGGTGGATTTACTTTGCAATTTTAATTTTCTTTATCATCCTTTCTGCCATCCAGGAAAATTCTATTTCTATTTAGTCAAATCAATGTTTTTATAAAGTGTATCTGAATTATTAGTCATTGCTAAGAAAGTGCTTCTTATAATCAGGCTCAAGAAGAATTTATTCATGTTTAATCCCAGTAATTTTAATTTTTATATTTATGTCTCAGTTTCATTTGATGTCATGCTTATATATGGCATAAGGTATGCTCTAAATTTATTTTGTTCTTGTGATTACTGAATTACCTCAGAACTCTTCTTAATTTGTTTTCTCCCAGTAAATTTGTGATGACTCTTTTATAATAGACTGTTCTAAACTTTCAAATGTACTGAAACCTAGTTTGGGGCTTTCTGATACATTTTCTGGATCTGCTTGTCCAGCCTTCCACCAGTGCCGTACTGTTCTAATTACAAGGAATTTGTAGTATGTTTTAATGTCTGGTGGAGGTGCCCTTTCCTGTTTTTTCTTTCTAGTATGTTCTTGGCTACTTTTGAGATGTTTTTGTTTGTTTGTTTCTCCATGTGGTTTGAATACAAAATGTGCTTACTTCTTACTTACATTTTGTTGGGATGGTGTTAAATTAATTCACTGACTTGAGGAAGTATCAACATTCATGAGATAAAGCCATGCTTCCCACAGCCCAGGAAGGCCTTTGTCTTAGTTCAAGTTCACTTTTCTCATGAATGTTTTCCCTCACGTAGTTTTGTTCAAATTTCCTTTTAAGTATGCCTCTAAGTACTTAATCTTCCTCATTATTATTGTAAATAAGGGTTTTTCTGTTATTGTGTCATCTATTGAATTATAATATGTACATGCAAATCACTAAACACTAATTCTGCATGTGATATTTTAGTTCTGACATCTTTACAACTTATTTTATTGTTTGACTTAATATGTTTTCTTGAGCTAAACAAAAGCAAATGATTGTGTAAGGGTTTTTAAATTCTGATTTATTTCTTGTGGTAGTTAGGCAGTTCTGACTAAGGCAAGGGAATGAATTTGCCCAAGTCATAAGGTAAGGAACTGACAAACAATCTTTTAAATCAGTTAACTACTCCGAATGGCCAAGGTTCAGGCTCCCTTAACTGTTCTGTTTTTTCTACTAGCAAAAGAGAAGCAAGCAGTTCCTCACCTCCTCCCCTTGACTGCCTCCCAGCCCTGTCTTAGGGTTTCTGCTGCTTTGAAGAGACACCATAACCATGGCAACATGCAGGCAGATATGGTGAAGAGGTTGCTGAGGGTTCTACATCTGGATTGGCAGGCAGCAGGAAGAGAAAATGATGGCAGGTCTGACTTGAGAATTTGATACCTCAAAGCCCACCCCCAGTAGCACCTCTGATTAGTGCCACTCCTTATGAGCCTATAGGGGTCATTTTTATTCAAACCACCACAAGCCCCGACATTAATTGTGGGAACATAGCGGGACAGCTGGATGAAGGGTCTCCCTGAAGAGGACCACCAGCAAGCTGCACAGATATAAAACAAGAACTTCGTACAACATGTACTTCATTGCTGGGTAAGAATATAAAACTTTCTGACTGACAAACTAATAAAAGCCCAGCTCAGGCTCACCAAGCAATCTGTGTCAGTGTGCAGTCTTCTGAGCCTTCAGAATAAAAATGTCTCCGCCCCACTGAGCTGTTCAAGGGATCCATGCTTGGCTCTAACAGAAATCAAGTTCCTCCTCATGAGCCCACTTTGCTCTCCTGCCTCAGCTCCAGGCCTTGAATTAACCTTACCATGTTGTATATAAATATTTTACTGGTGCCACATAAAATCTTGGTAGAAGAGCAAAGCAGGAAATTTTGGATTATAGATCTTGTATCAAATCCAGCACACAGTGAGCATGTATCAAATCCAGCACACAGTGAGCATTTCTTGTACATTTGTTGAGTGAGCAATGAATACATGTTGTCTTCCAAACTCCTGGGATCCATAGTGTTACTTGTGTTATACACACGGGCATGTGAGTCTTTCTTTACTTTGAAAATGAGATTCTAAGATTATGTATTGAAGTATCTTACTTTTTTCAGATTCACAATACTTAAATTGCTAGGTGCATTGTGTGGTCATTTCATAAACATGTGCTCAAATATTCTGAAAGTTTATACAGTTTTCTCCTACTCTTAAGGAGTTGTATCGCAAGTTGGAGTAAAGCAACACACACACATAAACATATACACATATACTCATACACACATATATGCATCCACACATACATATACACACTTATATACACAAACACACGTGTATACATGTACATATAGAGATATACACAAACACTCTAGATTTGCTGATTCAATCAATAAATTTCTGCTTATAGCAAATGTAACAGGAACTTAAGAAAGTGAAAAGACCTCCATTATATCACCTGTCTATTGCCTGTCTCACTGAGCTGCTGAGATAATGTAATGATGCTTTATAGATGCTAATGAGCCTGACCTTACTTTATATCTACACCAGATAGTAAAGAATTCGTTTATCTCACCACCTTTTAAAACTTCCTCTCCTGGGGGCCATCACTCTTTTCTGAAAGAGGGGTAAGGAGATTGTTGTCAGTATATGAAGGTGTAACTGAATTTATCTTTAGCCCTTAGAACTGCCCAGCTCTGCTTATGTGTTGTATCTCTTCTGTAACAGGGGGATACCTTCCTCTATGGAATGCCTCTCAATGCTTGGGAGGTTAAAATATTCTCATACATCATCATCAATGGTGTGTTTGGTCAAAAAAATTTTTTCTATTTTTCAGACCCTCTGGGTGAAATTACTGCATGTGTAAAGATATAATATCTCTCACACTGCACTGGGGAAGCATAATATCCTGTGCATTTTGAAGTATATCTATTCTGCAGTAGCTCCAAAGGAAAGTTGATACCTCTAAAGGTGTTATTACAACGCTGTGTGTGCTGGCCAGGGTCATGTCAATTTGATACAGCCTAGAGTAATTTGAGAAGAGGGAACCTCAACTGAGAAAATGCTGCCATCCGATTATTATTATTTTCTTAGTAAGTGATTTGTGTGGGTGGACCTAGCCCATGTGGGCAGGTGGTCTGGTGTGTATAAGAAAGCAGGCTACATAAGTCACATAAAGCAAACCTGTAAAGAGCCTCTGTTTTAATTCCTGCTTCTAAGTTCCTACCTTGAGTTCCTATGCCCACTTCCCTTCATGATGGATTGGGAACAGGATATGTAAGCTGAAATAAGCCCTTTCCTCCCCAAGTTGCTTTTGATCACGCTGTTTATCACTACATTAGAAACCCCAGGACACTGTCAAACAAAGAACATTGGGAGCCACCTAAGTGACAATAAGAAGATGAAGAATGGATCCATTTTGGAACAAGCATTCAGTGGTCTACTATACTACATAGAAGTGGAAATAAGTAAATGAATATTATGTGTATCTGAATGGACAACTAACAAAAGTTCATGTTGAACAATCAAAACATGATATGAAGATATGTGCAAGATATGAGGCTATTCTGACAAGGCTTAGACATCCAAAGAACATAAACATGCTAACATAGGAATATCAAATCCTCTCTGGAGGAGAAATACGAAGAAAGAGATAAAGTTGATAGTTGGTACAAAATAAGCTTAAACCTTGTCATTTTATTATGAAAATATAAGTAAGCATAAAATATGAGTAATAATGCTGGATGAGTGCTTTGTCTAATCCTGTGGAGGGAGGGTGCAGGCATAGTAGGAGTCGGGGAACTGATAGTAACAAAGATACAGTGATCATATTTATAAAGTTCTCAAAAAGAATTAAATATAAAATACAGTATATGTTAAAATATTTATTTTATTCTAAATACCTTTTTTTCCCCTGTGTTTGAAGTATATGTGTAGAAGAACAAAAAACACCAACAATCCAACAATAACATGAAAACAAACATTCCAAGGTCCTAGAGCTCAGAGGAGGGAGGATTGGAATCCGAGTCCTAGTTGGTCTGGGTCCAGGGTCCATGATAATTTATCCTGTGTTCGACATGTTTGACCGTGTCCTCACTTGTCTCCCCAGTGAACCCTGCAGGTGCCTTCCTCTCACAGTATGTACGAGCCCTGTCACCATCTTTATGAGTCTGTCATCCCATAGGCCCATTTCCCACCATCTGGAATATTTCTTGGTGCATCATCGACTTTTAAGTAAATATTCAGTGAGTGTAGGAATAAGAATGGGGGGAGGTAGTTAGGAGACATGCAATAGGCCATTAAAGAGCTGGTGAAAGAATCAGGAAGCTGGCATGGGGGGGGGGGAGATTGGAGATGATTTCACAGCTTCTAGGATAGGACACAGAAGAAGAAGATTCAAAAGACTCTAATAGCATGAGCATGGCTGGACTGTGAGGGTTTGCTGTGTACAGAGTACGTTTGCAGACCTGTCAAGTTTATTCTGTTATTATCACACTTTACAAAGGATGAAAAAGAAAGGAAATAGTTGAGTAGCTTAGCTGGGGTTTAAACCCCGAAAACATGCTTCCAAGCCCATGCTGTCTCTCACGATAGCAGAAACTGAAAATGCAGATACTCAGCAAGAGCACTCTCATCTATTTTTAACGCTGGGAGCGTTGAACATACAGATGTTTGTTACAATCGATTTAACAAAAAGGAAGAAGAGATGGGAGATGGGAGTAGGGGCCACCTTTTAAATGAAGTCTAGTGCATGCACATAGGCACAGAGACTGTAGGACCCTGGGCTGACTAGGTATCTGCCTGAGTGTTAGCAAGCACGCATGCGCGCACATAGCCAGGTCATGCCTGAAATGGTAATGATGGTGGTGAAGGTTTAAGAATGTCCTGCCTCCTTGCTAATGTTCAGCATGGAGACAGGGACTGGGGAGCTCTGATGATCAAGACACCAGGGGACATATCTACAGCAGGCATAGGGAGTCAGGGAGGGACTTGACTACAGCAAAATCAGAAATGAATATAACAGATGTGCAATCAATCTGCTCTCTGAACTATTCTAAGGTAATGTCTCTAAACGATCATCGTCATTTTTGCCTATACAGTTGACATAGTGACTACATATGAAATGCTATTGCTCTTGCTTTAATTATCTTTTTCCATGGAAAAGATTCAGGACATTGCTACTGCTTTTGAGTGTTTTCCTACACAATCAATTGAAGCCTAGTTGGAATTTAAAAGACTTAGAGGATAGACAGGGTGGAGCTGTTAGATAATCACCTGAAAGATGGCCCTGGAGCCTGAGCTGGCCTGGAGACCTGAGGGAACCAGAAGAGAGAAGGGGGCCAGGGCACAGAGAGCGGGAAGTCAAAAGCCACGACTTCTGGTTTGTGAATAGTGTCAAGATACCTGTCAGCAACCAAGCCTCTTTGGCAAACATTCATCATTATCCCCTTTCCTTAAGGCAAAAGAATAAGGCTTTGCCACACACTCAAAAGTTGCTTAGTTATGTCCATTTTTGTACAGTTCCCAATATCACACTGCCCCATCTGAACTGCTCCTCTCTGCCTTCTAGGGTTCTACCCATTTCCCAGCCCCCGCCCACATCTGTCCACACAGAAGTTTACCCAAACATCTCCCTTCTCAGAACCGGCTTAGAGAGTCAACTGTATCTTGTTCATACTATCTTTTGTTCTGGGTCTTCCTAAAACCCAAGTACCAATACATTGACGGATACATCACATACAGTCATGTGAGATCATCATATACTGTCATGTGACAAACTGATCATAACACACAAGAGAGGTCAAAGAAGATGAAACACTGTATAGACAGAGTTTGTAGCTTCAAACAAACAAACAAAATAATCATGAATGATTTTCAAATCCTAATATGTAAAAGTTTTCCGAAATGAGGATTAGAAAGTGTCCATTTGTTCTGGAAGATAATCCACATTCTTAACACTTACCATTGATCCGCTTCTATGGGTGATCTTGTTGGTGTTTACAGGAGCCATTTCAGACTACTGAATGTCACAGAAATGTTTGAACCGAAGGAGACAACTTTTACCACGTAGGCCGTTCACCAGCCAATTGGTAAAGCTTACTTTAAGGATGTTGATTTTAACTTAATTTCAATTTTTCTAAACAAAAGTTCAATTTTCTAAAAAACAATTCACCTTCATTTGGCAATATAAATTGGAAAAATAGAACACAGTAAAAGCAAACAAAAGGCCACTTTCTGGAGCTAATCCTATAGCATCATCAGAAATTACCAGCTTCCTCTGTCATTATTCTGTTATTAAAAAGATCAGTTGGATATCCAAGAATTGTAATGTGAGACTTAGCATCATTGTCTTAAAGGACATCTTTAATTAAATCTCTCTGCAAACTGACTACAACTCCCCAGCCATGCCCATTCCAACACGTCTCCCTGGAACCAGGTTGCTAGAATTGTTCAACAAGAGCTTACTGTAAAAGCTGGATGGAGGCTCTCTGTACTTACCTCCATCTGGTTCTGAAATCTCAGTGAGCATGTGTGAGCTTCTAGACACAAGCACATCTTTTGAGTATTTCCTTCTCCTAAACTGAGTTGGACCGTCCCACCCCATTAGCCCCCTTCCCATTAGATTTAAGCCTTCCTTTTCTCCTTCCCCTCTACCTATCAGAAGCAGGACAAACATCAACCACTTGCAGTCAGTTCTAATTCCACCCACAGTAACACTACATTTAAAGGACACACATTTATTTGTTTCAAAAATGTACTTTGCAAAAAGCTCTCTCAAGGAAGAGTGTTCTCACCCTCCTGGTGCTGGTCCAAGGTGCACTTTTTTTCCAGACACATTTCTTCACAGATGACTACTGCTGGCATTTCTCAAGAATGTTCGAGACCTCTTAGGAGTCTGAAGAGCTACCTGAGCTTGTAGGCAGCTTCCTGTGGGGGTCATGGCTTGCAGATTGAACTATTGCTTGTGTGCAGAAGATGGGCAAGGTGTTTGAGAAAACAGGAAGCACCTGCCAATGTGTGACTTTATTCCTGGAAACAGAGAGCTCCCTCTGAGGGGCTCTAGATGCTTCTTGCTGCTTCCTCTATGAATGTACTCTGAGGCTGTGAAGTGCTCTATAGACCAAGGAGAGACATGTGAATGGCAGAATTATTTGTAGACTATGATGTACTTGTGAGAATGATGGACATCCATAGCTTCTCTAATTCTCCGTTTTTGTTGTAGAGATGGATGTGCATAGAAATAAAACTGTATGTTCATTGCAATGGGGAAATCCCAAGCAAATGAAAATTGGAGGTAGCATATTTGCTATTATTGCAGATTCCTATAATAGGAATATGCTTTCATTAATTGATTAGTTTATTCAGTGAACATGTTCTGTGTAAAGCAGGAGTACCCTGGGAAAGTACATATGTGATGCATCCCTGTGCCTCATTTTAGTCTTAAAATAACTTATAAGGTGCCATATTTCAAATATGCATTTTAAGTTTTTAAAAATATTTTATTGCATTTTATTTTATCTGGTATGCCTGCAGGAGAGGGTATGTACTTGGTCACTCAAAGGTCAGAGGACAACTTGCAGGCTTCAGCTTTCTCCCTCCTTATGTGGAACCAGCAAATCAAATCCAGATTATCAGTCTTGGTAGGAAGCACCTTCCCTCACTGAGGCAGCTCAGCCCCCCCCCCCTTTTTTTCTTATATGTGTCTGTACAAAGTGCTTAATGGATATGTCACTGAGGTGAGTTTCCTCTTTTGATAGTTCTGAGCTATTGGTGGTGGATGGCCATGTCAGCTTGTGGCAACATAGGCTAGCAACATCTAGACCAAGCAATTGGTGTCTCTGTTAGCTAATCAGATTAACCAAATTCCTTGACTGAAGATATTGCACCAAACTGCTACCTTGCAAATACGTGTGTGGCCATAGAGAAACGGATCACAGATACCTATCATGCTGGTTTGCATATTTTTTGGTGACTATTTTCATACCTGGGGGTAGAGGCCATTTGAATGTCACAGGTAAATAATGTAGTTCTCTTTCTCATATAGATAGGGTATGAAAACAGCATATACATGTGCGTCCTTACAAAGTCATTTTTTCTCCAAGTTTGTCTTCAGTTTCTACATGTAGAAGTGGGAAACTAGGTGAAGTAACCCCGTGTGTTCTTTCAACATGTAATTTTTTGACATTTTAGGCAAATCACTTTCCCACTTCATATGGAAACACGAGACTCCGAAAATCACCCAGTGAAGAAGGTTATAAAAGTGACTCCTTGGTGGACAGCCTTACATGCTTAGTTTTCTTGGCAGTCTGAACAAAGCACTAAGGTTAGAGGAACGATTGTGTGGAATCAGGAGAGGAAATCTTCCAGTACTTTCTCTTACTCATCCCTAGGTACAGAGTGCTTCGAACAAGTTTCAAGCATGCAGACATTGGGGCTGACTTCCAGGGCAATCCTTGAGAGTTAGAGCTGGATGAGATTTCAAAGCTGGTTTGACTTGGCAATTCACACTTTTATTATACATTAAGCCAAGCCGGCAGATGAGCCCTCTCATACTGCCAGTCTCCTCAGTTTGAGGGACTCTTCCTACTTATCTGTGGCAACACTTCTTGGTAGAGACAGCCCGATCGATTGCTGCCTCGACCTTATCCATGCGCTGCTTTTCACAGCTAAGCAGAGGAAGCCCCAGGGTACTGGAAAATAAGTCCTTCTCTTGCTTGTCTGAAGGGGTCGGAGGTTTTGAAGGGCACTCACTCAGTACACAGTGTGCTCTTCTGGGTGAGGTAATGTAAGAAGAAACAACTCCTTTGATGGAATACTTGGCAGTATAAAAAGCTTCATTTTCATAACACTTTAAAAAAACGATATCATGATTTTAAAAAGAAAAAAAGTCTGAGGGCTAAAGCATCAGCCATTAAGAAAAGAAAATAATTTTTTTCTGTTCTTGTTTTTGAGATAGGATTTCTCTGCATAGTCCTGGAACTCACTATGTAGACTAGGCTGGTCTTGAACTCACAGAGATCCAACTGCCTCTGCCTCCTGAGTGCTGGTATTAAAGGCCTGTACCACCTTGCCCTGCCAAGAAGCAAACTAAGATTTGAACTGGAAGTGATGCCCTGACAAATAGAAGAGAATGACACATAAGCTCTCACTGGACCTGCAGGCGTAGCTGTACAAATGTCATGATCTAAGTAAGCCCTTGACAGTTTGGATTTGAACTTCTCAAGATAAATACTGCCCATTTGTTGGTAAGTTCCAATGAAAGAGATGAGAGGCTAAGGAGAAAGAAGCTGGGCTTAAAGTCCAATCCTGTCATTTACCAATAGTGTGAACTTGTGTGGGTTGTTTAGCATTTTTGCAAGATCAAGTTTCTTTTCTTGTAAATGGAGATAATTTCCATACTTCTAACAATCGTCAGGAGAACTGAGTTATGTAAAGCACACAGAACAGGGCAATCACCTCCCCGGTCCTAATGTTGGATTGGGGCTTGAGTCGAGAGACAGAAGATTGATATTGGAAAGGTCACTTTTGTCCCTGGTACCTTGGATACTAACAGTGAGAAGATTATTCATGTCCTGCCTTTGCATGCCCCTCAGATGGCCCCTTCTGAGTGACAGACCATCAACCCAGAGGCTGTGTCATAGGTCTGCCTGCCTCCCACACTCATGAATTTCCTCAACTTTGCATTTGTTATTAGGAAAGAGAAGAAAATATTCCTCTTAAGATTAGGATGGAATTCAAAAGTGACCAGTTAGCTGCCAACTACGTCTTCATTTGTCTTAAAGGACACTTTCCACATTGTGTAGGATTTACCAAAGGTGATGTCAGGCAGGTAGCATGAGGGCCAGGATTGATTCCATTGCCAGTTAGAAAATGGATAATCCGGGATAAGATACTTCACTTTCTTGTTGGTTCTCTTTACATAAAGTGCTAACAACAGTAGAATCTTTCTCATGGGGTTTTTGAGAAGAAGTAGGATCTATCTATCTATCTATCTATCTATCTATCTATCTATCTATCTATCTATCTATCATCTATCTATCTATCTATCTATCTATCTATCTATCTATCTATCTATCATATATCCATCTATCCATCTATCCAAAGAAACAGAAAAGGAGATAGAGAAAGGAAAAGGAAGAGGAGAGAGGGATGAAAGAAGGGGAGGGAAGGGGGTTTTCTGTAAGTATCCTGTTTACATATATCAGGAATATAGTCACAATCTGAACAAATGTAATATCACTCCTACTCTTGGAAGAGACAAAATGTTAGGAATGAATGATTTAAGAGCCTTCATAATGAATCAAGCTATTATTTTAATTCTTATCCCTCGAAGAACGCTTTGATTGGAGCTATTAGTAGACCATTTCTCCATCCTTTGAGTCTACACACTGCCATCTTTCATCATATCCTTGGAGTTTATAACTCAGTAGAATTTCAACCAGTGAAACTGGGCAGGGGCAATGCAGGACAGGCTCCGAGCTTGGATCTTAAGGGGCTGGGAGGATGTGGGGGGTCCTCTAGTGCAGTCACTAGCAGGGGTGTTCTCACTAACCCTGAGTTTATGAGAGAAGAGTACTCTCACTTTATGCCAGCTCTTGAGGTCTGTTATCCAGCACTGACTAATACGACCACTTTCATTTTCTGATCTAGTTTTGTATGTTGCATGTGATCACATTTGCCAAGAGAGAACTACAAAACACATATGAAAGGGGCCCTGGGTCAGCGAGAGGTTAAGACTCCGGAAATCTTCTAAGAATCTCTACCAAAGTTCATGTATCCTGTGCTCTTAAACGTTGGCTATAATATTAAAAAAAAAAAAAAAAAAAAAAAAAAAAAAAAAAAAAAAAAAGTATCCTGAATTGTAAATGTGAAAAGAATCAGCTTTTTAGACATTTTACAGAAAAACAAAAAACCTTAAGATACAGCCTTGGCTCTGTAATTTCTCTTTTCCAACATTGAAATAATGGGATCCGCTTATGTATAGAATGCCCACTATCACATCAAAGATGAATGATAATATGTAACCTGGATCCAGACTTCCAGGGTGTCTTCAAACCATAAGGGCAAGAAAGGAAATGAGATTTTCAGCAAAGACAATTGTGTATTTCAACAACACCTTTTCTTTCTGGAAACTTTTCTGGAAAGTCTCTGTTTTCCTTGTTTAAAACAATACTTTTTATTTACTGTTTGAAAATTTTATATATGCATACATTATTTTAATCATATAATACATATTTTAATTATTCGTCTTTCCAGCTTCTCCCAATTTCATGTATTTTTTTTTTTAACCTACCTAGCTCAGTACTTTCCATGTGAATGGATGTGGAGCCCTTCTCTGGAGCATAAGCAATTTAAGATCACACACCAGGAGAAATGACTCTCCCTCCCCCAGTAGCCATCAACAGCCAATAGCTCCTGAGCTAGGGGTGGGTCTTCACGAGCCCCTCCCCCATCCATGCTGGGATGTTGATTAGCTTGATTCAGAGCAGGTCTTGAGAAAACTATGTGGGCTGAGTTGATGAGTACTATGTCCAGAAGGTACTAGTCTTCCCTGCTTCTGGGTCTTGGGCCTTGGGGGACAGCAGGTGTGATACAGATGTCCCATATTGGGTTCTGCACTTTCCACAAATTTATTCTCTGTACTTTAAGGCTTTTGTTTTAACAAATGAGATAGAAGTTGCTTCCAGTCTTGGATCGTAAAACCAAAGTAACCCTCCAGCCCTTACTTCCACACGTCAAAGTGACTGTTGGAGGTACATGGACCCAATAATGTCTTTTACCCAAGATTGGGGATGGAGATGTTTGCCAGACTATAAGGTAACTTTTTTACTAGGGTTGAATTTGTAGCTTCATTTGTTGGAAAAACAAGCACAATTTTCTCTGGTACAAGATCTTCTACCATCCCTTTGGGAGATGAATTTTGAGGTGAGAGTGTGGGCTTCTCTCTAAGCTTTCTTCTATGCTTCAGATGGTTTGGTTATAGGCTCCACAACATGACAGGAAATTTAAAAGATGAAGTGTCCTGATGAAGGCGGAAATAATCTGTAAATCATCAAGCTGTAAAGAAAGGCTCAAGCACTGAAGATATTTTGTGGCCAAGCAAAGAATATCTGTGGGGCATTTCAGCTTAAATAGCTGAAATTTGGGAGAGAAATCTCTCTATGTGGTTTCAGGTGTCAGCGTTAAGAACATGGATTGGATAGAGGGATAGATTTTGGTTTCATATCGGAGAGAAATGTCTCTGTCTCTCTGAATATGACACAAGGGTTGTATTAATGATGCCCCTGATGTTACCTTGAGAGACTCAGAGGACCTGAAAGAACTCATATATTACATAAGAGGATGTAGCGAGTGGCTTCTAAGTTCCCTTTGGGATCAGAGATGATGTACTGTTTCAGTTTTCTTAACCTCTGCTTTTTCAGTTCCCAGTTTGTATAAATCAAAGTGCAGTGGGAATGCAGGGCTGTCCTCCGATCCCTTTGGGTTGGGGTTCCTCTCCTGCATTCTAATTCACCTGCAGACAGGAGTGAGCTGATAATGGAGCCACACGTGGAGTGTCAGCCTCTTAAGGAATAGATGACAAGCCACTAAACAGGTGGCTCCAGTTACTAGAGCTGTGGTTGCCAGAGGGAAGTCATCAAGCCACCAAGGAAACAATGCCAGGTAGCCAGGCCAGTCAAGAGTTTTCTGGAGTATTTCCAGCTAACATGGCCCCACTAGGCCAGCTCTGTGAAGGCTAATTGAAAATAATTTCCACAAAGCATAGCGTACTTAGATATAGCTATCTTTTCCAAGCTCTAAGGCAATTTTATTTTTAAGGGAAAAGAAAAAAACAATGCCCAGAAATTCAGAGAATGCTGTTAGATGGCAATGAAATACACTTGTGATAATGACTTCTCATATATGAATGAGTTTACGATGTCCCGATACTGGCCTTCTGCCCTCTCCTAGCCTGTTCTCCTGGTACCCTGGCATGTCTTGCCCCATGCTAGCTGGAGTAGCAGGCCGATTCTTTGACTCAGGAGCCAAACACTTGCTTCACTTGTGCAGTGATGGAAATACGTTCTTCCAGTACATGTTCCTATCACAAACCTCACAAGCTCATCCAGATCGAAGGAAAGAAAGGAGGGCAAAGCAGAAGATGAGCTGGAATGTCTGCTTGGTTGCTCCTTTAATTCCATTAATTCAGTTCTCTTCAGAGCCTCTGGCCACAGGGGCACGTTCCCTGAAATCATATTTAATTAGGGCAGATCCTATATAACCAAAGCATGCTAGAGAACAATGCAGCTCTGAGCTATTTCTGGGAGCTGGCTCTTCCTCCTAAGGACTCTGTAATTAGCAAGCCAGGACTCTGTCATCCTCGTGCATGTGAGAGATAAGCATCTTGCTATTTTGATGACTATGACACAAAGACTGCTTGACCTTTGAGTAAAATGCCTGGTCATCTTTGAGTCAGAGAGTTGCTGGCTGGTTCTTGGATCTTACTAAATATCATGACTCTGGCAGAAGTAACAGAAAGTTCTGTTGGTCCTTGGTTAGCATCGCCATGAAATCCTAAGCATCCCCTGCTCCCAAGATGGCCCAAGGACAATATCCCATTCCTGCTTAATCTTCCTTTTGTGGAACTAAGCATTTAAGAAAATACCTTTGCAAAAATTTGATTGACACACACAGTGCTTTAGTTCTAAAATGGAAGAGCTTAGGATCACTTTGGACAATTTGAAGAAGTAGAAAATTAGGACTGGAAAGAGAAATCAGAAGTAAGAAAATCTTGTGGGGGAGGTAGACATTTTTGGAAAGATTTAGGAAAATGAAAAACAAATTTGGCTTGGCTTGAGCTGTCTGTGTTTTTTAAGGATAGAAGATAACATGAACTTTGACCTATAAAAATTATCAAAATTAGAATTACTGAATTCAGTTATACCATTCCTAGGAACTCCAAAGGCAACTCGAGTCAGCACACTTCAGAGATACATGCACACTCGAGAATGTCCAATTACAGAGGTAGCTTAAGGTAGCTTATAGACTGATACATAGGTGCAAAGCATGGCTGCTACATGCAATAGAGTTTTATTTAGTTATAAAGAAAAACAAAATTATGTCACTTGAAGAATATTGGAGCCCTTGCTTTCTTCTCAGAGGGGCAGACACCAAGGGGCACCCAGCCTAGAGCCCAGTCCCAAGGACACAATGGCGCTATGGCTTCAAAGGAATGATATTGTCCCAAACAGAAGTTGTAAGCCTTCAGTTACATCATAACATGTTTATCTCATTTGGATATAACATCTAGATGTAGTTGGTGACGTCTAGACAATTATTATTTCTTTTTTTTTTTTTTTTCAAATAGAACTCCAGACCACACTGCAAAGTTCCCTGAAGGGCTTTGCACTAGGCACTCCAGCTGAATTTGCTATCCCACCTCACCCCAGTGTGGTCTGTCTTCCTCAGGACAGCCTACAGACCTTGGGAAATTTTCTTAAGTGACCTGTGACATGGTAGTCACATGTTACTAACTTTATAATGTCCTCTTGATGAAGGAAAAGCATGACATACAAAATATGTATCAGCTCTAAGATTATAATACAATACTGAATGACAGTTAAAATTGTAGACATGTACCACATGTTCATAGCTTAGTATTTTTGGAAAGGTAGAAAAACATTAAAAAGAAAAATAAAAGTCACCCTTGATTCCATTATTTCATGGGTCTACTAGAGAGCAAAACTTACTCCCAGCTGTCTTCATGAGGCCTCCGCTGGCTTTTAAACCATTAAAAGCTTTATGTACATACATATATGTATGTACAGTAGTTCATACATATATGTGCACCTGAGTAAGTTGCAGAAACCATATATGGCTCAAAAACCTTAAAATATTTGCTGACTCTTTTTGTTTCTTGTTTTAAAATAAATATTGTTGATCCCAATTGAGAAGTAACCACTTTTATGTTGGTGCCTCTCCCTTCCTTCCTTCCTTCCTTCCTTCCTTCCTTCCTTCCTTCCTTCCTTCCTTCCTTCCTTCCTTCCTTCCTTCCCTCCCTCCCTCCCTCCCTCCCTCCCTCCCTCCCTCCCCCCTCCCTCCCTCCCTCCCTCCCTCCCTCCCTCCCTCCCTCCCTCCCTCCTCCTTCCTTCCTTCCTTCCTTCCTTCCTTCCTTCCTTCTTTCCTTCCTTCCTTCCTTCCTTTCTCTTTCCCTCTTTGGGGAGGATTATACATTACTTTATACTGTTTTGTAACTTGGTTTTTCCTGTAATATCACATCATAAATATTTCCTCATTTTTTTTAAAAGCAAGCACATTTTAATTACAAAAGCCAAATATAAATATTTACCTTTATGGAATAAGACTTAATAGCTAATCTTAATTTCCACGGACTCTGACTTTTCAGAGGATGAATTCCTAGTCATCCATCATTCACTTTAAGTGTTTGCTCTGTGTCATCTTCACCTACACACAATTTTAAGCTTCATCATCTTCAAACACAAATCATTGTACCCCAAAATATTCCTATTCTCCCCTCCTCACTAAATACATGATTTTTATGGTCATATGGTACTTTTTAAACATGCTTCTGGCTCTTCATTTGGAATTTCTCTGTCAGTGTTGGACATAGATGCTATTTTTGGGTGAACTCTTATTTAAAGTCCATACGGAAAGTAATTACAGTGAGATAAAAGAATTGTTCCTGGCGCTTGAGGCAGCAAGCCCTAAAATTTTGCTCTTTTGCTAAAAGTATAGTCATAAGTCAATTAAGTGACACTCTTAGGTTTAATAGAACATTCTGGAATTGTGGTTAAGATTCTGGCCTTGACTTAGCAGTTAGGTTTAATCACGTTAGCGTCTTAGTGTTCTTCTTTATCAGAAAGCCATGTGATGTGAGGTCACTGCAGGGATGTGATGCTCAAAGGAGATGAGATATGTGAAAATCATTTCAAATAGCGATTGTATGCAAATATCGGTTATTATTATGCTGTCGAAGCTTGTCTTCCAAGTTATCAGTTATCAGAGACGGATATATCTGGGTGGCTCTCTTCTGAGTGGCAAGATCATTCATTTTAGTGAAATCAAAGGCCGAGGACAATTTCAGAAATGATTTTTTAACAACTCCAGTTTTCCCCTGAAAATTTTTCTATTGTCCTGGGATATTGCACAGTTCAAAAGCTGAGCACTTCTGCATGTCATTTAATTAAAATGTAGCCTGGGCGTGCTATGTGAAGAATTTTAAGGAGTCCTGCTCCATAAAATGTGCCCGAATGTCAGCATTATGTCTCTTTACTGTTCTTTCCCACTGGAACATATTTAATAGTCCATTGGTGAAGAACACAGGTTGGCATTTTGTGACTTTATGATTATGTTTTAGTATTCTTACTTTTATTTTTGAAGTTATTGGCCATCCTATTTATAATGATTAGGAAATATGAATACAAAGTAGTTTTAAGGTCAATGAGATGGCTCTGGGGGTAAAGATGTTTGCAGCTAACACTGAGGATCTAAGTTCAGTCCTCACAAACCTCCTGGCAGAAGTGAAAACTGACTCCTGTGGGCTGTCTTCTGATCTCTGTGGGCAGCAGGGAAACACACACACACACACACCACACACACACATACCGCAACACACACACACATACCGCAACACACACACCACACTCACCACAATACACACACCACACACACACCATAACACATACCACATACAACACACACACACCACACACACACACATACCACAACACACACATACACACACCACACACACACATACCGCAACACACACACACCATAACACATGCCACATACAACACACACACACACCACACACACACATACCGCAACACACACGCACCACACACACACACACCACACACACACACATACCGCAACACACACACACACCACACACTCACCACAATACACACACCACACACACACCACAACACACACAATACATAACATACACCACACACACACATACCGCAACACACACACACACCACACACTCACCACAACACACACAATACATAACACACACCACACACACACACACATACCGCAACACACACACACCACACACTCACCACAATACACACGCCACACACACACCACAACACACACAATACATAACACACACCACACACACACACACATACCGCAACACACACACACCACACACTCACCACAATACACACACCACACACACACCACAACACACACAATACATAACACACACCACACACACACACATACCGCAACACACACACACCACACACTCACCACAATACACACAATACATAACACACACCACACACGCAACACAACAGATACCACACAACATACAACACTTACAATATACACGTAATACACATACAACATATGGCACACATAACACACAACACACACAACACACACACACACCATACTACAGTTTAAAAAAACTTACTATATTATCCATTTTATTAATTTTAGTTCTCAGGTGTCTAGTGATATAAATTCATATAAAATAATCAAAAACTTGTTTCATTTATAAGCAACACTATTAAGATAAAATCCCATCTGGGTAGGTGAACCGGCAGATCAAGAATTCTTCTATGATGTGCGGTAGATCTGCCAGTCTGACAATTACCTACATCATTCATCCCTGTTAATAAGCACACAGGATAGTCTTTTTATTCAACTGTTATCTAGGTGGCTGTTGCTCCCTAGCTGTGTACGAATTCAATCTCAATCATCAGATGGAGGCAATGGCAGTTTAAACCCCTGGGACCCCCTAGTCAGAGAAATGAACTTATTTTATGTCTCTAAAAGTTTGTGAGAATCTACCTAGAAAAATATCCCAAACTATGAATGCAAATGTGTGATAGAAGAGGAATATTTATCTATAAGGCCAGAGCAAGTATGAGCATGATGCATGCCTTCGGGTGAAGTTTTGGAGATCTGCTTTTGCCCACGTAGTAGTCTGAAGGTGCTTTTCCCCCTGAAAGGCCTCTGCTTTCTCTCCATCTATCCTTTTCAGGCCTCTTGCCCTAGTAAAGACTCTCCCTAACCATCCTGGAGAGACAACTCTCTCATGTATGTGGGGTTTGAAAAAGAATGACTCCTCAGGCTCATAGATTAGAATGCTTGGTCACATTAGGAGCTGTGGCCTTGTTGGAGCAGATATGATCTTGTTGGAAAAAGTGTGCCACTGTGGGGCTGGACTTCGAGGTTTCTGAAGCTCAAGCCAGGTCTAGTGTGTCCCGATCTCTTCCAGCTTCCTGTGGATACAGATGTAGGACTCTCCTCTCCTTCTCCAGCACTGTGTCTGCCTGCATGCCACCAGGCTTCCCACCATGACAATAACGGACTAAGCCTCTGAACCTGCAAGCCAGCCCCAACTAAATGTTTTTCTTTATAAGAGTTGCCACGGTCACAGTGTCCCTTCCCAGCAATAGTATAGTGACTAAGACAAGCTTGCGGCATCCATGCTTGACTAATGGCTATCCTGCTGAAGCCAGACTCTCAGATTTCAGGCTACTGTTGGGGGACATAGGCCAGGAAGATTCCCAGCAAGCACACAAATAGAACTTGGATCCCAGAGATGTGCCCTGGATTCTTTCAGTGAAGACAGGAGAATCTGGCCGCCAGCTAACTCACTGTCGCTTCTGGAGTTCTTTCTCTTTATCATCTGCAAACGTGACCAGGTTGGATGGGGACCAAGCTGTCTGCTGGAGTCATGCCATATACAGGCTGCATCTGGGAGTGTGTCGATCTGACCTTTTTCGGTCTGGATGGCTGGGTGGATTAACTCTCACCTTAGCTGTGAAGCAAAGGAGTTTCAGAGAGCTATTCAGATGACAAACTGCCCAGATAAGACAGCATTTTGTCTCTGACTGAGTGACAGAGTGCTGAGTGGTGGCCAGATAGCTGATAATGGCTGGGAAGCTCTGAAGCACATTTAGCTGGTGTGGGTAGAAAATGACCGAATTATGTAAGCATAAGAGAGACCTTGGGAAAGACTTCAAAACTCACATAAACTTTGTTGAAAAGTTTTTCTGCCCTTCTCTCCTCTCTCCTCCTTCTCTCTTTCCTTTCTTATTTCTTCCTTTTTATCTTCTTCTCTCCCTCCCTTCATCCTTCCATCCCTTCCTCCCTTTCATCTTTTTCCTCTTGTGATGCTGCTGTGTAGCCCAGGCTATGCTGCTGTGTAGCCCAGGCTGTCTTCAAATGTGACAGATCATGATCCTTCTACCTGAATCTCCCAAATACTAAGCTAACTGGTATGTACCACCATACCCAACCCCCTGAAAGTTTTATTTATTTAAACTCAATGTATTCTCTGATCAGACTCCCAAAGTGTGGGTGTATATCCATTTAGAATAAAGGCAAGAGTATGATTTGAAAAAAGAAATAATTCAATATTTTTTATTTAATTGCATGATTCTTCCTGACTATCTCATCTAGCCTCCATAAATAACCTTCTCTGAAAGAGTCATGCCACTCTTTTATCAAAATGCTCCATACACTCATGAAATGGGACTATCCTGGGCATTTTTAGAGGAGGTTCGAGGCAGACAAAAAAGTTAACCAAACAGACTTTGTTTTCCTCTGTCTTCCTGGAGTCTCATTACTTTCTTTTGATTACTCTTTATTACCCCACTGTGGTGACATTTTGTGTATGTTCTAACAAATAAAGCTTGTCTGAAGCTCAGAGGCATAAAGGGAACAGCCCCTAGAGAGACTTCTTACCTCTACCATACCTTAGACCCATGGGTCCAAGCTCCTATCTCCTCCTGCTGTATACTCCTCTCTCTGTCCAGCCATATCACTTCCTGTCTCAACCTTCCTAGTGCTGGGATTAAAGGTTTGAGCCACCACTGCCTGGCCTCTATGGCTAACTAGTGGCTGGTTCTGCCCTCTGATCTTCAGGCAAGTCTTATTTGTTAGAGCATACATAACATCACCACATTAATGCTGTGGGATAATGTTCTTGTACACTGTAAAGATTTGCCACTTAAATTGGTTTAATAAAAATTATGATTGGCCAGCAGCCAGACAGGGAGTATAGGTGGTGTGACCAGACTAGGAGAATTCTGGGAAGAGGAAGGGTGGAGTCAGGAGTCTCTAGCCAGATGCAGAGGAAGCAAGATGAGAATGCTGGAGTGAAAAGAGGTACCAAGCCACATGGCTAAGCATAGATAAGAATTATAGGTTAATTTAAGTGTAAGAGCTAGTTAGTAATGGGCTGAGCTACCACCGGCCAAGCATTTGTAAGTAATATTAAGCTTCTGAGTCAGTTATTTGGAAAGCAGCTGCCAGGTATTTGGGAATTTCTGGCAGGACAGAAACTTTTGTCTATACCCTGCCTCATTTTTCACATTCACTAGCACTTGCTATTTTGTCAAGGTGTAGGTATTAAAGAGCAAACCGAATTCTCTGTTGTGATAGTCAATAAAACTGCAACTATACTGTAGATAGATAGGTGGTAGGATTTGAATATTTAATTTTATTTTTGTCTCTTTCAGTACACACATACAAGAGAGGGAGGAAGGAGGAAGGGAGAGAGAGAGAGAGAGAGAGAGAGAGAGAGAGAGAGAGAGAGAGAGAGAGAGAGAGAGAGAGAGAGAGAAATACATGCATGCATACATGCACACACAAGGTATTTGTGGAGGTCCAACAAAAACATTGGTACTGTGGGGGATGGAGTTCCAAAACGTTGTGAGCTGCTCCGTGTCAGTGGGTACTAGAAACTAAATTCTGCAAGAGAAATATGTGCTCTCAACTCCTGAGCCATCTCTTGAGCACCAAGCAGCAGGATTTGAGTTTGAGGAAAAGATTAGTTTTCTCAGTAGAATCAAGGGGCTAGCTTCCTGCTGGGCTTCTTAGCCTTGTTTTGTAGCAGTGGTTCTCACGCTTCCTAATGCTGTGGCCATTTAATACAGTTCCTCATTTTTTGGTGACCCTCAACTATAAAATTATTTTTGTTGCTACTACATAGCTATAATTTTGTTACCGTTGTGAATTAGTAAAATAAATATCTGGTGTATGGTGCGTAAAGGGGTCGAGACCCACACGTTGAGAACCACTGTTCTACAGCGACCTTTTTTTTTTAAGAGCAGATGATCTAAGATAAACAACAGAAATAAGCTCAATACTAACGGCTGTGTCCAGGTTCTAGAAAGGCTGAAGGATTCGGCTCTGACAGTAGGTTATGCCGAACTGGATTTGATTGTTTCACTTACCATTGACTGTAAGTGCAAGGTAATTCAGCAACTTTGAAGAAGTGTCCATGGTGATGTATCAGGGATGGAGCTTGGCTGGTTCAGGCTCAGGTATCATCAGGGAGACTCACTTGTCTGTCAAATGCCACTGAAATATCTTGATAGGTCCTAACACAGTAGAAACTCACACCAAGACAACACTTGTATTTGTATCAGTAACTTCTTGGTTGTAGGCCCATCCACATCCTCTAGCCCTGGTGCATAATAATACAACATACTAGCTATAACACCACACATAGGAATATAGCATATTGTTACTTGATGCACCTCCAGTTCCCAGGCTATGTATTTCCCCAAATATTGTGTCTCAACATACTAGTCCCATTTGCTTTCCGTGAGCCAGGCAGGTCAGTAGGGAATTAATGTTTTCCGAGATTGCCCCCAACTAGTGATTAGTGGGAGCTGGTGCATAAATACTCTACCTCCCTCACACTCAGAGGCACCTGCTGTCCCTTGATTTGGGTAATTTCTTGCAGGAGACATGAGATTGCTACTATATCTTTTTATTTATTTATTTTTTTAAATCTCTGCATCATTCTTTTCTGGGTCTCACTTTCCCAGTCCATTCCTAATATTCTTTCTGAATACCTCAATTCCTACTTCATAGTTTACTTTTGAGGGGGCCTAAACAGAAACATCAGTAATGCATATTCATTGGCAAAAGAGTCTCACAACCATGGGATATTCCACTTCCATGAGGCATTCTCTTGCAGATTAATATCTGGAGTGGGTTCAACAGTTCAGTAGTTAAACCAAGTAACCCAGTCTTACTTGATGTCTCAGTTTTGGAGTTTTATTGGTATCATATCACAAGGTATGTGTAGCACCTCCAAAATCAAAACAATATTCCATGCATAATTAAATGGAGTCCATGCTTTCTTTTCTTTCATTTTTAAAAAAATAACTTTGCCTTGTTGGTTATGAAAAGAAGCCCTATTCAGGTTCACCCACAAGGTCACCTTCCCATCATCAGACCAGTCACATCCAAATGGATTGAAATTAGATTGCCTGGTTCAGATAAATTATGATTTATTCCTGGCCAGAGTCCCTCTCTAAACAAATCTGGATTCTATTAGCTGAGGAAAAAGTGGAAATGGCTTGTATAAGCAGCAATAGACAAATACCTCACACAGAACTCTATCGATTATGATATTTATCAGTATCATGGTGAATATATGAGTTTCCAGGCTCCACATGACCTACTCCATAATGGTGACCTATTACCAGATACTCAAGGGCATTGCCAATATGGAAGCAAAACCTCTCTCTCTCTCTCTCTCTCTCTCTCTCTCTCTCTCTCTCTCTCTCTGTGTGTGTGTGTGTGTGTGTGTGTGTGTGTGTGTGTGTGTGTGTGTATGATACTAAACATTGAATGTAGAGCCTTGAATATGCTTGGCAAATGTCTACTAGTGAGCTGTATCCTAGGTCCTTTATTTTTCCCCCTCTACAATAGGGTCTAAGTTGTTCAGGCTGGTCTGCAGCTCACTCTGTAGTCTAGGAAGGCCTTGAACTTTCAACCCTCCTCCTTAGCCTCCACAGTAGCTAGGATGACAGAGTACAGTCCCAGGCCCTACTTAAGACACCATCGTTGAATTTGTTTCTTGGTGTCTTTCTTGAGTCTTAGACAATGTTAGCAAATCTATTTCTGATTTAATTCATTTTCCTATAGCCACCATACTAATTAATCCTTGCTTATGGAAGGAGTGCCGTTCAGCTGATAGCACAATTTGTGTGGGTGTAAATAGACGACAGAGCCCCCAGAAAACAAAGCTATAGAGGAAACTCATTAAATGAAACCGGAGGCCAATAGCGTGCAGAAGAACAAAATCGAGCTTGACCTAGTTACCGCAAATAATTCCTCGAAAGGATGTCTCTGAGGAGTCCCCTGGGAAAGAGCTGGACGTTTAGCATTGAACACTGCCTCCCACAGATGTAACTGCTGCTCTTAAACTACCGCATGCTGATTGGTTGTTAGGTGAGAGAGTATTCAACGTGACATATGCAGGGTATAAAAATCTTACATTGTTTTTCGAGAACATTCATGAGTTGAAGAAGAAATTAATAAATCAATGTTCCTGTTAAGATATTTATTCTTAAGCTGCACATGACATTTGCTTCTATGAGAACAAGTTATCCTTATTCTCAGCAGAACTGACACCATCCAGGGGTAGATATAGAACTTTGTCTGGCCTTATGGTTAACCAGCATGCCATTTCTGCTTTTCTGAGAGCCATGTACAGCAATTTGAGGAATTTAATATAAATTGAAACTCAAAAAATCCACTTAATCTAAACTAGAATCTATTCTGCTCCATAAAACTTTATGAAGCAGACACACATAATTCTGATAATTCAATATTTCATACCTTATAAATCTTCTTAATGCTCCTTGAGAAGTCAGAGAAAATCCAGAGAAATAACATATCCCATTGTTCTGTGCAAGGCAGTCTCAGTGCTGCAGATGGCTTCTTGCTTGCCAATGTCTTTCCTGCATTCAGGACTAGATTTTTTTTTTTTTTTTGTGACCCACTGAGGGTTTTTGAACAGCATTTTGACATGCCTAGATGGCGACATCCTTTGGTGTCTAGGACTAGCTCTCATAGTCCTAGTAAAAAGCATCCACAAAAAATACTCTTGAGATGGTGTCTTCCAGGGAAACAGTTCTCAGGTCCTTCCCAAAGTAAATGTAAGAAAGCTCAGTTAACTATCCTACCTCCCTCTCTGATTCCACCAATGACGCAATCCCACCATATCTGTTGCTCCTTTTCCAGACCGTTTGTATCACCTCTTGTAACGTTTGTGTTCTTGCCAAGCTCTAAAAGACAGCATGCTATCTCCAGCAATTACACAAGGAAGAGCCATGTCAACAATAAGAAATACTCCTTAATTTATTCAAATGCCTACTGCTTATTCTGTGTGTGAAACACGATATTCATTTACATTACACTGGGTACAATCAATACTCAAAATTGAATATAGTTTTATTTGACTTTTTTTTTTTTTTTTTTTTTTGAGGAGTTGGCTGTGTTGCCCAGGACAGTCTCAAACTCATGATTTTAAACAGTCCATCTTAGTAGTTGGGACTAAGACCATACACATCCAGCTATTTATTTTTAAGTGAATGTTACATTAAGATTTACTAAATACTTAAAATTATGCCTAAATCAGCCCCCCCCCCCCGTATTCATGTGGGTGTTTTAATTGCAGGCATGTGTGTATACATCATACAGGCCTAGTGCCTATGAAAGCAAGCATTGTTTCCCTTGGATCTGGAGTTATAGATAGTTGTAGGCTGCCATATAGGTGATGAGAACCAAACCTGGGTCCTTTGAAAGAGCAGGAGGTGTTCTTAACCACTGAGCCACCTTTCTAGTGCCCAGATTCAGTCTTTAAAAGCAATATGATTAGGAGGCTTGGGAGATGGCTCAGTGGTTAAAAGCATGTACTGTTCTTCCAGTGAAACTGAGTCCAAACACCCACATCTGGCAGCTCACAGCCATTTCCAGGGGAACTTGACACCTCTGGTCTCTGTTAGCATCTACACTCATGTGCAAATACCACACACAGGCAGACAGATATATACATAGTTAAAAATATATACATTAAAAAATTTGATCAGAGAAAAATCAATATTTACTAATTACAAAATATATTATTTTTAATTATGACAGATAGCCTTAAACATACCTGCAGATAATTTTGAGGCTGTGGAAGTATTTTAGGTTATTTTCCCTTTGTTTTATGTTTTAATGAAACTATAATCACTTTTTGTGTGTATATGTTGATGTGAGATGTGCATGCTCATATGTGCATGGACACACCAATGTGTGTGGATGAGGTTACACTTGCATATGCTTGATGTTGACCCTGGGTGCTTTCTTTAATTATTTCCCACTTTATTTGCCAAGGCAGGGTCTCATGTTGAGTCCAGAGCTGGGTGACTGAGGCTAGCCTAACTAGTTAACTTGCCCCTGAGGCTAGCCTAACTAGTTAACTTGCCCCAGGGATTTCCTCTCTAGCCCTCCAGAGTACAAGCATTGTAGGTGACCAGTGACATTACCTGCCTGGCTTTTGCATGACTACTAGGGATCCAAACTGTGGTCCTCACACGTGCATGAAAAGCATATTATGCACTGAGTATTTTCCCAGCCTCCAGCTTAAATTTGGATCTTATGTTTGTGATTAAGCACATTTTACTTTTGGTTTCTGATAACTTTACATGAGAATAATTAGTAATTTGCCCTGATAAAAGCAATAAAATAATGAAATAAACGTACAATATCTTGGACTGGTATATATTTTTACTTTATACCTAGCTAAATATCACTGGTGTGGTGATTTGATTGAAAATGGCCCCCATAGGCTCATAGAAAGTGGCACTATCAGGAGGTGTGGCCTTGCTGAAGGAATTATGTCACCAGGGGTGGACCTTGAGATTTCAGAAGTTCAAACCAGGCACAGTGTCTCATTCTCTCTTCCTGTTGCCTTGGGATCCAGATGTAGACCCCTCAGGTACCTCTCCAGCATCATGTCTGCCTACATGATGACATGTTTTCCACCATGATGATCATTGGCTAAATCTCTGAACTGTAAGCCAGCCTCAGTGACATGTTTTTCTTTATAAGAAAATCATAGCAATCACATCTCTTCATGGTAATAGGGCACTGACTAAGGACAGCTAGATCATCGATAAAACATTCAGACATGCGTATAATACTATCACTAATTACATTTGGCCCTTTTATACTTGGCCATCATTGGGTAATCTAAAAGCCACAGCTTTACTTATATATTTATTTTGCAGACTCTTAAGTATATATTCAATGTTGGAGCAAAAGCACATTTAGTTCAGTAGCTTGTTAACTTGGATTTATAACCTAAGTGTAGACATCACTTTGTATTTTTATCCTGGCATCTTACAGATGTTAAAGATAGACTGGGTAGCAGACAATGAAGCTCAGTTAAGTCCAAATAGAGAACAGATTATCTGGGAGTGTAGAACACTTGCATTTTGAGGCGAAATCTCCAAGAAAAATCTAATTAAAACCTATAATCATAAAAAATTAAATAAGCTCAGTAATGTCAGGCGTTAGTCATCAGGGAACAGAGGAAATTAGAGTTTCTCTGAGAAGATGTGTTAATAAGAGTGCCGAGGGGAAGCACAGAGAAATATATGGTGTCTAATTTGGGGGCCTGTTGGGAAATGGGGGTAGTGGAGTTATTCATACAGCTCAAGAGAGAATACGTACATGTGTGTATACATTGTGAGTAGGTGCTCTGATTGCCACACTGTATACCATTGAAGAGCTAAATACATACAGGAACATGTTCTGAACGCACGAAATACATGGCCCAAATGCTTTTGTGGCAACAGACTTAATGTGTACTCAGAAAGAATTGGAAATGGCCTCCAATGAGTGGCTACACTATATTGACAAATGAGAACTGAATGTGCAGCCGCATGCTTGATTCCCTGCTTATGGACATTTGATAAAGACTGGTTATTCAAGCAACTATAAAGCAAATACTAATGAAGGTTAAATATTTCTATTGTAGGCCATGACTTCTGATCATATTTTTTAAAAAAAAATTGGAACTAACATTTAAAGGGTGACTCCCAAGTCTCAAGTACTTGGAAATAAACTCCTAGGTAACATGCATACCAAAGAAAAAAATCAGAAGATTAAAATCTTATGTGTTGATTAGTGAGAAGTGATTTACTTTGTAAGGGATGCAGCTGTCAGAGTTTGCTGAGAAGCAGGTGCAGATAGACAGACAGGCAGGCAGACATTCGCCTCAGAAATAATTACTGGAAGTAGTGGCTGAACAGTCAGGACAGAGTTCTCAACCTGTGGTTATGACCCCTTCGAGGGTTGATTGACCCTTTCCCAGGAGTGACATAGCAGATGTTTACATTATGATTCATAACAGTAGCAAAATTACAGTTATAGCGTAGCAATGAAAATAGAGAACTATATTAAGGGGCCGCAGCATTAAGAAAGTTGAGAGCCACTGATTTAGGGGAAGTGATCTAAAATGTGAGTCTCCAGACAGTGAGGATCTGTCTGCCACCTGTAATCAGGGCAACCAGGGAAGCAGGAGGGCTGGACACAAGAGTCCCAGGAAAACAGTACAACTTGACCCTTGCTGGGGTCAGTGGGAGGTGCACAGCCAAGACTGGCTTCTAGAATGCTCCCATGGATGATTTCTCTAGGACCCCTGCTGTGCTCATCACCTCTGAGGGCTCCCTCAGGCTGCTTGCTGCTCTTGGTGGGAGTACTCTGGTGGACTAGAAGTGTGGCAGTCTGAAGAAGTAATCACTTACCTCTCTGCAGCACATTTCACTCCAAATAAATAAATAAATACAATGGAAAATCATAAAGACAATATTCAAGAACAGATAAAATAGCTATTTGTGTTACATACACATGTACATATAACACACAACACACCCACATACCCACTCCACAGCCACATACATATACCACCTCCAACCACACTACACAGAGCTGGATGATAGTAGCTCATGTCTGTAGTCCCAGAGTTAGCGCTCTCTCTCTCTCTCTCTCTCTCTCTCTCTCTCTCTCTCTCTCTCTCTCTCTCTCTCTCTCTCTCTCACATGTAGTTCAGTCTAGCCTCAGCTTATATCTTGTTGTGTAGCCAAGGATGATCTTGAACTTCTGATCTCTCTGCCTTCTTTCCAGTGCCAGGATTATAGGCATGACCAGTTCATGTGCTGTGGGTGGAACTCAGGGCTTCACATACTCTGGGAAACCTTCTACCTACTGGGCTATGTTCCCATCCCAGGAGAACCTTAACCTCTTGATTTTATGAGTTCCCAGCTGAGTAGCACAGTGAGGACTCTTCCCCTCAAATAAGAATCCATAAAAACCAACAAAAGGAACCAAAGTCAAAAGGCTGTCATTATAAAAGTTGCTCAGTCATGCTATCTTCCGGCTAACTTTCCTGTGGTTCTGCTCAGCAAACACTAATGCCCTGTACCATTATCTTTATTACCCTGTGTTTTATTATGTTCTTAGGAGGATTCATGTGCACTTTTCATTTTTCATTTCATAAGATGCTCTGGAAATCACTGTCTGTCAGTTCACAGAAGCACTGCTCATTCATGTCTATACCCACATGGTACTTGGTTGTGTCGATGTATTATAACTCTCTAAACATGCATCTGGATAGGAAACATGGGGATGACCGGCCAGAAACTAGGGAGGTTAGTCATCCCAGTGTGTGGGAAATGAGTCTAAGAGTGGGGAAGAGAGTGGCATTTCTCAGAATGTACCTCATTTCATAATTTTGACTTTCAAAACATACCAAAAAATTACATCAACCAGGCTGGTAAAAAAGAACTCGAAAACAGAAACATCAGTCTGACTCATTTCAAATTCATAACAAGGCTACAATGAAAAGCAGAAAAACAGTTATGGATTCTAATTGAATATTTTTGTTTGTTTATTTTGTGTTTTGGGATTTGGGGGAGGGAGTATAATGCCCCAGGCTAGTAAATCTAGACCTTTCTATGTAAAACAAAAATTATACAAATGAGTTTAGTATAGTTTATATGTGGAAAATAGTTTTATTTTGGGCAAAGGAGCCATAGGTACAGGTAGAAGGATGACAGAAAAATCCAGAACAAAACTACAAACTTATGGGTTTTAGAAGGGTGGATGTTAGATTGATGGGGTGATGATAAAATTATGAATAGGTAAATATATTGGTACACAGATACACATACACATACAAACACACATAGATTTGTAGTTGATAGACTCATAGATATGTATAGAGATATGTTTTGTCTCCAAACTCCCACCACTACATCAAATTCTTCTGCCCAGAAACAAACACACCCAACATTAATGACTGCACCAAATTTTAGTTACAAAATGCTGTTCTCTATTGTGAAAAATTTGGGATTTTGATAATAATATCACTATTTAGATCTGACTTTACATCTGAAAAGTAAAATACAAGGTGAGCAGGAAAAGTAGGATGTGGTTAAAGGTTGAGATGTGTCACAAGGAGAGAGGAGCCAGCTCAGAGGAGAGGAAGGCGGTCCTCTTACCAGGATGAATATTCCCTGGAGCTGAGCCAAAATCAACCCTGGCTTCCTTAAGTTCTATTTATTAGTTTTTTTTTTTTCATAGCAATGAGACAAGTAACTAATCAGATGTTCAGAGAGAGCATCCAGGCTCCTCATCCAGCCTTCCTCTCCTCTGGAGACAGCTGATAACAAAGCATCCATGGTTGGGAAGCAGAGAGTGCTAAATGCTTATACCCAGTCTATGTTCAATGCTTACTCAGTCTAGGGCCCCAGACAATGGTTTAATGTTGACCACAGTTAGGATGGGTCTTCCTACCTCAGCTCAATCAAGACAATCCCTCACAAGCATGCCCAGGGGCTAGTCTAATCAAGATATTTGATAATCCCTTGACAGTGTGACTATGGGCTTATCTCCTAGGTGAATCCATATCCTGTCAAGGAGATATTAATATATTAGTATCCCTCTTCTCCTGCCTTCTGAGGCCACCTTAGGAAGGTATTGAGGACTATGTTCCTCGGAGGTGAGGGTCTGTCGTGCTTTACCTAGATGTCCTAGTTAGGGTTTCTACAGCTGCAATGAAACACCAGGACCAAAAAGCATGTTGGGGAAGAAAGAATTATTCAACTTCCATATCACTGTCTATCACCAGAGGAAGTCAGGACAGAAACTCAAACAGGACAGAGACCTGGAGGCAGGGGCTGATGTAGAGGTCATGGAGGGGAGCTGTTTACTGGCTTGCTTCCCCTGGCTCAGCCTGCTTTCTTATAGAACTCAGGACCATGAGCCCAAGGATGGTACCACCCATCATGGTCTGGCCCCTCTCTCATTGATCACTAATTAGGAAAAGGCCTTACAGATGGATCTCAGGGAGGCATTTCCTCAACTGAGGCTTGATGTGTGACGTCTTTCTATATGCTGTGAATTATCATTGAATAATAAAGAAATTGTTTTGGCCTATGGAAAGGTAGCTTATAGTCAGGTAGAAAATCCGAGATGAGGGTAGAGTCACAAGCAGAAAGATCCAGTTGCCCAAGAAGCAAGATGTAATGGAATATGGGTAAGCCACAAGCCACAAGGCAAGACGTAGATTAATAGAAATGGGTTAAGTTGTAAGAGCTAGCTAGCAATAAGCCTGAGCCATAGGCCAAACAGTTTGTAATTAATATAAGCTTTTGTGTGATTATTTGGGACTGCTGGTCTGGATTTTGGGGCTAGTCAAGGCCAGAAACTCTTACAATAGAGGCTCCTTCCTCTCTGATGAGGCTGGCTTGTGTCAAATTGATGTGAAACCAACCAGCACACTGGATCTTTCCTATGGAAGCTTATGAGTCTCGAGGACTTTAAGATGTAGATAACTCATGGATTGTGTTAGTAGTGTCTCTGGCAGTAGAAATTCCTCAGGAACACAGTAAACTTCTGATCTGATTGCCTCCAGTGAGTTCCATACATCAGTAAACAATCACACCCCAGAATCGTCCCGAAAGGTTAGTTCCTCTGTCTGTTTGATGGGCCTACTCTTGGGTCTTTTCCTTTTGATTCAATTAGTTTGGGAGGCACTGGATAGAACAGGATTGAATAGGACTAACTGCAGGCTGAATTGCCACAGGACCAAATCACTTTATTAAACCGGGAATAAGTCTTTCAGAGATCTGAGTTTTCAGTCTTTTATTTCTTAGATTCTTGATTTAGCATTTTCCTTTTTTCCAAGTCCAATTGCAAGTCAGCCAATTTTTGTATGCAGTCATTGTTGTTCATTTAACATCCTGCTAAAAGATGCAGAAAAAGCCACTACTGATGAGTGCTGTTCCCAACTCCTTCTCCTAAAGCCACAGACTCAGAAACTCCGTGAGACAGGCTCTTTCGCCAAACATGTTCCCTCTGTGGGACACGGATTTCCACTGTGTTTCAGCAGCACGCGTTATCTGTTTTTCTCACTGCCTCCCCATAATCTCTAAGCTAAAATAACTTCAATTTTTTTCTAGTAATGCCTTGTTTAAGTACAGCTTTCTGCATTGCTAATGACGGTGCCAACTGCTGTACCTCATGAATACCATCTTGCTAGTTCTATCTAATGCTGTGGCTCAGAAGTCCCCTGGTTGGGAAGACATTTCCCTCCATGCAGTGGCTCAGGGCCTTGACTCCTTCCATCTACTGCCTCTAGAAGCTCAATGGCCTTTCTTCCAACAAGTGGATGGGAGATGAGAACAGGAAATGTGTGTCACTCAATGCATGTCCCATTAGTGAGAAGTCATCTCATACTTCCTAGTGCAGTCTGAAATTGGAAGCCCTGTTTGCTTAAAGACAAGTGCCTCTCCTATATTGTTTTATTTACCTACCTTTGGCCAAACATTGCTAACCGCCTCATAAAACCTGACTCACTCTGTTCATTCTTAATATTTGTCATATTAGCCTCTTTTAGTGAAGGATTGTCTCAGAGTTCCTATTGCTGTGAAGAGACACCATGACCACAGCAACTCTTATAAAGGAAGCATTTAATTGAATCTGGATTATAGTTCAGAGGTTTAGTCCATTATCGTCATGGTGGGAAGCGTGATGACATGCAGGCAGACATGGTGCTGGAGAAGGAGCTGAGAGTTCTACATCTTGATCTTCAGGGAGCAGAAGGAGTCAGTGTCATGCTGGGCATAGCTTGAGCATAGGAGACCTCAAAGCTCACCCCCCATGGTGGCACATTTCCTCCAACAAGTCTATACCTACTACAACAAAGCCACATGGGGACCACTTTCTTTTAAACTACCATAAGGTTGTTCAGCTGCTTTTCTCATTGCCATGGCAAAATACCCAACAAACCCTATATAAGGAAAAGGAGCTTATTTTACTTATAGCTTAAGGATTCAGTAGATCAAGACCAGGAAGTCATGGGGGAAGGAAACAGAAAGCAGTGAAGGAAGCAGAGCAGATGAAATCAGGTGCTCTGTCCCTTTCTCTTCTCTATTCAGGACGGGATCCCATCCTCTGGGACGTCAGGGTCCACATTCAGGCTAGGTGCTCCTCTTCATTTAAGCCATTCTGGAAATACTGTTAGACACACAAGTGTGTTTCCATGGTGATTCTAAATCCCTCAAGTTGACAATAAATATTAACAAATGCATAGTCAAATCCCAAAGAGAAAAAATTAGCATTTTAAAATGAATATTTTAGATTATAATATCACTATTTCATTTCCTCTTTCTCTGTACTTGCTCTAAGCTCTCCCACATATTCTCTCTTTATTTCATTTTTGTTATATATATATATATATATATATATATATATATATATATATGTTCATGTATATATGTGTGTGTGTATGCATGTACATTCACATGGATAGATATATGAATACCACCTGCTCAGTCCGTACAGTGTTACTGTATGTGTGTTTTTGGGCTGACTGCTTGGTCTGGGATAACCAGTCCATATGCTCTTCCCTGGGGAAGGTGATTTCTCTCACTGACAGTGTTTCTCAGTTGCCTGCAATGCCTTGTGTATCGCTGGGGGTCCTTTGTCTCCCCTTCCACATTAGCATGTCTATGGGTGCCGTCCATGCTGAGGGCATCTATCCAGATCTAGAGAAGTCATGGATTTTGGAGGTGCACCTAAAACTGACTCTTCATTAAACCAGCATAATTCCTAACTACACTCTAAATGTTTGTCCTTGTCCTGTAGATCAGTGTCCTTCTCACCCCTTGTCAAGGAAACTTTGCAACAGATGGAGACCATTACAGAATACTACAAGTGAGCAAAATGTAGAGCCCTGTTCCAACTCAGGCATCTATAGAGCAACTACTGTACTTAAGGCTCAGGGATCATTGTAGGGGAGGGGGCGGAGATATTATAATAGTCAGAGGAACAGGGAGTTTTCTGTGAGAATATGTGGCCTAGAAATGTCAGAAGCTACACACACCAGTCTCACCAATATGGCTGCGCAAACCTCAGCTTTCCCTTCACTAAACTTCACCATGGTAACAACATCTCTATAAACACAGCAATGATTTAGCGAACATTTGTTATTAACTGATATTTGGTGATGGAAAGTAAAAATAATGCAAGGAGTATGGAGCTATGCTTTCTAGACATCCTCTCCCTCATTGAATTATTCTGTTGAGCCTCTTTGGAACAATTTGTTCTCTATGGTCTCAAGGTTAAGCAAAATGTTAATTTATTTCCAAAGACCAACAGCCTAACACTATGTGTGTGTGTGTGTTAGTTATGGGTTGAACTGTGCCTATTAAGAATATGTTGATGCTCTACCTCCAACACCCCCAAATGTGACCATATTTGGAAATAGGATCATTATTAGATGTATAGGGCTGAGATGAGGCCGTAATCTAAAATGACTGGTGTCCTATTGGGAAAAGTAATGTGAAGACAGACACACGGGAAAATAGGGACAGACAGAAGCAGAAGCTGCTGTGGTATAACTGTGAGCCTATGCTAACCTTTGAAGGGGCCCGCAGAGGAGGAAGGTAAGGAGTAGGTTACGTTCACAATCTCAAAGGGAACATAGTCATGTTGACCAACCTTGAATTGGACTCCCAACTTCTAAAAGTTTAAAAGAAGATTTTTTTTTTTGTCTGTTTGTATAAGCCATTTCATTATGACCCTTGGCTACCAAAACCGGAACGTGAAGTGAACAGACTACAGGGGATGCGGGGCTGGGGGTCATTGGCCCCTCTCACAACTGTCGTCTGTGTGGACAATTTACCTCTCGTAGCCTATTTTTCAAATATAAAATAGGAGGGAATAATTGTTTTTAAGGACTCTGAAGAGTATTTAAAACAAATAAACAAATACACAAAACCCCTTTAGCCTAAATCCTGACATTACAAAGGCTGATATATGAGAAAACTTTAGTGGCCATTTTGATGATATACATAGTTTTGGGTGTTCTTACCATACTTTTGTATGGAACAAAATGTTTTTAAGCTCCCCAGATTCTCAGCAGTCTGCCACAGTGAGATTGGCGACTTCACGCTCAGACAACATGTTCTATTTAGCTTTGGAGTCCAAGGAGGAAAATCTTTCAACAAGAAAGAATAAGAAAATCTTACAATGTAGCTGATTCATTGATCAGAGAATTACCCATTGAGGATCTAGGGTAGTCTCTGGTACTGTGTTGGGGGTACCACAGAGAATAAGAAGTTCTTATTCCCTTGATTGCAAGAAGGGTCTAGTGCTGAGATTCCTGAGGGCAGTGTGGTTATCACGCACAGAACAGAGACAGAGAAAGCTTCAGGAAGACACTCCCTTAGCTGAATGAGCCCCCACATGCAGGTGCCAATCACCTAGCCAGAGCAGATGCATCATCATGGGATATAAATTAGGCAAACAGAGCAAGCCCGAGGCAAAGGTTCTGCCATCGACCAGCTTCCTGGTAAATTGCCACAGGAGTAGTTCTGTCTGTTCTTGTGTATTGTGTGAAATGTGATGGAAACTTTATCTCATGAAAGGCAGAAGAGTGTTCCTTTGTCATCTAACCACTAATTCTGTGTAGTACGAGGTTTCTGGCTGGGACTTTCGGGCCTAGCCTCAAGGTTTAGGCCCACAGACCCACAGACCCACAGACCCACAGACCTGCAGAGACACACAGATGCATACGATAGTTTTCAGCTGATCGACCTAAGGCCCAGGCATATAACTTGCTATCTCTCTACCCTTCATCTAACCCATGACTCATCCTGTTCAGCCATGTACCTTTTCTCAGAGCAGCATAGTTGTCCTCTGTTTCTTCTGGCTTCTCTCTGGCATTCTGCTCTGTGCTTCCTGTTCTCAGAGTTTTCTTTCTTTTTTTTTTTTTTTTTTTTTTACAATAGTTTGGAACAGAAACCTCCTACTACAAATGACAGCCCAACGTGGGTAAAATATACCCACATAAAGCCATAGAAAGCTTAAAAAATGGTCTAGAGCACAGAAATGAAAGCCAAAGCAGCTTCCAAGTTGTGGCTCTGAAGTGGCCCGTGGTAGAGACTGAGTGATTTATGGGATTAAATTATAAAATGGTGTGTTTGCTATATGGAACTTAAGGTGAACAAGGCCAGTACCTGAGTCTATATGTAAGCAAAGAGCTCTCTCTGTATGGTGTATTTAAGGTTTCTGTTCATAAGGACAAAAAGGGAACAGAATCAAAAATGGCTTCTTAGTGTCATGTTTTCTTAGATCAGCTTTGTTTGCCTGAGGCAAACTGAGGCTTGGCCTTTTTGAGAGAAACTTCCTGATTCAGCCTTAGAGGCAAAACACTTGTGAGTTTTTTAAGAGGCCTTGCTGCCAAATACTTAAAATGGAGTTAATGAGCAGCAGATGGCAAAGCTTTACTTGTTAATTATATGGACCCTAAAATTCCCAGAGAACCTGGGCTAAAAAGATAAATTCTACGAAATTAGACTAGGAGCTGGGTGGAGCCATCCACCCATCCTACCAATCTTGAATCCTGGCAGATTAAAGGTGTGTTCAGAAACAGAAAGAAATAGAAGAATCTGGGTGGAGTCAATCACCCTAGGCAATCAAAGGTGTGGTCAGAGACAGAAAAGGTTAAGAAATAAATATACAGTAAAGACAGTTTTTTAAAAAAAGTATAAGTGGTTTAGAGTGTGTTGAAAAAATATATATACATAGACTTAGAGAAAGAAAAGAAAAGGTAGAGAAAGCCCTTAAAAAAGAAATAGAGTAAAATAGATAAATGAATAAATAAATAAATCATAAGCCACGTAAAGATGGAAAATACAAAGAGTGTCTGGATACTGTATATTATTGTCTTATCTTTAAGCTTCTTGACTAAAAATGAAGCAGTAAAAGCTGCTAAAAGACAGTTGATTATAAATACGTTGGTTTAATTCAACCTATATATTTTGTAAATGAGTTGACTTTAAAACTGAAATCCAAAGATATGCTACTTTGGAGAAGAGATTTTCTTTTTATTTCCACAGAAAATGAGAAGCTGTGGATTTATTCCTGGATAAAGAGCATGAAGTTTGATAGAGGAAGACCCCCTGAAAAATCTCCAATGGAAATAGATGGACCAGATGATTCAGCATTTCAGAGCACCTCTGTTGAAGTTTCCAGGTCTCTGTATCCAGAACAATTTCAAGGAGACTGGCTGTGATGACCCAGCCTTACAGATTACTCCACTAAAGACTTGTCCATAATCCTACATTTTTCTTTGGATTCCTATGGGATTGCCAGCATCCCCATTCAGCAGGAAGTAGCCTAGAGAATGATGCTCACATTCTCAAAACATGGATTATGGATGTGTGTTTATTTACAGTGTTGTTTATAAGTTGTTATAGATAATGGGGGAAAAAGAATATTAGATTTCGAGTTCTTTTTGTTTTAAGAAGAGAAAGGGGGATATATGGGAGATTGTGTTGTTTCATTGTAAATAATTATCCCTCCCACTGCTTTAATAAAAAGCGCTGATTGGCCAAAGGCAGGCAGGAAGTGCGGGTGGGGCGGCCAGACTAAAAAAACTCTGAGAACAGGAAGCACAGAGCAGAATGCCAGAGAGAAACCAGAAGAAGCAGAAGACAACTATATGCTGTGAGAAAAGGTACCGAGCCGCATGGCTGAACAGGACAAGAGTCATGGGTTAGATTAAGGATAGAGGGCTAGCAAGTGATGTGCCTGGGCCTGAGGCCAATCAGCCTAAAGCTATCGTATGCATCTATGTGTCTCTGCGGGTCTGCCGGTCTGTGGGTCTAAACCTTGAGGTTAGGCCCAAAAGTCTGGGCCAGAAACTTTGTACTACAATTCTGGGCTTCAATTTTCTCAAAGATGCTTTGACCACAATTTTCAGTTGAAAAGAAATCATACTTCTGGAAAATCCAATCACATACATCAAAACCATAGTTTGTTCTTTCTGTTTCTACTGTGTGATTTGTTGGGAACATTTTTCATGCTGTGGAACAGGAGTATAAACTGCTATAGCTACAATGGAGACAAGTATGTAAGTTTCTCAAAAAGTTAAAAGCATGATCCAGCTATTCCACTTCTGGGCATGCGCCTGAAGGATTCCATAGCACAAGACACACACATTTGCATGAAATGGATGGAAAATTTTATAGTAAGTGAGGTAACCCAACTTGGAAGATGAACACTATAGAATGAGAGAAAATATAACCCAACTATATATATATATATATATATATATATATATATATATATATATATATATATATATATATCTGATGGTGTGTGTGTTTGTTTTGTTTTGTGTGTGTGTGTGTGTGTGTGTGTGTGTGTGTGTGAGAGAGAGAGAGAGAGAGAGAGAGAGAGAGAGAGAGAGAGAGAGAGAATATCTCCAATGTATAAAGAACTCAAAACTGACTATCCCCCAAAGCCAAACCAATTCAGAGATTAAGGGGGTAAAGTAAACAGACATTCCCCAAAAGGAGATGTATAAATGGCCATCATCAGAGAAATGCAAATCAAAAGCACATTTGTCACGCAAATAGGACCATTTGGGAAGTGTAAGTGCATTATCAGGATGAAGGTGGGGCAGGAGAGAGCATTGCATAGTAAATATGAACAAAATATATGATATAGTTGATGAGAATACTGTTATAAACCCATATCTTTGTATAATAAATACACAGCAGTAAAATTTTAAGAAAACAGAGACTGGTTGAAGAAGTTTTGGAGTAAACATTGCCATATCCTCTACCTCATTTCTAAGTAAATATTTTAGTTCATTTGCATGATCACAAATCTACATCATCTATTATCAGTAAGCCCCCGAATCCGTCCTATCTAAAGGTCTTTTATAACATATTAAGATTTTTTTAAACAAGTTTTATTGCTGTTGTTAACTTTGGTGGTGAAAAATTCTTCAATGAATAGTCTCATCCATTGAGGTGTGCTTTTATTACGAAATGAACTAACAACTCCACAGTGAACGCTCCACTCTGAAAATGGAAAGCTATATCCTCTCTCATTGGTCAGAAGATTCAAGGGTTGATATTGATATCTATATAATTTAAGGTGTGTTTTTGTTTTAAGATATGATCACTCTTCTAAGACAACAGATAAACAGCCTTTTTACTGAAAGACATTTAATAAATGGTAACTGTCTGCCCACTTCCATTTGGAGACAGATGCTAATTGAAAGCAGGGCTTTTAAGCAACAACACAAAATTTATCATCATTGTTTTTAAATTTACAGTATGTCTGTAGTATAGATCATATACTTACCTAGAAGTATATAAAAGAAACTGATGATGTTTGTTCTGGAATATTCTGAAAAATAAACCATGAAAATTGATTGCAAGTTAAAATTTCATTTACTTAGTAGCAAATAACTTGCTTAGTTTTAGTGGGCAAAAAATTCAGTGAGGACAAATTTGTGGTCTCTTAATTTTTACAGATAATCATATTATTAATATAAAGATAAATTAATAGCAACAAAATATTAATACTAGTTGATAGAGCTAGGAATGTATGCCATCAGGTATAATACATTAAGGCAATATATGTGTAAAGTTTTGCTCTGAAAAGTGAAAGACAAGACATTATAGTTTGTTGATGCTTATAGGGCATTTCTTCAGAACTACTTGTTGAAATACAAATAATGTTGAATTTTCCTGAGTAAGAACCTTTGGTATATGTTCTATTTAAGGATGTCACAGAGTGTTTCACCCAAACATCACTCATATGAACCTAAAATCCCACTGTCAAGTATCACAGATTCTCTTGGACTATTTCAGCAGGACTGGGAGCCTAGCACACACCCCCTCCCATCAGCAGGTGGAAGTTAGGATACATTTTCCTGCTAAATCATGGTACTTTGGTGTCCCAAAAAACACCTGTGCTCCCCCAGGTGCCTATTAAGTAAGTCTTCTGTCAGCTTCCAGGTCATGTGGTACCTAAGTAGATTAGACTTTCAAACCGACTTTTGCCCAGTGTGGTACTTTGAATTTCAGTCTCGTTTTATAAGATGTAGGGATGTGCTGGTTCCTTTTCCATTTATTTGTTGATTCCTTCTTCCCCCCTAAAAAACTTTGAGTATCCCTGTTCACTTTGATAAAACCATTGGCCACATATAGGTCACTGAACACCAAGTGCTGGGGTATATTTGAGGGCAGCTTGTGTTTAAGCTGTTTCCTAGCTCACTCCCTGCCATAAGCTCACTTCCTATAGATAGACACCAGGGTCCTATTCCTTACTGCATCCCTGAAACACACCTGAGCTTAGTGCATAGTAAACTCCCAACTGACATTTAGCTGTCAATGAAATAGGTTACACACTGCAACTCTGACCCCCAAAGCCATGATTACGCTGGCACTTCAGAAGAAGAAGCACTTGTGAGGGAGCCATGAGTGGAAGGTGGCTGGCTAGACTCAGGAGTAAAGGTGTTCTCTTATTTGGCACTAAATATTCCAGTCACCGTGTCACGATATATGTGAAATCAACCTCCAAGGGGCAGGCAGCTCCTTTCGTTTTGAGCGACTGTCCTGTGGGGCTTGAGTCTTAGGGGGTTCAGTCCCAAAGTGATGAACTTCATGTCTTGGTGAATTATAAAATGCTGGCAAACACATTCCTGCTGAGAACGAGGGCGCCCTTGTCTGCGTCTTTCAATACCTGCTTCGGTTTTCAAACTGAACAGGTCAGATTGTTCCTGTTTCCTATTTTCCCCGACATATGAGGCAGTGGTTTTGCCCAGAACTCTCTCTCTCTCTCTCTCTCTCTCTCTCTCTCTCTCTCTCTCTCTCTCTCTCTCTCTCTCTCTCTCTCTCTCTCTCTCTCTCTCTCTCTCTCTCTCTCTCTCTCTCTCTCTCTCTCTCTCTCTCTGTGTCTAGAATGGATTCCACCCCCTCACTCCAAGCTGTTAGAGGTCCCCCCAGCACCTTCTAGTGAGCTTTCTGGTTTAAATAGTTTATTGATTGCCAGAAATCTTTTTTATGTTTGCTCCTTATGTCTAAATTAAAGAAATAGAATCAAAGTATGAATTGAAAATTTTACCTTTTTTAGCATGGATATATCTAATAAATAAGTTTTAAGCCCGGTAGTTAATTTTGTTTTTGAGGTGGTTCTAACCCTCAACTGTTTCCCTCTTTTTTCTGTTTTGATTTTTTTAATCCATTCAATTTTTAAGGCAAGAAAGCTGGCATGGGTGAACTTTAACATCATTAGGAAGAGGTGGGTTGAAAACAAAATGAAATAAACACCAAGGGCTGGCTGGCTTCAGGAAGCACTGGTGCAATAGCCACCAGTTCCGATCTTTGCCACTAGGTGGCGGTAAGTAATCTAATTGGCTGTCCAATTTAGAACATCAGCAAATAGCGCGCTGAGTGAAGCAGAAGTAAAAATCGAGGTCATACGGCCTAAATAAAACTCCGACGATTATCTCTAACGGTTATTTGAAAACAGCGGGATGGGTCCTTGGAATATGGATCGGAGAGTTAGTGAATTAAGAAGAGCAAGGCAAAGTGAATAAACCCGTTTACGTGCGCTTCCATTTCTCTGTCCTATTAGGCAGGGCCCCCTGCTGCCTGCATTTCATGAGCATAACTAGACTTTGTATGATCTAGTAGCATTGACCGGACCGTTGGCCTCTGTTGAGATTGATGTCTTTTCTTAGTCCTTCGTTGGCACATACATTTTTATTGGTGAGCCTTTTCAGAGCATCCTCTAAGGGGTTGTCCTGAACTACTCGAAAAACCAGCTCAATAGCCCTAACTCTTGTCTCCGAATTATTGTTGGGTGAACACTTAGAAGTTCTAGGTCGTTAAGCCTGACCCTGGGTAGTTCTGTTTTTATTCTAAATAGCCCCGTGGTCTTTTCCAGATTTCACAGTAATGAACTGTTGATATGTCTGACTTTTCCAGCTCACTAAAGACAGAGACCATTTTAGAGGTCTCTAACTCGGGTTGCTGCTGGCATGCTGATTTCTGTTCTCTTATTCTTGAAGTCTTGGCCAGTCCGGGTACCATGGCTCGTCCCATCGCTTTGTGTTACTTCAGCAGGAAGTAAACTATTTGTGTGTTCATAATATTAGATGCTTAGGAAGGATAATTGAGTATTCACCAAATTGATGTGTAGTTTTGTTTTGTGTGCTTCAATGGCGTCTTCAGATGTTTGTGAAGTGAGTTGTTCATTATACACCCATTGCCAATCTATTTAAAAGCAGTTACACAGCAGAGGCATGGGGATTGTATTTATGAAAGATGCTACTTCAACACTTAGGAATCTATTTCACAGCAAATTGCAGCGTTTTCCCATTCCTGAGAGAAATAACTTGAGATTAGAAAACATCTTTTCTTCAAAGAGTTTAATACACTTGCAAATTCGCACAAGTCTTTCAAACTGTTAGCAGTAATTACATTTAAATTTCATCAGCATTCTTAATTTTTAAAATTAGTAGAAATTAGAAATTTGCAAACTTGTAAACACCAAGATACATGAGATAGATAGTACTTATTGCATTTCTGTTATGGTGTTGGAGGAAGAGGAAAGAGATGTCCATCCACATTTATAGGCTCCACCCCTCATGAAGCTGACGATTAACTGGCAGGACTTCAAATCTTGAGTTCATTTGCTAAGAGCCAAGAATCAAACCAGGCAAGTTTTTACAGAATTATGGCACTTCATTCTTGAACACCACCCAGAAGGTTTTAAAGGTTTTCCTTTCAAACTTAGGCAAATGCATGCATGAAGGGATGGATGCAGGGTGTGCCTGCATCTAAGTTTAAAGGGAAGATTTGCAGGCTGGCAGAATGATTCAGTGGCTAAAATCATTTGCTGAGGAAGCCAAATACCCTGAGTTCAATTCCTAGAGCCAATAATGGAAGAAGACTCTTGAGAGCTACTCCGACCTCCATTTAACACACACACCCATACCCCACCCTCCCACAGACAGGTACATATACACACATATACCCCCGCACACATACACATACCCATACATACATACACACACCCATACACACATCTATATACACACCTATACATATACCCACATACACAGCCATACACACCCATATACACACTCATATACATAGCCAAACACATAGCCATACACACATACACACACCCATACACACACACACACACCCATATACTCAGCCAAACGCACAGCCATACACACGTGTATACACACACACAGTGGTACCTATATGATTTGTAAAATTTGATGAACTCTTTATGTATCTTTTAGTTCTTTTTCTTTTTGAGATTACATCATTGTCCCCTTCTACGTGTCCTCTAACCCTTCTCCAGGCTCCTCCTTGTTCCCATTAAATCCAGGGCCCCTTTTCATTAATTGTTGTTACATACATAATATATATCCTTAAATATATTCTCAGTCTGTATATTGTCACTTGTTTATATGTTTTCAGGGCTGACCCTGTGGTATTGGGTAACCAGTTAGTGCTAATCTAAAGGATAAAATTATTAGAGCAAATCAAAATGACTATCTTAGCATACTCCAACCCAGTCAGTAGCAAAGTTTGGCCTACTCCAGCATTATCTGTAAACATGAGAAAACACAGATTCCTCTCAAAACCTACTAAATCAAGATCTCCTAGGATGAGGAGGCCATGTGCTTTTAACAAGGTTTCCTTGAGACTCTGGTTTAAAGACAATTAATTATATGAGCAATTTGAAAGCTCTGAGATAAAACTTCTAGTTACTAATGCTTCCTTCTGCTCTGCTAACAAATATTCCTTCTTAAGGGAGATGAAGGAGGTGAGACATTACCAGGCACCACTGTTTCAGCAGTGACTATACATAACAACAAAAACAGCACACACACCGGAAATGCCAGCAGTCCTTGGGCTGGCAAAATGCAAGCTTTGAAAAGCTAAGAACCACTAAGACCAGGCAAGACAGCAATACGTTTCCTGCTTTTGCTGCTTGAGTAAAGCCAGTTTAGCTCAGTCCCAAAGAAATCAATCTTTCAAATTCCTCTTCCCAGAAGAGAACTCTCTTAAGTCATTCCAATGAAAAGGCAAAGGCATGCTGATTCCCTCGAGAGAGTGTGCTCTGAACTGGCTGTTGGTGGCTCCTTTGGCAGGGATGAAGAGCAAGGTGCTGGCTATCTCTACTGACAATCTCATTACCCTTTATCCAGCCCTTGGGCCTTTGCTGGCACTCCTGTTTCAGAAAGCAGATGAGGATAGTTCTAAATCAGCAGCAGGCAAAGCTAAACCTCAGCACTCACTGCACCTCCTAGCTGGTGTTACTGAGTTCTTTTCCATACATTTTACATAGCGAAGGGGGAGGGGAGAGTGCTTTGAAGGGATCACTTTGCTGATGTCACACATGTACAAGTCACTCTTTTTGCAAATGAGTAGCTGGGACTTAGGAGCTGACAAGAAAAATGCATTCATACTACGTTTGAAATCCTTCCTGTCATGCCAGAGGATAATTTCAGATGCAAGCAGGGGAACACCAAAGCACTGCTTCTTGCTGACCTAGAGCAGTGAGGCTCACTCCTGGGAGGGTTGGGTCAATCTGGGTGATTCCCTCATATGACCTCTGGAACTAACTGCCCAGAACTGCTTGACCTATACTCCAAAGGCAATAAACTAACCGGCTTGCTGTGGGAGTCACTGGCTCACATAATGAGGGTCCTGGATATTTCTCCCGTTCCCTGAGCAGTTGGGAAGACAGCTACCAGCTGGAGAATATTGCTAGGGAAATATTTGCAAGATAGTATGTAATAAGCAGGTTTTCATACAGTGTTCATTTCCAGAGCTGGATGGCACCATAAGTGTTTTTAGAATTGACATTAATCTTCAAGGACCCCGAGACACATGGAAGCAGACTTTTCCTTTTCACTAATGAAAGCCCAATAGCTGACCATTGAAAAACAGAGGTAACCATTGGAACCCAAGAAAGTAATATAAACAACTTTAAAAGTCATTGGGTTTTCTTCCAATGAACTCATTACTATATAGATTTGTGTGTTTGCATAACTGAAAAAGAAAACATCCATTGTAAATCTATATTAATCTTTTTTGCTTGCATTTGCTCTCTTTAAAAAGTATATGTATGTAGGTGTGTGTGTCGGTATGTGTGTGTAGGGGTGTGTGTGTGTAGGTGGGTGTGTAGGTGTATGTGTGGTGTGTGTGTATGTAGGTGGGCATGTAGATGTATGTTTGTGTGGCGTGTGTGACTGTAGATGTGTGTGTGTGTGTCTGTGTTGGTGTGTGTGTGTTGGTGGGTATATAGGTGTGTGTGTTGATGTGTGTGTGTGTGTTGGTGGGTATAAAGGTGTGTGTGTTGGTGGGTATATAGGTGTGTGTGTTGGTGTGTGTGTGTGTGTTGGTGGGTATATAGGTGTGTGTGTTGGTGGGTATATAGGTGTGTGTGTGTTGGTGTGTGTGTGTTGGTGTGTGTTGGTGTGTGTTGGTGTGTGTGTGTGTGTTTTGGTGGGTGTGCATGTATCAGGGAAGAATGTGTGCAGAGGTTGGGGACAAGATGATTTTCTCCTTTCACCATGATCCGTGTGGATCACCAGGGTTTTTCAGCAAGTGCTGTAGCTGCTAAACCATCTCTACCCTTTATTACACGTGGAGAATCACTGTGAAAGGAGCGTAACACTGATGTGGGAATGCCTTTCTGTATGCTGTGAATATCAATCTTTAAATAAAGAGCTGTTTTGGGCCATGACAGGCACCATAGAAGAAGTAGGAGGAGAAATCAGAGCATAGGTAGGAGAAGCAGGGCGGAGTCAGGCAGACCAAGCTGAAGCCCAAAGGAGCGACATGTAAGGAACACAGGTGAGCCACGGGCCATGTGGCAAACAGATTAATAGAAATGGGTTGATTTAAGATATAAGAGCTAGCTAGCAATGTGCCTGAACCATAGGCCAAACAGCATAAAGTTAATATAAGTGTTTGAGTCATTTCTGGGGGCCTGAGCGGCGGGCGGCTAAGAGGTCTGGCATGGCAGGGTCTGGGCCTCTGGCCGCCCCAGACCAAAAACCCCACTGCAACATAACACCCCATGATTTGATACTTTTCAAGTGTATATTTAAGGCAATCAGCTGAATATATCATCATGCCCATATAATCCCAGTACTCTGAAGTCTGAGACAGAAGGATTATGACTTCAAGGCCGGCACAGGCTACCCAGTAAGTTCTAGGCCATCCTGGACTAGAGTGAGAGCCTGTCTCACAGAGAGAACAAGATCGACCCAGCAAGATCAAAGCCACTTCAACAAAGACCGTGCTTTGGTCACTCCCGTTCAGCCTTCTTTAAAAATGCCATCATGCCAGACAAAGAAGTTGATTGTGTGACAGTCCAAACCCCCTTTCTAAGGGCAGTTTGGGAGCTGCCAGCAGTGGTGGCAGGCACGGGTGTATGCACACCACACACACACACACACACACACACACACACACACACACACACACACTGTATGGCCTGGTGTGGGAGCCATCTTTATCTCCCCTTCCCTAAAGCCCAGCCCCCACAGTAACAGGTACTGGGAGGTGGGCTCCCATACCCTTGCTCTTGCTCTGCCCATTAACTCTGAGATAGGCCCCAGAGGAACCACTGGCTTCCATCTGTTCTTTAGCAATGTCCTTGCATAGGACCGAACTGTGTCCTAACTTGGGTTGTTAATTTTTATAGGGAGATCTCAGTGAGGTAATCCTGAGTGTACACATGAAAAAGTTAGTATAAAGTTGATGGATTATCTCCAAATAAAATAATATCACTACCACATGATCTATACATATAAACATTCACATGTGTAGACACAAATGTACACATGTACAAGTATACACACAAATGCACTCATTTTCTCCCAGACAATTATGTATTTTAGTAAATTATTGTTGAGTAAGTTGTGTTTGTGTGTGTTCCTGTGTGCATCTATATGTCTTAGCTCATGTGTATGTACACACATGTTTCAGTATTCTTCAGACCTTGCTCTCAGTGATGACCAACTCAGAGCGTGATGCACTAAATGGGCCACTGCCTAGCACTGAGCAATGAATACTTGGACATATGTTTGAAATTCAACTGCCACATTCTGACTCTATTTAAAGATACCTGGTGTGCACTGTTACCTTTTCATAATAAGAATACCTCGTATCTATATATCACACCTTGCTCAAAAACAGGCATTTCAAAAATACACACAGACCTTGTCACAAACGTGGGTGTCAAGTGTTATTCTCATTTCTCTCCAGATGAATAAAAGAATTAGAACAGAGGCAAACGCCCAGGTGGCTGAGGAAAATGTTTGTAAAACCAAGGATCCTACTGACCTTCAGTTTCTTTAATATAACTTGTTGAAGTGGGTTCTTACTTGTTTCTGAATTTTACTGAGATATGATATAACTCCACAAAGTTACATTTTGAATACACAAATTCATTGTTTTTAATATTTTCACCAAGCTGCGTACCAAAACCACTATCCAGCCCCAGAACATTGTTATAATCTCAGAAAGAAATCCCACATACATGTGTGGCCAATGGCCATTTCCTTCCTTTTCCCCCTTCTGGCGACTGCAAATCTATTTTCTATCTAATTTGTTGTTTTTTTATATGTTACAGACATCAATACAAATGACTTTTATAACACATGATCTTGTGTCTGTATCCTTTAAGTTAGCATAACATTTTCAAGGTGAATGGCTCGTTCCTTCTTATGACTGAGTAAAGCTCCAGCTGTATTGATAGACTTTACTTTATGTAGCCATTTATTAGATGATAGACATTTGGGTTGATTCTACTTGGAGACCAGAGTGAGATAGTCTATAGATAGATAGATAATGCTCCTATCAATATTTTCTGTTGTGTGGCATTTCCTAGATGGATGTCCACAAATGACTCTTCATCCTAGGTGTGGGGTGGAGGCACTGATGGCAGTTAAAGAAACAATTACCCTCAAGTCTAACTTGGTAAAATGACAAGTTTATTGGGGTTACCCACAGGAGCACGAATGATCGGGCAACTACGTCAGTGAAGCCCCACTACATCATGGGTTAAACTCTCCAAAGCTGCATCTTTGAGGTTTCCTGAGTAACTTTCTGGGGAGCCTTAAGAAGACTCCCATCCATTTGCTTTCTGCCTATATTACCTTGGGGAGGGACCTTGTAAGCTTCAGGAATGATCTGATTCTGACCAGCTCCCCTCCTCCCTAAGGAGGGGATGTTTCAATCTGGAGAATATAACTCTACAACATTAGTGAACACATTTTTGTGTAGATATGTTTTCAGGTTTCTTGAGTGTGTATACAGTAGTGGAATTAGTGGGTCCCATAATCCCTCAATCTTAAACATTTGGAGGAACTGTCAGACTGCTTTATCCAGAGGCTATGGTATAGTAGAAATTTCTAGTCTGGCCTAACCCTATGGTTTGGACTCACCCAGAGCTGCTTAGTGTCGTCCCCCCCCCCCCACATACACAAAATGACTCAAATGCTTATATTAATTACACAATGTTTTACCTGTGGCTTAGGCATGTTGCTAGCTAGCTCTCCCATCTTAACGCAATCCATTTCTATTAATCTGTCTTGCCACGTGGCCATGGCTTACCTATTTCTTTACATATTGCTTCTTAGGTGGCTGGATCACGCCTCTTATGACTCCACCCTCCTTCCCCTGTATCTATTATTGGATTTCCTACCTGCTTCTAAGATACCTTGCCCTAGGCCAAAACAGTCCCTTTATTAACCAATGACATTCACAGCATGCAGAAAGACATCCCTCATCACTGTGGTCTACATTCTCTCCAGGCATGTATGTGTATTGCTCCTCTGTACCTTCAACAGCAGCTTTATTATCTACCACTGTGAGAGTCAGCCATCTACTCAGTGTAGTAGCTCTGAGTGACAGATAGCCATCCACTCACCGTAGTAGCTCTAATTTATTACAAAATAGATGATTTTGAAACATTGATTTTTTTATTATTTAAATTATGTGCATGTGTGTGTGGATGTGTATATGTGCATGTGGGTGCAGGGGCCTTCAGAGGCAAGAGCTGCTGGATCTCCTGCAGCTGGAGTTACAGATGGTTGTGAGCCTCCTAGTTGATGTGAGTGTTGAGAATCCAATGGGGTCCTCTGGGAGGCTAACAAGTTAGCCGTTTCTTTAGCCCTAATAGATGATCTTTTTTGAAAGAGTTGTAACTTAAGACATTGGGTGACTTTCTAAAGTGGGAATAGATCAGTTGATCTGTGGAAAGGAATCACTTTCCTCACTCAAGAGTTTTCCTGCCTTTCTGCTGTCTGTACTTCACAGGGGACAGAAGAAGATGCTCCAGGCCTCATACCACACTCTGGCTTAGTTTTTTATGGAGTCCTTTCCAACTTTAAATGCTCAGCTCCACACGGATATTCTGCCCTTATTTCTGAGCTTGGTTTACTGAATGTCATAATTTTCTTCATCAGATCTGGAACACTCTGCTTTCACTGGGTCTTACTTGTGAAACACCAAATGAACCCATAAGCACTGACTGCATGGTATCCTAGCAACTCTAACTTGTGTTGTTATTGGCTGTTAATTGTGGAGATAGGGAGACTGAAGATGAAGATGAAGGTGAATTTCCTTCTCTGAGTAGCTGACGATGGTGAAGGATGAACTGAGGAAGGTGTGATGCCCTTGCCTGTCCTGCTACCTACACCCATATTACTATATTAATTGCTCTTCTCAATGTAAAGCAACCAGAAGAAGGAGAGATTTACTTTTGTTAACAGTTTCAGAGTATAGTCCGTTGTGGTGGATGTCACAGCAGATGAGACATCACCGCAGAGGAATTGGGAGGCAGCTGACCATATCGCATCCATAGTCAGGAAGCAGAGAAAGCTAAATGTTGTTCACCTGGCTTCCTCCTTTGCTGGGTCCAGTCCTGGGTCCACACATTTAAGGTGGATACTCCATTCTCTGCTAAACCTTCCTGGAAGCATCCCTATAGACACACCAAGAAATGTGTTCCCACGGCGATGCTAAATTCAGTCAAGATGACAATGAAATTTGACCATTACACTCTAAACAGTGAGACTTTTGGGGGGAGGAATTTTCAGCATTTGCTTCTTTTTTTGTATTTTTTTAAATTATTTTTTCATAACCAAAAACATGAGACATTTGTTTTGATAAATCTGTTGCTGGATAATTTTATCATTATACATAAGTCACAAACACAAAGATAGCTGGAGAGGGGTATAGGTCGGTCAATCAATGTGACCTCCTGGTACTATTAAGACCCAGTAGAGAATGGATGTGGGAGGCTCCATTTTTGTAGTTCAACAATACTGTCTCATGCTCATGTACACCCCTGCCCTTAAAAAAAAAATAAGTAGGAGTATACACCCTGAAAATATTTTTAAAATATTAATTACATACACCAGAAACAGTCATTTATTATCAAATATAAGCTATTTTGTGTGCTGTACTTCATACAGCTGGTAATACATTGGCACACTCAAGTGACATGTTGCTTACTATCATGCCAGCGCGGCTCCCACCTCCCCAGAAAGTGGAATTATTTTGATTCCACTGCAGTCTAACGGGACCATTCTCACATACAGTGGTCACTGTTAGAGGACTGTTGTCATGTGAGGCATGGCTGGGTTTCTTTCTTGGTTCCTTCTTCAACTCTGAAAGTCTGGAGAATCCTCTTACACAAGCAAGTCTGGAGGGAGATTTCTTCCCTTCTGCAACAGTTTTAATCATCTTCAGGGAGCTATAGAGCTAAGTAGTCCCGGGACGTCTCACTTACATTTAATCATACTTTCAATTATTCCACGAGGCCATTCATGTCTCTAGAGACAATTCTTCTTGGTTTTTTAAAAATTTAATAATAAAAAACCTAAGTCCCTAAATTCTTTTCTGGTTAAGTTCAGCTTTATCCGTTGGGTTGGAGTAAGTTTGGGGTAAGTTCATGATGTGGCCATTGGCGATAGGTCTAGTCCCCCCTCACGTAGCCCAGCAATCCTTGTGTGTTACAGTGGGTGAGACAGAATCCAACACTGTCTTTTTATAGCAGGTGAAATACAATTCTCGCAGAGGCAGAGTGCTGCATTGCACTTTCTTCCCTTTTGGGGGGTTTGTGAAATAGAGTACACAGCGACATTTCCAGAGTGCACTCGGGATTCTTGATGCAAGAATTTCATTAAATGGAGGAAAGAGGATTCCAGTGGCAACAGTGCACTCACGTAGGAAGTAGAGGATCCTTTCATTTCAAAAACGCATTTAAACTGAAATGATTTATCTTCTTTGGTATGGAGACTGTGCCCCAAACGATCGTCAACTATTTTCTTATGTTTGAAAATGTCGGAACTGAAAGCCTAGGGCCCAAAATGCTGGGTGGTGCATTTTGATTTTTCGTTTTTGTTTGTGTTTTTTTCACAGCTTTGTAACTTTTCTTAGGAATGAAAGTGGAATTGGTCATCTGGAGGACTAACACAGCTATTTTTCTTGGGACTTGACCACACGTTTTATTTCTGTGACAAACAAGGCCTGCTTCCCCTTCTCATCTTTTCAAGGAAGTTGTAATTTATTTATAATTATGTTTCTGTGTGTGGCCATGCACATACGTTCCAGTGCCCTTGGAGACCAGAGGTGTCTGAACCTTTGGGTCTGGGGTTTCAGGCAGGTCCGAGCTGTCCAACGTGAGTACCGGGAACTGAACTTGGGACCTCTGCAAGAGCAGTGCCTAAGCACAGAGCTTTCCCACCCTTTTTATCCTTCCTCGGTGCAGAACTAGGAGATTGATTGGGTACATTCTCAATGATGCGTTATGAAGGTTATGACCAGGCCTCCGTTTCGTTTTTCCTTAACTTGACCCAAGCTGGGGGCATCTGGGTAGAGGAAACCTCACTTGAGAAAATGCTTTCCTTAGAATGGCCTAGAGGCAAGTCTGTGGGTCATTTTCGTAATGTGGAAGGGCACAGATTACTGTGGACGGTGTCACCCCCGGGCAGATAGTTCTGGGCGGTATAAGAAAGCAGGCTGAGTAAGCTGTGGAGAAGGCGCCAGTAAACAGTGTTCCTCTGCCAGTCTCAGCTTGAGGTCCTACCTTCGTTTCCCTCTGTGACAGGCTGTGGTGAAGATGTGTAAACCGAATACCCCTTTCCCTCCCCACTTGCTTTTGGTCATAGCTGTTCGCCACAGTTATAGATAGAAACCAAAACAATAAGAGAATGAAAACATGGAGGGGGGCACGAGGGGGGGGGAGAGCAAGAGAGAATATTTATGCTCACAAACACTAAAGAACACATTAGTCAACAACACTAAATTAAGTTCAATTAACACAAAATAAACACAACCCCTGAGTCTTCTTCTCCCAGTTGGTGGCACAAACAGCATCCTAGTTTACATAGGCAGACATGAGCTCAGGATCAGTAGCAGATCGCGTGGAAAGCCTCCTGACTCATATTTGAGCTCACTTTGTTCTTCTGTTTTGTTTTGGATTTCTTTGGCACAGGCAAATCGCTTATTTCCAGAGCACAGGGTGACAACTTGGTGTAAGTTCACAGTGCAGAACTGTAGTATGAGGTTTCTGTTCCGGACTTTTGGGCCTAACCTGAAGATTTAGGCCCGCAGACCCACAGTCCCACAGAGACACCCAGAGGCTTACTATAATTTTAGGCTGATTGGCCTAAGGCCCAGGCATATCACTTGCTAGCTCTTTATCCTTCATCTAACCCATGACTCTTCCTGTTCAGCCATGGGGCTCGGTACCTTTCTTTAGAGCAGCATGGTTGTCCTCTGCTTCTTCTGGCTTCTCTCTGGCATTCTGCCCCGTGCTTACTGTTCTCAGAGCTTTTCTTAGTCTGGTAGCCCCGCCCACACTTCCTGCCTGCCTTTGGCCAATCAGCGCTTTTTATTAAACCAGTGGGTGGGACAATTATTTACCATGAAACAACACAATACCCCTACACAGAATGATTATATCACATCTGTTTTTCAGATGCTTGCTCTTAACTCCCATTCACAGAAACAGGTAGAGATGCCTTTCTTTGGTGCAAGCATCTTTATCAGAGACATTTCCTGATGGTTGTTTTCTGAAGTGGATTGTATGTGATATATTTGGGGGAGTCTTATAGGCACAGTTCTAAAACACAATGTCTTCTATTTAAAATTTTAAATTGGAACAAGTCTCCATGATCGAGACATTTTGCAGCATGTCAAGCCTTAAACTACAGATATATCTGTTACTAGAATATTTCTCATGCTACCTGGAGGGGGCCGCCATGCTTCTTTTTCCTCTCTGTTGTCCCAGCCTGGGTACAGCGCCATGACCTGTGTCAGTAACCTATGGCCATCTTATCTACACCTTGATGATGTCTGGGACCAAAACCTATGGTGGAAATGGAGTCAGAAGATGTATTTGAATCTGCAATGTGTCATTTGCTTATTCTGTGGCTCTCAGTAAATCATTTGATTTCTTTTAGATAGTTTACATTTTAGAAGTAGAAAAATGCTTGATACTTCCCATAATTATTTATGCCTTTTATCTGATTTTTGATACAAAGTCCTATTATCATAATTCATTTTGATCAATGCTGGCTTGAAAAATTAAATATTTCAGTAATTTCCCTCCGGTCATTTCCCTCACACTCTGTCTTCTCCACATTGACATCAATATCTGTCAGCATAAAAGCAAATTATAGTGATCTTTCTCCCCAATGGCCTTTGCTACTTTTGCTGCTTAGTGTTGACCCTTTGTTGTTATTATTATTATTTTATATCATTTGTGGCAGTGAGTAAGTAATTTAGAATATGTAAAATGAATATCCAAACAGCTTTGTAAACAAAATGAATGCTCTGGATTCGATCACACTGTTGTAGAGGTTACTGGTGGGATACTTGGCAGGGCTTCTCTAAGAATTCATAGGAACGATGGAAATGGACCAGACAGCCTAAGAAGATCACAGAGAGGCCATAGAGGAGTGCGGGCTAAGAGAGAAGGTCTGTGAGTCTACTCTCTGGCAAGAGTGAGCTGTAAGTGAAGGGCTAAGCATCATGGGAAGAATGCTTGTTCTTGAAGCTGTAAGAGTCACAGACCTAATCACATGTGTTCTCTAAAGGCTACCTTAGTAGGGCTGAGAATTCCCAAGAAGTAGAATGGACATCCTAGGGCCAGAGACAATATGAAAGCACTGAAGTAAGTTAAGGGCTGTCACATGATTTAGTGGTGGTATGCTGGTCCAGCTCAAGGCAGCGGTAGGGCATTCATAGCAAGTCCTGGAGGCTCACTGACCCCCCCCCATGCTCTTAAATCCAGAACCAATGGTAAAATTATATCAGCCATTTTCATGAACAACATTCATTGTTATGACCAAGACTATTGAACATTTTATTTCTTGAAAATGAGGTGAACTTACAAAATGCTTGTCTCATTTATGTATCCACTGTTTAGTCACAAATATACAGGAAGCTTCTATTTAGATGTCTGGCACTGTATGGGGTTATAACGCATTGGTAAAGAACTGGATTGGTTAGTCCCCAAAGTCACAAAGATGGTACAGCAAAAAAAGTGTCAGACAAGAAACATCAACATTAGCAGGATTTGCATACTGGTAAGTCCTGCAGAAACTTGTGTAGTGTGATCATTTAAAGGCAGTGGTACAGCAGTGGTACCTGACAACCGATTCATGAAACTTACTCACCCACCCCAAAATCCAGGCAAAGGGAAACTGGAATATATTTGATAAGACCTAGTGCAGGCTGGATGTCCTGGAACTCACTCTGTATACCAGGCTGGACTTGAACTCATACAGATCCGCCTGCCTCTGCCTCCCAAGTGCTGAAATTAAAGGTGTGGGGCACCACTGCTTGGCTATATGTTCCAGTTTTTAAGCAGACCACTCTCCACTGTGATTAGAAAGCATCAAAGTAGCATATGGCTACATGCAACTTTCTCCAAGTGGGCTAGGTGCTAGGTATATGGACAGGGGAATTAAAAGGGAGAATGATTTTGAACACTAACTAATTTCAGTCTTTCTAGACTGTGGATGCTTTTGAGAACTTTAAATTCCATAGACATACAAATACTAAATTTAAGCATTTCTTCATTCTATTCAATTTCAGCCAGGTGTAGTGGACAAGCCTTTAACTCCAACTTGTGAGGCAGAGACAGATGAGGCAGGTCGATCTCTGTGAGTTTAGGGATAGCCTGGTCTACGTAGTGAGTTCCAGGATAGCAGGACTTTGTATAGATAGATACCCAGTCTCTAAGTAAACAAACAAACAAACAGAGTTAGAGATCATTATCTGGGGGATTTAAAAGAGGATGAAAATATTCCTCAAGCTTATCTAAAAGTAAACTTCTAATATTCAAGGCCATAAAAGTCCCAGGACATACAGTTTGGTAAGTAGGGTTAAGTGTCTGTCAAATTTAAATATGTTTATCAAATTCCCTAGATATTTAACCCGAGATAACACCCTATATATATGTAGTCCACAATTCACTTCACAAAGGAGGCTATTTGTCATATATGGAAGACTAAACAAACCTTTGTACATCACACACACACACACACACACACACACACACACACACACACACACACACACACACAAATGGAAATGTTGCAGGAACATCAGACACTACTGGACATCAATTCTTTTTCTCAGTTTTCCATTTTTGTGTTGAGGTCTGAGTGAGCAGAACCAAGATGGAAAAGAATTCAAGTTCACCTTGGAAGATCTTTGTGAAGAAGGACCAGCAGGAACCTAGGTAAATTAATCTAACCTGGGCTAACATAAGCAGAGCCTAACCTGATATAATGCTTGCTTGCTTCATAGCAAGAGGTAGGGCTGCACAAAGAATGGCCTCCTTGCTCAGAGCAGCAAAGAGGAGGGAGACAGGGAGGGAGGGAGGGAAGAAGGGAGGGAGGGAGGGAGGGAGGGAGGGAGGGAGGGAGGGAGAGAGAGAGAGAGAGAGAGAGAGAGAGAGAGAGAGAGAGAGAGAGAGAGAGAGAGAGAGAGAGAGAGAGAGAGAGAGAATGAATAGTTAAGTAGAATCCCCTAGCTTTGGCCTTGGGATATTGGAGTTGGCTAGAGCTATTTTCTATGAGTAACTATGTCACGGATTTTGGGGCCAAATACAGCATAAATTGTCCCAATAGTTACTGTCTTAATTCTCTCCATGACCAGTGTGAGGCAAAGTCAGTCTATTTAATTGCTCCCTAGGAAAAAATACTTTGTGGAAAATCCTTGGCTGGGCAGGGATGGGATTGAAAGTTGTGATGTCTTGCCAAATATCCCTAAAGCCTCAACAGTACAGTTAATCCTTTGTGCTGGCAAAAACCACCTTTCTCTCATTATTTATGAGTATTTTGGCAAAGGTGTTCTTAGGCACAAAGGAAACAGGTACAAAAGTGTCACTCCGTATTTGATGCCATCGCTATGGGGATGAGGTTGTCCTCAGTGGCCAGCTTCAGAAACACTGTGTCATTTGTTTCTACAGAGCTCTGAGGATGGCAGGGCCTTTTATCTTCCACAGCGTTTTTCCTGAGGCACATCAGAAACCAATTACCTTGGAGAAAGGGGGTACAAATAGCACTTTGAACAGTATGGACTTCACCTAGAGAGGCCTATCATGAAACTGGAGGTATATGCAATGTAGGATTTTTGAATGCTAAAAAGAATAGGGTGAGGTCTACATTTCTCTATGCATATTGACCACTTATGACATTACACTTTGGGTGCATAATTTCCTTAGTTTTGTCTGGAAAAGTGCTGGGTCATTACTCACCTAGAAACCTACAAAACATATATGAATTATGTCCCCATGTTTAGAAAATCAGAGTGATTTTTTTTCCCTCCCCATCCTTTTGTTCTGAGAGCCAGAAGGGAATTCCATGAATAAAAATATTTGTTTTCAGAAATTAGTAACTACTATCCAATTCACGTTCCTGGGAATGCCTTGAAGGAATCCCAGTCAGTGTGCCACAGAGACGCTGCTCGCCCAGGCTTATCGAAGAAATCTTCACCAAGTCTAGGTGTCCACGGATAAATGCAGACAGAAGACTAGTTCCTGTAAAGAAGAATGGAATGGAGTGATGTCATTTGCAAGAAGTCAGACCCATAAACCCTTTAAAAGACAAATATCGTGTGTGTGTGTGTGTGTGTGTGTGTGTGTGTGTGTGTGTGTGCGTGCAGTGTAACATGTAGCAGAAGAGAAACTACTTCAGAAGGGAACAGAGAGGATGAACAATGGACTACAAGCTTTATGTAAATTCTCCCACAGGAAAGAATTGAGTATAAATGAGTGATACTAAGACAGGGTAGGATTATCACAAAGTTCTCTGAAATGTGACACAGTCACTCAGGTCACTCCACTGTCACCAACCTCTTTCTCACAAGGATTCACACTCTAAAAATGGTCCCCATCAGGGCTGACTGATAACCTCAGAGATCCTGGAATGAGCTACTGGATTTCGCTTGGCCTTTGTCAACAGTCAGTCTGCTTATGCAGGCATGATGTGCAGGTGTGTACGTGCAAGTTCTTACCTATGTGCAAGTTCTGGAGTCAGGGCTGGGAGACACTATAGATAGGGAACCTCGACACTTCTGGAAGTCTCTAAGCCTGCAGGAGTCTCAGAGCTGTTTCCTTGAATGTTCCTCACATTACGTTCCATGGGATTTCAGTTGTAAAGTATCATGAGCCATGACATTAGGACCTTATCAATTGGATTTCTGTCCTATGTCTCAGAAAAGTCTTCACTGACATTTTGATTTACTACATCCAGAACATGTGACAGGTGAAGTTATTATTATTATTATTTTTTACACTTACAAACTGATTTAGGAATCACATTTTGAAAACGTAACACAAGCATCTTAGCATGGGGATTAAAAATAAAGATTTGGAGGTGTGGGGAGATGTCTCAGTTGGCAAAGTACTTTCTGTATGAGCCTGAGGAGTCAAGTCTGGATCCCCAGAATGCCTGTGAAAAGCACATACCCACAGCTCCAGTACTGGAGGAGTGAAACAGAGGCATCCTGGGGATTTGAGGACTAGCAATTTAATCAGCCAATGAGCCCCAGGTTTAGTGGGACCCCCTGACTCAACATATGGTAGAGGAATGGCTGGGGGGTGTCACATAGTGTTGGTTTGTATGCAGACGCCCTTTAACTGACAAGGACACGTGGTATGGCAAGAAGAAGGAACCCGCTTTATTATTAAGGCCCTACTATCCAGACAGCTTCTCTTCCCACACTCCATGCTATTATTTCCCCATTTTCTACAAACCAAAATTGATTTGATTCACTAACTCTTGCTAACCCAAGCCCACAGAATAGTAACTTATTAATTCAATTTGACAAGTGTGACATTTAGGCCAGAAACACTCACCCTCCAGGCCCCCTTTCCCTGTTGTTAGATGTTTGAAGAAACGAACATAACCCTAGCCCCAAACCTATCGTGTGTGTGTGTGTGTGTGTGTGTGTGTGTGTGTGTGTGTGTGTGTGTGTGTGTTCTGAGTAGGTGATCACACAAAGACAAACACATGACTGGGTAGGATAACAGTGACCGTGGCAGATGCTCCAAAGAGAAGCCTGAGTGCCCAGAGTACCCCATTAATTCCTCTTGTTGTTGGGCATGAGAAGAGATGAACTAAGGCTTCCTTCCTGTTAGGGATGTTGCTCAGTCTGCTACATTGGTGCAGGTGTTCTGGAAAGGGAAACAAAGTGTAAATAGTTCAACATACCTATAAGTTAACTATCTGGTAGAGTGCAAGCAGGATATATAACCTGAAAAGGAAGAGAAGGGTGAGCTGGGAGGGGTAAACAGCAGATTGTTGGCATGAAGAACATCTGTGGTTGGTTGGAGTTATCATGATGAAATCCACAGCAGGCTGGTTTCCATTCCAGGATCAGTTCCTTACAGTTCTGAAATTCAAGATGGGGATGTGGGCAGGGCTACCTTCTGATATCTGTCAAAGAAAAATCCATTTCATATGTCTTCTGTGTCCTCTGATGGCTTGCTGGTGATGTCTGATTCCTTAACAGACATCAAATTGGTCTCCACTTTCATGTCCATATGCCCCCCCCCTCTCTCGTGTGTGTGTGTGTGTGTGTGTGTGTGTGTGTGTGTGTGTGTGTGTGTGTGTGTGTGTGTGTGTGTGTGTGTGTCCAAGATACCAACCTGCCTTTCCCCTCAGGATTCCAGACACATTGGATCAGAGCTTTCACTAACAACTGCCTTTCATCTCAATCTCCTTGAAAGCCCCGTCTCTAATTGAGATTACCTTCTGAAATACTCAGGGATAGGACTGACAGAGAAATTTTGGAGACACTATTCAACCAATAAAAACTTACGTTTAAATGGCAAAGTGAGAAAACATTAGTGACCACTAGAAAATTAAGAGAAGGAGTGTTAAAATAAATGGATGACTGAGATGTTCATCAGTGAATGATCTCTCATGAACACTGAGTAAGTGAAGACACCACTTCTCCAACCTGAACGCAGTACTTCCTGCCGAAGGGACTCTGGCCAGGTCAAGCATGGCTCTGCCAGGCCTTGTCCTTCTTCATTCCCTCTGCCATGCTAAAAACCCATTAGATTACTTCCTTAACACTAGTCTCCAAGGCCTATTATTCCCTTATTTGGCCATTTCCCCCTCCTGGAGGCTGACTACCAGGGTCCAGCTATTGAAGTATTGAAGTCTAGCAATCAAAAGCCCCCTTTGGCTCACTTAATTAGCATTCCCAATTTAAATTAAACACTTCATCCTGACAGGGGGTTTCCCTTTTTACTTTTATAAACCATCATTTTCCTATCTCCTCTCCAGAGGCAGTCCTTTCTTCTCTGAGGCAGACACTCCTTCTCCCTTTCCCTTCTTCTTCCTCATCCTCTACCTCATGTCTTTGTCTCTTATTCCCTTTGTCCCTCTGAGGCAAATAAGTCTCCTTTGTCCTGAGAACCTGGTCTTAGGGTGTCCTGGGCCAATACTTTTCCTTCGAATGTCCTTCTCTTCGAATTACAGTAGTTATAATATCCTTCAGAAGATGAGTATTAACGTGTAGTTATAGGCATGCACTCTAAGCCACACTGTAAATGCTAAGTCTAGCATAGGAACTTGATTAAGTCTATTGATGACAGTTAAGGTGCATATGGTAATTAATGCCAAGGGGGCTCTAGATATCAACTCCCATTCTAAATACACAAAACTACTTCAAAGGTAACATCTTTGTTGGGTATTCTTGCCTCCACCATGTGTAGAAACCATTTATTTATTTATTTACAAAAGCCTATGGAAATAGTCTCAGCTGTGGGAGGATTTCACGTCCCCTCTTGGACTTTCTGGAGACCAGATGTCTGGTTTGATGGCCTGTGGGGGTTTTGTTTCTGTTTGGTTTTGTATTTAATGTGGTAACTGTCTACAAAGAAGAGCAAAGCAGCCTTTCCCACACATCCTGCACATCTAGTTCTAGAGTACTCAACATGTAAGCCCCTTCTCTTGTCTCCATTCCTACCAACTAAGAAATGTCAAGAGCCCTCCTGTAGTGTGGCGCTCATAGTTTCAAGGTTGCGGTTAAGAGCTAGTTCAGACAACACTCAGAGGCTTAGAAACTTATTTTAATATTCATGCACACACACACACTCAAATGATACTTGAAATGATCCTCTATTTTGTGGCTCATGTGTATACATCGGCACAGCCCTGAATCAAGGTCAAGACTTTGAAAAGGTCCTAATCTTATGAAGCTTTTACCTTCCTGGAATTTTGCTGAGGTGACTAAAGTGTTCTGAATTGGAACCTTATTTCTTCAATAGAAATTCATTAAAATGTTTCTGAAAGACACAGTCTAAAAGACACCCATTGTCTGCACATCCTAAAATATGGTCCCCCCTGTCAACTTTCCCTTCCATTTTGTTTTTGTGTGTTCTGTCAGTCCTAAAGTTTCTGAGACTGTGAGATTAGAGCTACCCTTTTGTTTTGCTTACCCACAGCGAATCCAAGCATATTGACAAACAACCTATTTGGAGCTAAAGAGAAAGTCCCAGGTACTGTCTAGAGATGCCCTCTGAACTGAAACTCTCTGGCTATAGAGGAAAGGCAAGCTTCTTAGTCTTGGGATGCAAACACAATGAAATTTCAAGTTCAGAAAAGTCCAACTGTAAGATGCTGGAGGCCCATTCTCAAGGTTATATAAGCAGCCAATGAAGCCAGGAGGAAACATCTGGAAGTCATTCGGGATTCTCCAAGGATGCGGCTTTCTTGACTGATCACCATGGCATCTCTGGCTTCTCAGAGATGCAGCTGCCTTCAAGTCAACCCTGCTTCTCTAAGTAACTCCAGCAAGCTTGTTAATTAGCCAAGCTGGACTTTGGTAGAATCATTACTTTGGTCTGGGACGACTAGACATTTCTTTCTGTCTCCTCAGGAAAATTCACTATGCAGCAGGTACTGCCAACCACTCTGGAATATCTACATTACTGTTTCTATCTTAAGGATCCTTGGGAAGACTAGAGGTATAAAGAGAATCCTGCCTTGAAACTTCTTCAGTTATGTGCTTTTCTGAAACACAGATCCCCAGGTCAGTGCATTTCCATTTCTTTCTACCATCTTCTGCTGCTTTCCTGGCCACAACCCCCTCTATATTGAGTCCTTCCCTACTTACCTAGATTTTTGTAATGCTCCTTCCTGCATGCCAGTATTTGCAGATTTTCAGGAACCACCATGACTTTGGGTATATAGATCCATTGTTCCCTGTCTATAATATTCAGATAGTAGTCAAGGGTCTTTAAAGACATATCCAAATGACAGTTCCAAACCCCCACTTCTTGGTGTCCTTCCTCAGGCTCTGTGCTCTCCCTAAGTAAAACTGTCTTTATGTCAACACCTGTACTATATACATGTCCCATCATCCTTCTCTACTCAAAGGACACAGAGCCTACCATCATCTGTCTCTATGCATAGGCTGTAGAGCCCACCATCATCCATCTTAATGCATAGGACTTTTCTGAAACATGGATCCCCAGGCCAGTGCATATATCCATTTCTTTCTACCATCTTCTGCTGCTCTCCTAGCCCCAACCTCCTCTATATTGAGTCCTTCCCTACTTATCTAGATTTTGAGTGCCCACCATCAACCATCCACATGCATAGGATGCAGAACCTACCATCACTCTTTCTATGAGTAGGACACAGAGCCTATATATTTATTACCTCAAGGAATTCCTTTCCTAGAGACCATATCATTTCAGTTTTGTATCTCCTCAGTTTCTTTCTGGACTGAAAGTATACAAATATATCTTATTCGTAACCCTCTAAATATTAGGTATAGTCTCTTACATAAACAACATGTACCAAGGTAATGAATAAAGAGAAACCTCAAAAGTTGTTACTGTGCATTGTCTACTCAGATACAAGCTGAAAACACACTTTTATAAGCAACACTTTGAGAAGATCTTCTAGATAATTTACCCCCCAGGGATGGTTGACTGTTGCTGTCTCTAGTATATTCTTAGCACAATCCCCATGGCAATAGTTCCTCATTCTGAAAGCAAGGAGGTAGGTGTGTGTGTGTGTGTGTGTGTGTGTGTGTGTGTGTGTGTGTGTGTGTGTGTGTGTGTGTAAGGGTGAAGAGTGAGCAGTGGTTTGTTCTGCTATTACATCTAGCTCATTACCCAAATTTTGTCTCAGCTTTGACAGGCTGAGTTGATTATCAGCTATCTCACTTACAGAAAGCTTCGCTGAATGCACTTCAAGGTGCATCATTGTTTTGGGCGGTGGAAGTATCAACAATCTTCAGTGATGTGGGATCCTGTGCTTTCTCCTTTTCCTCGCTGTGAACGGCCAGGATCTCAGATGCACAGCTAGCTATGAATTGCAGCACACTGAAGCAAGTTACCTGGGTGGTGTTTGCTCTCGGGCTCTGCCTATCTATCTGTCTCTGTCTCTCTTTCTCTTTTCCTCTCTCTGTATATGTGTGTTTAGATGTGTAAGGATAGATAGAAGAGGGGATCAGGCAAGGCTGAGCAAAGTACTGGATGGTGACTTAGCCATGAATGGAGGAAAGATCAAAACACAATCTGGACTTAAGGCAGCTCAATTAAGACACAGGTCTTTTTTTATTTCTTTAAAAGAGTGTTTTTCATTTTACATACCAACCACTATGCCCCTCCCTCTCCTCCAGCTTCCCACCTGTCTCCCGCTACCCCATCCTTGGCAAGGCACAGATCTTAATCACATAGTCAGTTGTCTCCCACAGCCCCAAATGGACATTTTACCCAGTTGGCTTTGCTTATGTCTTTAATGTTCATTGTGGACTTTGATATTCTTGTCATGTACTTAGGCTGGCCTTGAACTTGGTGCACAGCCAGGATGACTCTAGGTGCAACCTCCTCTTTCTACCTTGCAACTACTGGGTTTTCAGAAGTGTACCTCCAGGCCCAGACAATATTCCCTGTTATTTTCTGTTACCTAAATTAGTGGTCTTGGATAAACAAAAAGGGAGGTGCATACACAGTTTGTGCATCCTTTACTTTCCTTTATTCTTTCTACACACTTTTCAAGGTCTGAGCGGAGAAGTTCAAATTCTTCTCCATGGGTAATGTTCAATGATTTTTCTTTATTACCCTAAGAATCTTGATGGAATTATGGAAGTGATGGGTCATTATTTACTCAGAATTCTAATGCAGTTTTCAGAGGTTTATTTCATGGCTATTGTAAAATGACTAGAATCCACATGGCCTTGACTTCCTGACCCTTTGTTTTCTCTCTATTATACTGGTGTGCCTTCCTCATCTCAAGATGCCCATTGTCCTAAGCCTTCTGTGGTAGTTTGAATGTAATTGCCCCCCAGTCCCTCATAGGGAGTGGCAGACACTATGGCCTTGTTAAAGGAAGTGTGGGGGTGGGCTTTGAGGTTTCCCCATGCTCAGAATACTACTTAGTTTCTCATTCAGCTTCCTGTTTCCTGAAAGAAATAGGGCTTCCAGCTACTGCAGCAGCACCACATCTGCCTGCACACCAGCATGCTCTCCATCATGATGAGAATGGACTGAACCTCTGAAACTATAAATGAGTCACCCCAATTTCCATGGTCATGGCGTCTCTTCACAGCAATAGAAACCCTAAGATGCCTGCCTTTGATGATTTATAGTGATTGTCCACTTGACAGGGTCTAGAATCGCCTACAAGAAAGCCTTAGGAGAGCCTGTGAGGGATTACGTATGCGGGAAAGATCCACCTTAACTGGCATAGTGCATGGGCTGGGCTCCTGTAAAATATAAAAGAGAGGAGAGATATGAAGTAGTATGCATGATTATGTTCATTTCTCTCAACTACGTTGCTGTGGTAGATATGCAAGTGATTGGTGGTTTCAAACACCAAACCTTCCGACTCCCAATGAACTATACTTCCAAACTGTGAACCAAAAGAGACCCTTTCTTCTTCGAGTTGTGTTTCTCAGATATTTTGACAGAGCACTGGGATAAGTAACAGCAGAATGCCTCAGGCACTTTGCAGGGCACAGCCACCTTGTGGCATTTTGTGCTTAAGGCCTCTACTTCAGGCTTTCTGCCTTTAACATTGCTCATAATTGCCATGTCTAGAACACTGATGGGTTAACAGAATAGGGAGCCTGGTAAATTCCCCATTCCATAATCAAGTTTTAATGACTAATAATGGTTTCATGATTTCCCAATCACCTTAAATATTTATTTAAAGTAAGAGTCTTAGCTAATTCCAAGAATAGAAGTGCATCACACATACATACACACATATATACATACATATACACACATATATACATACAAATACACACTCACTAAATTTGATATGTGTTGGATAGGGGGAAGATAGAAAAATGAAGATGAAAGAGAGGAGATTTGATAAGCTTTGGAGCACACACTACCCATCTTTATGCCACCAAACCATACAACATATCACTACAAGGCAATAAGTAGATGCTATTTGAACCTGGTTAGTATAAAATCCCAAGCAGTACAAATTCTAGGGAGCGAAGAGAATAATAGAAACCGCCTGCAGTTGGTTGGAAAACTGGAGCCCTCATCCATGCCTCCAGCCCTGCACCTGCTGGAACTGAGAGCTTTAGACCCAGAGCAGAAGCTGAAATGACATGTGTGGAGCTGTGAAGTGCCATGCCCTTCTAGTCAGAATCACATGTGCCCTGCAGCTCATAGAAGAGATTAACTAGTTCTCCAAAAGTTAGTGGGTTTCTTGGGATTTGTCATGGATATTCATCTACATTTTCAGTGTGCCAGCAGCTTCAATGAGGTCATTATCTCCTTAGACAAGTCCTCTGTAAAGCTTACAAAATGACAAATCTATTTCATTCCAAACGGTACAAAGCATGCATATTATTTGTTTGCTTATATCCATGAAGCTGTGTAACTAGAGTCCTGAGAAAAGTTTCTGAGACTAATTATGACAAAGATGTAGGTGTGAGTGAGGCATTCTGTTTAGGTTATCCACAAAACACAGTTGTGTATATTTTAAAGGTATGGTGGCTAAAAGTAGGCATGTGGCATTGGGTTAAAACCACAAGGCTGGCATGAAAGATGCCTGTGAGAAACTGAGCCTGTCTTTAGTATGGCACCTAGGTATCAAAATGTTTACATATAAGAGCTGAACAAACCAAAGGTAATTTTCTTCTATCTTCCATTGTTTTCGCCAAAGTTTTTCAAAAAGTCTTGTCCTAGTTGTTTTTCTGTGGCTATGATAAAACACTGACCACAAGCAGTGTGAGAAGGAAAGGTTTTATTTGGCTCACAATTCCAGGTTACAGTCCATCATCTCAGGAAGTCAGGGCAGGAACTCACAGCAGGAACCTGGAGGCAGGAACTGAAGCAGAGGCCATGGAGGATCTCTGCTTACTGGCTTTCTCTTGGATTTGTTTAGACTGCTTTCTATTTCAACCCAGGACCATTTGCCCAGGGATGCCACTGATCCACCTTCTTGCATCAATCACTAATCAATAAAATGTCCCCACAGATATGCCTATGCTGGAAGCAGTTCTCAGCAGAGGTTCCCTATTTCAGGTGACTACAGTTTGTTCCAAGCTAACAGAAAAACTAACGAGCACAAAGACTTTCCAAAAATCACACAGTATATTTTGTACTCTTGAGTCTGTTGTTTACAAGTTACTTTACATCATATACCTTTTCCTCATTTTCCCCCAAATAATGTTTTCCTGCTGACACAGTAAGTCAGCTCAAGCCAAACCACACATATAGCAACAGGTTTATTGAGAACAAAGCAGCTCCTGGGCTAGTTCACTGGTCTCAGAGAATGAAATCCGAGAAGACACGTGCCTTGGCTAAGGCAGGGAGGTTTTATAGATCTTAGGCAAGGAGTGATGTGCCAGCTAGGAGTTGGGACTGTCTCCTAGCATGATCAAAGGCTAAGCCCCTGGGTGGGCACTTGGGTAGGTGGCTATATCAGGAAGGCAGGTTGAACCCACTGTCAGAAATGTGAAACTAGATTTTTTTGTGCTATTCCTCTGTTCAAAGTTTTTTCAGTGTGTGAGGGGTTGGGAGAATTATGGCAGACAGGGTTTCCCAGCCTGTACAGGGGCAAGTCAGAAGCTCCAACCAAATACTCATGATCTTATAAGAGAGATTTCCTTATCTCCATTTGACAACCTAAATACAGATATCAGGTTAAAAAAAAAAAAAAAAAGACAAGGTTACAAAACAGATTTTTTTTTGTTTCCTGCGATTTTATTACTCTGTTATTCACAAAAGGGGAAGATAGTGATAATTAAGGAAAGTTCCAGTAAAGGGCACATTTCCTCAGCATGCATAGCATGTTGATAGCATCTTGTATGACTTGGGAGTTTTCTCATTACAAAGTTTCCAGTCATAGTTTTGGTGGTCTAATTTAGTGGTAATTAACTTTCCATGAAGAAGTACATGCAGTAATTATAACAAATTAGCTTTTGGGCCAGAGAGATGGCTCAGCTATTAAAGTCTAGGCTCACAACCAGAAATAGCAAATAAACTTTTATAAGGACATATACTTACCCATATTGAGCAGCTTGTCAGTATAACACTAATTTATTATTAGGTCAAATCTTGGTTGAACTTGCAATTTTCAGATTTCTGGATTATCCTTGGGGCCCAATACTTGGCGTTTCTTCAGCTACTTAAGAATCTTCCTAAAGGATGGTATGCTATTAAATTTACACAAACATTAGGACTGAAATATGAAGATAACAAATGCCTGCCTTCTTATTCATTTGGACTTTCTTGTTTTTCATTGGAAACATACTTTTTTTATTGGAAGACTAATTTTAACATACCACTTTAAATTACTTTATTGTATGTATGTGTGGGTGTTTTACCCACATGCATGTTTGCCCACCACATGTATGTCTAGTGCCTGAGGAGGTCATAAGACATTGGATTCCCTTGAACTGGAGTTACAAATAATTGTGAGTTGCCATGTGGGAGATGGGAATCAAACCCAGATCCTCTACAATAATAGTCATTGTTCATAAGTGGTAAGCCATATCTCTAGCCCTATATACATATTTTAAGAACTTTATAAATATTTGTTTGTAGTGGGATTATGTTACAATGTAAATAATTGTCCTACCTACTGGTTTAATAAAAATACCGATTGGCTAAAGGCAGACAGGAAGTGTGGGCCGACTAAGAAAACTCTGGGAACAGGAAGAATAGAGTGGAGAAGCCAGAGAGACACCATGGAGACAGCATGAAGAGACACCAGCAGATGCAGAGGAAAGAAGTTGAAATAAGGTTGAGAAAAGGAACCGAGCCACATGGCTGAACAAGATAAGAATCATGGGTTAGTTTAAGAGCAAGAGCTAGATAGCAATATGCCAGAGCCGCAGCTACTTCTGTGTCAACTTGAAAGCTTGAGTTATCTGAAAGAAGAGAACCTCAATTAAGAAAAGGCCTCCTTAAGATCCAGCTGTAGGACATATTCTTAATTAGTTGTTAATAGAAAGGACCCAGCCCATGGTAGGTGGTACCATCCCTGGGCTGGTGGTTCTGGGTTCTATAAGAATTCAGGCTGAGCAATGGTCAGTAAGCAGCACCCCTCCATAGCCTCTGCATCAGCTCCTGCTTCCAGGTTCCTGGCCTGTTTGGGTTCCTGTCCTGACTTTCTTTAGTGATGAACAGTGCTGTGGAAGTGTAAGCCAAATAAACCCTTCTCTCCCCGAACTGTTTTCTGCTTACAGTGTTTTTATCACAGCAATAATAAACCTAACTAAGACAAATCCATTTACTTAGCTATCTAAGTCATTTCAATGTTATTTCCTAAAACTTAAATTTACACTCTGCAGCATTATCTCTACCACTCACAATACTTTTGAGAGCTGCAGACAGAAGCAGCATGAGAGTCATGTTGTTCAGCACGGCAGCCGCTGGTTATAGGCAGCTCCTGAACACTTAAAATCCAGACAGAATATTTGCCAGGCCCCAAAAAATACTTCTTGTACCTTGAATTATCTCAAAAGTTTTTAAAATTCTGTGTTGAATGATGGTATTTTTTTCCAAATAGATTTGATTAAATAGAGTATGTTATTAAAATTAACTAGCTATTTCTTTTTACTTATAAAACATGGCTACCACAAATTCAAAATTCTGTATGTGGTTAATGTTATTGTGGGTAGCAATACTGTAAATGCAAACATTTCAAAGAGGTAGGGTGTTGATACATGATTTTACTGGGGGTGTATTGGGATCTAGGAGGCTCCTCATCAGGCCCGGGCTCTAGCTCACTACTCATTTTTTTTCTCCTGCTGAGCGGTGACTTGGAAGGAAGGTAGAAACAGGAGACCAGAGCCACATGCACAGAGAGCAGAGAGAAGAATGAATTAGAAACTCGGTGACTAATGAGGAAGGTCTTAGCTTCCAGTGTGTGCTTGGCCTACAGAAGAAGACAGATAACCTGCCCTGAGAGGATGCTGGGAGAGATCATTGTGATTGGTGTCTTGGGGTCACATGTTTCAGATAAGGCTCAGTGATGCAGCATCTAATTATCCTATAGAGTTCTCCTCCTGTGAGATGGACCATCTGCACATATGCTGCTTTTTAGAAACCCCAATCTTAACCTACAGTCCCAATCTTGATTGAGATAAATGATGTATTTGGGTGCATCTATCAGATAGATAAGACTATGGTCAGAGATTGAATTAAATTTGACCATACAACCCAGGACCTCATAAAAGGCCCACATTAATCACAATCATGTACTGTAGTTGAAATTATTCAAATCAAGAGAGGATATAAGAAATGGCCACTCGAATATGTGTGATTTTTTTTTTTTTTTTTTTTTTTGAGCAGAGATGTCCTGTTGGATTTTCCAAGTCCCTGTTGTTAAGACCCATATTGATAGTTTGTCACTGATGGTATAATCTGTGATATTTGTTCTCGACTTAAAAATAAATTATCTTGTCTTTCATCAAGCCAAAAGATTCCATGGTACTGGAATTTGCTTTGGGTAATGATATGGCAGAATTAATTTAGTACTTAAATTGTGATCATAATCTAGTCGATGAGTTGGTAGAATTATCTTTTGATAACTCTTTTTAACCATAACGCTGTTTTTAATCTGCAATTCCCTTGCTGTGCACTTACCAGATCAGATCTTAATGAACTGTGGCTGGCAGTCATCTGCCTAGGGAGGTGTAACAACCATTGCCTACCCCTGCCCTCAATTCAGTTTCATAATCCCAGAGGAAACTTTAGTCAAGTATAGATTTCCTTGATTGAATCACTGGAGAGTTCAGAAACAAACCACAACATGAAGAGATATCATAGTACACTCCAGATATACTTCAAAGGAAGAAAACTCACTGCTTTCAGAATTTTTTTCTTCAATAAATTTAAAAGCCCCATGTGAAAAAAAAAAGGCTACTCTTTCTTTGTATTAATGGTCAAAATAAGGATGAAAGATACAATTGTAAAATCTTGGCATTAAAAGCCCAGTGGTATAAATAATATAGTTGTATCCTTAATACTAAATCCTTACTGGTCCTAAAGGACCATGAAATCCATGTCGGACCTTCCTCTCTAGCATGTGTACATACATACATTTTTCTCTCCACTCACTGCAGGAAATGTACTGAATTTAAAGTTCCTCAGTTGGTCCAGTCTCATTGCTGCTGCAAGGTCTCAGCATTGGGCATAACTGTCAAACATAGTCAGATCTTTGTACATCAAACCCTTGTTAAAAAACTGTATTTCAGCTGACCTTATGAAAGAAGCCTTTCCTAATAATGAGGATGCTCCTTCATCTTCATCCCCTAAACTAGTTTTCTTCATCACCCTCATCATTATCTGAAATGTCATTTTTTGATACTCCCTCTTGAGAAGAAAAGCTACTTAAAACTACAGACACTATTTGCCTTGTTCACATTATTGTTCTGGCGTGTGGGACAGAGCGGGGCACACTGATGCTCCCACTGACATCCTCATTTACTTAAGTGCTCATGTCTCAGCTGTTGATCCTCCAAAGCCCTTCCTAATGGAGTCTACCTGCCAAAGTATTTCTTGGGGAACTTGACCAGAGACATGAATGGATTAGTACTAGGTTATATCATAATCAAATGGAAGGAATCATGGGAATTTTGCAAAAGATCATTGAATGTGCAAGCATCAAAATTCATTCAAAATTTAATGTATAATGAATTTGCATGTTCTGCCAGGGTTCATACATGTTCTGGCAGCAACTTCCCTGCAGCTCTTGGTTCTGAGTACTTGTCCTGTGCACTCCGCATGCAGTGTGTCACCACACAAGCCAACACAACTGCTTGAGATACCTAGGCTGGGATTTGAACCTATTGTGTATTATGAATTGCACTGCTCTAACTGTACAAAGTTTAAGTTCCCATGGAAACAAAATGGCCTAGAAAACAAATGCTTTTCATATTTTACTTCCACCATTTCTCAATATGTATTACATTAGTTGATTTTGGATTACATTATGTTAGCATGTTTGATTTTTGAAACTTGGTGTTTGAGTTGCCGACTTGATTTTCATAAAATGTGATTGAATGAATTTTGGCTCCAGATTAAGAGAGTTTCTGAAATGACCTTAAACATTCTTCTGTCATTATGTTACATGTTTATGTGAAATCAGCTTTCTGGGCATGGACATATGGACAAAGTGTGCCATCAAAATATGGATCAACTCTGCAAAAATAATGCAATGCTCTATGTCCCTCAGAATAAATGTTCAGCCAAGATTTAATCTTTTCTGTAAAAATAAACAAGTGCATCCATTTCATTAGTATACACATTTGCTTTCACTTCAATTTATAGGAAAATTATATGCATACCAAATCATTACTTTATAATAAGTTTCTTTCTGATTCATTATCAGCAAATGTTTGATTTATATACCTATTTCCTATAATGACCCAGGTTCATTTAAAAGATTTACCAAAAGAAAGAGATTATAAGTTAAAAAAAAAAATTAAGAAGCCCTGCCTTACATTTTCTATGTTGACCAATCATCCTGAGAAGAAGGTTGTCCTCACGAGAAGCCATGACCATTTCTGTGGTGAGTCTCAGTTGTGAGAGTCAGACTCTAGTGTAGTTGGTTGTTTTTTCTCTTTGCTCTTTTAGAGGATCCACCACCCAGCCCCCATATAAATCACACATGGAGACTTATGCTTCATTATAAATGCCCAGCCTTAGCTTGGCTTGTTTCTATCCAGCTTTTCTTAACTTAAATTATTATCCCCATATACCTTTTGCCTTGGGGATTTTATCTTTCTCTATTCGTGTATACATTTTCTTTCTTTAATACTTCATGTCTGGCTGTGTGGCTGAATGACTGGCCCCTGAAATCGCCCTCTCCTATTTCTCTTACTCCTTACTACCCACCCCCAATTTATCCTTCCATTTATCTCTCTACCTGATAGCAGCCCTGTCTATTTTGCCTTGCTATTAGCCTTTAAACTTGTTATTAGACCTTCAGGTGTTTTAGACAAGCAGGGCAAATCACTTCACAGAGTTAAACACATACAACATAAAAGAATGCAACACAAATGTTCTACAGTATAAACAAATGTAAAACATCTTGAACTAATATTCCATAACACTCTAGCATTCGTAGGGTTGGGGGACAGGGATGACAGAGAACTCTGCTGCACACCACATTGCCCATCACACTCTCACACCTTCTGCACCAAGACTCGTACTAGTTGCTTGCCCACCATACTCTAATACTTACTTTGTACCAAGAAATGTTCTAGATGCCAATAATACCCAGGTAATTAAAGGAACCCCTACCCCCGCCAGTCTCATGAACTCATGTATTGCTAGGTGAACTGGTTGACAATTTAGCAATCTGTAAATGCATCATTCATATTGGGATGGTTCCCTCGTCTTAACAGCATGTGTCCTGAATTGTAAATATTCAAAGGACTTTCATCCTCAGAAGACAGAACAAAGAAAGGAATTACATCCATCCTCTTGTGAATGTTGGGATGCAGAAAATCACTCTTAAAATATACCAATCCAAGATCAATATTTATTGGTATATAAACCAATACTCACGATACAGGTAACAGCTTGTATAGGCACCCGAGAGATCGGATGATCCATGCAATGGACGATGGACGCTGATCCAGTCTCTCAAGAAGTCAGGAACAAACGGGCCCCCCAGGATCCCAGCAGCCCCGGACCCTGGATAAGTGTCTTCCGACCTTATCAGCTGACACCTGAATCCCACCACAATGTTAGGATAATATACTTGTGAGTGCAGAGCTCCTTGTTGCAAAGTGTGTGGAGCATGGGAGTGGCACTGGAACCTTGTTGCAATCTCCTCCCTTCCCCCCTCCCCCCCTGTGCGTGTACGTGTGCGTGTACGTGTGTGTTGGAGGAGGGCGTGTTCTCATTTGCTCACAGTTGCTGGAGCAGGCTGGCAGAGGTATTGCATTCGATGATTACGGAGCTGATTAGAATGCCTTTCTCCTTGCAGTAAGGACAAGCATAGAAATCACCGCAGTAGAACAGGATGGGAATCCAGGGCAATAGGAGCCCCTAACAGAGATCTGGAGGACTTGGTGACTGCTGGCAGAGGGGATAGGGATACTTGGGAAAAGACTCATCTGAACAGAAACTCAAATGAAGGCTGAGAATTATGTGAGAAGAGAATGAGAGTGTGTTCTAGACAGGGACACAGCACTGACTCGGGAGAGTGAAAAATCATTCAAAACCTTCAGGTAGTCAAAGGGACGAGACCAGTGATTCTCAGTCTGTGCCCATGACTCCTTTGTGTGTGGGGAGGAGGGGGATTGAATGACTCTTTCATAGGAGATTGCATATCAGATATGCTGCATATAAGATATTTGCATTATGATTCATAACAGTAGCAAAATTACAGTTATGAAGTAGCAACAAAATAATTTTATGGTTGAGGCATCACCACAATGTGAGAGACTCTATTAAGGGGTCATAACATCAGAAAGATGCAAACCACTGGACTAGAACAGTGAGGAGTGGAGATGTCAGGAGTGTGGCTGGGGATGAGAGTAAAGGACACTTTGATGAGGTCATACAGGACCTCAGGAGCCTTGTAGAGCAAGAGTCCACTGAAGTGTCTTCATCTCCAATTGGGTGTCCTCAAAGCCCCACAAACTAGCTACCACGGTGTGTCTTTAGGTTAAGATGGAGACATGCTGCTCATATCCTATGCTATCTTGCCATATTATCCCCATCTATTTTTTTTAAATCATTTATACAGCTTTCAACGTAACATATCCACTTATCCATCTAGGTAGAATATCCATGGTTTTTAATCACCCCGGGCTTTGAACTTCTCCAATGCTTTTATATCTATAGAATGGTGAAATCCTCCCTCTTTCTGAGAATCTCTTTTTAAAACTGTCTGTGCCATGAGACGCTTCTAAGAGATGCTTTGGGGGAAAAAAAAGTGAGAGGGAATCTTAGGTCAAATGTATCTACTTCTTGGAAAATCACAACCCACATGAGACAGAAATATCATGGAGAAAGAAATATAGTTAACCATCTGTGTCACTGTTTCTTCACAGTGGGTCTTGCCCCATCACTGTTCAGCTGTTTTGTGATTCAGTTGACACCTGTCAACATCCCCAGACAGCAAGTCAGCAGAGACGCTCTCTCACCAACAATGTCATCTTCCACAGTCTAGTCATGGTCCCTATACTTCTGCCTTTCCTTGCTTGCTCTTAGGCAACAGAAGCATCCTCATGTCACAGGGCAAGTACTTTACTCCAAAGATAAATTCCTTATTTAGAGGTTCTCTCTATTCCAAGTCAACATATTCAACCATCACAGTCTAACAGTCAAATCCCTAGTCTTCACTTTGGGTCAAGTCTCTGGTGTTCACTCCTGTCATCCTGTCTATGAGTCTGTAAGTTCCCTCCCCAGGACCAAATGACTACTTTTTTTTTTTTTTTTTTTTTTTTTTTACCTTGGGCATATTAGGTCATTTGCTGCTTTGAAAGTTTATATCTTCCCTCTTTGGGGTTCAAAACCTACCCACCCCAAAGTCCTTTTCTCTCTTTTGATAAACTCAGTTTGAAGTCTTTCAACCTATCAGTGCTTTTATAATGCTGAGTGTGATGGCTACTTTTTGTTGGCAATTTGGCTGGATTTAGAGTTACCTAGGAAACACACCTCTAGACTCTGGGTTTGTCTAACTGAGGAGAGAAGTCCCATCCTGAATGTGGGTGGCATCATCCCATTGGCTGGGACTCTAGACTAGATAAAAAAGAGGAGGTGAGCTGATGTCCAGAATCCTTTTCTATCTGCTTTCTGATATGGATGTGATGTCCCCCACTTACTTCTCTGTACCACGTCTTCCCTGCCACAGTAGACTGTATTCCTTCATATGCCCTCCCTTCCCTCCTTCCAATCCCTCCCAGTCATCCCTCAACCTCCCCCAACTCCATCTCCCCTCCTTTCCTAAGGAGGGCAAGGAGTCCCAAGGTGGGTCAGTTCAGTCTGGTTTATCCATTTGAGGTAGGTCTGAGTCCCTTATCCCAATGTTAGGACTGGGTTAGGTGTTCCTCTGTAGGGAATGGGCTCCAAGATGTCAGTTCATACACAGGAACATGGTCTGTTCCTACTCCATGAGGTTTCCCTGCTACCCATGCTATTCGACAATCATCTATGTTTAGAGGGTTTAGTTTCTTTTCCTGAAGGATCCCCAGTAGCTGTGTATGATTCAGTTGGCTCCCAAAACCTCTACCCAGCTGTCTCTGTGGGACTGCATTCCTGTTTAAACTGAGCCAAAATCACTCAATCCTTCTTTCTTTTGCTCCTTCCTTCCTTGACTTTCTTGCTGACAGGTATTTGGTCATAGCAGCTAGAAAAGTAATTAATATCCTGGGGGAGACAGGCCTATCAAGATATACCTGGACGGAAATGTTGCCCAACACACAGCTGGTGTTCTGTATAAAGCACTTCCTATGTAAATGGCAAGTTCTAAATATTATGGGTTGTAGCAACAACAGTAAAAGGGTGAATACATGCCTTGTTACAGATGAACTAGTGCCTACTCTAAAGGGAGAAAACCATTTCCTCCTGTTACCTCACAGGCTGGAGCGTGCTGATGTTGTATGAATTGTCCAGGGTCACACAGGAGGCCAAACAGGAATCAAGTCTCAAGTCACATAGTTCTTAATACAGTACACACTCACATTTTTCTGCTGTTCTCCAAAAAAATAACTTTGTGGACAGGTGGTTACTAATAATTACAAAGGAGTTTCCAGATGGGAACTCAAGGGGGAGAACATTGGGTCAAGGTATTCCAAGGTAGTGAGGGCTAACAGAGACTTGAAGCAAAGGGTAGATGTGGTTTGGAAAGGCAACAGTGGTATGGCAGGGCAATCAAGCATTTGATTTGGAAAAATCAAAAGAAGCAAATATCGGGAAGTGAAAGCCTATGAGCATGCTTAGGAGTCTGGACAGAGACAATCTGGCTGGAGATAAGTGAGGCCGACAGGCCCTGCCTCATCTACACACCCAAGGTCTTCCTCTTGTGACAGGAATTAATCTTCTATTTCTTCTCAAAATGTTAAGAATTATTTTTAGTTAATTTAATTATTATTTTTGAGATTATAATTACATCATTTCTCCCTTCCATTTTCTCCTTCCAAACCTTATTATATGTTCCCCCTTTCTTTCTTTCAAATTCATGGTCTCCTTTTTCATTAATTGTTTTACATACATACTCACACACACACACACAAACACACCACACACACATATACACGTACACACATACACATGCACACACACACACCACATATATATACACACATCACACACACATACACACATGCATATACACACAAGACACACAGACACACACATGTACACACATACACATATACACATACATGTGCATACACACATACACACAGATACACACACATTTATAAATATGTAATTACAACTTGATCTGTCTGCATAATGTTACTTGTATGTGTGTTTTCACACAGATGCACTTCTAAATATGAAGGTATAACTTGAACAGTCTATATAATGTTACTTGTATATGTGTTTTCAAGACTAACCATTTGGTATTAGATAACCAATTGGCATGTTATTCCCTGGTTCAGATTATTTCTCTGGCTCTCAGCATTTATTAGTTGCCTGTGGTTCTTTGTGTATAGCTGGGGCTTTGTAGGCTTTCCCCTATCTACTTTGGTATGTTTATTGTTATGGTCCTTGTTCAGATCATGTTTAGGCAAAATGTTGGTAATATTTTCTGAGTGTAGCTTCTTATATTTTCAAGAGCACGATCTGACAGCAAACTCCCTGTTTCTCTGAGTTTTACAATCTTTCAACCCCTTCTGCAATGATCCCTGAGCCTTCATGGGCAGAGCTGTATTATAGCTTCATCTTTTGGAGTGGGCTCTACAATTCTGCATTTTGATTGGTTGTGGAGTTCTGTAATTGTATCCATCTATTGCAAAGAGAAGTTTCCTTGACAAAAAGTGAAAGGCTGCATTTACCTGTGGATATAAGGACATATATCTAAAGTGTAATTAGGGATTGTGGAGTTTTAGGAGAGTGTCAGTTGTAGGTTTTTTACAAGATCCATTATTTCACTAACTCTAGGTAGTTGGTGAGGTTTTTCACCCGAATTCCCTCCCTTTTGTGTTGGTTTCAAGTCCAATTAAAAAGCTGTTGGTTACATCAAGGAATGCATGCCACTACTTCACTATTAGAGTTATTAAGCCATGCTGGTCATCATTGTAATTTATAGGTGCTATAGCTAAGCAGGACTGTTGGTTGCCTTCTTCCTTTGGAAGCTTGCATGACACATTCTGTTACCTGTGAAGGCTAGTCCTCAGGGAGTAGACATTCAGGTCACTTCCATTTCAGGGTCCTCTGGCTCCTATGTCTGAAATACATGGCATCTTCAACAATAGAGACTTACTGCCACCTCAGTGCAGCAACCAAAGGCAACAGTAATTGCCTGTAACATTTTGAGAGTCTCTTGGACACTCGTGACCATCAGAATATTAGGACTGTAAGCCTGAAAAGAGTTTCATAACCAGGAGTCTTGCTGTGGTATAATCTTTCTGTACACTGTGACTGTTACTCTCATTGGTTGATAAAGAAGCTAATTGGTCTATAGCAAGGCAGGATAGAGTTAGGTGGGACAGTCAAACTAAGGATGCGGAGATGAAGAGGGGAAGAGTTGGGAAATGCCAGCCAGCTGTGGAAGAAGCATGATGTATAGAAAATGAAGTAACAAGACACAAGCCACATGGCAAAGCATAGATAAGAAATATGGATTATTTAAATGTAAGTGATAGTAACAAGCCTGAGCTATCAGCCGAGCATTTATAAGTAATCTTAAGCCTCTGGGTGGTTATTTGGGAATTGGCAGCTGAGATTGGGAAAGAACCATCTACCTACAGGTCTAATATCTTCCATTTTCTTCTTCCCTTTCTCTTTCCCTTTCTTTTTATTTTTTTCTCATACTCCTCCCCTTTCTAGTCTTCCCTTCTTTCCTTATTCCCTCATTTTTGCCTGCCTCCCCCTCTTCCTGCCTTTACATTCTTACCTTCTTCTATTATTAATAAGGGTGTTTTTTTTTTACAATCCAGTTGGTTTCAAATACAGTCTTCCTACCTCTGCTTCCTAACATGTTGCTAGTATCACTGGTTTGTCCCATCATTACCCATCTGGCTCTAACATCCACTCTTTGCCACCACGATGTCTCGAGGAAACTAACTGCCTTTGCTTTATTTCAGGAAAGACAGGCTGCTTCCAGGACCCCACTGCCAAACCTGACTACCACACTTTCTTTTCTTCCTTTCAATGCTCAGTTGAGAACCTTGAAGTTATTCTGGGCCTAAGTAGTAGGTGGCCTTCTAAGGTGAAGCTGAAGTGTCATGTGTTTTTGAAGTTAGCTGTGGGTGGCACCTCTCAGGGGCATGTGCCTACTCCCAATTAAAACTTTATAAATAATTAACAATGGGAATAATCCAGAAAAGCAGAGCTCCATAAAGGTTAACTGTACTCTTGTACCCTAAGTGCTGCCTGCCATATTTGTCTGGCAGGCGTTTTTGGTCTCCATGACTACCACAGCACAAATGCATTGGCACTGAGGGAGGCTATCAGTGATGTTGCCAAGAAATAATGCCTTCCCATCAGCAGGGAAACCCAAATCATTTACTGACATACGTCAATGCCAGAGCAAACCCTTTGTTTACAAAGTGGGAAATGTTGACTCTGTGCATCCTCTAGACAAAGCCCCGCCTGTCTCAACCGAGTGACAAAGAATGCAGCTGCTCTTCCGTTGACTCAGTTCAGGGCAGAAACGGGGCGGCTTCCACTCTGCCACATGCCCTCCCTCTCCAGTTGGCTCAGAAATCACTTTCTCTTCTTTATGAGTCATAAACCAGAGAGCACAAGAAAATCACCTAAAAAAATAAGTATCCCTCTGTTATAACTAGGTTCAGTTATCCGAGGAGTGTTCACTTCAATTGGAAAAGTCACCACTTTATATGTGTAAATAGAAGGTGTGGCATTTCAGTGACTGCTGATAGTCAGAATTCTAGAAATTGTAGGAATTTCTGAGTACTACCTAAATAAATGGTTTAAAAATTTTCTACCAATTATTTACTTCCCAGGGTTTTAGTAATATGCCAATCTGAGAGACTCAAAATTTTAGCCATTTTCTGGATAGCTCAAGTAATTCAAATAAGAAACCAGAGAGGCCTGGGTGATGGTGGCACATGCCTTTAATCTCAGCACTCAGGAGGCAGAGGCAGGCAGATCTCTATAAGTTTAAGGCCAGCCTAGTCTACAGAGTGAGTTCCAGGACAGCAAGATTCCAGTCTTAAAAAGCCAGAATAATTAAAATTAGTAATAATAATAAAATAAATCAGAGAAAAACAAATCCATGGTTTCTATCTCTCCCACATGGTCCTGTAGAATTCCAAGCTTTCTTACTGTGAATGACCTTCTCACTTGCCATTACTTCCTGTAGGTCCAGGCTAAGAGTAAATCCACTCTGTTGTCACTTAAGTAATTGCCTTTCTTTTCCCTTTTTGCTTGGGTAAGGTTTGTGTGTGTGTGTGTGTGTGTGTGTGTGTGTGTGTGTGTGTGTGTGTGTGTGTGTGTGTGTGTGTGTGTGTAAGGATTGACTTTAACTCTCCTGTTTATTTTATGGGTACATGAACATACTTCAGACCCAGATCCTGAACTATCATCTTCTGGATCTCCTCCCAAGGGCTGTGGGACTTCCGTCTGTGGCCGGATGCTATGGTCTCCTCTGACTATTTTTTTTCTACTTCTGCGGGACTTCCTCCTCTCTCTGTAAATTTTTGTATGTGTGGCCTGTTCTACTCTCTGCCAAGGTTCAGTTTCAACAGTGAGATCTCTGAGTACAAATGCTTCCTTTGTTTTCATGGTTCTTCCTGAACATTCTTTTCACTTTAGGTATCACCTTCTAATATTTATCCGTCCAAAAACATTTATGGTTTCCAGGTTGTGTCGGGTACTACAACTGTTCAGCAGAGAACAAAGCTCTTTTCCCTCAATAAATAAGGGTTAAGGGACACTATAAACAATAATGTTGAAAACTTATGTAGATGTTAAAGTTTACAAAGATACATCTGTATCTATATATACTATGAGGTATAGTAACCTCTGTGCATTTAGCTGTTGTTAATGGATTATCCATATTTAATACCACAAGAATGCCAAGGGAGTCATGAAACTTACTTTCCCATGATGTAATTCAGATTCATCCTGGAGAGAAACTTATAAAAGTAATGAATGTGGGAAAGTCTGAAGCTAGAATCACACTGCTGTTTTCAACACACAAGAATTCATTTCAGGAGACTTAATATATTATCTTCCCTTGCCTGAGCAAACTGGTTTTGTTGACCTGTGTTAACTGTGAATTTGTAATAAAACCTCAATTCAGTACCACTAAAGAACCTAACACCAAAATGAAGAGAATGTACCATGTATACTTTTAAAATGTGGGTCATATAAATAGATTAGAATGGCCACAGTTTACATTATACAGAGTGTGATAGACTCATATAATCAGTCTTTATTTGGTGAGGGTTGGAAAATACCCAATGGTACTTTGTTATAAGTGTGGTCAACTGAGAAGTATACTACAGAGAATTTCTAAACAAAACTTTTCTGTGGCATTAAATGCCAGATCTATAAAGGGTTGGTGTTGATGTCGCTGTGTGGACCTATGTATTTTAGATTAAAATTCCAAGGTTCTTTACTTAACTTCTCTTGAAAGAAAACAGATAACAAATGGGGTAAGACACTGATAAAATGGCTTCAATAGTGGTATGAACCAGGTGACATTCACAGAATCACAGAGGTGTTAAAGGAGAGGAAACTGTATATCAGAATCTTATATTTTAAAACCTATTCTTAATAAAATAAGAGAGAAGAATAGAAGACTAGATAATGGGTTGGTGGGACTAGAGAAGTGTTACACAATAGTGACAGAGGATGATGATGAAGAAGATGATCTCTGGCCTAGAAGGAGAAGAAATCCAAACCTTAAAGGAAGGAAAAGAAAAGTTTACCTGGAGGCTCACGGGCTCCAGAGCATAAGTGACTTTGTTTATCTGACAAATATGTCTTTGAACACAGAAGTTCTATTTTAAAAACTTAGAAAATGGATGTTAGCAGGCTATATACAAAATATCAGTTTGTGCAAGGAAGCGTCTATGAAAGTAAGTTGATAAGACTTCAAGGGTGAACATGTGATTATACATTAAAAGCTGAGGAACAGGGTGAACACGTGATTATCTATAAAACTATACTATTATCTGCAATATATCTTATCTATAAAATTATCTTTATACGTATGTTTATTTAAAAATATGTTATCTATAAAATTAGGGTGAACACTAAGCATCTATAAAACTTACTCATGAGTGGGAGAAAGCAAAATCTTCTCAAGGACTAGAAATGTAAAGAAATTTATTAAGTTAGTGTTTAGTAACCAAAAATTACTGTCCTTTGGGAACCACCCCTAGACACTGTTTTGTTTAAAAACATTAATGCCAGTTTTCATATTATTGTGCAATATTGTCTTGACCTGATGATCCTGTCTAACAAAATAAAAAAATATTTTAAAAAAGGTTTAATTATTGGAAAGAAAAAGACAATTTTTAGGTGGTATTGTTGATTATCTACTTTGAAAATCTAATGCAATCAACTTATCTTTAATCCCAATTAGAATTAATGTATCAAAGTATATAATCAACACACATCAAACATTAAAATCAGTCACTTCCTAGATGCAGTATTACACACTCGTAATTCTGAATCCAAGCTCTCTGGAGGATGAAGCAGGAGGATTTTGAATGTGAAGCCTGGCCACTTAACAAGACCTTGTCTCACAGCCCTCTCTCCCTTCCTACCCTCCACCCTAAATCAAAAAGCCACTAGCATTCTTATAGGGCAGCATCAGTCATTGGAATGTTACCGGCCTGTAAAGTTGATTACAATGTTTTCCTTTGAGGGATGGACTCATCCATGTGGTAAGATGCCACTTTGTATTTAAGTACTACATAAATACGGTACATCATTATTATACTTTGTTGGCAGAGTGGTAAGAAGGGTACATCTTATCTGTCTTTGAAAAATCTCTGGAAATTACAGATCAAGATACTGAGGTCCAATGAATAAAGTAAGTTATGAAAAACTAAAACCTATTATCACTTTTAATCATTTTCTCATTAAATATTTTGGACAGAAACATCACTTAGGTAGAAAGGAAGGAAGGCTAATTATCTTATTCTTAGAAAACCCATCAATTACTCTGCCGTGATCATCCAGTCTGCATTCGGTTTTCTTTAGGACATGTGTTATTGTAACGTTTAGGTTGAGCACAAGTTTCTACAGTCAGAGGAGTGTATACAATATGACGTGAATTCTCTTTTGTTCTTAGAAGTGTTATTTAATGCCTACGGATAGATGTCATGTTGTTAACTTGTAGAGTTAGCACACAGGAAGATTTTCCCAGCTACTGTATGATGACAGGGAGCTACATCCCACCCCCACCTCCATGAGGCACATTTAAAGTAATTCTGCCTCTGATAGTGTGCCTTCCATTGTTGGGTGTGTCTTGCTTCTCATTCTGATAAGATGGTCAAAAACTGTGGTGATATATTTTATATTTAATAAAATCAGTCTGCAATATCAGAGAACAGATCCACCTACAGTCAAGCCAACGGTCAGAGAGTGGTAACTCGAGCCTTTAATCCCAGAACAGGAATGACAGTTGGTAACTCACGCCTTTAATCCCAGCATGGACCCAGTGGTGACCTATGACTTTAATCCCATAACTCCAGAGACAGAGATCTTTCTGTGTTTTTATGAGTTCAAGGCCTAACTACCAAACAAAGGTAGCTCACACCTTTAATCTTAACTCTAGAATTGTGATGCAGAGTTGAACTTGGAAGTGAAACAACTGGGCAAAGAAGATATTTAAGGAGGCACAGGCAGAGGGTGTGAGATTCTGTGGAAGTGATGAGTCAGGCTGAGGACTCTGGAAGATAGTTTTTACTCCAGAAGTTTGCTGGGTGAGAATTGACTGTGGTCTGTTTCCTCTCTTTCCAGCCTTTTCCCCAATATCTGGTTTTGAATTTTCATAATAACAACTAGAATTCGTGTTTCAAAGACCTTCCGTTGCGCTGCCACATAATTAACCTCATTCATTCACATGAGTGTCATTTGTCAGACTCTTAGAAAGTCAGGTGCCTTGAAAACATAACCACTCAATTGAGAAGTGAACAAATGCTGACATACATCTAGTTATTCTTAAAAGACACCAACTCAACAGTCCACCTTAAGAGTCTGGTCAGGAAGTGGCTTTATAGCTGTCAAGAGTGCCTCTCAGTATCAAACAGAAAGCAGTCCTGTGGCCAGTATGCTGTAAATCTAGAATGTTTCCTTGTGGTGGTACAGAGAAGGCAGGTGTTTGGTTTCAAGTGCTCTTTCCTCCCATTATTGTCTCCAAGCTCTCAATACCGTCTTTATTCAGCAATTAATCAGGTCATCACAGTTGTAATACCATGCTCCCTAGTTCTCGCAGTCAGTCATGAAATAGCAAAGCCACATCTGGTCATATGCATTTCCTGCCTTTTGCCTTAGCTGACTCACTTTTTAGCAAATGGGCTTGCATTTGCAGCCCTTTTGTTACAAGAATCCTAAAGGGTGCATGTGTGCCCCATCCATGACGCTGCTGAGAATCCTTATTGCTTTACTGTATTTCCTCTGTTTTAGTGCAAGCAAGGGGACACCCTTGAATTTGAACTTGAATTTTTAATAAGCTTTTAGAATAAATGGCAGTGTACCTCTCCCTCCACTGTCTTCTCTAACAGATCCACCGTGGTGGGTCACTCAGCCACTACCCTAGGAGTCCTCCTTCGTCCTTCTTTTTCTTTTAAACATTATCTCCAGTTATTGGAAAGTATCCCCCGACCTAGATAGTTCTCGCCAACCTCTTGCTGGTCCGAGTCTCCACTGTGACTGTGTCCTGCTCCTACTGACCTCTAACCTTTGGCAGCTGTTCTTAAGACAGCCTGACTTAGCTTCTTTTGCATCTCGTTGACCTATGTTCCTAAGAGAATAATTTAAAGGAGGTAGTATTTTCTCTGACTCATGTTTCAGAAGGTTCAAGCCATGATTGCTTGGCTCTTTGGGTAAAACATCAAGGTAGCAGAAGCTTCTGGCGAAGGAGGCTGGTCACCCGATGTAGTGAGGAGCAGGCATTATTCGCCTTGACCTAGAGGTGTGGTCTTTAAATCTTGAGGACCCTTGTATAGGGGGTGGCCAGCCCCTTCAAAGATCAGTTGTGTGTTACCCCCTCTTCATGTTTTCTCCCTGAATTCTCTTACAGAGGATCACTAACTCTACCCACGGGACATTTCAACCCTCCAGGAATTGCTCTAAGGTTCAGTCATGTATCAGTGAGTGTTTCATATAAACTCCTTAATAAATATTAATTCTTCTATATAATCAGTTTCCAGTGAATAATTCCTACTATACCTGGAGCCCAATGTGGCAGCAGAAAGAACAGTGGATCCAAGTAGGAGCCAAGGACAAGATGCCTCTAAGGACCACACACTAAGTGATTCCATCTTTCCAGCTAGGTCCTACATACTAAAATTTCTAGAGCCTCCCAAATAATAGCACCAGGTGAGAACTAGTCCTCTGACATGAGACTTAGTGGAACAGATTCATATTTAAAACATATACAATATTTTCAAATATAAACCCCATTATATGTATACATATATATATATAAACACACACACACACACACACACACACACACACACACACACACACGTATACCCCAATCCAAAAACTTCGTAGCCTTATATTAGAAAATTGTGATATGATATTCCAGACATTTTTTTCAAGACAGGATTTTCTGTATAACAGTCCTGGATGTCCTGGAACTTGCTTTGTAGACCAGACTGGCCTTAAACTCACAGAGACCCTCCTGCCTCTGCTTCTTCCTCCCAAATTCTGGGACTAACTGCATGGACTACCACTGCCTGGCTTGGCTATGTGGTTGACTCTGATATTCCAGATTAATTTTATTAAATATATCACCAAAAAATTGAATATTGTTATATTTCAGTATTAAATATTCTATTAATTAATTCCTTGTCTTATGTTTTCTTATTCTTCTTCATTGACACCGCCTGCTCAAATTTTCCTTAAAGAGGAGTGCAGCATGCAGCCTCTTACTTGCGAATCTCTGTCTAGAATTCTATTCATGTCTCTCTTAGTTATTTTTCTATTTCTGCGAAGAGGCATCATGACCAAGGTAACTTACAAAAGATAGAGTTTATTTGGGGCTCACAGTGATGTGGAACATGGCAGAAAGCAGGCAAGTGTGTCACAAGAACAGTAGCTGAGAGCTCACATCTTGAGAGACAACCATGAAGCAAAGGTAGCTAATGGGGAATGGCATGGACTTCTAAAATTTCAAAGCCCACCCCTAGTGACACACCTCATCTAACAAGGCCACACCTCCTAATCCTCACCAAACAATTCCACTAACTGGGGATAAAGTATTCATATATATGATTCTATGGGGACCATTCTCATTCAAAACACCAGTGCCATCCAAGTGACCCCTTGTTGATGAGAATCTTCCTGTAAACTCAATTTAAAATGGAAAAGTTTGTTATTACTCTCTTCCTTTATAAATTTTTATTGCTTCCTTGACTTTACACTGTATACTTGGTTATCTCCCTTCCTTATTAGGATGGAATCTCTCTAAAAATAGATAGTTCATATGTCTTATTTACCATCACATCCTCAACTTCTATTCCCAGGAATTTTGCCAGGAACTAATGATTGATAACATTCACTAATGTTATCTAAAATTAATGGCTTATACACTTAAAATGTATAAGTCTGTAGTATGTAAATTGTGCTTAAATATGCTTTTCTTTTGAAAATCATCATTTAAAAAATTCAGAGAAATGTGAATTAACTTAGCAAATTAATAGATTGAAGCAAAACTTAAATTTTTATATACAGCAAAAAAATTAAAATTAAGAAAATATTGATCTATGGAAATCTGGGCTTCTAGTCTCAATCTAGTATCACCCATAGTCGGCTTTTCAACTGAATTTCAATGGTATAAGATATCTAATCAAAGTGATTTATATTCTTAGTGTTATCTGTGCCTTAGGGGCTGTGTTAACCTATACATAAATTATTATATTCTCTACCCCAAGAGTGGTGCTATTAGGCTCATAATGAAAAACATGGTTAAGAGTTCATTTCTAGTCAGAGTCATTGCTACCAACTGGAGGGTGTTTGGCTTTGAACTAAGGTGGGCTCAGAGCTAATCTTTGCTAATCTCTGGAAAAACAAGAAAAGAATAAGGACACTGTCAGTTTGGGTGTTAGATGGTCTCGGGGTATTTTTGTCTTCCTCTTGAATTCTCTCTTTCTTCTTTTTAATGAGTTGAGACTTTATGTCAAACAAGACCTAAAGCCATCCATTCCCAGCTGTACTGTTTCCATAGGCGTTTGCTTGCTTGCTCTTTTATGAAAGGCTCCCAGTGCTTGTTTATCAAGTCAATGTTTGATTCTAGAGCAATGGTTCTCAACCCGTGGGGTCTGACCCTTTTATAAGGGTCACATAGGGCTGTCAGCAATATCAGATATTTATGTTGATACATAACAGTAGAAAAATTAAAGTTATGAAGTAGAAACAAAATAATTTTATGGTTATTGGGCACCACAACATGAGGAACTGTATTAAAGTGTTGCAGTGTATGAAGGTTGAGAGCCAGTGTACTAGAGTATATACAGTTAACATATGGTGGCTGGTGGATAGCCCTCCAAATAGCCCAGTTTCTCCTCCTGTCTACACAGAACAATCCATTTTACTACGAATGGTATCTGTTCTTTGGAACCACCTGGCTCATGCTCAGATTCCTTTCTAGAAGGAGGTGAGGGAGCTGAAAATTCCCCCACTGCTGCTGCTATGGTTTTCAGGTCTCCTTCCAACGCACATGTAGAGATCTGTTTCACAGGGTGGTGGTGTTAAATACTGTGGACCCTTGAGAAAGGAGCCTAGATGATGGGTTTATTCTCTCCTAGAAGATGGGGGACTCAGTCTTCCTCTACTTCTTAGCTTGAAATATGGCCTTTCACTCTGACATATGTTCTTGTCCTGAAAGACAGCCTTCATCAGAAGCCAAACTAATAGTCATTTCCTAATCAGTCTTGGACTTGACCTTCTAGTATTGGAAGTCAAAATGAACCTGTTTACTTCGGAGATAACCTGTGTCAAGTATTATCACAGCTCCGTGGGGTCTCCTACTCATTGTTATTTTAGGTTTCTCTTGTTTATTTCTCTTCACAACTGACATGGTCCATATTTTCCTCATCATGAGGAAGTGCCGACCTAAAATACGTTCCCAAGGATCCATCCTTCAGCCTCTCATTGCCCCTGGTTTCTACCTCATGTCTTGGCTTTTCTGTCATGCCATACTGTCATCTGTCCCACCTGTGACACTGTGGTTTGGCCTTCTTGCTTATTTAGCTTCATTTTTTCGTACACGACATCACAACCTCCTCTCCCTTTTAATTGTATGTTCTCCGAATCACTATATTTTGTACTGAGTAAAAAGGAAATGATCTTCCACCTGATGTGATCACTTTCATTTTATCTTGTAAGGGGGTTCACAGACTGATTTTACCAGTCTTCTCAGAAAAGCTATGGAGTAGACACTGTTATAATTACCTCAACAGCAAAAAGGAGTTGAGTCACACGGCTCTGTCATTGCCCCAAGTGCCAATTGGAAAGGGAATAGACAGAAGGCCTGTTTTTCATTTCACCATGGGTCATCCCAGGCTGCTTTGTTGGGTTAGAATATGATAAGATCTGTATTTCCAACAGGAGTATACAGAACTGCTTACGTTTCAAACCAAATCAAAATAATTTTAAGTTCACTCATTCAGCACATTAGCTGCATCTCCAGTGATCAAAACATGGCTCCAGCTTTGGACTGTACTGACTGCACATTTCTATCACCATGGGAAGTGCTATAGGCAGTACTGGGTCCCTGTTGTGTTATTGATGCTAAGACATTAATTGTTTCTTGGCTTGCTACATGCAGTTGCTTTGGGAAGGATGGACACTACGTTTATATGAGGTATAAGAGAACTACCTCAGCATCTCATTCAGGGTTTCCATTAGTTCTTGAATGAACTACTATTGCTTGAAGATGATCATTTAAATAAAAAAAAAAATTAGCACCGAGTAGTTGGCTCAGTGACGAAAGGGCCTGCATTGCAAGCATGAGGACCTGAGTTCAAATTCCCAGCTTTCGAATAGAATAGAAGCATGTAGCACCTATCTGTAACCCCAGCATTGAGGGTGATGGTAGAAGGAGATAGATCCTCAGGGCCTGCTTGCCAGCCAGTTTAGCTAAAATGGTATGTTCCAAGAACAGTAAGAGACCTTGTTTCAGACAATAAGGTGGAGAGCAATAGAGGAAGTCATTTGACATCTACAGTAGAATTCTGAAAGGTTTGTTTATCCCAGCACACACTAGATATTCCCTGTTACAAACATCTTGCTTTAGGCTGTCAGAAATGGACACCCAAAGAGATAAAGTGACCTTTCTAAAGTGGCAAGTTTCTGGGTGCCCCCATCCATTGTGTGTGTGTGTGTGTCTGTGTGTGTGTGTCTGTGTGTGCGCGTGCGCATGCATGTATATGTGTGCGCATGCATGTATATGTGTATGTATGTATGTATATTTGCTTTTGAGGTGTATCCCAGTCTGGCCTGGGACTTACTATGTAGCCCATACTGGCTTTAACCCCCACAGTGATCCTCCTGTCTCAGCCTCTTGAGTGCTGGGATTACAGATACAACAGGAGTCTCTTCTTTAGTGAGCAGATGTGGTCCACCAAAGCCCAGGCTGAAGAATCATGAAGAATGGGGCATCTCTTTTCTTCTAAGCATCCCATGGCTAAAGCAGCCTTTAAATGTGGAATGGCTATTTTCTTTTTGCCCCCCCCCCCAAAAAAAAGGAGCTACTGTACAAGTGTCCCCAGACAGGCAGCCAGCAGTCTCACAGGGCTTTGGCCTTGGCTAATGAGGCTGTATTTCCCTCTGTAAGTTTTTCCACTTTGCTTTTTCCAGAACATGTGACTGCTGGGAACACCTGCTCACAGTCCTTCCTCCACCACCCCCTGCACACAGCTCAGGTTGCTAGAGAAGCCCCCACAGCTTCTTGCCTACTAGTCAAAAAACAGCAGCTGGGTGAAAAAATAACACCCCCGTCACTTTTCCAAACAGCATGACCTGGCCCCGAGGGCCCCCCACTGAGGTCTGGGGCACTGTCATTCACAGCTGCTGCCTGGAGTGAGCTTCGTTTTTCCACTCCCTGATGCTTTAAGTGGCAGAGGTTAGGATCATTTTTCTGATGTTGCCATTCTTCCTGGAGATTTCTTTGCTCACTCACCACTGGGCACTTGCCCCCTCGAGCCTTAAATGTTTACGTATAGCATGGTTGTCCTGAAGTGACTTGCTCATTACTCCAACAGAAAAGCAAAACAAGAACCCAGCTCCCAGGCTGCATCCGGTTTTGTTTTGCTGTTTCGTGTGTGTGTAAATCACCCACTTACCCAATTTGGTCTCTTCTTCTTCTTCTCCTCTTCCTCCTCCTCCTCCTCCTCGTCTTCCTCCCCTTTCTCTTCTTCCTCCTCCTCTTCCTCCCCCCCCCCCCATTTCTTTATTTCCAGTTGGGCAATACAAAAGTCTGAATTACTCTCACAGCAAAATAACGTTAGCCAAGAGCCACTCCGATTTGAATTTCTTTTCCTGGAACTCATTTTCTCCTGCCACTTCCGATTTGGTTTCCCACTTACACGAAATAATTATGGGGTAAAATGGATTATGAATTTCCTTAACAAGAAGCAGAATTGAGTAGTTGGGAGAGAGAGAGAGAGAGAGAGAGAGAGAGAGAGAGAGAGAGAGAGAGAGAGAGAGAATCCAATGCCTGTCTTCGTTGATTTGGATGCTGTGAAGCTGGTAAACAGAAGCAGGCACCTGTGTCTTTTAAGTAAACAGCTCATGTTCAGAAGGGACCCTGGTGCTGGGAATGCAATAGAGGCTGGAATAGCTTTTAGTCAGCCAAGCCTCTGCAGCCAGCCATCTGTCAGGCTTGGGCTCCTCTCCCTCTGGGCTACAGCTTCTGGGGCCCAGCTGACAGACTGGCATCATTAGCTGGCTTGTAGGCTAGGTCATACCACTGAGACAGGTCACCTTGTGTCTTTGGGGTGTCGTCGCCCCCCCTTCCCCGTGTTGATCCTGAAAAGGGATAATTGAATTTTCATGCTAAGATTAAATGATGATAGTATGCAATCTGTCTGCTCTGGTCTGGTAGCCAAGTAGGCTTGTTAAATTTAAAAGGAGCAGGGATGTGGGGTAGAGGGGTGGTAGTGGGGAGGGTGGGCACTGCAGGACACACCCTGCTTGGGTATAGCCCACTGAAATGCCAGTGCCCCAGACATGCTTCCTGCCTTTGCAGAGCGTGGACACTCAGGGCAGAACAGAGCCCCAGAGCTTTATGAAGCAGTAGAAATAGTATTGAGAGTCACAGAAAAAGACCCCCAACACACACACTCCAGAGAGAGAGAGAGAGAGAGAGAGCACTTACTGCACAGTAACAGGAGCTGCCTTTACAAAACCCATACATTTGGAGCAGGCGTCAGTCTTGGCAGCTTTCTGATTGGGGTGTTGTGGAAATGCTCTTAGCAGAATCTCCAGGAGGGGTACCGCATGCTAGAGAGCCCAGCAACAGACCAAATAAACACAGAGAAGAACCAAACTACACATAGGTCTTCAGCCCTCCTGGCTGTCCCTGTGTACCTGACCACAACTGTAACAATCGTTTTGCATCTCAGCACCTTGGTTAATTAGTTCCAGCCTTCTTTTCAGACCTTGCAGAGCATCTCCTTTGTCACCAATAGGATGACTTCCATATATTTTCTCCTTCCTCTGAGGGCAGCGTCCAGTCCTCATCTCTATCGGGAGAGGTCCCTAGCCCTCATGGAAATAATAAGAGTCATCAGGCAGCCATACAGCTTCTTATCATACCAAGTTCATGATAATTTTGAACAAGTGACTGCTTTGGCTTTAGGCAAGCTCAGCCTTCGATTCATTCAAAGCGCCTAGACTTTCACCAGCTGGAAGGAGTATCAATGAAGACAAATGATGCATTTGAAAAGGAAAATTTTTATGTGGTCACATTATGTGGCCAATCTGCTCATCTGCCAAATGCATTGAGCTAGGTTAGGAAGGAAGGAGGAAGGAAGGAAGGAAGGAAGGAAGGAAGGAAGGAAGGAAGGAAGGAAGGAAGGAAAGAAAAACTTCTAAAAGTTATTTTATTTTGTTTTACTTTATTTTATACCCTGAAATTTAGTTCTGGAAACTCCTAATGTTACTAGTTCCAAATTTGTTATTGCGGTTTTGGGATTTAATTGGAATCAGTTGAAATTCTTTTTCTTTTTTTTCCCCCCTTGGAAAGTCTGCTAAATTTTCAGTTTTATAAAGTTTTTACTTGTTTGTCCATTAATGTGTAAGTAAGCAGATAAGCTCTGTAATAGCTAAAGCCAACAGGGCCATGAATTGTATTCACTTGGTAAAGCCCAGTACAGACAGTTTTGAACATGCCATTGCCACCGTTTGGATCCTTAATGTCCACCAAATGCTGATGAATTCAAAACTTGGTCAAGCCTGTGGTACTTTTGGGCACTCAAGAGGTAGGGCCTAGTGAAAGGAAGTTGGGTCACAAAGGGTAAGTCACTGGAGGGGACAGTGTAATCCTAGCGCTGTGTATTACTCCAATTCATAATTGTCGCATGGTGAGGAAGCAGTATTTGTGATGGAGTACAAATCCACAGACAGAGATCAGCAGGACCTAACAACCATTTGCTTTAAGGATGCTAGGTTGTGGCAAGCATGATGCAGAATTTCACCATGCAGGTTACGATGCTCAGGACTGTGTCTTTTGGGACACAGTAATTGTCGCCAGCAGCACAGATTGCAGAATCTACAATCTCAGTCTTTGAATTCAGCTTTCACATCCTTCTGTGCACCCATTCGACATACCATCTGCCACCTCCTTGCAGTTTAACAATGCACTGACACTTTTGTCTCTCTTCTCCATCCATAGCTCAGAACCCTCCTTCTGGCTAGACTAAGCACAAGGAGGTTTTCAGACACTAACTTCCTTTCAAGCCCTTCTCAGCTGTGCATGACCATGTGCTTGCCACACCTCATGCTCAGCATGCGGGGAATGGGGGGGGGAGCTTAGTGACCCGCGTCTCCTCTTTCTTCTCCACGCTATGACCCTCCTTCCTTCAGAACTTGGCTCTCTCCTATTTTATGTCTCTGCTGCTAACACTCCTTGCCATTTGGTTCATGAACAGGGTCTTTTCTTTTCCTAGCTTCAATTTCTACCGTGCATCTGGCTTCTCTCTCAAAAACATTAAAATATACTCTTGTTTTTTAGAGACCACCCCCCCTCCCAACTCAGCTTCTAAACTCTATGTTGTTAAGTTCTACATTCCTGAGACCACTGGGTAAGTAAGGGTCATTGGGAATATCACAATGGAAAAGATTTTCAGGAGGGAGGGATAGTGGAATCTTTTCCCCCTTAAAGACAGGAACCATTGAAGGCACCTCGATCTAACTAACCCTTTTCTCAAATCCACATGCCAAGTACAGAAGACATTTTCAGTCCAAATGACAGCTCAGGGTTCTGAAGCTATACCTCTTTGGGAATGTTACTTACTGTTGCTTTAATTACAAGTTATTCCAGCTACACATTATATTTCTTGGAATGTGTTATCTCTATTCATTCCCAGAGCTATCCAATGAGAGACAACTATCACCAATGTTATTGTTACCTCCATGCTGTAAATAAATATATAACGGAGGCCAAGCAATTGGCCCCTTTCACCACACACCAGTAAGGGTGGAAATAGTTTTCTTAGTCACCAGCTTTAAGCTTCCTTTCACTCAGAATTGTAGATGAGGTTAAAAACAATAACAAAAAGCTTGTAGACCAGACAGGCACTTCCTTATGAATGTACCTAACGACATGTATACAGTCTGTTCTCTGGGTATGTTGGCTTTATAGCTGCAGATTCATCCAATTGCAGAGGGAAAATATCCAGGGAGAAAATGGTGAATATGAAGGTTCTCTTTCTTCTTGTCATCATTCCTCAAACAATAATGATTTACACGGCATTTGCATTGTGTTCATTGCTGCGAGTGGTCTTGGGATGGTTTGAGGTCTGTAGAACAATGTTTGAAGTCTGTTTGTGAGCACCACACCATTATCTAGAAGGGATTTATGTTCTTGGGGTCTGCTGTTTGAAGCAGACTCGGACACCAGAGAATGACTGGACAGGCCCCAAATCATCAGCATGACCTTTCTCTATCTCATAATTCCCATCTCTAGAAACCGAGGCCATCTGGATACCTTTATTTCCCGATCATGAGACCAACAGCTTCTATTTTATGCCAAGATTTCGTCTTAGATTAAAGTAAATAAATACAGAGCAGCACTCTGAGGCCTTCCAGGAGCAAAGGACAATATGTGGTTGGGGAAGTATATTTTAGTGACTCACACATCGCTTGATGGTTACTGTTTTCTTGGATCTCTCATTCATCCATTTCCATGTAGATACAGTAGCATCTCACATGTTGAGTGTGATATTGTAATGAATAATAAATGGCCACCTACGGTTACTTTAGTTCCTTGGTCAGTTACTGGGATGGCACACCATTCAGGGCTCAGAGGGAGATGGAGAAATTGCTCTTCATCTTTTAAAAATAATAAAAATGCGAGTCCTTGTGTCATTTAAGGTTCCATTGACATCATCTAGTAATGAGGCCACAGTGGTTTTACTAACTTGATGGCAATTTTTTTTTTTTTTTAAATTGTATCTTTATAGCACAAGCTGGCCTTGAACTTGAGAAACCCCTGCCTCAGCCTTGTAGGTGTCAGAATTACAGGTGTGAGCCACCTGTACCAGGATTTCTGGTGAATGTTCTCAACTCTAACTGACATTAGAGGCTCAGGGTGAGGCATGGGTTACTTCTTAGTATTTGGCTACTAGTGTGACCCGGGGTAAGGAAGGTCCTGACCCATGACATTTCCCACCCTTCTATATAAATCCACAGCTCTGAAATCACACAGACTCTTGTCTTTTCATCTTCCCAGGGCTAAATTTATCCTCAGTGTCTTCAGATGGATGGAGGTTTGGTTTCTGGCATCTCCTAGTGGAAACAGGAGTCTCCGTCTGGGCTGAGTCGGGGCCAAATTGAACAGGAGCTCAGCTGCTATTTCAGACCCAGATGAATTTGGGCTTTGGTGTCTGGATAAAAACCAAGGTATTTGTTTTTAATTATCAAGTGTCTCATGGTCTTTGGGGACTGGCTGCCTCTGGGACATCCCCAAGGGATTTAATCCACATCAGGAAGGAGAAGCAACCATGTACTGTTAGTGGAAGTCTGCAGAGACACATTGTTTCCATGGCTTAAGACCTTTTTCAAGGGCACTGAATAGGCTTAACTCGGGGCATTCGGTTCAGGCTGGGGACTGAGCAGGAGAGTGGGAATTATTTTTCAAGTTGTAAACATACTACTTTGTTTGCTGATGTTTGATCTAATGCGTGATGATTATTTTACCCTTTTGTGAATGCGACTGGAGGAGTATCAAGTTGCCTTTTTATACCAACAAACATATATTTAAAATTATGTGTTCAGTGGTCTTTTAGTTTAAGATTTCATCAGAACTTTTCAATGACTAAATATCACAGCAAAGTTAAAAACTTCAAACTGTATATATTAATATCTAAGCCTCTTCCAAACTTGTTCAGTTCATTATCCGAATCATTTCTTCAACCTAGCTCAACTGACTTTCTATGAACCCTACCACTAATTGTCCAAGCCACCCAATTAAAGAGGAGTTTGGTTTGCACACTGAATTTCATTCAAGGCCATTTCTGGATGGGTGAATTATTAATATTTAAGAGAAACTGGATGACCAGACAACTTTCTGAGTGTGACTTTTTAAAACTACAACAAATGTTACTGGGACTTTCCAGAAATGGCAATGTGGTCCAGGCTATTACCTATCAACTGTCCAGGTTTTATGTGTGACAGAAACCAGCCACGGAATCTGGACTCTATTTTTAAGTTAGTTAGACAAACATCAGCAATTTCTAAGAATAGTAGTGACCATTTATTAATAGCCAATTAAGGCATTCATCTCTCTTGGCTCACCGTTCTCCTATAACTAATTCATCAACAGTCTAGGTTTGTGCAATACCTCAAAGGGGTAACTACTTTTCAGAGACCCAAGAATATGGAGCTGCCCAGCGTCTTCTTTCTCGATAGTAATGGAAAAGGAATATGGCTGATCTCTCTCTCAGAATACAAAGTGTACGAGAGCCACAGACAAACGAAAAACAGAACTATCCTGGTTTGAAACATCCTACCTCAGGGCTGGGTAGATGTCTCGATGGGTAAAGTGAGAGCTTTATAAGCATCAGGTAGGTTGCTAGGGAGAAACAGAGCTGGATGTGGTACACTTGGCCTTGTAGGGCTATGAGAGATAAAGAGGCAGGCAGATCCAGGAGCTCCAGGCCAACCATCTTAGAGAAGCCAGATTACACCGGGACCTGGGTCATGGACGGAAAGGACACATACATTTTTGTTTGTTTCTTTCGATCCGGTTCTTATGTGCTACACAGGTTTGTGGGCTTTCTGAAGGAGAGATGAAAGTGATGAGCGAAGGGTGGGAGAAAGAACAAACGAAGAAGTAAATGTTGTTGCCACATGTGGAAGGCTTATTTTAATCCCATTTCCCTGCATATTAGCTCCCCACACCAACCTTGTAAAGCGTTGTCATCACCTTTGAAAGGAGATTCCCTGAGTCTAAACAACTTGTATCAGGGTTACCAGATAATGTGATGAGGATGATGAAACCCACACCTGAGCTGCCTCTACCTTCCTGTGGTACTTTCTCTAGAGGTGAGGGGAGAGGGGATCAAGGATTAAGGTGCAGATAACCCTTGCTGTCAGTATCCCTGAAGATGAAACCAAGTGTGATGGGCATTCTTGGTGGTCAACTTGACTACATCTGGAATTAGCTAAAACCCAAGTGACTGGGTACACACCTCTGGGTGTTTGTGTTTTTGGTTTTCTATTTGAAATGGGAAGACCCATTTGTAATCTGGATCATTTGAGGTAGAAGGATCCACCTTTCATCTGGACCACGCCTTCTGCTGGCAGCCTGTATAAAGGACATGGAGAAGGAAGCCTTACACTTTGCCTGTTTATCCTCACCTCACTGGAAAGTCTGTTCCTTCATTGGCATTACAGCCTCCTTCTTTAGAATTCCAGCTGAGACATCCAGCCTCATGGGCTGAATAACTACTGGATTCTTAGACTTTCCTTTGGTAGACAGCCATTGTTGGACTAGCTGGACCACAGCCTGTAAACCATATTAACAAATAGCATATGTACATATGTTGTGTATGTGTGTGTGTTATTTGTTAAAGGACCAATAATTTTGTTTAATCCAGTTCCTATGGACTACACAAATTTATGGTCTTTGTGACAAATCCCCGTGTGTGTGTGTGTGTGTGTGTGTGTGTGTGTGTGTGTGTGTGTGTGTGTGTGTGTGTATGTGTAAGTAAGTAAGTATGTATGTATGTATGTATGTATGTATGTATGTATGTATGTAGGGAGAAAAAGCCAGAATTCTCTAAAGACCCCTAACTACTGACTAATGTACCAGCCAAGGGATTCAGCAGAAACATCAAGATTTCAGTTGTTTCTTTCATTTGGGCAGCAGATCATTTGTCTCTCCAGACAGACATCATCTCCATACCTAGGAGCTATTTACACTCATCAATAAATGGGGCTTTGTTGCTCATTGCCAGATAGACATACTCAATTATCAATCAGAAGGCAAAAATATAGTTGCAATATATTAAAGTGGGGTTATGGAGATGGCTCAGTGGGTAAGAATGTTTGTTATGGAGGCATGAGGACCTGAGTTTGGAATCCCAGCCCTCTATAAAGGGATGAGTATGGCCATTCAGATCTGGAAGCTCAGGGATGTTGGAGGCAGAAAAAGTAGGATCACTGGGACTTGCTGGCCAGCCAGCCTGAGGAAAAGAACTGTGAGTTTTAGGTTCACTGAGAGGACCCTGGGTCAGTGCAGCAGGCAGGAAGTGAAAGGGTGGTCATCTGATGTACTCCTCTGCCTTCTCACATGCTCACAGCAGAATATTCAGTTACACACACACACACACACACACACACACACATACACACGCATACACACACGCACACACGCATACACACGCGCACACACGCATACACACGCATACACACACGCACACACACACACGCATACACATGCACACACACGCATACACACACATGCGCACATACACGCACGTGCACACGCACACACGTGCCAGTGCACCACGTACCTATACCACGTGCACACACATGTGTAATTGCTGCAACCACATTTCTTGAACTTACTTGCATGTGAGATTGCCATTAATTGAAGTAATTTCAGGAAAGGTAAAAAGATACAATTCATGGAGTACAAACCATGATAGCCAAATGCTATCCCCCTTAATTGCCCTAAAAACACAGGAGGTAGATTCTGGACTTGTGTATTGCAGATGGGAAAACTGAGTATGAAAAGTGTCGAGGAAATATCCAAAGGCAGATCGCATCCAAGTACCTCAGATGCTACTAGAAGCCAGATCTCTGTGCCCTTAAAGCACGCATCCTCCGTTTGGTCCCAGCTGCCTCTTCCTAATTCCTGCCAGCCTGGTAGGAAGCCAGGAAAAGCTGCCCAGAGTGCCAATGCCTACCACCATTCAGGCTTGCATTTTTGATTCAGTCAAATGGCTGCAAATGCTTGGTTTCTTTCTTACACAGGTCTGGCTGTAAGCCACCTTGCCTTTCCATGGTTTCCCAGTACCCAGAAAACAGACACCCACTCTCTTATGTCAGCCGTTCTCCTGTGCCATGCCATTGCTTCTTCTCCTGAACCATTGTTGGAGATAAGCAGCTGATTCACCTTCTTTATGAAACACACCAGGTGCCCACCCGCTGCCCAGCACTTGATCTCATGTCTTACAATCTACTTGCTTTCTGCAGACTCTACCTTTCCTCAGTTACCTGAAAAATCCATATTAAAGTATTTTGTTTAGCCTCTACTTTGAGAGTAATCGGTTTGCCTGTCAATCCCTTAATTGGTTATAACTTGGAGGTATCTCTTCAGAGCCTTGATACAACGGCTAATTTGTAGAATGCTATTTAGATACTTAATTTTGATCTTGGGGAGGGATTTCCTTCAAGGGCATCTTGGTCTCACCCATGAGACATAAAATATACTGCTGACAAGTTGTAACCATTCAAGATCTTTGACCCAGGCTCATCAAGAGGTCTATGTCATGGTCCAAGCCATGTAGGCTCAGTTCTCTAGTTATGTAAACGCATTAATGGAGATGACCTCTGATAACCAATGGACTTTGATTAAAAACTAGCTATTTTCTTGATAGTGTCCAAATTTTTATCTAACTTGGGCGGTTCTAACCTTCCTAATGCTGAGACGCTTTAATATAGTTCCTCACCTTATGGTGCCCCCAACCATAAAATTATTTAGTTACTGCTTCATAACTGTAATCTTGTCACTGATATAAATAATAATAATATTAATAATCGGATATGCAGGATGTCTGATATAGAACCCCCAAAGGGGTGGAGGCCCACAAAGTGAGAACCACTGATCTAATCCAAAAAGAAAGAGTGGGAAAGGACATGAGAAAATGACATAACCCCAAAGAATGATAAAATTTGACAAAGGCATGGCTGGTCCTGACGTCATACCATTTTCTCCTTGAACTACATGTTTGTACCTACATGGTCACAGAGGTTCAACCAATTAGGTTCAAAGAATTTACATATTATTAATTCTAAAATATTTCCTCACTATATATATTTATATATTTACTTATAAATACATAAATATATATTTATAAATATGTAGCTACATATTAGATATATAAATATAAATATATGTATGAACACACATGTATGCATATATACATACACATACATATATATGCCTTATCTTTAGGATTAGAAGGGAGTGTGTGGAGCCCACAGTGAGACTGTAGCTATAAACAGTCCTGGCCAAATGGCCCCTTTGAGGGTTGTTTGATTTTATACTTGTCTGTGTAACTGTGGAAGTGAGTGGTTCCAGTTTGGTAGGTATCACTTTCTATGCCTGGGACTACCTTTCCCAGTGGCTCGGACTCTAGAGTTTCATCTTAAGATATTCAGTAGGGACACTGAGGAAAGCCAACCCAGGCAAGAAAAGCGAGGGAAAATGTTCTTCCTAAAAGCTTCCTCTACACCATACTGCTCAATGCCACCACCTCCAGAACACAAAGGGATAAGTGCCCTGATGGATAAGAACGCTAATTATGATCATTACCCAATGGAACCAATCTTCCTTGACAAGGGCCAGATGTCAGATCCTAAGAGTTAGCCTCCGTGTTTCATTTTATTACAAATTACTTTTCCAGCCCTTTTGACAAATGCCTCAATTTTGATCTCTGCTTTGCTTTTAGGATGAGCCTGTAATTATCTGATCTTGTTTACAGCGACAAAGGTCAGGTTATTCAGCAGGTATTAATAACCACTCCAAGGGTGCTTTTCTATCTCATCTCACATGCTGAGCTTTGCCCTGATTTCAACCTTGTGAAGTCTTTATGGGGACAAGGCTACGCTGAAACTAACTCCCTAAGACTGATAATTTGTTGTGATATCTTGCTCAGCCAAGTTTCCTTTTATTAAGCCAAATCACCATGCTTTAGAAAAAGCACTGCCTTAGTCTTTTGGAGTGAAAAATATTTATCTGAGGAAAACTGAAAAATATATCTAATTCATTGGGGCCTTCATGATTTGAAGCATCCAACAGGGCAGGAGCAAAATGGGATTTAGGAAGATCATGGTAATAAGCATCATCATTGAAGCCAATGGGAAGTATGAAGTTTATAGCATTCTAAAAAAAAAAAAAAAAAAAAAAAAAAAAAAAAAAAAAAAAAAAACAAAAACCAATTGTCATACTCAGCTTCAGGTAGCAACTTGATGCAACCTAGAGTCACCTGAGGAGAAAGTCCCATGGAAGGATTTCCCAGACGCCATTGGTCTATGGGCTTGTCTGTGAGGAATTATCTTCACTATTCCTTGATATAGGAAGGTTCAGCCCACTATGGGCACTACCATTCCTAGGCAGGTGGTCCTGGACCATATAAGAAAGTGTAACAGACATTGAGTCAACAAACAGCTTTCTCCACAGTTTTTATTTCAGTTCCTGCTTGATTTTCTGCCCTGCGTTCCCTCTGTGATGGGCTGTGACCTGAAAGTATAAACCAAATACCTCCTTTCCTCCCCATGTGGCTTTTGGTAAGAGAGTTTCATCACAGCAATGGAAAACCAAATGGGATATGTATTCATGCTGAACATGTATCATGTCTTCCTTGATGTCATTACTTACATTTGTATGCTCTATTCATTCATAACTGTCTATTTGGACAAACAGTTCTCAACCTATGGGTCATAACCCCTTGGTGGGGGGGTGGAGGGTCAAATGACCCTTTGACGGGTTGCTTAAGACTATTTGCATATCTGATATTTATATTGTGGTTTATAACAGTAGAAAAATCACAGTTATACAATAGCAATGAAAATAATTTTATAGCTGGGGGGCTCAGCACAGCATGAAGAACTGAATTAAAGGTTAAAGCATTAGGAAGGTTGAGAACCCTGCTATAGACTTTCCCCTGCTTGATGGCATTGGTTGTGTTTTGTATTTTTTCTCTATTTTGCTTCCTCGATCACTTTTCTGCTTAGACTAAGCATAAAATGAATGTTTAACCGGTTCATTTGAGCAAGGCACTTGGGCATTTCAAAAGCATGTCAAGAAAGATTGTATCATCTCTGATCTGCCTTATTCACAACTGTCCCTCCCAGCTGGCTCTGGGTGGTGTGGTTACTGATGGAGTGACCTGGGCCATGTTTGGCTTGATGAGCTAGCTTGCTGCAATGTTGGGAATAGAGTGGCATACCCATTCCTTTCCTGCTCTGCATTCCCAAATGTTTTCTAGAGTCCCGCAGACCACATTAATAATGGTACACATGTGTTGATTGGAGCTTTTCTCAGGTCTGGAGAGAAAGGGGGCGGGGCAAGTGCCTCAGAGATGAACTGATTTGTTACTCTAGTGCTCTCCTACTTGGAGGCTGAGATAGACAGCAAGCTAGTTATAGAATTAATTGGAGGAGAGCTGCATCCAGGAGGTGTCTTTAAATAAACAAAAGGACTTTATTCAAAAAATGCAGAATGCATTTAAAGTCATTCATTAAAATCAATTCAATTCAATTCATTCATTTTGCAATGGGAAAAAAATCTTGGAAACTCTCACCAGACTATCTTAGTTGAAGGACAGAAGACAAAGTTACCTGATGTCACTGGATTTTCCCTGCAGGCTAATGTTGCCCTCTCTATGCCTGGCCATATGATCTGGGAATAAGACAAATAACTTAAGGCTGAGAAACAGCAAGACCTGTGGTGAAGGCCTGAAGGAAGGAAGAAGGAGAGAGGAACAGATAAGGGACAAAGTACCCTGATGTGTGTGCATGAAGATATGAGGAAGCCCATGATTTTGTATGGCTTTTGAAAAATCAAAAATAGATTTTTTTTACACAAAATATTCTGATTACAGCTTCCCTTCCCCAACCTCCTCATAGATCCTGCCCACCCACCTCCCCCCCCAACCAAATCTATAACCTTCTCATTAGAATACAAGCAGATATCTAAAATCATTATAATAGTTACAGTGATGACAAGCTAACCAAAATAAGACAAGAGGCAAATAAAAAGCACAGTAACATAGAGACTCTAAGACACACACACACACACACACACACACACACACACACACACACACACACACACAGTTAATTTAAAAATTAGTTAATTAAAAACAAAGAAATCAATTACTTAAAACTTTTTCTTTGATTCCCCTTATCTAAGACTTCTTTCAAGGAGATTTGAATGATGCTTCAAGCCAACATATAAAGACTTGTCTGTGGATAAAAACATTAAATTAGAAGTAGACTTTATAAACTGTGCTGGCCTAAAAATAATGCTAGCACATGCCTTTGCTTTGAGACTCTTCAGAGCACGTCATGAGCTGGGGCATATGTGGCTATTTAAAGAGAGATGTTTGAGGAGATATTTCTTCATAATCTCCTACTACAATGGCCCCCCACAGAGGTTTATGTCTTAGTTGGTGGCAACTCAAGAGTTGGATCATTGGGAAGGCTTTCCTCCAAAGGGACCAGTATAGTTTGCTTGGGGCTCCAATTAGTTCCCACATAGTTTGATAAATTGTTCTCTGGCTCCTTGTTTACCATGAAATCACTTCTCATCATGTGACCTGCTGTGAGGTCCTCATTAGAAACTAAACACAGGGGACCACTCTGCCATCAGAGTCATGGAGACGCAGCCCAATGCAGCCAACAGCAGCCTAGGGAGTGTTCTCTGTTGAGGGGCTGCCACTCAGAAAGAGCAGGGTCCTTGGCTATGTCACAGGAAAGAGTTTCAGGATGGGCCAGAATGAAGCAAAGCTAGTGAGTTTATTAACTATTTATGTAAAGACTCATAAAGGAAAAGATATTACACAATCCCACGATGTATATTCAGGCTATTTGAAAGTCCTGCTGAGGTGTCTTTACAATGGCTGTCTGTATACATGATCCTGTTATAGTCACTACACACACAGACACACAGACACAGACACACACACACACACACACACACACACACACACACACACACACACACTTCTTACTGCATTACATTGCTCAGAGTATATGATTTACAGAATTTGAAAGTTAAAATAGAGTATATGGGCTAGTTGGTTTATCCATTCATGTCCATGCACTCTTCAGTATCCTGATAATTTTGCTTATTATAGTGTCCAAGAGCCATCCATGATATCATATGTATGAATAACTTTCTCGTTTTGGTTACCAAGTGCTATAATGCTATGTGGAGACCCTACACTTTGTGTGTCTGTTCACCGTATTAGTCATTTGAGTGTGGTTCCAACTTGGGGACAATTACACATAAAGCTGCTGTAAGATTCCCATAAAAAAAACAGGAGCTGGTTAACTCATGTTTCTTATCTTAAAATTTTCCTTGCAGTGAATGAACTCGTGCGGCTGTTTCATGAGGTGAGACATGCTGTTTAGGTTCGGAGATGAGAGACAAAAACGGATACAGTAAAACACAGGGTTACAAACATCCTGGACCTGAGTAAGTTTGCTGCTTTGCTGTTTTTTTAACATCTTTCTTGGAGGCATTTTTACAACACCTAATGTCTGTGGTCAATTTTGCCTTGACCGGTTGTGGTGAAAACCCTTCACTCTCAGTGTGCTGAAGAGGCAAACTAAGATCCAAAGGGGAGGGGCTTCTTTCCTCTCATGGTCCCTTCCATTCTCTTAGCCTCAGGTCCATCCTGTGTTTTTACCCTCCAAACCTATGCATTAGATAAACTTCTCTCTATAGAGTATCCTGCCTCAAGTATTATATTGTAGCAATAAAAAGTGGACTGACAGAAAAACCTGGCACCAAAGACACTGGCAGCTGCTGTAAAAGACTCTGAAATAGTGCAAGCAACTTCGAGGCTAAGGAATGGACAGAGATGGAGAGATGTTGGAAGGTCAGGCTAGGAAAAGCCCAGGACATGATAGGCAGAGTGTTAGAGGAAAGTCAGGAGAAAACCCGAGGGATGGAAACACTAGGAAAATTGATTGAGATGGAAATAATGATCTCAGTGGAAGTGGGAGAAGAAGCCACCCATTTTAGGAAGTAGCCAAGAATGGGGCTGCATGGTGCCCAGGCCTGTAGTAAGATTATGTCACCTTGTAAATAATTGTCCTGCCTACTAGTTTAATAAAAGTGCTAATTGACTGAAGGCAGACAGGAAGTGTGGGCAGAGCTCTGGAAATAGGAAGAGAGCAGAGCAGAGATGTCACAGAGATGCCAGAGAAACCAGCAGATGCAGAGGACAACTATGCTGCTCTGAGAAAAAGTACTGAGCTGCATGGCTGAACAGGATAAGAATTATGGGTTAGTTTGAGGGTAAAAAGTTAGCAAGTTATATGCCTGGGCCTTAGGCCAATCAGCATAAAATTAATGTAAGCATCTGTGTGTCTCTGTGGGACTATGGATCTGTGGGTCTAAACCTTGTGGCTAGGCCAGAAAGTCTGGATCAGAAACCTCATACTACAGCACAGGCCCTACCTTAGGACTTTGAGGAAAATCAAATCTGAAAGCCCACAACACAGAATATTCAGTAAAGTTATTCTGATCTGAGAAGCAACCATGTAGCCTGTGCTATAATGTTTCCTGACCTCCTTTAGTTAGATAATAGTAAGATTCAGGGGTAAATGTGGAAAAGACTTATTGAAGTGTTCACTTGAGTGGGGAAAGAGTAGGAAGGGCATGCAAGTGTAGGGCCAAGGCAGAAAGAATAGAGTGAAGATCTGGGCATGGCACCACTCATCTGTGATCTAAGGACTTGGGAAACTGAGACAGGAGGGTCATGGACTTGAGGCCAGATGTAACCACAGATTAAGGCCCTGCCAAAAATTCATGGGTAAGTAGGGAAGGGGCATAGGAAAGGAGGAGGAAGGGAGGGAGGAACAGGAGAGGAGGGTGCGGAGGGAGGTTAGTATGCATGTTTGCCATCAGGACAACTGGAAAACTTGCTTTAAGTCATCTGAGAAATATTCGAGGGACTCTTTCCTATCACAGGAAAGATAGGAGGTTTGTTGCTTCGGTGAATAACCTCTGGGTACTGTCCCAAGGCTGCCTTAGGATTCTGCTCTCTGCTTTCTGGGCAAGGGCTCTATGCTGGCTAGTTTTAATACAAACTATAGTTATACAAGAGGATTAACTTCATCCATAAGATTGGGTTGCAAGCATGCAAGCCTATAGGGAATTTTTAAAATTAATAATCCACGGAAGAGGCCCAAGCCCATTGTGAATAGGGACATGGGTTCTATAAGAAAACAGCCGAGGCAAGGAGCAAGCCAGGAAGCAGCATTCTTCTATGGCTTCTGCATCAGGTCCTGTATTATTTGACTTTCTTTGACAATGAACAGTGATGTGGAATCTTGAGTAGAGGTACTTGCTTTTGGTCACGGTGTTTCATCACAGCAAAAGTAACTGTAACTAAAACATGCTCTGTAGCCATCATGGTTGTGAATCATGACAGCAGTAGACCATGGACCAACCCACTATTATTAGTTCTGCAAGTCCACATTCTCTCTTGATTTCTTTTGGCTCAGAGAACATGGCAGAAGAAGAGTTAGAAAGACTTTACAGTCTAGATATTGAGGACAAGAGCTGTAAAATAGTGTCTTCTGGACATTTCACACACTAATAGCAACTGTGATTTCCTGCACAAGACCTACATGCTACATGGGATCAAGCCACTCAAAATTCTAGCATATATGAGAAAGGGGACTCTCAGAGTCCCACCCTTAGCTGAAGAGCTGTTAGCAATTAATGGCTGTTTGCGGGGAGGGAGAATCACTGTTTTTAGAGGATCCCTGGTAGGTTGCCTATGCTTTAGTCAATAGCCCTACACCCATGCACATATGGGCAGCACTAATTGGAATTAGTATGCTATAAAAAAAAAATAAGGACATGAATTTTGGAGGGGACATAGTGTGGGGAGGTCTGGGAATAGTTGGGGGAAGAAGAGAGTGCATATGATCAAAATAAATTGTACATATGTATGAAATTCTCAAAGATAAATAAAAAGATATGATTTAAAGTTTTACATGTTATGATGTGCCATTTTACTGTAAAAGGAATTTTAAGCTCTAAGACTGTGAGGCTACGGGTGTGGGTGGGTCACTGGACTACAAGGTAAGACAAGTTAATCGTCAGGCTTCTGCAATTTAACACTTACCTTTCACTTGTTAATTTCACATGGAGTATGTTACATATTCTACAGATGTAGATACATCAGCAATGATTGTATATATAAGAATATAGAAAAGACTTACAATCATAGTTAATAAAATGATTGTTTTGGTTCATGTGACAAAGAGACATTTTTTTTTCCCACCAGAAATCCTAGCTGGGTTGGAAAGATGGCTCAGGGATTGAAAACAGTGTCCTCTTGACCTGGGTTCGATTGCCAGCACCCAAATGGTTGTTCACAATCATCTGTAACTCTAATTTCAGGGGATCCAACACCTTTTTCTGGCCTCTCAAGGTACCAGGCATAAATGTGATGCTCAGACATATATGTAAGCAAAACACCCATACACATTAAAAACACAAACAAATAAACAGATAAAGGGGTAATCTTAATAAAAAAACAAAACAAACCCTAGCAAAATGGTGTCAATGTTTAATAATTGACCTTTTCTCTCCGATATGTCTTACACGAATGTGGTGGTTTGAATATAATTGATCCCCATAAGCTCATAGGGAGCATCACTATTAGGAGGTGTGGCTTTGCTGCAATAGGTATGGAGCAAAGCTGTTGGAGGAAGTGTGTCACTGTGGGGGCAGGCTTTACAAAGCCTCATATATGCTCAAGCCACTCCCAGTGTCTCAGACCACTTCTTGTTGCCTACAAATCAAAATGTAGGCCTCTTAGCTACTTCTCCAGCACCATGTCTGCCTGCACGCCACCATGCAGTACCATGATGATAATGGACTAAACCTCTGAAAATGTAAGCCACACAAATGCTTTTCCTTATAAGAAGTGCCATGACCGTGGTATCTCTTCTCAGCAATAGAAAACTTAATGAAGACAAGAAGTATATTGGATAAGACATCCTTTATTGCTACTTCTTTTGCTTGGGGTACTTCCCTTACTTTCCATTTCCTTTTAAAAAAACACAGAATAACAGAAATAAGTAACATGAAGTCTAGGTGCCACTTAGCTTACCAGGATATGATTATGTGGAAATGCATAAATTCTTTAGGTCTATGTACTAAGTGTCTTCAGTGCATAACAAAATCACCTCAGAATTTAGAAATTTAAATATAAAATATCTGGGAAATTCTTTAGATCAGGAATCAGAGTGAGACTTTGCAGATGTCTCTGGCTTCCTATCTTTCTGGAGGCTGTCAGTGTGTGATCTTCAGGCTTGGCTGGCTTGAATGGCATCTTCAGTGCTTGCTCATGTGGTTTAAGATAGGAACCAAACCCTGGGACCTATTGGTTTAGTTCTCAGCTGCCTGCTGACCCTAACCCCTTTCTCTTCCTCCATGACATTCTTCACAGAATGCTTATTTGACCTCAAATCCTCTGCAGTGCCACAGCACCTGACCCGTAATGAATCCTTACATATTTCATTCAATCAACACACATCTATTCATCACTTACTGTGAGCCATGCCCAGTAATACAATGGCAGAATGTGGTTATCATTGAACGTAAGCCTAAGTTGGGATGAGTGATGGTTTAGCTGTTAAGAGCACTTGTTCTTCTTCTACAGTACTTGAGTCTGGTTCCCAGCACCCATGTTGGGCAGTTATAAGTGTTTGCAAATTTCATATTTGGAGAATCTGACACCCCATCTACTCTTATGAGCGCCGATGATGTTCATGTGACATTCTACAGAAAAATAAATTGTTTTATAAAGTTAGGTGTGAGTTCTCAGCAACATGGACACTAACAGGCAAAGATGATAATAAAATAGATGAACGAGATAGCACATATAGAGAAAGAAACAGTGTGCTATATTGAGAAAAAGTACTTACAAGCCTATAAGTGATATTTTAATAGCCTTATTCTATAGGAGCTATATATAAATCAATTAGAAAAAGAAGAATATGCCAACAACATGTTTTCAATTTTTAAAAATTGAAAGCAAAAAATAGATGCCATCAAGTTATGTAAAATGTAGAAATTAAAAATCATTAACCTTCAGCATTTATAATTCTCTTTAAACTGCTCTGGTTCTTTTCAGTAATGACTGCCAGTGTTATTAGGGGCTTTCTGACTCTTGCAGTAAGAGAATATTTATTTCCCTTTACTGGGGAGTGTTGTGACAAGGTGTGTCTGACACCTTCTAGAACAAGTGCAGTGCTGTCCTGAGTCATTAAGACTAGAAATTGAGTTGGGTAGAGTGAGCCTGCTTAAGAGATGGAGATAAAGGGTGAGTCATCTGGGCGTTGGAGGTAGCTGGTGGGTCAGCCTAGGAGATGGAGGTTAAGGGTGGGTCAGCTCATCTTCCTAGTGGAGATGATTATCTAGGTGGTTGGAAGTTGAGTAAATGACAATGTATAATTTATGTGAACAAAACAAGTGATATCCCAATAAAGGGCTTCCATCTCGCCCCCTCCAGGCCTCCTCTAGGACTTCCTATTTTATCTACTCCAGCTCTTCCCATCCCTCTGACTCCTGACTGGTTCTGTTCTTAAGAACAAGGGCTCCATCTTTTCCATTTTTATCGATAGCACTTACTGCCCTTGTGGAAGTCTTGGGTTCAGTTCTCACTACCCATATGATAACTTATATCTGCCTAAAAGTATAGTTTTGGGGATTCTGTAATTTCTTCTGACTTCCATGGGCCCTGTGTGCATATGTACACTCGGGGACACACTCAAGCATATTAAATTAATAAATTAAAAAAAATATGAGGATCCTTCCTCACCCCTTCCTTCCCCTTCTCTACATATTCTGAGAAACTTAGTTGCCTTCAGGCCATTAGGGAATTTGATATGTTTTAGAAAATGGCATTTAGATCTGATGCTGATGCCTAAATCTGTTACTGCACTGTGTCTTGACCCTGTAATGGCTTTGTAATGTCTAAGGAGAGTGGTATTTGCATTCTTTGAAGATTTCTGCAGATGATGTTGAGAGGAGCATTGTTTATTTATGAGCTGCTCTTAATTGGAGGCTCTGAGTAGAGAAGTGGTTCTCACTGTGTTGTGAATACAAAGTTCTTTGAAGAAGCCTGTGTTAAAGATCCTGTAGACCAAAAGAAAGACAAGAGAGTGGGAGGGAAAATAGGAAATAAGAGGGGTCAGCAGGAGTTGGAGGAGACATGGATGGTGAATAGAATCATAGATAGTTTTGTGCACTATGAAATTATAAAAATGAAATTTAAATTACAAAATAAAGAAACTGTAGAGCACTTACCCTTGGCTGAGTAGAAAACCATGATATTAAAGAGATATAATGTTATAAGTCTTACGGTCAAATTATCTTGAGCCATTTTTAGGACCTTTAATAGCCAATTACCTTAACTATTGTACCCAATATTCTCTGGACTTGCTAAGAGATATTTTTTTTGGTAGGTATCACAAAGTTTAGCAGACCTCTACCCTCTTACAATCGTAAAGGTAAGATGCTTTAAAATAGCACCTTAAATCCAAAGATTTCTTCCCACTCTGCTGTTAGAGTCTTGCCTACCTGGTGCCCTCAGCAATGCAACTGGCAAATGAATTTATTGATTTATGACTTTCTTTTCTTCTCTAACTGTAAAACCTCATGCAATGTCTTCTGTGGGAGAGCATGTTATTCAGGGCAAGTTGAATCTATGTTCTCAGGCCATCATCACTCATATTCAGCTCTCACACACACAAAAATGTTTTATTATTTCCTTTAAAGCAGAGTTGTTATTTTATATTAACAATGAGCATTTCAGAACTTCTGACCTCACTGAGTAAATCTGTGAGATGAATGTTTTCCCTGTAATTTCTGTGCTAAAAATCAACATTCTTATAGTATTAAGAGTTGGGACCACAAAAATAAGCAATTAAGCTCTTTATAGGACTTAGGGCTATATATAAACAATATATATATATATATATATATATATATATATATATATATCAAAAAAAAAAAACAAAACAAAACAAAAAAAAAACCAAACCTGGTGCATTGGTTTGAAGTTTCAAGAATTTGAACTCTTGGTCTCCAGTTGGTGGCACTGTTTGGGAAGGCTTAGGTTGTAGACCTTGCTAGAGGAAGTATGTCATTAGGGGCAGGCTTTGAGATCAAAAGCCTTATGCTATTTCTTGTTTGCTTTTCTGTTTCATTCTTGTGGGTCAGAATGTGTGCTGTAAGCTCTCTGCTCTCACTCCCATGACTGTCTCACTCTGTTCTTCCATCCTGGATTCTTATCCCTCTCAGACTATAAGCCATACAGACCCTCTTTTCCTTGTGTTACTTTTGATCAAAGTGTGTTATCACAATCACAGGAAAACAGCTAATGCAGCTGGAGAAGATGGGTTTATGGTCTTGCTCTTCCTTTATGTGAGAAAATAGGGTTTCTTCCTCTGCAGGATAGCGCCACAGGCAGCATTTCTAGCACAGAGAACAACCCTCACCATACAGCATCTACCTGCACCTTAATCTTGGTCTCTCCAACCTCTGGAACTGGAAGAAACAATTTTTTATTGTTTATAAATTAACAAGTCTGTGGTATTTTGTTATAATATAATAGCGTTCCAAGATACAAAGTAATAATTATATTCAGGTTTTCTGTTTATTCTGACATAGACTTTACTACATTGTACTTTCTGGCATATTATTTCACAACACACCCGTTATCTTTTTAATTTTACTGTATGTTTTGTATCAACGTTTGATTTTCCTCCCTTGGTACTGTCCACCTATGCCTTTTGCTCTTTGTCTTTGGGCATTCTGCACCATATTTAGCTTGTCTCGGAGGCTCAGGGCATCTCCACTTCACAACTGTGTCCTTGATGGTCATCCCACAGCCTTAGCATCTCCTATATGTTGGCATCTCTGCCACAATTGAGTCTGAACCTTCCTTCACCAGTGACATTTCTTGGCTCCTTTAGGAATGCTGACCCCATCACATCTCAGCTTCTCTTCATGATCCCTTCAGTCCCCCAAAACGATGCCACACAGAAGATTCTTACACATTACCAAGTTCATTTTAGCTGCAGTCTTGACTTTCTCGGGACCGTGGCCTCTGTGTGCTGGCTATGAGAAATAATTCTCAGAGGGTTTTCTCTCAATAATGCTGGCCCTTACTAAAAGCCATTGATTCTTCAACCTGGGCTAACTAGCACGTCTCAGGAAGGTAAAGGTTTCACTTCAGTGATGCTGGTCTCTTGGTAACCATAGCTAATTCTTTAGCCTCAGAAACAATTCAGATGTACCATATGCGTGTCCATGATAGAGTCTTTGTTCCCGTCTAAAAGTTTAAAAGCCAGATCTGCATGGTCTGCACTCTCAGAATTCTTTTTTATTTAAGGTTGCTCAGCTTCTAGAGTTCTTCCATTTCAAGCTCCAAATCTTCCACAATCCTCTAAACAACACCAACAAAAACAAATGAACAAAACAAAACAAAATAAATAAATAAATAAAAAACAAGGGTCAGCTCTATCACAGCAAGAGCACAAGATCTGGAACCAATGTCTGCTCTAGTCTGGTTTTGGTACTTCGATAATACATTGACCAAAAATAACTTGCGGAGATATGGGATTATTTTATCTTACATTTCCAGGTAACAAACAGTCTGTCATGGAGGAATCAAAGCTTACTTTCTGTTCTGCTTGCTTTCTTCAACAACTACCTATAATGGCATGACAGTTCTTCACCACATGATACAGGTTATAAACCAAAAGCCCATTGCCAGGTATGAGATACCTCTGCTTAAGCCAATCTCCAGTGGGCTACCATATAAATCCTCCAGATATTACAAGCTACAGTCTTTGCTCTTGGTTACCTTCCTGAACATGGTGGTAAGAACCTAGAGCAAAAGTTACCACACATATGACATGGAGAAATCATATCAGTACTGACCTGGAAGCTTCCCTCATGCTGGCAAACTTTCTTATTTCTGGAAGTGTCTTTGCACTCTACCATGGAAGAAAATAAATCAAGTTTTAGCCAAGTGTTAACCCTGTGAGCAGGAATAATTACTGCCCTAGCTAGATATGCTTACTAGTGCTGTAGTGGTGTGAATAACCACAAGGGGAATAACCAACTACTTTCTGATCTACACAAGACAGATCATTTTTAATATCACCTCATAGGTCAAAACCCATTACTGGCTAGGTCATAGTCCCTAGAGGAAACTCAATACTATTACTTATTTCACAAATCCTAATTGGTATTAATAATTAGAACCCAACGCCAGGTATTGGGGAAAATTTGAAACATCAGAGAGACAGAGAAACAAACCTCAGCCACTTTTCACCCAGCCAACTCCTCAGGCCTGTGTCCACAAATCCTTAGACTGATGCTTCTAAGTCCTCAGCCAAAAGGGAAGGAAGGAGCTGAAGCACTGAACTTCAGCCTTCTCACGCCTTAACTCTCTTTCTCTGCCCAGCCATCTCACTTCCTGGCTCAGCTTTCCTAGTGCTGAGATTAAAGGCCTGTGTGTTTCCAAAGTCCTGGGAGCAGAGGCATGGGATCCCAAGCGCTGGGATTAAAGGTGTGGGTCACTGCTACCTGACCTCTGTGGCTAACTCTGTAGATGGCTCTGTCCTCTGATTTTCAGGAAAACTTTATTAGATGTACAATATATCACCGCAATTTTTCTGCTAAATGGTCACGGTAACAAAACTTACTCCTCAGTTCTTACCTTTAGACCAATCAATAGCTTTGTATCATCTCCTGATTTTCATTTTGCAGTAGGTGGAAACTAACAGACAACTGGTCAATCTTACAAAGAATAAGAGACAATGAAGTGCTTCTCTCTACATAGGACATCAGTATCATACTTCCTTTCTTCCAAGACGGGAAGATCACTAGGAAAGATGGGGTAGAGAGGATGTAAAAACCAGAGGTAGTGGACATCTACAGTGAAACTGTATATTCTGGGTCATTGAACAGGTGAAGCCACAGCAGATATGACCACACTGACAAGACCAACCCAACCAATATCCAGTTATTCATAAAGAAGTCACAAATTTCTACCCCCAGCTGAGGAGGCAATTAATGATTTCTTGGAGTAAACTAAATTTTCTTCTGAGGTTCTGCCCCTGAGGGGCCATCCACAATCCAATTGTCTCTCCTACACTCATGAGAACTGGCAGTACTAAGTGGATTCAGTAGGTTTGAAAAAAGAAAAAAACCAGAACATATGAAATTGGGTGAGAACCATGTTGGGAAGGAATAGAGGGCAGAGGATTTGATCAAAACACATTATATCCATGTATGACATTTTCAAACCATAAAAGAATCTGTTTAGAAAAGTTCTAAGTTGGCAATTATAGTAATATGTGCTAGACAGAATATATTCTGAGAACTGCCTAGTTTTCTAATTTTTGCCATTATGCAAAATATACCTAAACAGATTAAGAAGGCTTGGGTTTCATTAGGCATTATAATCCCAAGAGACCACTGTCAAGGATGCTGCCCACTGTTGATTTAAATGTTATTGTGTTATCTATGACAGTGAAGCCACTTAACCTTCCAAGTTCCATAGTGCTTACCAAGATGTCAGCTCTTGTTCCAACTATTGTTCCTTCAGGAGAAAATGCTTTCTCTCTCTCTCTCTCTCTCTCTCTCTCTCTCTCTCTCTCTCTCTCTCTCTCTCTCTCTCTCTCTCTCTCTCTCTCTCCCTCTCCCTCTTTTCATCTTTTACTTGCTGTGTAGATTTGGATTTATTTCTTTTTCTAAAGAACTGTTTCATGTGACAGGTTGTAGAAATGGTTCGGGTTAACCATTCTTCCTGTTCTTGCAGAAGACCAAAATTCAGTTCCCAGAGTCCATTGCGGGAAAATCACAGCCACCTGTAACTCCAGCTCCAGGGGATTGAACATCTTCTCCCCTCCATAGGTCCCCACACACATGTGACACACACTCCTGCATACACATACACGTAGATAAAAACTTTTTACTGTGAATAAATGTTTTTCATGAATTCTGAGCAATTTGAAATAGTTTCCTTTGCCACTTTTCTACCTTATCTTTTCCGATTAAAAATCTGCTTAATCTCCTCACATATCCTGTTACTTTCTAGACTACACTTCTGCCTTATTTACAGCTAAATTCCCCTAATCCAACTTCTGCTCAGCTGTTGCTTCTAAACCTATCCACTGGGTCTTACATTTTTATTACTGTAATCTAGGAATTTTTGTTTCATGAATGTTAAAGTCACCTCAAGTGCCAGGGTTTTTTTTTATTTCCTTCCTTCCTTCCTTCCTTCCTTCCTTCCTTCCTTCCTTCCTTCCTTCCTTCCTTCCTTCCTTCCTTCCTTCCTTCCTTCCTTCCTTCCTTCCTTCCTTCCTTCCTTTCAAATATTCCATTCAGCCAGGGGCCAGTTGTAGTAAGAGAAGGCTTTCTTGATTTTTTTACTTTCATCCTGAAATTCCCATTCCATATAGTCTTTGTCCCTAGAAAATACTCATCCTTTTGAATAAGAAGGTAAGAGTAGGTTTGCCCCTCTGTGTCTTCTGAGGCATATGGATATTAGGTTCTGGTTGGTTTGTGTTTTTTATTACCTTTTTGGAGATGAGAATTTGTTATTGCTCTCTCTGCCAATAATTCAGCCTTTTCTGACAATAGCCGGATATTTCTCTAGGCACCGAGAATATGGGGTGAACACAGCAAGCATGCTTACAGTCCTTCTTGTGTTTATGAACTCACATACAGTAGCAGTCTGCCCAGTGACTTTTTTCCATACTTATCCACTGAAAGTACATAGCTTAAAATTTGACATCACAGCTATGTCAGAGTTCTGAAAGCTAAGCAATGGGAAGTAATTCTTTTGGACCTACAACAGAACAAATTAATTGACATCAGGTAGCTCGCAAAGAATCACAAAGGATGGAGATCTCAACTTTTGGAATAGACAGGAGCAAGCGAGGGGAGGCAGCAGGCAGCACAGCACATCATGTTATTAATCCAGCTCACAGATGACCACTGCTCACACTACCAAGCCCCCAACTCTCCAGCCCCATCCCCTTCTACCCTCCCCCATCCCCCAGTTACCAGGGATTGCTTGCTGTGACCCTGCCAGAGACAACTCTAGAAGCTTCCACAGCACTGCTGTCCCACAGAATGCACTGGCTGTCCCAGCTCCCACTACCACCAGGACACATTCTCTCATTCTGGCCCTTTGTAACTGTAACTCCTCACTCAGCATCTGTGTATGAGCTCTGATCAGCTAAATTTCAGCCACATGTTTACTCAAATCAAATTGGAAGGTGAGAAAAAAAACATGCAAAAATTTCCAGAAGGTTCTATAGCCGTACAGTGGCTTTGTATCCCAACTCAAGCCATGTCACAAGAATTTCTCAAATGTGGGATTGTAATGAAGTTAAAGGATAGTCACTGGCCCACAAAGAAATGCAAAGTGCCACTTTATCATTTATTACAAGTGACCTCCGGTGAGCTTGGTATTCTGGATGAATCCTTTCATGCAGTCTGTGTAATACACATCTTCTCTCTTGATCAGTGAGGAAATTAAGGTTTAAAAAAGTTAAGAACCTGTTCATCACTCCACACACAGTAGACTCTGGAGCTGAGCCTCCAACCAGAATACTTGACCACAGAGCCATGCCTAAGCAACCAAGCAACTGCCTACACTTCCTGCTTAGGGTTTGGCTAATGAGTTTTGCTTGCCTACAGGTGAGACACTGTAGACAATTCAATTTCCATCATATGTGGTTTTTAAAATGATAATTAAAATTCAGGAAATCCACTTCCAAACAATATATCCACATATTTCACCAATGTGTTAACTGTTGACTGATACAGATTGGCTGCTACCCATTGCTGGCAACATCAACACTATGCATATCATTCATCCAGCATCTTTTACAATGGCATCTTCTTGGCTTGCTTAATGCTTATTAGAAATGAATTTCCAGAAACAGCATTTTAAACCAGGATATCTCTCCATCACTCTTAGCCAGAAGGATATAGAGCCAGAGAAAGAGGATCTCGAGACGTGCTACCTTCAAAATCACGACAAATACACAAAGACGGTTCCTAAATCTGCCTTCCCTTTGTAGCTAATCCATTTTGGAGATACTCATATATAAACACTTGAGCAGTAAGGATCAAGGAAATGACTGTTCACTCTCTAGGTTGTAATTGTGAATGAACCCCTTCAAGATGGGAAGAGCCTGTTGGTGAAGTTTTGTTTTTCAGATTGATACGTAAATGAAGAAACAACGCTGTCTGGAAAAGTGCATTGAAATGAATGAGGCTGAGGATACAGCCCAGTTGTGTTGTACCTGCCCGTTGGTTGATACTGTCAGATGAATCCAGTATCAGAGGGGGGAGGGGTGTAGAATGAAAAAATATCAGGAAGAAGCCGCTCTCTGAGGAATAGAACACGTGGAAGCAGCCACCCAGGGTAGGTAGAACCTATGTCCTAGCTTGAAAGGCATTTACAGCTGCTTGCAGTGATGTGCCTCTAAGAGACAAAGGAGCGCACTTTAGGGACCTCGGATGGATAAAGGTAAAACATAAAAGGGAAAGTGAAGTAAAAAGGATGTAGCTTCAAAGGAAGCTGACAGATCTATGAAAAAACAAGAGTCTTGTGCACAAAATCCTAGTTACTGTAAGTCATGTGCTTTTCTTCTACATAAAGAAAGCACATGACTTACAGTAACTCCTGATAGTTACTTCTCTAGCTATTTAAATATCCTTGTTATATAACTTCAGCATATCAGTGTATATTCAGGTAAGGCAAGGTTTCTGCAAGGAAATTGGGTTAGTTTTCTGTCTAGATGGGGTCCTAATGAGATTTGTGCATCGTCTTTTTCCTGAGAAGAAAGTTTGACTTCCTTCTCTAAGCTCTGCTGTGGCTGTAGGTTTCTTTTCAAAGTCTAGAAAAGTCCTGCATCCAGCAAGGCAGTGGTGGCACATGCCTTTAATCCCAGCACTTGAGAGGCAGAGACAGGCAGATCTCTGTGAGTTCAAGGCCAGCCTGTTCTACAAAGCTAGCTCCAGGACGGCTAGAGCCGTTACACAGAGAGACCCTGTCTTAGAAAAAAGAAAAACAACAAACCAAAAATCTTGGTGATATGCAGTCACTGCCCCATAACCTTGGCAGGAAAATATAACTTTGAGAATGGGATTCACTTTGTATCTATCTTTACCTAAAGACAACCTCTTAAAGGTGCGTTGTCCAAGAACATTGCTGGGCTCTGCGTCAAACAAATTGGCCTAGATTTTCATAGGGGTAAAATAGCAAAAACTGGTCAATAAATCTGAAGCTTGTGTTACTGAAGTAGTTAGCTATTCCACACAATGGAAGCACTCTCCTACACACACACATACACACACATACACATACACACACTCATACACACAGACACAGACACAGACACAGACACACACACACACACACACACACACACACACACACACACACTGAGGGAAGAGCATTCTCCCCAAACCTGTGGTACCTGCTAACAGAAGAGGTCACCTTTTGAAATTTCACCATTTGAATTTTCGTTCCCCTTGGCATTTCCTGCCTGAACATTTTGTGTGACCTAAAGTGTCCTTTGCAATAGTGAGTACAAATGAAGTTGTTTCAATATGAATGAAATAAAATATTCTGGCTCTACCCACAACTGCTCATATACACAAATCAATTTCATTCCCTCTGTTCTCCAAAGTGTTGACACTCATGTTCTTAGATCCCAAGTATCCCACACTTGCTGTGAACCACTTAGCCCCTTGGTTCCCGTGGAAGGTGGCCTTCCTTTACTTCTCAGATCCCCTTTATCTTTTTTTTTTTCCAGGTGGCCAGTTCAAGACTGCTGATATCAGCAGAGCCCATGATATCCAGGAGCCTCTGTGGTGTTATACTGTATATTAATAAAATTAGTCTAGAATATCAGCGGACAGAGCCATCTCTCCAGCCGTTTTTGGTCTGTTTGTTTTGCATTTTTGAGACAGGGTTTTCTTTGTAACAGTCTTGGCTGTCCTGGAACTTGCTTTGTAGACCAGCTGGCCTCGAACTCACAGAGATTCTCTGGCCTCTGCCTTCCAAGTGCTGAGACCAACTGCATGTGCCACTGTAGTGGGATTATGTTACATTGTAAATAATTGTCCCACCTAATGGTTTAATAAAAACCCTGATTGGCCGAAGGCAGACAGGAAGTGTGGGCGGGGCTACCAGACTAAGAAAACTCTTGGAACAGGAAGAACAGAGCAGAAATGCCACAGAGATGCCAGACAAGCCAGAGAAAGCAGAGGACAACTATGCTGCTCTGAGAAGGTACTGAGCCTCATAGCTGAACAGGATAAGAATCATGGGTTTGTTTAAGGGTAAAGAGTTAGCAAGTTATATGCCTTAGGCCAATCAGCATACAATTAATATAAGCATCTGTGTGTTTCAGTGAGACTATGGGACCGTGGGTCTGCCAGTCTGGGCCACGAGGCTAGGCTGGAAAGTTCAGGCCAGAAACTTAATACTACATGCCACCACTGCTTGGCTTGATCTGTTAACCAGTGTAACCATTTTATTGAAACTATATTTTTGAAAGGGCATGGCTTCCAAGGCCATCTCTCTAACTGTTCCAGGATAGTTTTATTCAGTAGGGAATCCCTAAGTGTCCATTGCTTTTCAGACAGTGTGTGGGCCCTGGGACACTTTTCACCATCACTGGGCTCTGCTTTGCTATTTCAGCCCCTAAGTAGTTGGGAAGAGTCATTTTGAAACCACCTTTTAAACTATAGAGCTGGAGAAATGGTTCATCTGAGCAACCTGCTGGTCTTGTAGAGGACCTGAGCTTGATTTTCACCCACTGGGGACTGTTCAGAACTGCCTATAACTCTAGCTCCCAAGTACCTGATGCCTTTGCCCTCTGCAGAACTCACATGCACCCTCCTACACACACATAATTTAAATATAAAAATAAGTCTTAAAAATTATGACTTCTTACAAAGCAGTCTCTAAAACCACTCTAAAAGCTACATTAATGTATAAAAGCACCCAAACCTCTGAATACCTTATCAGTCTTTGTTCTGCCTGGAGCTCTTTCTGGAAGGCCAGCCAGGAAAATACCTTTAGTTTCTATTTAAAAAACACACACTAATGCACATTCATTCAAGCAGACTGACAGAGAGGACACCATTCCTCTTGTCTCGTGAATAGCTGATCTCTTAACCCCTGGTTTGATTTAACGGGGCCAATCTGTTCTATAAGGACCGTTGTTTTGTTATCAGACTTAAATATGTTTTTTTTATTTACCTTTCTGACTTGATTATCAGTCACCTAAGAACCTATAAACTTTATACTGTCCCCCTTCTTCACAATGAATGTGATAGAATATTGCCTATCCCATTGTACTGGCTTGTCTATGTCAACTTGACACAAATTAGGGTTAACTGAAAAGAAAGATCCTCAATTGAGAAGATGCCTCCATAAGATCCAGCTGTAAGGCATTTACTCAATTAGCGATCAATGGGAGAGGGCCCTGCCCATTGTGGGTGGTGTCACCAGCCCAGGGTTCTATAAGGAAGCAGGCTGCACAAGCTAGTAAGCAGCACCACTCCATGGTCTCTGCATCAGTTCCTGCCACCAAGTGCCTGCTTCTTTGAATTCCTGCCCTAACTTCCTTCAACGATAAATAGCAATATAGATATACAAGCCAAATAAACCCTTTCCTACCCAACTTGCTTTTTGGTCATAACAATAGAAGCCCTAACTGAGAGAGCCACCATTTGTTTGACCTGACAATGGCTTTTCTTGCCTAGACCAAGAAAATATCCAGAAATAGTTCTCAAGGTTTTCTGAATCATGGTCCAAAAGGCACAATGTCAGCCCAATCAAATACCTTACCTGAGCTTTGTGTCATGTGTTCACTCTCCCAAAAGCTATTCCTATCATAAGCCGCGTGTTTCTCCTTTCATCAAAGTTCAGTATATATAGAATTATAAAACCCAGGCAAGCAAGAACCCCACACCTTTTAGCTTATTTTCTGTCTTGTCCTGTCCCTCATCTGGTCGTGAGTACTCATTCTCTGCCCACTCTCCACTACTCCAGCTTCTCACCTGCAAAGTATAGTTCCATCTCTCTTTTTGGTCTCTTTAAAATGAAAGCATTAAACCAAGTAGAGGTGTGGAGGGGGGGAATTACTTAGGAGCTGATCTGGAGATAAGTGGTTCATAAAGAAGCTGTTTGGTCTAGGGTGAGACAGCTTACAGCCAGGCAGGAAATCCAAGAGCGATCCAGGGAAGAGAAAGGCAGGGTCAGAGGAGACTCAATCCAGCCACCTAAGAAACAAGATGTGACCACACCAGTAAGCCACCAACCATGTGGCAATACGTAGATGAATAGAAATGAGTTCATTTAAAATGCAAGAGCTAGCTAGCAAGAGCCTGAGCCATACAACCTAAAAATGAAAGAATGGAACGCGGAACCAAGCTAGCTTTGTTCAAAGGTAGCCTCTGCCACTTACTTGCTGTGTCTTTGGGCAGGTTATTCAACCTCTCCACGTGTCTATTTCCTTGTCTTCAAAAATAAAATAGAAACTGTATGCTGCTGTGGAATATTTGCGTCCACTGTAAAGATGTGTCTCTTCCTAAGCTGCCTTCTGATTGGTTCAATAAAGAGATGAATGGCCAATAAGAGGAGGTGGAATCTAGGTGTGTGGATTTTGCCAGAGGCTCTCAAGAAGTTGGATATATGGTGTAGAAAAGAGGTAACCGAGCCATCTGGCAGAATGTAGATTAAAAGAAGTTAATTTAACTTATAAGAGCTAGTTGTAACAAAGCCCAAGCTATGGTTAAGCTTTTATAATGATTAAGTCTCCATGGTGTTATTGGGGTGCTAGCAATCACACAAAAGATAGTCGGACAAGGAAGTACTACCACAGTACATAGATTAGAGATGCTTGTGAATGGTAAATGATTCTAAATACATGATGCATGGCTTCTGCTAACTCATACTGCCCCTGCCCTGACACATAGAAACTAGACTCATTAAGCCAAGGACAAGATTTTATTTTTCTAGCATGGCCCTTTATAACAGAATCCCAGCCATCCTTCAAATTCATCTTAAATAGTTCTAGGTGACTCTACTGTGACTTGTAAATTAATAATCTTTACCATGGGAGGCAGCCACATGGTCTATTTTTCCTTTGAATGTCCTTTGGAATGGTCAACATCAGTGTCTGTTAGAAGGTCTGCTATTGACCAATTCCAGAAGGGACAGAACACCCCAGTGCCCAATTTCCCAGGCTATTGCTGCACAGTCCCACCTTAGACTCCTAGCTTAGCCTTGAGCTAGGCCATAATTTTAACATCAGTAAATTAGAAATAAAATCATATGTACCCCATGTGTTTGTATGCCCAAGGTATGATCATCCCATTTAAAACCCTATCACAGTACCATGGCATCCAGTAAAGTTTCAGTATAAGGAGAAGCAGAGCAAAGCCCCACGTGTCACGTCAGCGATATCTGTCAGTGTACACACTCCATGTGCAGTAGCCTGCTTAGGGCATCATTTCCATCAGTGCCAAAGCTGCACTTCCTTAGGTGACATTTCACTCGAGTGAGTCGTCTGTAATTCTCTTGATTTATGACTCCACTTACATTCTCTTTTAAGCGCCTGTTCTGAGTGGTGATAGAAAAATCAGAGGATTTAGAGCCCTGCTCCTACTTCCCAAGTGACAGACATGTTCCCAAGGGGACTGGAGCTGCCTAGGGTTGGGAGGACCAAGAGCCTGATCCTCACTTCCCACCACTGCAGTGTGCTTTCACATCTGAGGCCCTCAGCCACTGGTGGAGTTAGCTGCTGTGTATTAATATTGACTCCAATCTAAACATCTTTCAGACCCAGCTCTTTGGCAGCTTCCTGTATACCGAACTATAGCCTTGGAGATCTCTAGAGGTGGCTCTGGTCCTGCACATTCACTGGTCCCATCAAAATTCCTCAGGCAAGCCTCGTAACTGTTGCTTGCTTCTTCTTCTCTGAACGGACAGGAAAACTGTATTTCCAGACTCCTTGCATGGATCTGAATGGCGTTGACTGCTCTCATCTTCTGGGGGATTCTCGCCAGGAGCCCCATTTTGGAGCAAAACACATCTACATCATTCTGGTCTATCTTTCCATTTCTCTCTCTCTGGAAGAGAGGCTGTTTCACTTTGGAGGAGAGAAAATGATATGCAGGTTGCATGCACCCCTTTCTCCTGGAGGCCACAAAGACTCATTGATATTGGCATCTGGGCCATAGCATCCCTAAGCAGGAAAAATGCCATTGATGTAGTGGAGAAGGGAAAAGATAGAAAAATCACACCAAGTAAAGTTAAATCGCTCTCTCCATAATCTTGATAAATCATAGCACCAGAGAACAGCTACTGAGAACTTGTCAAATACAAGGCTTCTCTTTAAGCAGTTCCTACGTGTTAACTATTTAATCACCAGAACTCCTTTATCTGGGGAGAATAATTTACTGAGAAAATCCTTCTTAGATGGAGAGAGTGACTACCCACTATCATTATCACCACCATCTTTACCATCATCATCATCTTCTGTGGAGATATTTTGTCTATGCTCTAACAAATAAAGCTTACCTGAAGATCATAGGGCAAGGCCAGACCACTATTTAGCCATAGAGGCCAGGCAGTGGTGGCTCACATCTTTAATCCTAGCATTTGGGATCTCATGCCTTTAATCCCAGGATTCTGGAGGTTGAGAAAGGAAGTGGTGTGGCTAGGCAGAAAAAGAAATATTAGGCAGGAGGAGACAGGAGCTCCCTCTCTTTGACCTGAAGATTCTGTAGAGACTTATGTGAAAGCTGCATGAGAAGTCTTTCTTGTGGCTGGCTTCTTTATCTCTCTGATCTTTCAGACTTTACTCCACTATCTAGTTCTGGGTTCTTATTAAGATCAATTAGGATTCCTGCTATAATCACCATCATAATCATCATCAGATTAGAATACTATATGGGCAATATTTTATTCTAACTTCCTAGGGGAAGATGAAGGGTTGGACAAGTAATCTGCAGAGGCCAGGTGGTCAAGCCCACAGGGAGTGGTCCTAGGTTCTGGGCCTTCGTCTACCTTCACCTTCATCTTCTATGATGTGCACCAAACTGTTGCTCTGTTCTTCTTCAGACTCTAATTGTAACATCACAGACGCAGCAGGGATCCCCCAAAATCTTCACCACCTGTCTCCCTTGCTTCCTGATTATCTCCAAGAGAATATGCCTCCTATATCTCTCTTTTGGTTTGGATGGAATTCCCTCACTTAGATAGTAATAGGCTATTCTCTGTGAACCATCCTTACACTCCAGACAGATCTGCTGCCTGTGTGAGAAAGCAAGTTATGCCCTAACAGATCTAAGTCCTACCGAAGCTACCACTTCCTCCATAAAGTGGAGACAACAGACAAGATTTTAATCATCTGAATCCTGGTGATCTCATCTCTAAAACAAGGATAGAGTCAGATGTGCTGACATACACCTCAGAATTTGGGAATCTGTAGTGGACAGGGTGGTGGTTCCCTGAGAGTTTGGAGCTAACCTGGGCTACATACTGAGTTCTCTTCCAGCCTGAGTTTAAAAAAAAAAAAAAAAAAAAAAAAAAAGCTCTTGATATGCAAAGTCGAGGTCCAGAGTTTGAATCCTCAAAGCCTGCATAAAAATAAAATAAAGTGAAAGCTGGACTGCCCTGATTCCTAATACTTAGGACTCAGAGGGAATCTCAAGGCAAACTGGTTAGATAGGCTAAAAGACTAGACCCCCAGCTTCAGTGAGAGACCTTGCCTCCATAACCAATACCAACATCTAGCACCCACAAGCATTCACACACATGTGCATGTCCACCTGTACACACTTAGGCCCCACATGCATGCAAATATATATACATATGCATGTATACTACCCACCCATACCCACACACCCACAAGACAATAAACTAGTAAACTCAGGATGATACTTAGAGCATAGGGTCATTAGATGTGCTTAGCACAGTGCCTGGTACATAGGAGGCATAAGTGGAAAAGTCAGCTCCATCTTTCACATAAGTCTTTAAGAAGAACATAGATGCATCCTAACCAGCAACGACATGAGCCTACATTGCATGTTTGGTATGAAACCTTCTACTGAGGTTCCTTGTCCTTGGCCATTGTTAATGTTTGATTATATGTGTTGCACAAGGAATATTCTAAATCTAAATGTTTTTCCTTAACAAGCCATGGCTGCTCTGTTTAGCTGTATGTCTACTGGGATACAACCACAGTCAAGTCAATCTCTTCTTCCCTGGAATAACCAAATATGTAGTACTAAACTAACACACTTAATAATAGTGTCAAAAGCTGCCATTCACTTCCTCATCATGAACTGATATGGAGTGCAGTCTTGCGGTCTGTGTTAAAGGGACTCCTGCATTATACTGAACAGACTACTGAAGTCTTGAAATGCTAATGGTCTAGTCCACAGACACAAGGCAAGTACTGGGCAACGCTAGACTGAGCTCTATAGTGTGATCATCTGAACTCAAAGTTTTTGTTATTATTTCAAAATCAATATTATTAGCAATGAATTGCATTGAGGTGACTGCTTCTATCCTGCTTTCTGCTTCCCAACAAATTGCACGTTAATCTAAGTCACATGATCCATTAAGCACCAAAATATAAAATAGAGTCCTAGAAAATAGGACTGTTTTAAAGGCCAAAGAAAGGGAAGTTACATGAGAATTTTCTATCATCTAAGCAGTTACAGAATGTTTTGGAGTACGACCCTCAAAGCAAATTACTGAAATCCAGTAAGCCGATTCTATTTACGTCTTCTGTGAATATATTTCCGGGGCTTCTTCAGCAGAGTGATAAGGGTTAGTACTCAATTGACATCTAAATTAAAAAGTCAAATTTCCCGATATGAATATTTCATGTTGAGTGAGTTACTTCTTCATTGGTGTTTGGTCTAGTACCCATTAGCCTGCTTTTATTCACCAATTTCCCAGGGGCTTTATTTTGCAGACTTCCTGGGGGTGGGGTGAGGTGGCTCTTTGCAAATAAAATAAAAGCAGACTCAACAGATAAGTGATGCATCGCTGTACCAAAGCCTTTATGGCTTTGATGGAACCCTGCACCCACACCCTTTTATAGGCCTGATTAACATGGAATTTTCTCCAAGCAGATGGAGCGTGAAAATGGCTACCCCTCAGAATCAGTTGTCTAAGCAAGTTCAAATTCATGCATTTGGTTTTGCTGCTATTCTTATTGCTCTTCTTAGCGGATGCATTCTAGCTGCAGCATATGCCTCTAGGTGCAGGAGGGGAGATTTCAATTTTGGTATCTGTCTCCTTTGTACTTCACTTAAAGCAATTTGCTTTACCACACGCAGTGAACAAAGCTGCCACGTAATTCCCACCCCCTCAAAAAAAATAAGGATAACTGTAATGGACGATGCTTTCATTACTGAGTAGACTGTTTTGTTTTGCTGTTTTTTTTTTTTCTTTTATAGAAGGCCATAAAAGAGGGGATAATTTCAAACTAGATGGTGCAGAAAATACTTTTTAGCAATCCCGCCTCTGTTTTCCAAACATATAATGCTTCTTGGAGGATCTTATTCCAAATGCAATGGAAATGTGTTTGGTTGGACGGATGGCTGTTTGGTTTGGGCTCCCATGTGCTAATCTTTCTGTGTGTCAATATAAATTAAAATATAACCTCTGACTTCCAGGATGCATTCTCTATGTCAAATTTTTAGCCTTTCTTTTTTTCTTGGGAGACTGAATTTTCTCTTATATTATCTTCTTTAAATTCTCACATAGCTTTTAGACATCGCATGTTCTTCCTTTTATCTCAGAGGTATCAGCCTCATTTGTGCCTGAGGCTCTGTGGGAGGTTATGCAGGGTCTATTGGTATGAAGCAGCCATGGTTTCTCTCAGAAACAGCTGCAAAAAGAAGGAAGTTATGAGGACAGTAGGAAAGAGGGGTCCTCTGGGCAACACTGTAACACTTCAGATTATTTGCCATTCACTCTTTCTTGGTAGTAAGGATTATGAATAGAGTATTTAAAGAGCTGTTATATCAAAATCGTTTTTACACATTGAAAGCACAAAGCATCTTTGCAACCTTGGTAACCAACATTAGTGATATCGTCAGTAAAGAACATTTATTGAGCTCTTCCTGATTCCTGACCTATCATCACACTGACTCTATGAATCATTTTTTTTTTCCCACACTATAGACGAGGAAACTGAAGTTTAGAGGAAATGTATAACTTCCTATGGACACGAAGTTAATGAATGGCAGACTCAGGATTCTAATGCAAACGTCTCTGTGTTTATCAGCCATGCTTTTGACCACATTGTAATACTACCCCCTCGGGAGAGGAGGATGCAGGGGGGGGGGGGCAGCTCAGAGCACAGTGGAACATAGGGTATTCACGCCTACAGTGCACTGGAAGAAGATTGACAATCATTGCACCCTCGTCAGCGCCTTCTGGATTTTACCAGAGCCTCTTGGCAGCCTCTCAGTTACAAAGAAAAACATTGAACATGCTTCCTAACAGGTGAATGCCAAGATGGGTGCCCAGGTACGAAGGTTCTTGGATTTTCCAGGTTAACTAGAAAGAACTGAAGGCACCAGAGGTTCTATGGCATCTCTTCACTACCCTGCTTTAAACTTCAGACTGACTAGGCCTTGGGAGAAAGTTTCTGAGGGTGTGGGGGGGGGGGTGGAATTAAAATCTCAAATCAGGTCTTGGCTGGTAATAAGACAGGGAGAATGTCCCTCTGTCTTCATCTCCTGGTGTCTTTTAATTTTATCTTGACCCATCCATGAGTGTGAAGGGCCCAGGATTGCTGGACTTGCTTCCTCTGAGCTTTCCATGGAACAGCTAGCTCATGCTTTTTGCCTCATTTGGGCCCAGAACCACATTTATAGACAACTACAAACACTTCCCACACCTAAGGCTCAGGGATCATTGAGGAAGAAGGGACAGAAGGATTATAAGAGCAGAGGATCAGGGTGTTTGCTATGAGAGTGTCTCCTAGTGACATCAGAAGCTACATCCACAGTCCCAACATGATTACATAAAAGTGAGCTAAACAAGGACGATGATGGACATGCTAAAGTGAGTGAGAAAAGGCCATGAAGTCTCCACCCTACACAAAGAACTACAGGCAACTGAGGAATGTCCACATCAGTAGAGATAGTTTTCACTAGGGAAGAGTACACCAACTGATTTTCCAATACCAAACGGTCAGCCCTAAAAACATGCAGACTAGTAACTGTAGACTGGGCAGTTACATTTAGGAACATACATTTATGTATTTAACAGTAGTTAATGAAAAATGAGGTCACAAATTTGTAAGAGAGTAAGGAGGGGACATATGGGAGGGTTTGGGGAGACGAAGGGGAAGGGGGAAAGGATGTTCTTATCGTCTTAAAAGAAAAATAAATAATTTAAATAAAATATAGTACAGGAGCCAAAAGCAGGCCATTTGCAAAAAATAAATAAAAAAAAATAAAAGTTACTGCTCAGTAGCGTCACATGTGACACGTTCTCTATCCTGGAAACGCAGAAGAAGAGCTGCTATCCAGATGCTCCTAAATCATGGTTCTTTGCTCAGTAGGGTTCATTTCACCTTCACCTTGGGAAACAGAGGTGAGCAGCACTGGCCACACCCAACATAGAATGAAACAAAGCTAAGTGGGTGCAAAGACACCAAATGTCAAATGTCCCATGCCTCCTGGATCCAGAGCCATGCTTATTTTGGGGGTTTTCCCCCACCCCAGAGCTCCTGTTTTATTAGTGTTTGGATAGTTGTTCTGGCCTTTCCCCTCTATGTCTTCAGTTATTTGCTAACTTTTTGGAACATCTTCTAAAGTCATCGCCTTTCTCTATTTTTGAGCAAATTCCTCCTCCGACATCCACTTTCCCAGAACCAGCTTCAAATCAAGCTCAGAATGAGGCATACGCACCAACCACTACTCTTAGGGCCATCTGTTTTATTGACTCAGAAGAGCCTCAAAGCATTTCTAGGTCTTTAAGTGTCTTTGAGCACCTGGGAAGGATACATTTAAACTCATTAAGACCACACTGAGGGCAAAGTGCTAAGATTGACGTTTACATACCCAGTGGGTGCCATAGATGTGAAGTTTACTCCAGGGCTGGGGTGATTCTTAATGAGTGAGCTATTGAAGAGAGACTTAAAAATGCATTGGCCTTTTCTCTTCCCTCTGTGACCCAGTGTCTATCTAACTCCTCTAGAATAGTTATGAAATATAACACAGAATGACTGTATTAAGAAAAAGCTTCATGATAGTAGAGCCGGTCTGTGGTCAGTAGTCCATCTATATGACTCAAGACCCAGTGGTCTCAAATCAAATAAAGAGGGCTGGCCCGACACAAAGTCACGCTGAGATCAAATTAAACAGTGAACTCTGCCTGCAGCCGGTGATTTCAAACTTACCTTCTCAGGGTGATTGTGTGGTCTGGTAAGAGTTATGGGAACTGGAAATTGCAAAATGACATTGAATTCATTAAGTTGCACTGCTGCCTATGCGCGTGTGTGTGTGTGTGTGTGTGTGTGTGTGTGTGTGTGTGTGTGTTTGTGTGTGTGTGTGTGTGTGTGTGTGTGTGTGTGTGTGTGTGTGTGTAATTGCTAAACAATGGTGCTATGTTCAGAACTGAAGCCCTGGAAGAGAGAAGCATTTGGAGGTGATGGAAAGAATTTCCAAAGACCATTTATTCCATCTCCAGTTAGCATCTAAATTGCCCCATAAAAGGGCATGGGATGTATAATGGAGGGAGCGTGCTACAGTCAGCAGAGGGTTGCTGCGGATGACTGAACAACCTCGAACAACTGAACGTTGTTGAATCTGTGCTTCTTCTTCTTCTTCTTTTTTTTTTTTTAAAGCCAACACACCATGAAAAAAACGTGCCAGTGTTCATGCGCCTGGTACAGACTGACCTTTTAAGGACCCCAGGAAAATTCTGGTTCATGCTTTAGAAGGCTGAAGGCACACTAAATATTTTGAAGACAGCCCTTCATTTCCTTTAAGGTGATGGTTTCCAACCCCCCTAATGATTCGACACTTTAATACAGTTCCTCACGCTGTGCTGACCCACAACTATAAAATTATTTTGTTGCTACTTCATAACTGTATTTTGCTACTATTATGAATCGTTATCTGTGGTTTTTTTCTGATGTTCTTAGGTGACCTCTGTCAGAGGGTCTTTCAACCCCCAAAGAAGCTACGACCCACAGATTGAGAATTGCTGCTTTAGAGCCATATATTTCAAATTTCTTAGCCTTCTCTGTACTTCTGCTGAAATTAAACATCTTTTACTTATTAGCTTTCTGATGTTTTACTTTCAATTGGACTACCAGCTAAAAACCATACATGTCAAATTCTTATTTTTTTCAATAACACTATAATACATTTGAGCCTGATACCCAGTACCTCATATATCTGCTGTAAAACACAACCCTCAGCACAGAAGAAATGAAATCCCTTAAATGTTCAGTGCATCACAAAGACAGGGCCTGCTGGAAAGAAGAGCCTAAAACATGGATGGGAATTCTAACTCTGGAAGATACACACCAAAGACGGAGGGAAACACGGTGGGTACCCTCCTAGTTATTCCGCAGGTGACTTAAACGGTGGATGGAAACAGAATAACCTGTTCTGCTCATGGGCAGTGCCTAAAAGCAGGATTCTTGGATAGATTATTCAGGGCAATGAGGAGATCTTAGTTCAAGGCAATTCTCAGGACTCAGGGATTTTTTTCCCCCTGAAATAAATATATGTACATATGCTCCTCCTGCCTTTTGTAAATGGAGATCATTTTTTAGCAATAACCCTGATGCTGCCATTTTCTTTGATGACAGACATGCCTATGTACATGAACACATTGCATAAATGTGTAAGAAAACACAGTGAAAGCATAAGAGAATCTGAAAACATGAAGGTTATTTTCTTTCTTTGTATCTTGGTAAGGATGATGGAATTCCCCTGTGGGATTGTGTTTTACTGATGAGTCAAGTACTTAATAGAAGTCCCTTAAAATATGACTGGTCTGTAGGTGATGGTGACTCTCAAATTGCTGTTTTGAATGCTTACAGCAATACTAGTTGTAGAGTGGAGAGTCTCAGTCATCAGGCAGATCTGCATTCAAATCCCAGCTCACTTGTTTTATAGCTGTGCAGCTGTGGGCAATGATGTGTGTATGTGCGCGCACAACCACATGCATGCATTCCTGTGTGCCCATGCATGCCTGTACATGCATGTGGCTACCTCAGATAAAATCTCAGGATGTATGCCTGCTAAGCACAAATGGATCCACTGAGCTACACTTCTGGCCTGAGCAAAATCTAAATTTTTTCTATCAATTTTTATTATTTTCTATTAGTTTTGTGGTTGCTTTGGATTTGATTTGGTTTCCTTTGACTTGACTTAATTTTATGAGACAAAGTTTTTTGTTGCAACCCAGGTCAGCTTCCCAGTCAATATCTACCCCAGGCTGGTTTCAGATTCTCAGACTGCTTTTCCATTTTGACAACCTGGGCATGTTAAACTTTTTGGTGAATTCATCATTCTTATTCACCAACATGCTTTATGACTCATTGTGAGATTCCAATGGCTTTCAGTCATTGACCTGAAAGAAAGTATTGATTTAGAACAGTAATTATAAATGGAGGTGGGGATGTGAATGCTGGAGGCCAATGGGAGCATTCTCAAAATATAAATCCTTCAATAATTTGAAAAGCATATGCATTTTGCCCTCTCTCTTCCAACTTGAGCATTATTTCTTTAAGTGATTGATAATTAAATCTACTTTAAAATAGTTTAGCTAAGTAAGATGTTTTGAAAAGTTATTTAAAAATTCAGTAGATAGAATCCAAAGGGGGGGGGAGGCTAAAGGTGCATATTTCCCCCCCTTCCTTTAGAGGGTGAGCACTTTGTGTATGAAGATTACCTGGAGTCACAAGCTAAGTAAAGTATGAGTCTCAGAGCGGGTTCCATCCTTTTCTACCCTACTTTTCCATTATAGCTCTGTGAACAGTAAATCCAAAGGGCCAACTGATTAAGCTTGAATCCATACCTGCTGGAGAAATGAGTCCTTCGATCAGTGAGTCTCATTCTGCTTAGCTGAGGATCATCCTCGATACCTAGTAGTTCATGACAGTGTATTGATTTTGTTAATGCCATGTGGGGAAAATCAGTTAATTGTTTAATGAACCACTGTAGTCTTTAGCCCCAAGAAACCATCTACTGCTCTCCCTTTACCCCCCAGAACAGCAATTCATTTGTATAACTAACAAATGGACTTGGCCCTCAAAACCCTTGAGGGTTATCACACATCTGCTCAATCGTTAGAGCCTCGGACATTTTATAAAATAATTCACAGCACCCTTTAGATACTGAGATCATGCTCACAGGACATCAGCAACATTCTAAGGCCCCAGGCTTCACTTACTTTGAGATGTTGATGAAAAGCAACTAATTAATTACAGTTGTTCCATTTTCAGAGATATGTCCCCTTAGTGACAGGAAGATGATTACATCAGCCTCCCAGTGAGCACCAGTCTCTTCCAAAGGATCTAAGAAATATTTCACAGCATCTCAATGGGACCGATTTGGTTATATGTCTATATCGATATTGAGAGGAGCCTATGAGGTGCTTTGTGACCAAGCACAACTTGAACAGCATCCTGGGCCAGTGTAGAAGCCAGCTAAATGAGGATCATTTCTAGAGAGAATGCCAAGTGCTGGATCTCTGTTTAACAATAGTAAGGGACTAGAATCCGATTAGCCCAAATGTCCACTATTCTAGTAGAACCCACGAGTCACAGAGGACAGAAAAACAAAATTGAGAACTTTTGTCAAGAAAATGGAGGATGAGAAACTTCATAATGGAAAACAACGTTAAATATTTTGCATGTATGAACACCTAATTTGCACATTTCTGACTATCATTGAAATTTTGAAAGTGCTTTTTGTAGTGGGAATTGTTACTTGATAGAAAAAGCATTATCTTTATAGGAGTCTCTCAATAAGAGGCTGTATTTATAAAAATATATTTATGTCAAAGGACTCAGGGGGGTGGTGTAGATAAAGTCCAAGAAGCCAAATGTGAAGGTTCAATGATAGCTGGGATGTAACTCAGTCGGTGGAATACTAGCCTAGCATGCACAAAGCCCTGGGTTTGATCTTCAGAACCGCATAAAAATCTGTGTTCAAACACTGCTGCAATTCGACTTCTTGGGTGGTAGACATGGAAGGATCAGAAGTTCAGGGTCATCCTCAGCTATATAACAAGATGTAGGTCAGCCTGGAACCCATGAGCCCTGCCTTAATATATATATATATATATATATATATATATATATATATATATATATATATATATATATATATATATAGAGAGAGAGAGAGAGAGAGAGAGAGAGAGAGAGCAGCATACCCCTTTGGAATGTAGATGCTGCAGTCGTAGACAAGAGTCCTTGATAACCTTGTCTGAAACCAAATCTTGGCTTACCGTGGTGCAAAGAACTGTATGACAAGCTATAAAAGAAATTCTCCAAAGTCATATCGTATGCTGATATCCACACCTTCAATAAAATCAGAAGGGCTCAGTGGACAATTCTGCAACCACCAGAGCAGCCGCATTTTCTGATACATTTGGGGAGACCCCGAAGCCTTTGTAGGTGTTCATTACTGTGAGAAAAAGAAAGAGCCACTTGAAGGAAACTGTCTATGTCTCCACGGGTGACAAGGCCCAGTTTCTACTGGAGGAAGTCTAGATTTTAGATAAACCTAGATGATGGGGGAAAAAAAAAACCCTAGAGTTTATTATGTTGCAGGAGTTTGGTTTTCCCTCATATCCCCCTCAACCAAAGTCTGGACTAAAACTGACTTACCGTGTTCCCTATAATGTGTATGTCCACTTGCCCTCACATTGTTCATTAGTTGGTTCTACCAGGACTCATTCATAAAAATCAAGTTGTAGCTTGATGGGAGATGGGAGGCTGGAAAAAAGATAGAAGTTACCACTTTTGCTAGAGAAAGAGAGAGAGAGCTGTAAAAAACAAAGGTAGCGAAGATCTCGGGCACAGACCATGATGCTACTGATGTTTTGTTTTTGAATCAATACCAGGAAAAAATGAACAGCAGTGGAATCCAAGATAGGCTTTCTCGAGGTATTCTGTCTCAAGGAGCCTCTGACTAGACCCTGACCCAGCTATACTGACCACTAAGCAACAAGCTCCGTAACTAGACAGAATGAAGTGCCTCCCCTGAGAAGCCAGACTTTGGATGGAGCAGAAAATCCTAAACCCAAGAGTATAGACAGGGCTCAACTTCCTCCTGATGTGTAGTGTCAGTTAAGAGACATTAAAGGGAGTATAACATTTCAATAGATTTTTTTCCATTTTATTCTAATTACTTTGCAAAAGTATGTGTGTTTAGTAAATTGATTATTTTCTACATTTTTATTGAATACAGATAAAATTCCTTATGAGAGATTTCTTAAGGAAATTAATCCCAACATGTAAATATTTAGCTTTTTAGTACAAATATATTTAATCTAGAAGCAGGTTCTTATGTGTGCACACGGACATAAACATATCATATATATATAATAAATAACAAAATGACTATAGAGATACTTACTTTGACACTTTGTTCCAATTATCTGCTCAATGCATACTCAAATTAAAATCTGAATAATTATTTTTCACATATTAAACTACATTATAATGTTAAATTATATGCTAATATTTAAATCATACTTTTATTCTTATGGCGTCATGTAAATTTGATAAAAAATGAAACATCATTCAGAGAATGGGAGGTTCTGGGGAAAAGCATAAATTGTTCCTTAAGAAAAGGGATGAGACATAGGATATATTCTTGACTTTGGCATCTCAAAGCCCATGGCTATCCTTGAAAGCTGAGTTAACTGGGTTCCTGTAGCAATCCCAGGGTCTTCTGTGGATACAGCTCCACCAACCCCATGAGTCTTGTTGAACTCAGCATACAGGATGGGAATGTTCTTGTACATGGTTTTAAATCCTTGAAAGAACTTACAGACGAAGCCAAGTGGGGAGATGCAGCCAGCTGATGACAAAAAAAGAGAGCGTTTCCCCACACTCTGTTCCCACATTCGGTAGACAGAAGAAAACAGCAATAAACTGTATACATCAGAAAGCCTTGTTGTAAAGTCAAAGAAAATGTTCTGCCACCGAAAACAAACCGAACATCAAATGATTAAGTATTTGAGATAAACATTCATAGTCAACTTTTGTATTTTTCATTTTGATCTTTTTGAATATGTAGCTTGGATACAAATAACAAAAGCCCATTGCTGCACTGTTTCCTTATCGAATAGATAACAGTAAACATTAGACCAGGGCCTTCCTAACACTGTGACACTTTAATACAGTTCCTCATGCTGTGCTGACCCCCAACCATAAAATTATTTTGTTGCTACTTCATAGCTGAAATCTTGCTACTGTTAGGAACTGTAATGTAAATATCTGAAATGTAGGATATCCAAACTACGATCCCCCAAAGGGTCACAGCCCACAGGTTGAGAAACACTGCATTATATCTTCTTGGTGATTGATAAGGAAATTTCGCTTCCTTTTCTCCTGGAACAAAGTGGGATAGCATTCAGATTCGCTTGAGATAGCCTGTTTTATCAAGAAGCACTGGCACTCCTGAGGCTGTATATGTGTCCTTTGAACAGACGTTTTCTTTCTCCTTTACTTGGGGCTTTATTGTTCTTTTCCGATAATTGAGCCACTAAGGACTAATGAAAAGACTGATCTGTGCCTTGTCATAGGCACCGAGGGACAAAGATGGCATAAAAAGTCAAACAAAAGCTTGGTTGTTCCTTGTCAGACAGGAGTAGAAGCACGTCTTGAAAAAGATGTCTGTGAACAGTATGAGCAGAACTCTTCCTTGTAAGTTCTGAGAAAGTGTTATTAAAGTGGATTCATCCCAATATTTCAGAAATGTTAAGCAGGGCTCCAACTGGCAATTGATGCCAAAACAATTGCATATAAGGTACTTTGTATTTCTTTTCTTTTTTTGGGGGGGGGGGGGCTTACAGTATTAAGGATTTTATTTCAGTTGTTTTTTAACTTTTTACATTTATTTAAAAAGTTTTTTTTTCTGTATCTACCACTGCTCTCCCTCCCTTCTTCCCAGTCCTCCCTCAACCTCTCCCCCCACCCCATCCCCCATCCATTCCCCAGGGAGATGTCAAGGAATCATAAGGTGAGTCAGTTCTGTCTGGCACATCCAGTTGAGGTAGGTGGGGGGTAGTCCCTCATCCCAGTATCAAGGCTGAGTTAAGTGTTCCTCTGTAGGGAATGGGTTCCAAGATGTCAGTTCAGGCACCAGGAACATAGTCTGATCCTACTGCAGGAGGCTCCACAAACTTTTTGACAGCCATCTACATTTGGAGGGTTTACTTTCTTTCCATGAAAGTTCTTAAGTGATTATTTCAGAGTCAATGAGCTCCCAATAGATCTGGTCAGTCATCTCTGTGATATTTCAAAATATAAACAGTTCCAAAAGTTTGGAATCCTTGAACCTATAATTTTTGTTTTCAAAATTGGGTTTTGGACGAGAGTAAAGTCAACTGATTAATTCTACCATCAAAAGTGTGGGTGACACAATGAACAGAGCCATTTCTTCATTAGCGCACTCCTTAAACAACAATGTAACAAACACCTATTGGACCATTCCCCTAAAGCACAAATACAGTATCGAACGAGATAAAGTCTTCACCCAGCAGAGAGTCCAGTAGGAAGAAAAAAACCAATAAATTAAGTTGTTAACTAAGGTTGTTAGAAGTGACAGGAAATAAGGAAGGTGTTCCCCCAAGTGTCCGACTGGGATCAGAGCTGCTTTGGGGTGAGGGAAAGAGCCCAGTTGCATCTCAAAGGAAGATATCAGTGAAGAGCTGGAAGTGGTAAAGGATAAAGCTACCAGCAAGAGGGTGAGGATAATAGTGGTCCTCAACCTGTGCATCACAACCCCATGGGGAGGTTGCACATTAGATATTCAGAGTGTTAGATATTTACATTATGATTCATAACAGTAGCAAAATTATGGTTATAAAGTAAGCAACAAAATAACCCTATGGTTGGGTATTAAAGGGCTACCGTATTAGGAAGGTTCAGAACCACTGACCTAAGAAGAGATAACTTCTAGGATGGAGGTGACTGAGACTGGGGATTGGTTACAGAGAGAAGCAGGACTCTAATCTTGAAGCCATATGGATATGAAACTTTACAGACAGGGAACAACAGACATTCATGTGAGACTGCCCTGGCTTTATCTGTGTCTCTGTGATAAAAAATTCTCCATAAAAGCAACTTAAGGAGGGAAGGGAGCTTGTTTGGCTTACAACAAGTTTCCAGCCCATCACAGCAGGGAAGTCAGAGTGTCAGGAGCTTGAAGCAGCTGGTCAAATCCACAGTTGGGGCAGAGAAATAAATACATCCATACTTGCTTGTGCTCAGTTCAATTTCTCCACTCTTGCACTGTTCAAGACACCTTCACTAGGAAATGGTGCTGTCCATGGTGTGCTAGGTCTTCTACCAGTTAATATAATTAAGATAACCCCTCACAGCCATGGCCACAGGCCAACCCAATGTCACAAACTGTCACTGAGACTCTCGACCCACGAGATTCTTGGTTGTGTTAGAATAATTAAAGCTAATCATCCAGAAGTTTCTTGAAGTGCATGCCATTGATGACATACAGAGAGAGACAGGCAGAGGACCCGGAGAGACAGAGAAGGAGGTCAAATGATTTTGAAAGGTCCTTTCCCCTATAGCTTTGGGAGTCAATTGGAGAGGTACATAGCACCACTTGCCGGTGACTTTGCCAATCAGTAGTAGCAAGGTTGATAAGAGAGAAACAGAAAAATCTCAGAGATATTAGGAGGCAACATCATGGATCTGACGAACAGAGTGAGATCTACTGAAGTTAATGAGGTGAAAATGACTTCCCTGTTTCTAGATGGGAAGGGGCAGGGGTCCCTGATGTGGGGAGTGTCAAAAGCAAAGGGGATTTCAGAAGAGAGGTTGGGTTACATGTTAGAATTATTTGTGTCATACTGAAGTGGAGGTAAGTTGGTAGTTAATGAGTACAGAATCCAAAGAATTCAACACCAGGTATATTTACAAGTTTATCTTTAAAAAAATACCTAAAAACATTTATTTTGCCATTCATAACTTTAAAAGCACTGAATTACTTAATCGTCTTAATAAAGATATGAGGCAAGCATGACCATTGGATTTCTTTTATCTGTAAGAACACAGAGTTTTGAAAGTTGCCCTGTGAGGATCCTTAAAGCCAAAGTCAAGCCCACACAGCCTGTTCCAGACCTCACACTCTTAAACCCTAGGCTGCCACACTCGGTTCCCCCAAGCAGAGATGGTAGAGAAATGACAGCGAGGACTTTCTGAGGAACGTGAGCTCTTAAAGATCAGTAGAACAGAATGGGTGGACAAGGAAGAGATGTCACTTTTAAGGTCCATAAGACTTACTTGCCTGTCAAAAGATTTTTCCAGCAATAGTTCAGACTTCAGTGTCAACAGAGGCCCAGAAATTGAATAGCCATTTTTTCCCATGAGTCTGTGTGCCTACCTCCACCACCCAATCCAATCTCAGGGATGTATTGGGACTATGTTCTATTCCATTGTAAATAATTGCGCCCCCTACTGCTTTAATAAAAATGCTGATTGGTCAAAGGCAGACAGGAAATATGGGTGACGCTACCAGACTAGGAAAAAAAAAAAACAAAAAACAAAAAACACTCTGGGAACAGGAAGTGCAGAGCAGAGATGCCAGAGAAGCCAGTAGATGACACCTATGCTGCTCTGAGAAAAGGTACCGAGCTGCATGGATGAACAGGATAAGAATCATGGGTTAGTTTAAGAGCAAGGGCTAGCTAGCAATATGCCAGAGCCATAGGCTGATCAGCATAAAATTAATACAAGTGTCTGTGTGTCTCTGTGCGGCAGCGGGTCTGAACCACAGGCTGGGAACCTCCTTCTACACAGGGACTCATCCCACTTGAAAACCCAGAATGGAACCCCCACAGTACCTTCCAAACTCTGAACAATTGATGTTCCTCCAAGGCTAACACGTCTGCCAGTAACTTGACTTGGATTATTTTTAGTGAAATAGCATGTAACAATCTGCTACTAAATTATTGCCAGCCTGGAATGCTGGCAAGAAAAAAAATCTCAGAAAAGAAGAAATCTGTAGGTGGGGAGTGACAATGAAGAAAGAAAAGGGCTGTGGAAACAGTAACAAAGAAATAAAAAGCGAGGGCCAACACTGTCAAAGAAAGAAGCTGGTCTTTTAGAGGAAGCCAGCTTAAGAACTCATCGGCACCTCTGTAGGAGCTGACCCTTCATCACTGTGAAAAATGCCTGAGAGAAATGGAGATAGGAAAGGGTTCTTGGGCTCATGGCTTTGGAGGTATGAACTAATGGTTGTCTGGGTCTGTTGCTTTCAGGATGATGGCAAGGTAGAACACATGGTGGTAAGTGTGCTGTCCTCACATCAGCCCAGAAGCAAAGAGAATACAAGACCTAGATAGAGCCTCTGAAGCACAACTCCCAGGGCCTACTGCTTTCTACTGGGTTCCATCTCCTGTTTCTATCACCCCTCAATGGTCCATAAAATTTGGACCCATCAATTGATAATCTACTGATAAAGTTGACCCTCATGATCCAGTTACTTCCCTGGATTCTCACTGCTGGGCATTGCTATATTAAGTGAAGTTTCTAGATCATTAAGATTCTCTTCCTCCCCACTCCCCATATGTACCACATGGTGTCTTGCAGTTCTTTTTTGCTATTGTTAAAATCAGAGGACAAGGTATGCCCAAGGCACTGATGTACCTAATGATAACATCATTCTATTAGATTCTCTTAGAGTCTTAAAGAAATTAAATGATTCCTTTAGCTACGACTTATATAAATATTATTCTATTAAAATTAAGTAGATAACACCAAATGGAATTATTTCATATGCTTAATTAATTTTAAAAGTTATAAGTAAATTTTAGTAGCATTCTAAATGTAGCTCAGAGCCAATATACCATTATCTTATGTGTGTCATGTAATTTGCATCAATTTGATCTAAATTTAATAAGATAGGAATGGAATTCCCTACTGTGACTTAGTTCAGAATGCTCCATACCTCTGACACCACATGCCCTGAAGACATCAGGACAGTGCTGATACAGGTGTAATTGCAATTTATAGTTCAAGAAAATATGGGAGCTGGGGAGGTATCTTAGTCAGCAGAGTGCCTGCCTCCCAAGCATGACGACTTGACTTCAATTCCAGAACCCGCAGAAAATATACTGCCCATGTTCATGTGAATGTGGAATCCTTGTGCTAGAGAGGCAAAGGCAGGAGATTTCTGGGGCTCCCTGGCCAGCCAACCTAGCCTATGTGGAAAGTTCTAAGCCAATGAGAGTTTCTGTCTCAAATAAAGTAGACAATATCTACTTTACAACTCCCAAAGTTTCCTACACACATATACACAGACACATACACACACACCCCCCACACCATACCACATCACACATGTGTACCCATACGCCCACAACTGTACACAGAAACATATATAAACATATAAACACATATACAGCACACACAAATAACAACCTAAACATACATACACACACATTCTTATACACACATTTGTGTATTATGCACATATAAATATTTGCAACTACATATACAAAGACATACACACACACATCTGTATACATATAATATACACTCATACACCCCCCAACTACACATATGAACACATACTATAAAAGAAAATGTGGCTACTTGTTAAAATAAGTAAATTCTGTAGGTGATAACTTTATTCCCTGGGCATAATTTAATTGGTAGGAGGTAGACGTAACCAGAGAGGGAAGCAGAACACACAGATTGTTAAAGCTGGTTCTATATTCATAGGAAAGGAATTGCATAGAGTTTCCATTTTGGCCTGAGACCAGGTAGAGTCTCACATAGTTTAGGTGATGCCTGAGAACTGGTAAGGGAAAATGCAGATTCTTCCCCCCTGAGAACTCAGAAGCCTGAATTTGAGGAGATCCAATCATTGGAGAGAACAGAGGAGAGAGAGCAAGATTGTGGAGGGCGGGGGATAACCAGATAGCATCTCTGAATTCTGCTCTATTCTCAGTTACTCTTGGACTGCACATGTGCAGAACAGGCTCAGAATAGCTCTGCCAAGGACAAATAATATGAGCTGAATTTGGAGATGATGTATAAGAAATTGAGATTTCTCTTCTAGCACCGTGGAAAAGAAAAAGAAAAAATTTTAGTGAATGCCAAAAGTGAAAGAATTTCTCAAAATGGAACAAGAGGGCCATTATCTAGGAAGCGCTTCATGCCATTCCAGATGCTTCCTGGATATTGACCCTAGTTACCCCATCCCTTGACCCAAAGCATATGGAATGACATAAAGGATTAAAACCCAGACAGAAAGATCTACTTTTGGCCCAAAGATTCAAAATGTACAAGATAGATGCATATCTCAAGGAAGCTGGGAATTAGTCCATATGGAAATTAGAATTCTCAAGAGCAAGAGGATCAGAAATGAAAACGTGGGTCATTACAAAGGCTCTGGCTCCTACAATTGAAACGTCTCCTCATGACTAACAGGATGCTTTATTGACAGAGTAAAGGTCGGTCCACTAGACTAAGCTCACTTCTACACCAACTAGAAGTTCAGAGTCCTCAAACCACCTTGGAGTTAAATACTGCAATTGAAGTTACTATTTGTTGATAAAAATAATAGAGTAAATTGACCCATAACCATATGGGTGAATTTCAGGAAGCGTAGGTTGTGTGGCAGGGATAACATACATGATTCTGTCCATGGCTCAATTGGAAGAGTAATAACAGATAAAAATATGGAGGTGGAGAGCAGATCCATGGTTAACCAGACAATGGGTTCAGAGGAGAGAATCAAGAGCAATAGAGCATGTAGATACATTCTTGGACATGAGAAAGTTTCCATGCCTCGCCTGTGATGGTGGTTATGTAGCTATGTACAGTTGCTCAACTCACCGCACTGTGTACTTTAAACCACGGGGCTCCAATAAAAAGAAACCATGCCTATACAGCAGGGGAATAAATAAAATATACATGAAAATAGAAACCACGGGACTAGCTGTAGGGCTTACTCATGATGTATGTCCATGGAGTCTGCAAGAGATGCTTCTCAAATGAGGCGTCTCATGAATGAAAGCACAGCTTCACACAGATCACAGAAAACCATGCTTGGGAGTCTAATCTAATTTTGTCTCAGAAATGTCCCCCAGTGAAGAGACAGCTTCTCTGGATCACAGTTTTAGGTGGACTTGGGTGTCCTTTGCAGACAAATGACTAGCTCACGTGCTTCATTTTCTGTTCATGTCAAATGTCCCCAAGTGGTCATAATCAAGTCCTTATGGACCCAGAATTCCAGAATCCCAAATCTGTGGCAGCTGAGCAACCAGGAAAGCAGCACCAAATGCTGAGCTGCAACACATGAGTCTTATTTGCGACTTCCATTTTGGAAAGTGAATAAATTCCCATCACTGTTCTACAAAAGTCTTAGGATTGTCCGTCAATTAATATTTATTGGAGTACTGCGTGGTTTGACCGTTTTAGTTTAAAATAGAAAAGAGCGGGAAGCTCCTGTGTGCAAAGCCAGTAAAGCAGGTTCAGTGAAGATGAGAGAAAGCCAGTCTTTGCCAGTGATGTCTACGTATGAAAATGAAATAGATTTTGATGAATGTCATCCACACACTATGTCATCTCTCCTGCATGTTGTTTCCCTTGTCTTATCTTTGTAGCCAGAGTATTTTATCAGCCATCAAAACTGTTTAATTCCTGACTATTCATGCAAGGGCATGACTCTGACATTGCCTTATAATACAATTGCTGCCATGTAAGTATCAACTCAAGATGTGTGTGGACTCTGTAGGGATTTATGTCAGGTTAGTGATGTCTGTCATGGGCAAAGAGATCCTCTCCGGCCCCTGTTCCTGAACACTGTTAATGTTTTGTAAATATTATATTTTAAACTCTAGGAATACTCAAATGGATAGTATATTTTTCACTTCTACAGAGAAAAAAAAAGCCGTATTTCTGGGTATGCTTATATTTCTCAGAATTCTGTAAATAATGCAACTGGCTTTCAAATGAACTTTCCTGACCGCACCATGCTCTCTCTGTTCTCCAAACACTACTTTCAACCAGCTCCATTCTGGGAAGTGCCTGGCACAAAATTGCTTCTTAATAAATGTTTTTTACAAACTTAACAAAGGCAGGACATGCCAAGCTAGCACATGGTAGTCTAAAGCAAGATCCCAAGCTGAGAGTGAGTCTCTATCACTTGGCAGTATTATTTAAATGGCAACCATATTTAAAATACAGCATTTGCATGCCCATGGTACAGAGCAGACTGTGGCCAGATAAACTTTGTTGAGGTAACTGACAAGCACATCACTCTCAGTGAACGCAAAGCAGCAATACAAAAGACTTACGCTAATTCATATACAAATTTGTTCTTGATGTAAATTGTTAATAAATGAACATTTGAGCATTTAACTCATTTGCTTAAAATTCCTTTTTATTTTAATTTTTAAAAACTTTATGTGTATCTTTGTCTATGTGAGTTTTTGTTACATACTCACGGGGCCAGGAGAAGGTATTGGATCTACTGGGGCTGGAGTCACGGGCCATAGTCAGCTCTCTGGGAACTGATGTCAGGTCCTCCAGAAGAACTGATAAGTCAAAGTCATCTCTCCAGCTCTTGCTCAAGATAATTGTTTAGTCATATGTATTGCTTTAGTTGAGGTTCCCCAGAATAGATCTGTAAGGAAATATATAGAGAAATATAGAAAATTGTTTAGGAGACTTGGCTAAAGTCTATTGTCATGAAGATGAGAAGTATCGTGACAGGCCATTGACAAGCTGGAAAAGCAGAGAACCCTGTCACACCATTGAGCCCAAGTCCAAGGTCCTCAGAACCGAGGATTCAAGGCACAACATTTGTTCTAATGCCAAGGTTCAAAAGCATACAGAAGTAGGGGTGATTATACAAGTATTGGAATGTGGTGTTCTGATGTCCCAGGGCAGGAGAAAGTGCTTAGCCTTGGAAAAAGAGAATTTTCATATTCTCTGTCTCTTTATTCCACTACGACTCAGTTCATCAGATAATGCTTGCCCACCTTGGGAGTGGTATTTATACCAGTCAGTCTATCAGCTCTTAATTGCCAGTCAGCTGTGGAAACCCACAGAGCTCCACTATTCAAATCAAATGCCAAACTATGTGAGATTCCCTTTTGTTAGAAGGGTAGGTTCATTGTCTACTGAGGCCCTGAAAATGAACAAAGTCTTACCTGATGTCTAGAGGTCCCTTCATCCAGCCATGTTGCTACTCCAAATCACACAGAAAGTCTAACAAATTCCACAGTTCAGCTATAAATTCTGTCCATACCCTGGCCAATAGCCTCAGCATCAGCACCACCCATCCAACTAGATGCCGCATGTCAGTCACACCAAGTCCCATAAAGCTTTTACACATCATTAATTTCAGAGCTCTTGGTCTTTGCACACAGTATTCAATTTCCCCAAATGGCTCATTATTCTTCTTGATTCTTTGATGCTAATTTAAAGCCTTGCCTCTTGGTGAAAATCTACATAGATCGCCTGAGTCAGATGAGGCTCCTTCCTCATTTTTATAAGTGACTGTGTTTCATTATCTTCTGCCTGGCAATCAGCATTTCCAAGACATGGGTCACATCCTATAAATTCATTGCCAAACATACCGTCTGTAAATGGAACTTACTAGTTACTGTTTTAATTAATGAGTAAAAGTTTCTCTTGGGGTATCATATGAAAAAGGGGTGAGAAGCTATCACTGTGTTATATAGTAAGAAATAATGGGTTGCAGTTGGATTGTTGGGGAAACCCATTTTTCTAGTACATGCAATGGTTATATAGAAGTTTCTATTAGTGAATTTGATATAGCTTGCAGTATTTATCAAATGACATCTACTAGTTTGTCTTGCAGCTTGGGCTCATTACTTTATGAGTGCTGGTAAATGGAAAACACATATAAGTAATCTAAGCTAATTTTCATCCTGGCTGGGAATAAAACTCTCCACTCTCGCTGTCTTCCTCCTATCTGCTCTTGGAAGATGCTAAGGGGATAGAAATCTCAATTTATGAGAGCTACAGATGGAAGCAGATTAAATCACAGAGTAAGGGCTTGTAGGTGAGGCCCTGCACAGCTGCCCAATTAGAAACATCTACACTAGATATCAAGTGCTTGAGATTTGAGAGTTATTTTTATGTGCAATTATGCCATTCTCACGATTAATGTGGTCAAATAAAAATTTTATTTACACTCATACTGTTTTATATAAGATTCTACAGAAATTAGAAAAGAAAGCTTCAGGGCTACTAGAGAAAAGCATTTGATTAAGTGGCACTCAGTATGTATTCTCACTGTGACGTATCCATCGAAAGGAGCAGGAAGCTGTAGATAGAGGAAGACATTTGAGAAGAGAGCAGAGGCGTAGTTGGAGCAGTCCTGATGTGCAGTGTCAGAGGAGATATAGTGGCCAGTGTAGTCAGTGGAGATACAGACATGAGATGCTCTTGGCTTGTTTGGTGAACAACTGCGTAGAAAATGATTTTGATTGAAATGAATCCTGGAGCTCTATTGGTGGGAAACCAGAATAAAGTATGTGTGTGAGGGAAGGGTGCTTTCTCTCAGAATCCTGAAATCCTGAGTACCTCTTCCCCCAACCAATTAGCCTCTCTTCTCATTTTCCTACTTCTCTCTCTCTCTCTCTCTCTCTCTCTCTCTCTCTCTCTCTCTCTCTCTCTCTCTCTCTCTCTCT